>BSBM01000904.1:50656666-51340833 GCA_027924585.1 Larix kaempferi
CACCTTGAGATACTGAGTCTGGAAAAGGTTGAGGAATCAGATTCTTTTCACGCTTCCACATGATGGTGCTCATATTCAAGACAAGCCGATTTATTCACAATCAACTTGCTTCTGAGGGCAGGAAGATAATTGGAATTCCGGAAATGGAAACAGGGTCGAAATGCTCTATTTTAACAGAAGCATTTGGGCAATAATGGGGGCGAACAGAGCTGCCTAACTCTTTTATGCTGCACCCATGGGCTATCAAGGTTACTGGGACTTTCAACTGGTCTTGGATGCGGTTTGTCTACTAGAGCCTGCCTGCCGGGATTTAAACTTGGGTCATAATTGAAGTGCTCCATTGTCCTACTGGCTGCTAGACCACAGTCCGACCGATCAAATGCTGTATGCTACATGATCTAAAGAGTTCAGAAAACTCAATACATCATCATGGGTCCCATGTTTACTATATGATAAATGTGCATTCAAATGGGAAGGAAGACTCGATACATGGATAAGGTGTGTTACCTTCCAGATCTGTACTCAAAGATATTCAAGTCCCAGAACGAAGTGCAACCTTATGGGTGTGGAATTAAAACAGGCACAGCAGGATCAAACGTACTTAATCTCCATACAAAACAAAGGCAACAGAGAGCTTGAACGCAGGGAGAAAACAGAGTCTTCTTAAGAGGCAAAAAAACCACACTATTGTATTAAATCTGCTGTATATAAGCAACAAAAAAAAACGACTTAAAACAGGAGGGAGAACCAGCATTTAATGTGGTTGGTTGAGAGCTATACCAACCGAATTTACTCACCAACGTGAGCTTACTTGCAACGTACACCAACACCCCCCCTTAAGTGAGAGGAGGAATACACAGTAATAGCTAAGTTGCACTGAAACGGATACGGATAAGGGGGGACATGGATACGGCAAATTTTCAAAAAATCTGGATACGATACGGCAGGGAAACGGCATATATATATTTTCCAAATGGAAAATATCCATCACTCTAAATTAAGAGTGATCGTGAACTGTCCTCAAGGGACTTCATTAAATATCATAAAGAGTTACAGAACTGTCTTACATACATTCAAAATTCTGATTGCCATTTAGGCTACAAAAAGATGCTTTAAATCTTATGCTATAACCTTAGTACATAATGTACGTCCACCTGGTCATTAGTTGGACCTTCCACATCAATAAGGCCAGGAGGTAGTGCTAGAGCGAGCTTTGACAGTTTATCAGCTTCAGAGTTTAGCTCTCTGTATATATGTGAGAACTGGATTTGCTCGAAGTTTGATATCAGTTCTTTGATGGAAAGGAGAAGATGCTGTAGATGTGGAGCGTTGATTTGTATCTTACCATTTGCCCGATCAATAGCCATCTTGGAGTCACCAAAGAGCTGTAGATGTCTCACATGATTTTCTGAGGCAATCATTAGGACTGCCCATAGCGCTGCAAGTTCCGCTTTGTTGTTTGAGGCATGTCTTGGTGCAAATTTGATATGCCATTTCCTTCTGTCCGTAAAATGAATAACTCCTCCCGCGTCGCCTAAAGGAGGGGATCCCTGACTTGCACCATCAAAGTAGGCCCAGGGATGCTCTTTGTTGATGACTGGGTAGGATAATATTCTTGGAGATTTCTTTGATGGCATGGACTTATGTTCACTGGTTTTCTGCAGCAGAATCAATACTGAAATATCTGGAGGAATGAAAATGTTGTGGAAAATCATCTTGTTCCGTGCTTCCCAAATAGTGAAAACGAAAAGTGCGGGATAGGCTTTGAACAGACATACCCTGCGATCGTTCCACCAGTCGAGCACATTCTTCTCCAGCGAGCTTGGGTGTAGTGGCAATGGGCAGTTCAGGCTTTCAGATGCACTTTTCCAGACAAACCTTGCATAGGTACAATGGCAAAAGATGTGTGAGATCGATTCTTCAGCAAGATTACAGAAAACATAGTTACCAGGACCTTGAAAGCCCCTTTTCTGAAGGTTATCCCAGGTGAGAAGTTTGTTACTCAGGGCCAGCCAAAGAGTGATGATGGTTTTAAGAGGGGCAGAGATTTTCCAAATTTTATCCCACCATGGATGGGGTTCTTCTCTCTCCATTGAAATAACTGCTGCTTCATATCCTATTTTTGCAGAGAAGGATCCATCTTACTGTTTCTGGTCCAAACTAGTTTATCTGATTCTCCTTCTCTGGGAAATATATATATATATATATATATATATATATATATATATATATAATCTAACTAAAATTTAACATTCATCATTTAAATTTCAAATTAAAATCTAACTAATATATCATGCATGAATGCATTTCACTGTTTTAGTGCTCAATTTACAAATTTGAATGATTGAATTTAGGACAGAAATAACATACAATTGGATTGGTCATCTTGTCATTTCATTGTCTATCTGTTTGTGTTGATTCTTCAATTAAAGTTCATGACATTTCACTTATGAAATCTTTGCTATTCTGCAATACCCATGTCACGTTGCCCATTTGGCATTTTGTAGCATTTAGGAAAATGGCCATTTTGTAGCATTTAGGAAAATGGCCACAGAAGATGTGCTGTGGAATTATTTGGAGATCCAAGATAAAGCAAATGATTGCAAGCCCAAAACAGTGAAACACAAGATGTTTTTTTTACAAGGCATACAAAAATTGAGCAAATAAATAGTTTACGGTAATCATAGACAGAAAAAATGAAGATAACTTGAAGAGGAACATGAATGAAGAGAAGGAATGCATGGTAATCTCTTATATTATAGCACTGCTCAAGCATCCAAAGTTCAAACACCACAACATATATCAGTGTGGGGAAAAATTTACGTGTAATGGTACCTGGTGCAACAACAAATAGAGTCGCTGGTCGGTGAAGTTGTGACAATGTGAACCTGCCCGGCCCACAGTGAACAAACCTGCCAAGTGCCAATGGTCGGCGAACCTGCCACGGCCCATAGCGCAACAAACTCACGCTACGAATGGAAGTTTGAACCAGTGTTATCTCACTCGCTGAAGACTCGCCGAGTCAGCCGAGTTTGGCCGAGTGAGCTCCGAAACGAGTACTCGGCTCATACTCGCCCTCCGTACTCGGGACTTGTACGGACTCGCCATTAATTCGTCACTCGTGGGAACTCGCGAGTCTATGTTACCAGCGCAGTCTCTTTTCGGCTGGTTGATTTTGACCCTAAGTCAGATTTGTTGCATCTCAAGGTTGAGATTCGAATTCAGTTGAATTTGAAGGCTGGGTCGTTCAAATTCGTCCATTTTTAACATAAAATTCGGTACCCAGGATTGTTATGCTTCATTGTTAGTCATTTGCCATATCTCTTATCCGAGTCTTACTGTGGCTGACAGTGGATTTACTGTGGCTGACAATGGATAATGGTCTAGAATCTAGATTCTATTCCTTGTGAGTCGCGATGACAAAACGATTATTATTCTCTCATGATTCGTGACAAGGAATGGTTATCGACGGCATGGAAGATTGTGTTCGACGACAAACAGGTATTATTTTTGAATTGCCACAGGGAATGATGATTGATGGCAAAGCAGTTGGTGATCGATGGCGATGGTGGATGGGCGTCTTTAACTTAATTTATAATTTATATATAGTATGTAATATAATTATATTCATCGTATATGATATGTTTTGTGTTTGTTATAAATTACAATATGTTAGTTATTTTTCATATATGTAAAATATATTAATATTATTTTTAATATATATAAAATATATTAATATGTATAATATATAATACATAATTATATGTAACAAAGATATAGAATAATTTAATTTAATATGAGATAATTTAATTTCATAAGATTTTAATTCCAGCAAGACTATTGTAAGCAACATATCTTTTGTGCACAAAATTTACTATATTTTTAGATTTTTTTCTATTTGCCGAGTCTTTGCCGAGTCTTATCCGAGTCTTATCCAAGTAGCCGAGTCTGCCGAGTCCCAAGCCAGTCGAGTATTTGCCGAGTCCGAGTCTGACTACATTGGTTTGAACCTTCCCGACGCACAACAAACTCACGCGAACCCTTCGAATTGAAGTTTGAACCCTGGAAGTGGAAGTGCGAACGCCGAACTGTGCGAAGTGGGAACTGTGCAGTGTGAAGTGGGAACTGTGCAATGCGAAGTGTGTAGTGGGAACCCTTCGAACAACGAAACCGAAGGAAAATGCGAACCCTTCGAACCCTTCAAACCGAAGGCAAATGTAAAATAGCGGGCCCACTTTAATCTTTAATCGACTTGCAACCACAACATCTCAGAAACGAGATTGATACAGATCGCGATTTTTCTGATCCGTTTCCAAAATACCATGATTTGAATCCACTTTTCATTGATCCGTTTCTATTTTAGCGGATCCGTATCCATTTTAGCAGATTCGTTTCTGGCCACGACTGATATGGATCCATGTCGTTTTAGTGATGTTTCTACTCCGTTTCTGTTTCAATTACGGGGAACGGTGTTTCGGCGGGTTGAGATGGATGTTTCCGGTAACTTAGAGTAATAGACAAAAATGGGTCCCGACAACAAGGCCTGCTAAGGTACCCATGTACAAAAAGATCAAAACATAGATAACAAAAATATGAAGGAAAATAGAGACTACCCCCCCTCAAGGTCAATGTCCTTCACCCCAAGCAAGGCATGGAGCTGAACATATTTAGTATGTGCCAAGGGTTTGGTGAATATATTAGCAACCTGTGGCAATAATTAGTGAAGGATATTCAATTTCACGAACAATTACAGAATCAGGGGTAAACAAGACTGTCTTTCCTGCACCAAAATTTGTAATCTGATAAATTGAGAGCAAGTTGGTTGAAACTTTGAAAGCTTAGGAACATACAAAACATTATTAATCATGCCAGCCATCATCTCAATAGAGCCCTGCCCTTTAACAGCCAAAGGTGAAGAGTTGCCCACAAAAATATTCCTGGTTTTGCATGAATTAATGGAAGAAAACAAATTCTTATGGACAACCATGTGATGGGTGGCTCCAGAATCAAATATCCATTCAGGTTCAAAAGAAGAGAAGTCTACTCTAGTAGAGAGAGCTTTAGCATTCCCTGTATTAATGCTAGGAGAAGGTAGGCTGAAGCCTGACATTTAAAATGTGTTTTTTCATTTCTAAAGACAAGACAACTAGTTTCTTAAAACAATGAGATTTTGAATGACCATCCTTTCCACATAATGTACATTTAAGAGGACTTTTCTTCCCCTTAAAAATATGGTTTAGGAGAGGAATACAAAGAGTTACCTGATTTTGAGCTGTGTGTTTGTTTCCCTTTAGATGCTTTTTTATGTGGCATTTTTGAATTTGAAGGTGAGCTAGCTACTAATGCATGAGACTTAGAATCTATAGAGCTAAGAGAGTGTAATGTCCCCATTCAAATAAATTCATGACCGAAAAATTCCATCAATCCTACTAGTTCCCTAGGTTGGATGGAGACATTGGGATTTGCAATAAGGGAGCTAATAAATGATGTTTAGATATTAGGATGGCATAAATATTTAATAAAGGAGCTAAATACATAATACAAGAGAAAATCAAAGTGGCAATTGCTCATGAAGACACATGGAGGGTGTGGGACCCACACAAGCTAGATTCTCTATGCCACATGGCAACCTCCTCTTGTCAATTCGAATCCCTAAGAAGCCCAACATTCTTGGGATGAGTTGGAAGGCTCATACACTTGGCAATATGCATCAGAGGTCGAATTGGGATGGATGTGTAACTCCCATGGAAGAGGAAGAGTCAAATGAGGAGTTATTGGACACTTGGACTAGATTCCCTAACCACTATGACAACAATGATGAAGATGCTATGACACCTATGACAAATTGCAGACCTGATTGCTGACATCTGACCATTATGACATGTCAGGCCTAAAAATAGCCTCCAAGAGAGCGCTCATGGAAGTTAGGGAAGCCCAAGAGGTCCCTACTTGAATTGGTGGAAGGTGGAAGGCTAGGAAGTGGAAGACACATGGCAAATCATGAACCTCTCCCTAATTCAAATTGGCTTGGAGTCTATGGATGGAATTGGAACCTTAGAAGGCTAAGGATGTTTATAAAATACAGGGATCAAGTAAGAGAAGGGATTTTGATCATTTTCAGAATTTGCATTTGTGAGGAGAGCTAGTGGAGTGCTACTCTACTTGCCTTAGAGCCAATTTCGAGGGTGAAAGATTCCCATCCTAGTTGGTGATTGGAAAGGCCATTCAGACCTTTCATTTGGAGCTTTAATGGAGTCATATGTTCCAGGTGCAAGCTATAGGGCAGCTCATGGTCGCTTCTAGTTCAACTTGTTTCTCCAACCATTTCAAGCTTTCTCAGCATATTCTTGTTCCTTGAGGGATTGCGCACTTGGTGAGCTGTTGTACTCTTTGGGGGAGCTTCTAATGCCCCATTCTTTTATCATCTGATGTAAATGCTCTGTTCTTAATATTCATAATAGCTTCAGGTCGAGATTCCAAGTGGAAATATGTAAATTTGATTATTAATGAGCAAATGGTGCCAATTTCCCCAATATGTTGATGTATGCCAATGATATGTGAATGTATTCGAATGGACTAGTGAACTACTGATGATTTATGGACTGATAATAACGTGTTATACAAGTTTCATGTTTAGTGCATAAGCTTTTGGAGTCACATTGTTCATTTTCTTAGCATTTGGAGAAGATTGCCTATCATTTCCCCCAAGGTCGAAATTAGTCTTTTTGTACTTGATTGGAGAGGGTTGTAGCAGACTTAATAACTTGAATTTTAATGTATATGAGCCTATATTGATGTCCCCTAGATGTCCCCTGCCTCTGTTCAGAAATTCGAGAGGGTCCCATAGCATTTGGAGAGCCATTTCCAGCATCTACCCAAGGGGGATTTGAACCCCAAATTGCTGGTCAAACTCCCTACTTTGGCCAGAACTTAAAGGAGAGTTGCAGAATCCTTTTGAAGACTCTAAAGCATCCATAAACCTCATATTCATGTCCTAATATCATCCGTACACCTTCTGTAACAATTTGGGAGCATTTGGAGTCACTTGGAGGTCAAGAAACCAATACTAGTCAAAGGTCGAACTAGTGGAAAAAGTTAAAAATTTCACCATTTTTATAAAATTCAAAAAATGGACATTACAAGTGGTATTAGAGCATGATTTTGGCACCTGAGGTGGTCTGATATTCATGAGGACAAGAAGTCAGGGACCACCATTAGATATTGAAACCAAAAGTGCTGTTGCTGAAGAGGAAAAAGTAGGAGAAGAAGAGCAATTTTTTGAGGAAACTATGACTAGGGATGATAAGGGAACCTCGGATGATGGTGAGGAGATTAGGAAACTCATAAAACCACTCTTTTAAGACATGTCCAAGCAGATGATGGAAGAATTCGAATTGTTGGCTAGCCAACTTGGAAGCAAAGGAGAAAGAGGAGGCAGCAATAGTTCTCATCAGGAGGAGAAGAAGGTAATGGGTGAGCATATTTTCTCAGGCACAGGACCCCATAATAGAGCTAATGAATTTCAGAGTGCAGCAAGGCATACCACACCTGAATTTCTTGATTCCAAAGCAAATATTAATACTCCAATTGATGTGCAAGCACTTCTAATCGAATGGCAAAATTTGAGTGAAGATTGCAGAAACACCCTACCATTTGATCAATACCTCATTGTCTCAAACAAGATCAAGATGAAGGAAGGCAATAAGAATCCATTTCAAAATAGAGAATTGAATTATGCAATAAGTAAAATGCCACTTCCTACCTTTGATGGCTCATCTCAAAGTTCTGCACATACTTGGGTACAAAAACTAGATGTGTATTTTCAGTTGAATCCAATGGTGGAAGAGGATGCTCTAAAAATGGCCATTTTGCATCTTGATGGGGAAGCCAATGATTGGTGGTTCCATGGTCTGAAAACTTTGGGACATGATCAGGTTAAAACATATGGAGAATTTGTTGACAGGGTATTAGAAAGTTTTGAGCAAAAAGACCCAGAATTGTCTTTCAAAGAATTAGCCCAATTGAAGCAAGTTGGAACCCCTGCTGAATATATGTTGGAATTCCAAAAATTATCAGTTAAGGTGGCTGATATATATATGGTGAGGTTAGTATTACTCTTTATTGAAGGTTTGGCTGAACCCTTAAAAGGTTTAGTTAAGGCCCACAAGCCAAATTCATTGAAGGATGCCATGAACTTGACAAGAGATCTACAAAATGTGCTACCTAGGACAAGGTTTCCTCCCAAGCCTAACTTCCCTTCCAAATTCAGATTTGACAAGAAGCCTTGGCAAATAGATGCATTTGAAAAGAATAAGAAAAAGGGAAGAACTTAGAAGAAAGAAATTATGCTACACATGCTTCCAACCATGGGCACCGGGGCATAAATGCACTAAGGGAAAAGTTCAATTCATTGAAGTATTTTCTGATAATGATGAGTATGAAGGGGGCATGGAGGAAGAATGACATAGTTCAGATAAGAAGAGGGATATGATACAGCAGAAGAAGGGAAACAAGAAGAAAATCAGCCTTCACCTGACAAAGTAAGGATGGCAGTACTTTCAGCAGTGCCTCGTTATCACACTATTCGATGCAAGGGTGTGGTACTAGGACAAAGGGCCTCGGTTTTGGTAGATGGAGGAGCCACACATAACTTCATTGATGCAGACATGGTGGAGAGAAGGAAGATACCTACTGAACCATTCGATGGCTTCACAGTTGTCATTCCAGGTCACAACACTATGGAGTGCAAAACATGGGTTCCAAAGCTGCAAATCACCATAGGTAATTACACTTTTTCTGATAGCTTTTATGTGGTTGATGTTGTTGATACTAATGTGGTTTTGGGAGTGCAATGGCTGTATTCTATAGGGGAGCATACAGTAAATTATCAAATTCCTGAAATGAAGTTCCAAGATTCAGAAGGAATACTAAGGGTTGTGAGAGGGAAGCACACCAATCCGAATCAAGTAGTGACCTCCCATAGTATGAGATCCATATTGAGGCATGGAGACATAGAATGGGTTGCTGAATGTTTCATCACCTCTCCCAAGCCAAACATAAAGGTTGTTGAACACCCAAAAGAGATAGAGCAACTCCTACAAAAATATGAAAAAGTTTTTGGAGACCTTCCACATGGTAGACCACCTGATAGGGGGGTTGAGCACAACATTGTTTTGGAGGAGGGTACTTCACCCATCCAAATACCACCCTATAGACATCCAAAAAAATTCAGAGATGAAATTGAAAAGGCCATCCAAGAACTCTTAGAGTTGGGACTCATTAGACCAAGCTCTAGCCCTTATGCGTCTTCAGTAGTGTTGGTGAAGAAAAAAGATGGAACCTTAAGGATGTGCATAGACTTTAGAGCTTTGAACAAGAAGACAATCAAGAATAGGTATCCTATTCCTAGAATTGACGAGCTCATGGATGAGCTATGTGGTGCAAAATATTTCTCGAAAATTGATCTTAGATCAGGTTACCATCAAATTCGAATGAAAGAAGAAGATGTGCAAAAGAATACTTTTAGATGTCACTATGGCCACTTTGAGTTTCTTGTTATGCCTTTTGGATTAACTAATGGTCCAACCACATTCCAAGCATGCATGAATAGGATCTTTTGCAAGCAGCTTAGAAAGTTTGTTTTGGTCTTCTTTGATGATATTCTCATTTATAGCAAAACTTGGGAAGAGCATTTGCATCATTTAGAGGTTGTGTTGAAAATTTTACAAGAACAGTCCTTGTTTGCTAAGATGTCTAAATGTGAATTTGGGATGAAGGAACTTTTGTATCTTGGGTACATTATTGGACAAGAAGGAGTGAAAGTGCACATGGAAAAAATAAGAGCTATCCTTGAATGGCCATCACCAAAAAACATCACAGAATTAACAGGCTTCATTGGAATATGCACCTATTATAGGAAGTTTGTGAAAGGGTTCTCCAAATTGACTTCTCCACTCACTGATTTGACAAAGAAAGATGCTTTCAAGTGGGATGAAGAGGCTAAAAAGGCCTTCCAAAAAATGAAAGAGGTAATGAATAGTTGTCCAATACTTGCATTACCTGATTTTACTAAACCTTTTGTTGTGGAATGTGATGCTTTAGGTGAAGGGATAGGGGCTGTCCTAAAGCAAAATCAACACCGTATAACCTTTGAGAGCAGAAAGTTGCAGCCACATGAAAAGCTTTACTCCATCCATGACAAAGAAATGTTGGCCATCATGCATGCTTTGGCCAAGTTTAAGCAATACTTGGTGGGAAACAAGTTTGTGGTGAAAATTGATCACAATAGTCTAAAGCACTTCCTCACCCAAAAGGATCTTAATGAAAGGCAACAAAAGTGGGTAAGCAAGATCCAAGCCTTTGATTTTGATATTGAATATGTAAAAATGAAGAATAACATTGTAGTAGATGCATTATCTAGAAGACCTTCCTTGTCTCTCATGGACATTGCAAAACATTGGAAAAACATGCTAATGATTGAATATGCCAAAGATAGTTTTGCTTGTGATGTGTTAGATGGGGTCAAAGGGGATGATAACTACAAGATTTTGGATGGGCTATATATTATAAGGGCAGAATTTATTTGGTTCAAAATTCAAAACTCAAGTATAAGATTTTGCAAGAAGCACATGATTCCCCACTAGCTGGCCATCTAGGGATCTACAAAACTTATAGGCAATTAAGGAAAAGATTTTTTGGGAGAGGGCTGAAGGAAGATGTTCTCAAATATGTAAATGAATGTAAGGTATGTCAACAAAACAAATCTGAACTCACATGCCCAGCTGGGTTGTTGCAACCATTGCCCATTCCGGAACAAAAATGGGAGAGTATCTCAATGGACTTCATCACATGTTTGCCCAAATCTTTGGGAAATGATTGCATATATGTGGTACTGGATAGGCTGACCAAATTTGCCCATTTTTTTGCTGTTACATCATCTTTTAGTGCTGCACAAGTGGCTGATGTTTTTTTTAAAGAAATCTTTAGATTGCATGGGCTCCCCAAGAGCATTGTAAGTGATAGAGATAGTAGATTCATGGGTGCTTTTTGGCAAGAAATTTTCAGATTGGTGGGCACACATTTGACTCCAAGCACAAGCTATCATCCACAAACTGATGGCCAAACAGAGAGAGTGAATCAATGGTTGGAAGGGTACCTAAGGAACTATGTGGGAGAGCAGCAAAAAGCATGGGTAAAATGGCTACACTTGGGTGAGTTTTGCTACAACACCACTTTTCATATGTCAATAGGAATGTCTCATTTCAAAGCATTATATGGTTATGAAGCACTCACTTTTGTTGAGCATATCTTTGGTGATAGTAGAGCCCCAAAAGCTAAAGATTGGGTGGAAGAGAGCCAAGAAATTTTAAAGCTTTTGAAAGACAACTTGCTGGTTGCCCAAAATCAGCAAAAACAATATGTAGATCAACATAGGGAAGAAAGGACCTTTCAAATCAATGATTTGGTATATTTGAGGTTGCAGCCATATAAACAAACATCTTTGAAGAAGAAGGGAGTAGAGAAGCTAAAACCAAGATACTATAGCCCATATAAGGTAGTTCGGAAGGTTGGGGAGGTAGCATATGAGTTAGAATTTCCAGAAGGAAGTAAAATCCACAATGTATTTCATGTTTCATGTCTCAAGAAGGCTGTTGGTCAGCAAATTGTCATTTCAGAAATACTTCCTCCTTTGGATGATGAAGGTCAGCTCATACTTGTTCCAGAATTTTTTTTGAAGACTAGGGAAAGAAGATTAAGGAGCAGAACTATCAAAGAGTACTTGGTACAATGGAAGGATCTCCCAAGTGAAGATGCCACATGGGAGGATGAACAAATTTTACAGTATCCAAATCTGAAATTGCTTGAGGACAAGCAATCTTGGGTGGGGAGGACTGTAATGTCCCCATTCAAATAAATTCATGACAGGAAAATTCCATCAATCCTACTAGTTCTCTAGGTTGGATGGAGACATTGGGATTTGCAATAAGGGAGCTAATAAATGATGTTTGGACATTAGGATGGCATAAATATTTAATAAAGGAGCTAAATAAATAAATACAAGAGAAAATCAAAGTGGCAATTGCTTATGAAGACACATGGAGGGTGTGGGACCGACACAAGCTAGATTCTCTATGCCACATGACAACCTCCTCTTGTCAATTCGAATCCCTAAGAAGCCCAACATTCTTGAGATGAGTTGGAAGGTTCATACACTTGGCAATATGCATCATAGGTCGAATTGGGATGGATGTGTAACTCCCATGGAAGAGGAAGAGTCAAATGAGGAGTTATTGGACACTTGGACTAGATTCCCTAACCACTATACAACAATGATGAAGATGCTATGACACCTATGACAAATTGAAGACCTGATTGCTAACATCTGACCATTATGACATTCAGGCCTAAAAATAGCCTCCAAGAGAGCGCTCATGGGAGTTAGGGAAGACACATGGCAAATCATGAACCTCTCCCTGATTCGAATTGGCTTAGAGTCTATGGATGGAATTGGAACCTTAGAAGGCTAAGGATGTTTATAAAATACAGGGATCAAGTAAGAGAAGGGCTTTTGATCATTCTCAGAATTTGCATTTGTGAGGAGAGCTAGTGGAGTGCTACTCTACTTGCCTTAGAGCCAATTTCGAGGGTGAAAGATTCCTATCCTAGTTGGTGATTGGAAGGCCATTCAGACCTTTCATTTGGAGCTTTAATGGAGTCATATGTTGCAGGTGCAAGCTATAGGGCAGCTCATGGTCACTTCTAGTTCAGCTTGTTTCTCCAACCAATTCAAGCTTTCTCAGCATATTCTTGTTCCTTGAGGGATTGCACACTTGGTGAGCTGTTGTACTCTTTGGGGGAGCTTCTAATGCCCTATTCTTTTATCATTTGATGTAAATGCTCTGTTCTTAATATTCATAACAGCTTCAGGTCGAGATTCCAAGTGGAAATATGTAAATTTGATTATTAATGAGCAAATGGTGCCAATTTCCCCAATATGTTGATGTATGCCAATGATATGTGAATGTATTCGAATGGACCAGTGAACTACTGATGATTTAATGATGTATGGACTGATAATAACCTGGTATACAAGTTTCATGTTCAATGCATAAGCTTTTGGAGTCATATTGTTCATTTTCTTAGCATTTGGAGAAGATTGCCTATCATTTCCCCCAAGGTCGAAACTAGTCTTTTTGTACCTGATTAAAGAGGGTTGTAGTAGACTTAATAACTTGAATGGAGATGTATATGAGCCTATATTGATGTCCCCTGCCTCTGTTCAGAAATTCGAGAGGGTCCCATAGCATTTGGAGAGCCATTTCCAGCATCTACCCAAGGGGTATTTGAATCCCAAATTGCTGGTCAAACTCCCTACTTTGGCCAGAACTTAAAGGAGAGTTGCAGAAGCCTCTTGAAGACTCTAAAGCATCCATAAACCTCATATTCATGTCCTAATATCATCCATACACCTTCTGCAACAATTTTGGAGCATTTGGAGTCATTTGGAGGTCAAGAAACCAATACTAGTCAAAGGTTGAACTAGTGGAAAAAGTTGAAAATTTCACCATTTTAATAAAATTCAAAAAAGAGATATTTCAGAGAGCCCAATTGAATGAGCTTATCCTGCTCACGAGTAAGTCTTTCAGCAAAGGCATCAAAAGTAGGCATTACAAAAGCCTGACCCAAGGCATCCCGTGTTGAATAAAATGTGGAAACAAACACTGAATATGATTCTCCTTGTTAAAATAATGTAATTGCTGAAGATATTTTATTTATATTATTGTATTCCTCCTCCGGGAGATGATGGTCATGTAATTAATAATGTAAAGGTCATTGAAAGAATCAATGTAAACCCTAGAACATGTGTCGGCCTAGAAAATCCCCTAAAAGATTATTATATTATGTAATTGACCAGTCAAGTAGAGAAGTCGGCCCTGTTGGGGAATTTGTCACCCCAACAGAAGAATATAAATAAAGGACACCTCTCACTTCTATTCACTCATTCACTCAAGCAAGTTCTTATTAGTGAAGAGAGAGAGGTGTGCACAAGTGGAGGAGTAGCTGAATTGTCTTGGGGAACTTTTGTACTTTGTGATTTCTATATTGAGGAAGGCTTTGCCGGGGTTTTCTCCCTTTGTGGTTTCCCCGAGAGAATATCTGTGTTCATTGTGTTTTATGCTGTGCTTGTTTATCTTTCAATAATTGTTTATATGCTATATGCTATTCAAGTAAAACCTAACATGGTATCAGAGCTGGCCTGAAAGATTACATTGTACAGCTGCGGGAAATTAGGGCTTTTGACAGAAGAGGAATTTTTGAGTTTTCTCAGCATAGGATTGATCTCCTCAACAAAATCGAAATTTCGAGACCAAGATCGAAATTTTTGGTTGGGCAGAACCCCGGGATCAATCAAACCCTAGTTTAGGTTTTGGACCAGAAAAACTAGAAAACCAGAATTTGACAGAAATTGCAGATCCGAAATTCGCAGGTCACTTTTGAGGGGCAAATTTTTGGAGTTCTCAAAATCCGAGCACACCAGCTTGCTCGCCTCAGTCAATTGCATCTCCCTGGCCTGACAAAAGTTTGAAATTCCAAGTTGGATTTTTAGGGTTTCTCTGTCAAACCCTAGTCAGCTCCAGATCCAACAAATCATCAAGGTAAGACCTACAAACTTTTCTATTTCCATTTGAGGTTCTCATTATAGCAAAATGACAAGCAATACTAAGCTTGAGGGAGCTGAGAACTTCAAATCCTGGAAGTATAGAGTCATGCTCATCCTTGAGGAGCATGCACTAGAAGACTATTGGAAAAAAGGACTTACAGAACCAGAGGGAGATGAAGATAAGGTAAGGCATAAGAAGAATCTGATCAAAGCAAAGAGGATCATTGCTGATTCCATCAAGGATCACTTGATCCCCCATGTGTCTTCCAAGAAGACACCAAAAGAGATGTTTGATGCCTTGACCAGCCTGTTTGAAGAAAATAACATCAACAGAAAGATGACCTTGAGAAATCAACTCAAGGGTGTGAAGAGTATGAAGTCTGAGTCCATGCACTCATACTTTTCCACAGTATCCCAGATCAAAGAACAACTAGAAGCCATTGGGGATATGATAGAGGATGTAGAAGTTGTGATGACTACCCTGAATGGTCTCCCCCGAGATTAGGAACCATTTGTTCGTGGCATTTGTGCTAGAAAGAAACTAATCAAGTTCAGAAACCTATGGGAAGAATTTGTCCAAGAAGAAGAAAGAATAGTCGTAAGAGAGGAGAAATTAAATGACGATGAAGATCAAGCTTTAGCTACTCATGCTAAAGGCGGGAAGAAGAGGAAGAACAACCCTCGTTCCCGAGAGGACTCTCCAAAAAGAGCCCAGAAGAAGAGAAGGACCAGAAAGGATTTCTCTTCAATTGAGTGTTACTCATGCCACAAGACTGGACATATTGCAAGGAATTGTCTAAACAAACCTGGACAACACAAGAAGCAGAAGAAGAGGTTTCATGCTCATGCAGCGGAAGATAGTGATGATGATAACAAGACCAGAGTTGATGAAGACTCCAGTGAAGAATATGTTCTTATCTCAGCACTCACTGGTTCAGTATCTCATGGAAGTGATACTTGGCTAGTGGATAGTGGAGCTTCAAAGCACATGACAGGATACAAAGAATCCTTGTCTCACCTCATCCAGAAGGAATTTCCACACGAGGTAAAACTCGGAGATGACTACCAATATCCCATCAAAGGTATGGGAGAAGCCTCTTACAAGTTGGACTATGGGAAGTCCATGAACATGAAAGATGTACTTTATGTACCTGGGTTGAAGAAGAACCTTCTATCTATTTCAGCATTAGATAAGAAAGGTTTTCGAGTTGCATTTGTAGATGGTGAAGTTCTCATGTGGCCTAAAGGGAAGACTATTGATGTGCAGTAGTCATTGGAGTAGAAGGAGGACTTTACAAACTAAAGGGTCATGCAGATACAACACTGATGGCTAGTACCATGAACCCCTGTGAGCTATGGCATAGGAGACTAGCTCATGTACACTATAAGGCCTTACCAATTGTAAGTAAGGTGGTGAATGGATTACCAGAGATCCAGGTGGATCATGAAGGAGTATGCAAAGGGTGTGCTCAAGGGAAGAGTACGAAGAACCCATTTCCAAGTATCGACAACAAAGCGAAAGGTATTCTAGATATCATTCATTCAGACATTTGTGGACCAATGTCCACCACCTCTCTAAGCGGGTATGAATATTATGCATCGTTCATTAATGATTATTCTCGCAAAACCTGGATTTACTTTCTGAAGAATAAGAATGAAGTCTTTGAAAAGTTTAAAAAGTTCAAGGCGCTTGTAGAGAATCTCTCTGAAAAGAAGATTAAGATCCCGAGGTCAGACAATGGAGGGGAATATACCTCAGGGGATTTCAAAGATTTCTGTAAGCAAGCAGGGATTAAGAGGGAGCTCACTGCCCCTTATAATCCATAACAGAATGGTGTAGCCGAAAGGAAGAATAGAACGATCATAGAAGCAGTGAAGGCTATGATCCACGATCAAGCCTTACCCATGCATCTATGGGCAGAAGCTGCTAGAACCGCAGTCTATGTACAAAACAGGATCTCCCATAGTGCTCTTGGCAACAAGACCCTTGAAGAGATGTTCACCGGGAAGAAGCCTGAAGTTAGTCATCTGAAGATATTTGGATGTCTTGTGTTCATCCACATTCCAAAGGAGAAGAGATCGAAACTAGAGCCTTCAGGGAAGAAGGGAGTATTTGTGGGTTATAGTGAGCAATCTAAGGCTTACCGCATATACATCCCAGGATTTTGTCAGATCAAGACTAGTCGGGATGTCACATTTGATGAAGATACAACTTTCAACAAGTCTAAGAAGACTCATGAGGATGAAGAGGAGCAGGAGGCTCCCAGAGTTGCAGAGTCAACTAAAGAACCAATCCAAAATATTGAAGGGGATCCTATTCCAGAGGATCATGACATGGCAGAATCTCAGAGACTTGAGGAGATACCTCATAAAGAGATCTCTCGAAAGAGAAGACCAGCCTGGGCACGCGAATTAATCCAAGATGCAGGAAAGTATGGTGCCCCAGAAGGATCCAGTAGAGAGAGCAAGAGACCAAGGCCATACTCCAGCTATGTAGCCTTGATGTGCAATCTTGTTGAAGAACCAACTTGTTTTGAAGAAGCAGTAAAGAAGAAGGAATGCCTGGATGCCATGAATGAAGAGTATTAGTCCATTATCAAGATTGATGTTTGGGATGTGGTACTAAGACCGAAAGACAAATCGGTTGATTCATCAAAATTGATCTTCAAAACAAAACATTCAGCAGACGGAAGCATTGAAAAATACAAGGCAAGATTTGTAGCCTGGGGATTCTTGCAAAAGGAAGGAATTGATTATGAGGAAACTTTTGCCCCGGTAGCCAGATATACTTCGATTAGAACCATTCTTGCCTTGGCAGCCAAGATGAAATGGAAGCTACATCAGATGGATGTGAAGACAGCTTTCCTGAATGGAAATATAGAAGAGGAAGTATATATCGAGCAACCAAAAGGATTTGAAATAGAATATAATAAGTCATATGTATGTAGGTTGAAGAAAGCACTGTATGGGTTGAAGCAAGCTCCCAAGCATGGTATGGAAGAATTGATAGCTTCTTGATGAACTTGGGCTTTACCAAGAGTAAAGCGGACTCTAATCTTTATTACAAGATTATGAATGATGAACCCATGATTCTATTATTGTATGTGGATGACTTATTTCTGACTGGAGAAGACAAGCCCATTGTTGAATGTAAGAAGAGGCTTGTAGCAAAATTTGAGATGAAAGACCTTGGCAAGATGCACTACTTTCTAGGTCTTGAGGTATGGCAGTTTCCAGACGAGATTTTCCTGAGTCAAGGAAAATACACAGTAGAGATCCTAAAGAGATTTGGGATGCTGGATTGCAAGGCCATGATTACTCCGATGGTGACAAATCTGAAGCTTCTGAGTGATGCTTCTTCAGAAAAAAGTGGATGTCACCATGTATAGACAAATTATTGGGTCATTGATGTATTTGACCAATACTCGTCCAGATATATGTTTTGCGGTAAACACACTGAGTCGGTATATGGTGGAACCCAAGAATGTTCACCTAATTGCAACAAAACATGTGATGAGATATCTGAAGGGTACATTGGATTATGGACTCAGATAGGCCTCAGATAGTGAGTTCAGACTCTATGGGTACACAGACTCAAATTGGGCTGGAAGTGCTGAAGACAGAAAGAGCACTTCAGGATGTTGCTTTAGTTTGGGATCAGTTGTGATCTCATGGCTCAGTAGAAAGCAACCCTGTGTTGCACTCAGTCTAGCGGAAGCTGAATATGTAGCAGCTTGTTCAGCTTGTGGTGAAGCAGTGTGGCTTCGCAAGATGTTGACAAGATTGTTCGATGCAGAGATTGATGCAACGAAGATACGCTGTGACAACCAGAGTTGCATCAAGTTGACAGAAAATCCTGTGTTTCATGATAGATTGAAGCACATTGAGATTAAGTTCCACTATATCCAGGATATGGTGCAGAGGGGAGCTGTGAAGCTCGAGTATGTTCCTACAGAGGAACAAGTTGCTGATGTGTTGACTAAGCCTCTGGCTCGTGTGAAGTTTGAGTACTTTTGAGACAAGCTTGGTGTGGTCCAGAGGGACCTCTCTAGAAAGAGAGATTGATAGATCCTATACAAAAGGATAAATGCCTATCCAGGAGGGACGATAGATCAGTACTGGCTGACTGATAGTTCCAATTCTCACGAACTGATGCCTATCCGTAGGGATGGATGCCTGTCCAAGGGTGAGGGTAGATCAGTACTGGCTGACCGATAGTTCTAGTTCTCACGAACTGATGCCTATCCGTAGGGATGGATGCCTCTCCAAGGGTGAGGGTAGATCAGTATTGGCTGACTGATAGTTCTAGTTCTCACGAATTGATGCCTATTCGTAGGGGTGGATGCCTCTCCAAGGGTGAGGGTAGATCAGTATTGGTTGACTGATAGTTCCAGTTCTCACGAACTGATGCCTATCCGTAGGGATGGATGCCTCTCCAAGGGTGAGGGTAGATCAATACTGGCTGACTGATGGTTCCAACTTTCACGAGCTGACGCCTATCCATAGGGATGGATGCCTCTCCAAGGGCGAGGGTAGATCAGTACTGGCTGATTGATGGTTCCAGCTCTCATGAGTTGATGCCTGTCCATAGGGATGGATGCCTCTCCAAGGGTGAGGGTAGATTAGTACTGGCTGACTGATAGTATCAGTATTTAGTTACTGATGTTTGTTGCAGGTGTTCAAGTTGATGGTGCTGTTGATGAGGATGTTCCAGCAGATGGTGTTCCAGCTGACGATGATGTTGTTCCAGCTAATGATGCTGCTGATGAAGATGTTCCAGCAGATGGTGTTCTAGCTGACGAGGTTGCTGACAACAGAAGATGTTCCAACTGATGATGTTGTTGATGAGGATGTTCCAGCAGAAGAAGTTCCAGTTGACGAAGTTGCTGTTCCATTAGATGATGTTCCAGCAAGAGGATGATTGCTAATGATGATGCTGCTAATGATGATCATATTCAAGCAAAATGATGATGTTGCTACTCCGCAGATGATGCCCAAGACAAATGATGATCCAAAGCCTTCCTACGACATATAGAAGTTCATAAATCAGTTGTGCAGATATTGTTACCCGCATAATACCTTCCTAGTTAAGAGGGAGTGTTAAAATAATGTAACTGCGGAAGATATTCTATTTATATTATTGTATTCCTCCTCCTGGAGATGATGGTCATGTAATTAATAATGTGAAGGTCATTGAAAGAATCAATGTAAAGCCTAGGACATGTGTCGGCCTAGAAAAGCCCCTAAAAGATTATTATATTATGTAATTGACCAGTCAAGTAGAGAAGTCAGCCCCGTTGGGGAATTTGTCACCCCAACGGAAGAATATAAATAAAGTACACCTCTCTCACTTCTATTCACTCATTCACTCAAGCAAGTTCGCATTAGTGAAAAGAGAGAGGTGCGCACAAGTGGAGGAGTAGCTGATTTGTCTTAGGGAACTTTTATACTCTGTGATTTCTATATTGAGGAAGGCTTTGCCGGGGTTTTCTCCCTTTGTGGTTTCCCCAAGAGAATATCTGTGTTCACTGTGTTTTATGCTGTGCTTGTTTATCTTTCAGTAATTGTTTATATGCTATATGTTGTTCAAGTAAAAACTAACACTCCTAACTTAGAGAGCACTGCAAAAATGAGCTGTTCATCTTCCTTCTCAATATTGCAGTCCTCTAGCTGAACCCTAAGGGATTTGAACTTGGAAATAAAGTCTTGAATGGTATCAAAATTACTAGGATCCAAAGTAATGAGTTCATTTTCCAGTTGATGACCACGAATGGCATTTGTTTTACCAAACATGTTTTGAAGTTGATCCCATGCTTCATGGGGAGTGTCTATGCCTTCTGAATGAAACAAGAGTTCAGGTGAAAGAGAAAGACAGTTTAAACCTAAGGCTTCATCATAGCGATTATGCCATTTAGGCTTTTCAACATTTTGTGTGGGTTCTTTGTTTGAGCCAGTGGTAACCTTGTACAAACCTTTACTCCTTAGTAGAACACCCATGTTTGATTTCCAACTAAAATAGTTGTGAGGAGTTAAAATAGGGATTGGCAACTTATCTGCCATAGTAAGACTAAGGAAAAGAAGGTGGCAAAGAAAAACATTAGAAATCACCAGAAATGTGACTGATGGTGGCTTTAAGCAGTAGTTTATGAACAGAGATGCTCACAATAGAGAGCAAAGCAAAGATGGCAAAAGAAACTTGAGATGCCCTGCAGAAACGTCTAGAAACTTCTGTAGCCAAAAGGAGATGGAGGAAGCTAATGCCTTGGTGCTCTGATACCATGTGGAATTAAACCAGGCACAACAGGATCAAACATACTTAATCTCCATACAAAACAAGGGCAACAGAGAGCTTGAATGCAGAGAGAAAACAGAGTCTTCTTAAGAGGCAAAAAACACCACACTATTGTATTAAATCTACTGTATATAAGCAACAAAAAAAACGGCTTAAAACAGGCGGGAGAAACAACATTTAATGTGGTTGGTTGAGAGCTATACCAACTGAATTTACTCACCGACATGAGCTTAGTTGCAACGTACACCAACAATGCGCACTTAGAAAGTTTTCCCATCATCACCACATCGACTCTTTCTCTCACATTATGCTGGCTCTCCTACGACACAAGGGGGGATGCCCTAGAAAAGATGTTTATGACATTCTTAGATTTTAAGAGATGTTGGATTGCCAAAACCAAATTCTATCCAATTGGGGGATGGATTCAGGATCAATAGTTAAGAGAGTTCGAACAATATGAAAGGAGGTGTAGTTAGGCTGTTATATACATGCTCTAACTAACCACATGGATCTACTTCAATATACAAAAAAGAAAAGAGGGCCCTTCCAAAGATGCTCTGTTGATTTTGTACTTAGGAAAGTGTTCCCTTAGTGATTTTGTGCCAAAGTCACTAACAGGGGAAAAGTGACATGACCTTTCCATTAATTACATGAGATGTGTAATTAATTTCATTTTAGAGTCACAAAGTGACTTTTTGATTTATTAAGTGGAAGTTGAAAGAAATTAATTATTTATGGAGAGAAAAGTAATTTATTCTCATCCATTGATCTTAGATCACTAGAATCAATGTGGGCCATTGATCTAGTGACCCTTCAGCTATCCCCATGAGACAAACAAAAAAGCAAGGTAAGGCACATTCATTCATTCACCAAAAGAGTTGGATAAGTCAAGTTTTTGAGAGAGAGAAGGTTGAGTAAGGGCACGAATTCCTAGAAGCTGAGACTGGCTAGAATTCCAAGACCGTACAGCAGGAGATATTGGCATGATTCTCTAGAGTGATTCTGGAACAAAAATCGAGGCATAAACAACATCACAAAATCGAGGAACAATACAAAGTTTGAGGAACTTTGGCACGGTTTTTGAGGAGTTTGACTGCAAATTTATTGCAGTTCGTATAGGCATCTGTACATCGTTTTTTGGGTTGACTGGGCACGAATTTCGAGATAGTGAAGGCATGAAATGTGAGGCACTTTGTTGTTGTATGTAATGTCCTCTTCTGCTTAAGCACTGAGGACCATCCCGCTAACCTATCTGATTCCCATAGGTTCGAGCGGGCATTGACATTCAGGGAATTGACTGAGGATTGATGCCATTTACACCATAAGAAGATCTTAATCATGGTTATTAGATCATCAATAGGTAAATAAGGGCCACAAGAACTAGGGACCACATGCATGCATGGCATGGCATGGCATGCAGGCCATATTTCATGTTGCATGCATTGAAACACCTTTATTGATCTTTCATACACACAAAAAGCACCGCATGCAAGTCAACTGGAAATTAGAAGAGAAAGCGACCTAGTCATGCAAAAGTTAGGTAAGGCCATGTGAAAGTTATAAAAGAAAGGTAAAGTGAGTGAGTAAGGGTTGCTTATTGATTATTGATTTGAGAAGTCGACTTGGAGAGCTCAGCTAGTTTGGGGTTGGGGGCACCACTCAACCATCAAGTGTATTTCGTCAGTGAAATCTATCTGCCCTAGTCATTATCAGGGTTGGATCATCTAGATTCAACATTATTACTATCATCATACAGGATTCTTCAGCATTCAGCAAGATTCCAGCTACATTCTGGAGAAGGAGGATTCGCCCTCTCTTGCATGGGTGAATTGGACAAAGGAGGATAACTCGTATCTTGACAGATAATCAATATTTAGTTTGCATGCTGCTTCTATCCTTCCAAGAGCACCACTATTAGCGTAGTTATTGAATACAGGTTGCTCATTCGGATTTAGAGGAAAGATCTCACCATTTCATCATTCAGAGGGGCACATTTTCTAGCATGGGCAACTTTCTTTGAGGGAGATTCTCACCCTTTGACCTAGACTTCATGCATGTCTTGCATGAGGCTTCCATATTGATCAAGAGTGCATTATAACCCTAGTACCTTCATCCGGGGGCAATTTGACATCGTTTGAGCACTCATGCATCCATTCAGATATTGAAGAGGGCGGATTTATATCAAGGGCGCATATTTGGAGAGAGGTTGATTCATATCTTGACCGATCCTTGGCATATCTCTTGCATGCGAGTCTCATATTGATCCACATCCACTACTACATCTATTGGTACATACATGCATTATTTCTATCCCTATTTTATAGCATATCTGAATATTTGGGTTATTTAGGGTTTTGGCAAACCCATGCACTTGCATGCATGATCATGCAATCATAGTACAACACATGCATTCACATTTTACTATAGTATTGACTCTTGAGTTACAAGACTTTAGACAAGTAAGAAACTACATCAGAAAGTCTACAAAACATCAAAATTATCAGTTAGAATATTACAGTGGTATCAGAGCATGTTCCTTGCCAGCTGTGGGAGCATGCAGTTGTGAACAGTAAATGAATATAGAGGACCCACACAATATTACTTACAGGAGGCAGAGGTTTAGGAGCAACGGAAGAAGAGAAGAAGAAGAGTTAGAGGATATAGAACTGGGAGATACAAAGACTCAGTTTGGAAAAGGTAAAGAAACAATGACAGAGGATGATAAAATGGCTTTCACTAGCCTCCTTTCCGCTTTAAAAGAACTAACTTCAGGACATAAAGAAATGTTGACTGCCATCAACAAATTGGAAGATAAATCAAGGCCCACCCCACACAATCCTATTTTCCCCAACAGTGATAGGGTATCCACAAGTAGCAGTGGGGAACAGTTACATACTAATATGCAAAGTCACCCTCATCTCTACAATAGGTCCTCCAGACCTACCATGCCACAGTTCTTGGATAGCCCGACATTGGTGCCAATAATACAGGTAGAGCCAGAAGAACCAATGGGGGCATATTTACGAGAGTACAGAGCATTGGGAGATGACTTCCAGTCAGCCATGACCTTTACAGATTTTTGTCATTTTAAAAGTAAGAACAGACTGGGAGCTTATAACAGGGCTTTCAACTAGAACTATGAGTTACAACGCACAATAGGGAAACTGACTATTCCTACCTTTGATGGTACCTGGCATGGCCCAACACGGAATTGGGTACAGAGGTTGGACACTTACTTCCAACTCAACCCCATGGAGACAAATTCCATTAAGTTGGCCACCTTGCATTTGGACGGGGAAGCCCATCAGTGGTGGTACCACGAGCTAGTGACATTGGGTCACAATACCATCATCTCTTATACAAATTTTACACAAAGGCCCATCGAGCGCTTTGACAGGAAAGACCCTGAGGTGCATTTCAGAGAGCTAGCACAACTCGAGCATATAGGTAGTCCAGAATCATTCATATCTGAGTTCCAAAGGGTAGCAGTCATGGTGATAGATATTTCAGAGAGTAGGTTAATTATGTTGTTCACTGAGGCTCTCACCGAACCCTTCCGTGGATGGGTTAAGGCTTATAGACCCACCACCCTGTCTGATGCCATCGGTCATACCAGAGATTTACAAGATTCAGTACCCAAAAATAAGTTTCCTCCCATAATCGATTTTCCTATAAAAGATGAGAGGAGACCCTTCCAAAAAGAATGGCGCAAGAAAGAGTGGATGGATAATGATACCCGCTAGGACCTTAGAAGAAAGAAACTATGTTTCAGTTGTCAAGAACCATGGGTACCAGGTCACAGGTGTTTAGGGAAGAGAAAGGCTCTGTTGTTCGCCGAGATGCACACTAGCAGCATAAATCTTTTGAAAGCTGTTTCCTCACTACAAGTGGGAAAGGTGTGGCCTTGGGGGCAAGCAATGAGCCAAGTACTATCACCTGAATCCCAGCTCCTCCGTTTAGGCTAACTCCTAACGAAGCCAAGGGGGCTTGTCCCTAACAAAGAGTTGTCTAAGGCTCTGTATTTTTAAGTGTTTTTTGGATGTATGGATGCAAATGGGTGTCGTTTAGGAGTTTTTTTTGAGATGAACACAATAATATTTAAGCAATCCACGTTGCAGTTGCAAAACACAGGATGAGATAAACAATATATGATGACTAAAAATTAAACCATCCACAGAATAATTAATGACTTAAGCAAATGAAGGACAAATGGTCCAAAATAAGGTGATGCATATAAGTTTCAATAACCAGTGCCAAATGGAGTCAAAAGTGCTTGGGATGCTGAAATACAAGTTTCAATATATGTTGGCGAGATCGTTTTCCAATGCTCTTGGTAAATTTATTGTGTATTTTAGGGGTGTTCTTGATTATTATGGCTAGGGGAATTTCCAACCGGTACGCAAGGTAATGGAAATCTGTCCTGGAAATATTCTAAATGGCTCCGTTCGAAGACATGACGGACCACCCAGTTCTCTAGCTAGGCGCTCAATAGCTAACCAACAACTAGAGTCTGAACATGGCTGCCCGACGCCCCCACTTGGAATCTGCCCACTTAGATTATTTATCAATCAACACCGGATTCATTGGTTATGGGGTGAAGATCTTATTGTGGTTTAAAATTGAGAGATTAAGCAACCAATACCATTTTTGAGTATTCCAACCCTTTTCAAGGTTGGCCAGAGCATACGTGGTATTGAGAACCGAATAAATTCCAATTTTAAAGGGGAACGTGAGTTGTGAGTATTTTAACTTAGAGCACAAAAGACAAACCTCTCCGACAGAGAGTGCTCTTAATCCACCTTATGGTGAGATTCAAGAGTCTTATCTAATCTATATGCAAATGCACAATGCAGACAATGCTCTCCGACAGAGAGTGCTCTTGGCTTGTCTTATGACAAGTTCAAGAGACTTTGTGTTCCTTTTAAGAAATTAAACAATAAATGACAAGAACACAACAAGTAACTCAATATGAAATGAAAGACTAATCTAGCAAATAATATTCTAAGAATGCAAAAATGAGACTAACTAGCAATTAGTGTTCTAAGAAAATAAGAGATGTCTAAACTAGCAATTTAGTGATCTATTTGCAAAAGACGAAACTAAGCTAACAATTAGTGATCTAAGTGCAAAATGGAAAAACTAAACTAAGCAACTAACATATCAAGGAAACAAGACACTACAAACTTCCCCAAATGGGGAAGTTGGATGTGGGAGCCTTAAATCCCACTTGCTTTTCTTATTATGAGTTGCAAACATTTTAGGGATTTCAACCTTTGAAAATGAAAACGAAGAAAGTAGAAGAAGACTTTAAGAAGCTCTTAAGAGCTTTCACAAAAAGGAGAGTGTTTTGTCTTGTTTGGTTTTGCAAGTCCTGGTTTCACACTTCCTCTTGGTTTTGGTACTTCTTCATTTTTTGCACTTCTTCAAGTTTGATCTTCTTCTTGGTTTTGTTTTTCTTCTTCAACACCTACAACAAGACAGTGAACTCATGCACCCATTAATCATTAGTTTAAAAATCCAAAAAAATTGAAACTAATCTAAGATCTAATGCAACTACCAAAAGCAACTAGATCCAAACTAGAATGAACTAAAATGCAATCCTAAAATGCTAACTTTTAAAATGAATTAAGATCTAAACGAAACTTGGTTGCAAAAGAAGCACAAACTCCTAAAAGACTTAAGATCTTTTAAAAAAGGAACTTGTAAACAAAAAGTAGGAAGCAAGGAGAGGTAGGGGAAAGATAGGACAAGGTAGGGAGAGAAGATCAGAACGAAAGGAGAGAAGAAGCAACAAAGCAAAAGAAGAAGCAGCAAGATGGTAAGGAACAACAGCAAAAAAGGTGAGGAACAGCAGCTGTAAAAGAAGGAAATAAGGGACAACAACAAATCAGCAAAAGGGAGGAGAGACTAGCAAGTAGGAAAGAGGAGATAAAACGAAGGGTAGGAAGTCTAGGGAAGACGAGAGGAGAGGATAAAGAAAACGAAGGGAAGAAACAAGCTAGAAAGGTAGAACGAAAGGAGGAAGATAGAGATGGGCCAAACAAGGCATAGAAAGAAGAAGCCAAAGAAAATGGAACTTTGTAGAGTTTAGGGCTTCTTGAAGTAACCAGTGACAGTTTAAAAATTGATTTAATGGATGGAAATTAAAACAAGCTTCTCAAGCTCATTTTGCAGCACCAATTTGATTCTTGGAGAGTCCTGAAATGCACAAGTTTGTTAGAAAAATTTGGTGAAGAAGAGAGAGAGACAACCGAGTTCAAACTCCACTTTACTCTTTGAAGATCTGCACCATACACAACTCATAAAAACACTTAATCAAGCTTAGTATGTTAAATAAAATGGGACAAGAAGCACATAAGTATTACCGACTACAATTTGCACTTCTAAATCACATAAAACCCAACATCAATGAGCAAATTGCACCTTCAAATGCTCATCCTATGGACTTAAGAAAGACTTCTAAGCTAAAGAATGATCAAGCATTAACAATATGAGCAATGTAAAGAACAATATCACCTTATCATATGTGAAGCATTCCTCATGAACAACTAGGGCACACCATGTAGACCTCCAAAGTCACTTTTATTCTAATGTAGCAAATGCTAAGAGCTATTACAAAAATGGCAGAGTAATCTTGCACAAAAATTCCATCATTATGGTGAAGCAAGCATCCTTATTTATACAAAAATAGAGAGAGCAAGTCGAATGCATGAGGAGAGTTCATGAAGGGCGCACTTCACCAAACTCTTGAGTGATTCACGTCATGATTGAAGCTTGGAGTCAGCGAATTGAAGATTAGTAGGTGTGATTTGGTTGTTGGGGGATGAGGTGGAGCCCCTCTCCCTTTGAAACCAACGCCCAACACTTATCACTACACGCCCATCCCAAAATCGTGAGCCAATTCAAAATGGAGTAAGGGGCTCACGTGAGGCCCAAGCTCACGTCATCCCTTCACTTAGCTCAATTCGTATAACCAAAGTTTTAAAATGGCATGTGTTTTAACGTTCAAATGGTAGCCCACCATACCTTGGAGCATTCGCATGGGAAGGGAGTTCCTCACGTGAAGGAGGAATCCGTACACCTTTTAAAAATAATCCAAATTTCAACCCTTTGACTTTTTATAACATATGCTTTTCTTTTCCAAGGTAGTCGTACACTTTATGCCATCCACTTACAACCTTTAAAATCAATTTTGTCCTTTTTTGATTTTTTAATACTTGGTGCAATTTCTCACTTTCTGGCAATTAAATGCCAAAATGATGCATTTTTAGCCAAAACTCCCCCAGAGGTGACGTAAACGCTCTGAATCTAAAGAATGAAGGCACTAGGGTAAAGAGGACGCTCTGAGCGTCAAAATGAGCCTTCCCACGCCAAATTCCACCTCTAGATGAGGTTTTTATCACAACTTGAAAAATTCCATTTAAACCATTTAAAAAATGGTCTAAATTACGGAAAAATTTATTTTCTCGGAATCAAACGAAACTCCTAGGGGACCTAGTGCATGTTCATACGACTCAATCGAGATGGCTAACACGTAAAAAATCCTAGACACAAGACTCTAATAACCACCTTAGGTTTTGACCACCATGGAAAATACTCCAGCTTTGGAGGTATGAGCGAAAAACTCAGGGATTATACGCCACTGATGAGTAGCGCATAATTCCTAAGGAAAAAACACTCTAGAGTATCCCCCAAATGGCTAAACCTAAGGATAACCGAGTCTTTTATAAAAGGACCCCGTTTAGACCAACTTTTTACAAATTCCCCATGGGGGTATGAACATGAGTTATTACAAATGGGGCAAAACTGCCCTGAAAATGACTTCTGAACACTGATGATGAACATTGAACATGTTCATGAAACTAGTGGCTCACGAGAAATTCAACTATTGTACAAAATAGTTGGTAACAGGCTCATTACATAGAGGTATACTCCGACAGTGGAGAGGAGGATGATCAGGACCAGGAACAGGGAGAGGCACTTTATGCAGCAGAGGAGGAGCAGTCTCCTGAGAGGACATAGGGAGGTGTCATCGCTACATTATCTGGAGTTCCTAGATTTCACACTCTTTGGATCAGAGGTGTCATACGGGGCAACAGGGTTGGAGTGTTGATAGATGGTGGGGCATCCCACAGCTTTATTGATGCTGCCTGGATAAAAAAGAAAAGGTATTCCGATTGAGAGATTTGATGGATTTACAGTATCTGCAACAAGTAACCACACCATGGAGTGTAATAAGAGGATTCCAAAATTGAATGTAATGCTAGGGAACTATACAGTGACAGAGACATTTTATGTGGCCGACGTACCAGACACGAATGTGGTATTGGGAGTTCAGTGGCTTTATTCCATTGGAAAGTATTCTACGAACTACCAAACCATGGAGATGGAATTTCAAGGAGACAATAAGATAGAGAGTGGTTTTGAGAGGTATGAATACCTACCCTCCTAGAGCAGTATCATCACACAAGATGGAGGCCGTGTTTCAACAGGGAGACATAGAGTGGGCAGCAGAGTGCTTGGTTACTTTCAGGAAGCCACCAAATAGAGCCACACGACATCCAACAGACATACAGGCACTATTGCAGAAGCATGAAAAAGTATTCGGAGATCTTCCATCTGCTAGGCCTCCAGATCGGGGATTTGAGCACATTATTGAGTTAGAGGAGGGGACTCAAGTAGTCGTCACTACCCCTTACTGACACCCCAAAAGATATAAAGATGAAATTGAAAGTACAATCAAAGAATTGCTCAAATTAGGTTACATAAAACCTAGCTCCAGTCCATTTGCATCCTCAGTGGTGTTAGTAAAAAAGAAGGATGGAACCTTACGCATGTGCATCGATTACAGGGCGCTTAACAAGAAAACAATTAAAAACAGGTATCCAATCCCTAAGATCGATGAATTGATGGATGAACTACAGGGGGCAAAACACTTCTCCAAAATTGATCTCCGATCAGGTTACATCAGATACGGGTTAGGGAACAGGATGTTCCGAAGACCGCTTTCCGTTGTCACTACGGACACTACGAGTTTCTAGTAATGCCATTTGGGCTCACCAATGCACCAATTACTTTCCAGTCATGTATGAACCACACCTTCAAGGCTCAGTTACGCAAGCATCTTCTGGTATTCTTCGATGATATATTGATTTACAGTCGGACTTGGGAAGATCATTTAAAGCACCTTGATGAAGTACTTGGAATTTTAAAAGAACAATCACTATATGCCAATATGTCCAAATGTGAGTTTGGTATGCAAGAGATGTTATATTTGGGACACGTGATAGGAGCAAATGGGGTATAGGTACACTTGGAAAAGGTTAGAGCCATACTAGATTGGCCTACACCTAAAAATGTGATAGAGTTGAGAGGATTTTTGGGCCTTTGCACCTACTACAGGAGGTATGTCAGCGGTTTCTCGCAGATGATAGCACCACTCACATATCTTACTAAGAACGGGGCATTTAGTTGGTCAGAGGCAGCACAATGGACATTTGAAGAATTGGAAAGGTAATGAGTGCATGCTCTGTACTAGCACTACCAGATTTTACACAACCATTCGTATTAGAATGTGATGCTTCAGGAGAGGGTATAGGAGCAATATTGATGCAGAATAATTACCCTATTGCATTCGAGAGTAGAAAACTCAAGGACTATGAGCGCCACTATTCAATATATGACAAGGAAATGTTAGCCATTCTCCATGTGTTAACCAAGTTCAGATAATACTTAGTGGGTAGTAGATTCAAGATTAAGAGTGGGTAGCAGATTCAAGATTAAGACAGATCACAATAGCCTAAAGTACTTCTTGGAACAAAAAGTATTGTCTCAACTTGGTTAGCGCATGGAGAATGGCTAACATAACCTCAGATTCAAGATTAAGACAGATCACAATAGCCTAAAGTACTTCTTGGAACATAAAGAATTGAATGAGAGGCAACAAAAATGGGTGAGTAAGATTCAAGCCTATGACTTCGAGATTGAATACATAAAGGGAAAAAACAATGTGGTAGCAAATGCACTTTCTAGACGACCAACCACTTTATCTCTTATGAGCATTTCATTGGATTGGAGATCTCACCTTTTGGTCGAATACTCCAAAGATAAGTTTGCTTGCGAAATATTGGATGGATAGATTCAGGATGACAGGTACAAAGTAATAAATGACATTATATACTATAAGAACATAATCTACTTAGTTATTGAGTCTACACTTCAGAAAAAGATTTTACCGGTTTCTCATAACTCACCTTTAGGAGCACACCAGGGATTTCTTAAGACTTACAGGCAGATTGGAGAGAGGTTCTCCTGGAAGAGCCTCAAGAATGATGTGATGCAACATGTGAGGGAGTGCAGTTTATGCCAACAGATTAAGATAGAGCATACTCACTCAGCCGGTTTACTACAACCATTACCCATTCCTGAGCAAAAATGGGAAAGCATTTCAATGGAATTTATTACAGGGTTGCCCAAGGTACAGGGTAGAGACTGTTTGTACGTAGTGGTGGACAGGTTGACCAAGTTCGCTCACTTCTTTGCCATTCCTTCTGACTATTCGCCACACAAGTAGCAAAGTTGTTTTTCAGAGAGGTATTCAGGTTGCATGGGTTACCTAAGACCATTGTCAGTGTTAGAGACAACAAGTTCACCGGATCATTTTGGCAAGAGCTTTTCAGGTTGGTTGGGACAGAATTGGCTATGAGCACGAGTTATCATCCTCAGAGCGATGAACATACAGAGATAGTTAACAAGTGGATTGAGGGATACTTGAGGAACTATGTAGCAGGTCAGTAGAGGACATGGATTAAATGGCTACACCTAGGGGAACACTGCTACAATACTACACACCATATGACCATCGGTACGACTCCTTTCAAAGCATTGTACGGTTACGATGCTCTATCTTTTGGAGATTTGATATTTGGGGATAGCAGGGCTCCAAAAGCCAAGGAGTGGATTTAGGAAAGTCAAGATATTCTCAAGATACTCAAGGAAAACATACAGGTTGCCCAAAATCAGAAGAAGGTATATGCAGATAGACACAGGATTGGGCACAGTTTTGAGGTAGGGGATTTGGTATACTTACGTCTACAGCCTTATAGACAATCGTCCCTTAAGAAGAAAGGAGTAGAGAAACTTAAGCCTCGCTTTTATGGTCCTTACAAGATAATCCGGAAAGTGGGAGAGGTAGCATATGAGCTCGAATTACCACAAGAAAGCAAGATTCATAACGTGTTCCACGTGTCTAACCTCAAGAAGGCAGTAGGTTAATAGATTGTTACTTCATCAGAACTGCCCCCCCTTGATGATGAGGGGCAACTGATTTTGGTCCCAGAACGGATCTTGGAAGTGCGAGAAAGAAAACTAAGGAACATGATCTGTTAAAGAAATGTAACCGCGGAAGATATTCTAGATATACTTGTCTATTGTATTATTGTATTCCTCCTTCGGGAGATGTCATAGATGTAATTGATAATGTAAGAGTCATTGAAAGAGTCAATGTAAACCCTAATTGTTAGGTCGGCCTAGAAATAACTAGAAAAGAATATTTTATTGTAAAGTGTACAGGCCGGCCCAGTTAGGTGAGTTAAAGCCGACCTAATTAGTAAAAAGGTCAAGTCACTTGTTAAGTATAAATAGAAGGTTGAGTTGCTCATTTGTATCACTCACCTCACTCACTCAAGTTTGCATAGGAGAGAAAGAAGTTTGCACAAGTGAAGGAGAGAAGTTGATTTTGTCTTGGGGTTTTATCTTGTACTTGTGAATTCTATATCGAGGAAGTTTTGCCGGGGTTTTCTCCCTTGTGGTTTCCCCGAGAGAAATATTGTGTTCTTTGTGTTTGCTGTGCTTGTTTTTCTTTCAGTGATCAGATAGTTTAATGTTATTATGCTAAACAAGTGAAAAACTAACATGGTTTCAGAGCAGGCCTAAAAGAAAACATGGTGCAGCCTCTGCAGCTGCAGAAACTAGGGCTTCTTATTCTGGGAGCTCTCTCCACAAATCAACTGAAAAAGAGGATGCATCTAACTCGCCTCACTAGGGCGCATCTTTCTGTCGAAGCAGAATTCAATTCCGAGAATTTTCATTTTTGGGTCCACCACTATAGCTTGGAGAACTAGGGCATCCAAGTTTTGGAACATCTGCTCACAGATTTAGGAGAAAGAGTACTTTGCTCAACTCGCCTTGAGGAGGCGCATCTTTTCATCCAGTTAATTTTCCAAAATCCCGAAGTTGGAAAATTAGGGTTTCTCTATCAAACCCTAAGTCAAGGTAGAAGCAGTTTTCAGAAGGACAACTTTACTGGTAAGCACTACATCTATTCTATTTCCATTTGAGGTTCTCATATTATCAAATTGACAAACAATACCATGCTTGATGAGAAGCTTGAAGGAGCTGAGGACTTCCGGGCATGGAAATATAGAGTCATGCTGATTCTTGAAGAACATGACCTAGAAGGTTTTGTAAAAGAGGGACTTGTAGAACCAGAAGGAGATGAGGCCAAAGCAAGACACAAGAACAATATGATCAAGGCTAAGAGGATCATAGCTGACTCTATCAAAGATCACTTGATTTCTCAAGTATCTTCAAAGAAGACTCCAAAAGAAATGTTTGATGCATTGACTAGCCTGTTTGAAGGAAAGAACATTAATAGGAAGATGACCTTGAGAAATCAACTCAAGGGTGTGAAGATCTAGAAGTCTGAGACTATGCATTCATACTTCTCCAGAGTATCTTAGATCAAAAAACAATTAGAAGCTATTGGAGACATGGTAGAAGAAGCTAAAGTTGTGATGACCACTCTGAATGGTCTTCCCAGAGATTGGGAACCTTTTGTTCGTGGCACATATGCGCTAGGAAAAGATTAATCATGTTCATACAACTATGGGAAGAGTGTGTGCAAGAAGAGGAAAGAATAGCTGTAAGAGAAGAAAAACTAAATGATAATGAAGATCAAGCTTTGGCAACTCATGCCAAAGGAGGAAGGAAAAGAAAGAATGATGTACGTACTTATGACCACTCTCCCAGAAGACCTCAAAGATCTCAAAGGAACAAGAGAATCAAGAAAGACTTCTCCTCAATTGAATGTTTCTCTTGTCACAAGACATGATACATTGCAAGAAATTGTCCATTCAAATCTGGACAATCCAAGAAGCAAAAGAAAAGATTTCATGCTGATGCAGCTGAAGATAGTGGATATGAAGAGGAAAGCAAAACCAGAGAAGACGAAGAAGAATATGTACTTTAATCCAAACCAGGAAGATAGAAGAACCTCTTATCTATCTCAACATTGTATAAGAAGGGATGCAGTCGTGATTGGAATTGAAGGAGGAGGACTCTATAACCTCAAGGGTTCATTCAGAAGGTGAAGCTAGAGATGATTTTCAGTATTACATGAAAGGAGTAGGAGAAACTCCTACAAAGTTGAACTCCGAAAAACAAATAAAGATCAAGGCTCTATGGAAGAACCTCTCATCCATTTTAGCATTGGTTAAGATGTAGAAGGAGGGACACCCAGAGTCTACTCTAGTACAAAGAACAAGTGATCTAAGAACAAGTGATCTACAGTGTAGAATACTTGCTCAACATTTCTGATCATGAGCAAGAAAGGCACAGGTCCTCAAAATCAGACGATGAAGTAGAACACATTGTCAGAGACTCCAATAGTTCTTGCAAGGAAGCAAAGATCAAGAGGGTGTCCATCCAACAACCAAACAAAGATAAGTATTTGAACTGTCATTTTCTGTATTGTCCAGTTGTGTACATATTTACGTTCCTAGATTTAGAATGTGTATTATGCATGTTGGAATGTATGCATTGAAGAACATAATACTACTAATTTGCATGTGATGGGTAAGTAGCCTATGGTGCTGTACACATTCCATTGCTACTTATCTAGAATGAAACCTCTTTGCTGGCATATTGGGAGTAGTGCACGCTCTGGTAGAGATGGAAGGCATCTAGAAAGTTACTGTATGAATACAGAATATGGATGAATGTTGTGTTGAAGCATTGGCTAAGATAGTTGCATGACTGTGTGACCTGTGCATAAGAATTTGTCATTATTAATATGTTTTGGAAACTATGAAATGTTTCTAACCATACAACTGAATTTGACTTGTAGGAAATATCGTGTACGATCACCTACAAACAAAGAATGATGAGACTTGTTTCGATTTATGAAATCAAGCATACTACAGAAGCACAAAGCAAGGGTTCTCTCAGAAAGAGGGAGTGGACTATGATGAGATGTTGCTCTAGTGGCCAGACAACTTTCTTGAATGGAAAAATAGAAGAAGAGGTATACATCGAGCAACTAGAAGGATTTGAAACAAATGACAGAAAAACACATGTATGTAAACTGAAGAAAGCATTATATGGGTTGAAGCAAGCACCCAGAGCATAGTACAAAAGAATTGATGGTTTCCTGATGAGCCTGGGCTTTACCAAAGGTAAAGTAGATTCTAATCTTTATTGTAAGGTCATAGATGATGAACCTATGATATTACTATTCTATGTGGATGATTTGTTTCTGACAGGAGAAGACAAGCCCATCACTAAATGTAAGAAGAAGCTTGGTGCGGAATTTGAGATGAAAGACCTTGGGATGATGCACTATTTTCTAGGTCTTGAAGTATGGCAGTTCCCAGATGAGATTTTCCTAAGTCAAGGAAAATATACTGTTGAGATCCTAAAGAGATTTGGGATGTTGGATTGTAAGGCTATGACTACTCCAATGTTGATGAACTTGAAGCTCTTGAATGATGCTTCATTAGAGATAGTAGATGTCACGTTTTACAGACAGATTATTGGGTCATTGATGTATTTGACCAATACTAGACCTGACATATGTTTTGCTGTGAACACCTTGAGCCAGTATATGGTGGAGCCCAAACATGTTCACTTGATTGCAGCAAAACATGTGATGAGGTACCTAAAAGGTATGTTGGACTATGGACTCAGATATACTTCAGATAGTGAGTTCAAACTGTACGGATATATAGACTCAGATTGGGCTGGAAGTGCCGAGGATAGAAAAAACACTTCAGGATGTTGCTTTAGTTTGGGATCAGGTATGATCTCATGGCTCAGTAGAAAGCAACCCTTTGTTGCTCTCAGTACAACAGAAGTTGAATACGTCACAACATGTTCAGCTTGTAGCGAAGCAGTGTGGCTTCATAAGATGTTGGCAGGATTGTTCGATGCAGAAATAGATGTGACTGATATTCTCTGTGACAATCAAAGATGTATCAAGATGACAGAGAATCCAGTATTCCATGATAGATCGAAGCATATCGAGATCAAGTTTCACTATATCCGGGATATGGTGCAGAAGGGAGCTGTAAAGCTCAAGTATGTTCCTACAGAGGAACAAGTTGCTGATATGTTGACTAAGCCTCTGTCTCGCATAAAGTTTGAATACTTTCGAGACAAGCTTGGTGTGGTCCGAAAGGACCTCCCTCGAAAGAGGGAGTGATGGTGATGTTATTCCAGTACTTGCCCACTGAAGATCAGTACTTGCTGACTGATACTGTTATCCCAGTACTTGCTGGCTGGTGATGTTATTCCAGTACTTTTCGACTGAAGATCAGTGCTTGCTGATTGATAGTGTTATCCTAGTTCTTGCCGATTGGTGATGTTATTCCAGTACTTGCTGATTGAAGATCGATACTTGCCGACTGATAGTGTTATCCCAGTACTTGCCAACTAGTGATGTTATTCCAGTACTTGCCGACTGAAGATCAGTACTTGTCGACTGATAGTGTTATCCCAGTACTTGCCGACTGGTGATGTTATTCCAGTACTTGCCGACTGGTGATGTTATTCCAGTACTTGTCGACTGAAGATCAGTACTTGTTGACTGATACTGTTATCCCAGTACTTGTCGACTGGTGATGTTATTCCAGTACTTGCTGACTGAAGATCACTACTTGCCGACTGATAGTGTTATCCCAGTACTTGTCGACTGGTGATGTTATTCCAGTACTTGCGGATTGAAGATCAATACTTGCCGACTAATAGTGTTATCCCAGTACTTGCCGATTGGTGATGTTATCTTAGTACTTGTCGACTGATGATATTACTTGCCGATTGATAGTGTCATCCCAGTACTTGCCGACTGGTGATGTTATTCCAGTACTTGCTGACTGAAGATCAGTACTTGCCGACTGATAGTGTTATCCCAGTACTTGCCGACTGGTGATGTTATTCCAGTACTTGCCGACTGAAGATCAATACTTGCCAATTGATAGTGTTATCCCTGTACTTGCCGACTGGTGATGTTATTCCAGTACTTGCCGACTGATAGTGTTATCCCACTACTTGCCGACTGGTGATGTTATTCCGTTACTTGTCGACTGATAGTGTTATCCTAGTACTTGTCGATTGATAGTGTTATCCTAGTACTTGCCGACTGGTGATGTTATTCTAGTACTTGCTGACTGAAGATTAGTACTTGTCGACTGGTGATGTTATTCCAGTACTTACTGATTGGTGGTGTTATTCCAGTACTTGTCGAATGAAGATCAGTACTTGCCGACTGAAGATGAGTACTTGTCGATTGATAGTGTTATCCCAGTACTTGTCGACTGGTGATGTTATTCCAGTACTTGCTGACTAAAGATCACTACTTGCCGACTGATAGTGTTATCCCAATACTTGTCGATTGGTGATGTTATTCCAGTACTTGCTGACTGATAGTGTTATCCGAGTACTTGCCAACTGGTGATGTTATTCCAGTACTTGCTGATTGAAGATCAGTACTTGCCGATTGGTGATGTTATTCCAGTACTTGCCGACTGAAGATCAGTACTTGCTGACTGATAGTGTTATCCCTGTACTTGCCGACTGGTGATGTTATTCCAGTACTTGCCGACTGATAGTGTTATCCCTGTACTTGTCGACTGGTGATGTTATTCCAGTACGTGCCGACTGAAGATCAGTACTTGCTGACTGATAGTGTTATCCCAGTACTTGCCGACTGGTGATGTTATCTCAGTACTTGCCCATTGATGATGTTACTCCAGTACTTTCCGACTGGTAGTGTTATCCCAGTACTTTCCAATTGGTGATGTTATCTCAGTACTTGCCGACTGATGATGTTACTCCAGTACTTGCCGATTGGTAGTGTTATCCCAGTACTTGTCGACTGGTGATGTTATCTCAGTACTTGCCGACTGATGATGTTGTTGTTCCAGTACTTGTTTACTGATGATTGATGTTGTTGTTGTTCCAGTATTTACTTACTGATGATTGTTGTTCCAGTATTTACTTACTGATGATTGTTGTTCCAGTACTTGCTGATTGATGATTGATGTTGTTGTTCCAGTATTTACTTATTGATGATTGTTGTTCTAGTACTTGCCGACTGATGATTGATGTTGTTCCAGTGTTCATACACTGATGATGATGTTGATGGTGATATTCCAACAGATGATGGCGATGATTCTGATGGTGATATTCCAGCAGATGATGATGATGATGCTGATGGTGATATTACAGCAGATGATATTGATGTTCCAGCAAATTCTTGCTGATGGTGATGATGATGCTGATGATGATGTTCCAGCAAATGATGTTGACGATACCCCAGACATATGATGATGTTTCAAAAACTCGCTACGACATATAGAGATTCACAAGTTTGTTGGACAGTTGTTGATGCTGCCTGCAGAATACCTTCCTAGTTAAGAGGGAGTGTTAAAGAAATGTAACTGCGAAAGATATTCTAGATATACTTGTCTATTGTATTATTGTATTCCTCCTTCGGGAGATGTCATTGATGTAATTGATAATGTAAGAGTCATTGAAAGAGTCAATGTAAACCCTAACTGTTAGGCCGGCCTGGAAATAACTAGAAAATAATATTTTATTGTAAAGTGTAGAGGTTGGCCTAGTTAGGTGAGTTAAAGACGACCTAATTAGTAAAAAGGTCAAGTCACTTGTTAAGTATAAATAGAAGGTTGAGTTGCTCATTTGTATCACTCACCTCACTCACTCAAGTTTGCATAGGAGAGAGAGAAGTTTGCACAAGTGAAGGAGAGAAGCTGATTTTGTCTTGGGGTTTTATCTTGTACTTGTGAATTCTATATTGAGGAAGTTTTGCCAGAGTTTTCTCCCTTATGGTTTCCCTGAGAGAAATATTGTGTTCTTTGTGTTTGCTGCTTGTTTTTCTTTCAGTGATTAGATTGTTTAATGTTATTATGCTAAACAAGTGAAAAACTAATAGGATCATTAGAAAATACTTGGTTCAATGGAAAGAATTGCCTATAGAAGATGCCACTTGGGAAGGAGAACAGGTATTATAGCACCCAACATTACAGTTGCTTGAGGACAAGCAATTTCGAGCGCGGAGGACTATAATGCCCTCTTCTGCTTAAGCACTGAGGACCATCCCGCCAACCTATTTGATTCCCATAGGTTCGAGTGGGCACTAACATTCAGGGAATTGACTGAGGATTGATGCCATTTACACCATAAGAAGATCTTAATCATGGTTATTAGATCATCAGTAGGGAAATAAGGGCCACAGGAACTAGGGGCCACTTGCATGCATGGCATGCGGGCCATATTTCATGTTGCATGCACCGAAACACCTTTATTGAGCTTTCATACACACGAAAAGCACTGCATGCAAGTCAACTAGAAATTAGAAGAGAAAGCGACCTAGTCATGCAAACGTTAGGTCAGGCCATGTGAAAGTTATAAAAGAAAGGTAAAGTGAGTGAGTAAGGGTTGCTTATTAATTATTGATTTGAGAAGTCGACTTGGAGAGCTTAGAGAGCCAGTTTGGGGTTGGGGGCACCACTCAACAATTAAGTGTATTTCAGTAGTGAAATCTATCTGCCCTAGTCATTATTAGGGTTGGATCATCCAGATTCAACATTATTACTATCATCATACAGGATTCTTCAGCATTCAGCAGGATTCGAACTACATCCTGAAGAAGGATATTCGCCCTCTCTTGCATTGGCAAATTGGACAAAGGAGGATAACTCATATCTTGACAGATAATCACTATTTAGTCTGCATGTTGCTTCTATCCTTCCGAGAGCACCACTATTAGCCCAGTTACTGAATACAGGCTGCTCATTCGGATTTACAGGAAAGATCTCACCATTTCATCATTCAGAGGGGCACACTCTCTAGCATGGGCAACTTTCTTCGAGGGAGATTCTCACCCTCTGACCTAGACTTCATGCATGTCTTGCATGCGGCTTCCATATTGATTAGGAGGGCATTATAACCCCTTCATCTGGGGGCAATCTGACATCGTTTGAGCACTCATGCATCCATTCACATATTGAAGAGGGCGCATTTATATCAAGGGCACATATTTGGAGAGAGGTTGATTCATATCTTGACCGATCCTTGGCATATCTCTTGCATGCGAGTCTCATATTGATCCACATCCACTACTACATCTATTGGTACGTACATGCATTATTTCTATCCCTATTTTATAGCATATCCGAATATTTGGGTTATTTAGGGTTTTGGCAAACCCATGCACTTGCATGCATGCTCATGCAATCATAGTACAACACATGCATTCACATTTTACTATAGTATTGAGTTACAAGACTTCAGACAAGCAAGAAACTACATTAGAAAGTCTACAAAACAACAAAAATATCAGTTAGAATATTACATTGTACCACTGGGCACACAATCCAAGGTTGAAGACACTGTTTAGCATAAAATTTGAGGAGCAGGAAGATTGTGAGAAGCAACTCGAGTAGGCTTGAGAAGGGCATGAATTTCCAGACATTTAATGCACAAAAATCGAGGCTTCGACAACACAGATTTCGAGGCATTGAATTTAGTCTTCCGGTGGTTGAGATAAGTTGTACTCATGGTGTTATACTACTATACATTTCCTATTTTGAAGAAAATAATAAAAAGCACTCTCTCTCACAGGTTTTCCTCCTCTGGGGTTTTTCCTGGGGCATTGCCCAAAAACACGGAGTTTGAAATATTTTTTGTGTGGTTGAGTTTTATTTCTGCTCATTAAATTGTAAAATTTTCCTTAGTGTTTCAAGCTATAGAATTGTTTATGTGTGAAAAACTCATTTGCAGTAGTCATACATGAATGGGGTTGAGCATTAAACTTTATGTTCCGTGTTAAACTTGAAACCGGGTTGGGAAACAGTAAATTTTTTACATGGTATCAGAGCTGAGTTAAAGAGAAGGGCATAATACATAGGCCGAGTTTTCATACTTACAGAGAGAGACACTTTTGTTCGCTAGGCAATTTTTGGACTTTCAGTTTCAGTGAAATGGCTACTGTTTTGAGGTTGGAGGAAAGGTTGGATGGGGCAACCATTTTCAGTCCTTGGAAAGTAAGGATTGTGCTCATTTTGCAGGAGAATGAGTTGTGGGACATCGTGAATAGCACTACTGCTAATTCGGTGGTGGTACCCCGCTTCTACAGATGCAACAACGTTGGCAGCCTTCAACAAGAAGGGCACAAGGCTAAGAGAATTATCCTTGATGCAGTGAAGGACCATGTGATCCCTCATGTGATTGGTAAGGATCATGCCTAGGAGATGTGGGATGCCTTGACCAAATTGTACCGGAGTTCCAATGAAAATCGGAAGATGGTATCGAGAGAGAAGTTGAAAAGCATAAGGATGACTAAATATGAAAATGTGACCTCGTACTTTACTAGGATCACATAGGTGAGAGATGAACTTGGCGCGGTGGGGGTGGTTGTACCTGGTCATGAGCTAGTGCGACAACCTTGAATGGCATGGCCAAGCCATGGGCTGTGTTTGTGGAGGCCATTGTGGCTAGGGAGAACATGCCTTCCTGGAATCGTCTTTGGGATGACTTTGTTAAGGAGGAGACCCGGAGAGGATATGTGTAGGGCAGTTCATCTCACTGTAAGGAGGATGAGGAGAATGTGGCTTTAACAACTAAGAGGAAGAAGAAGAAGTCCAAGAAGGGTTCCCAAGGGTGGGGCTAAGCAGTAGGGTGATCAGAAGAAAGACATGAGCAAAGTCAAGTGCTTTGCTTTCTAGGTGTTTGGGCACTATGTTGGATAGTGCGTGAACAAGAAGAAGAAGCAGAAGCAATAGACAACAACTTCTGCTGAAATTGATGAGTATGCAACGCGGTTCGAGAAAGCGTTTTCTCTATGTGCTAGTCATTCAAAGAGAGCATCCATTACTAGCTCTAATGTAGAGGATGAGAGAGAGAACTCACTGTTGGTTGGCCATTCTTTGAGTGCATTCACCACCACATGCACCTGGTACATTGATAGTGGAGCTTCTAGCCATATGACAGGTGTGTAGGATATGTTTTCAAAGTTCACTCAGATCGGTTTGGATCTGGAGGTGGTGTTGGGAGATGACATGATTGTCAGGGCAATTGGGCGGGGGACTGTCACCTTTCAGAGGGAGTCCATGGAGCCCATTACTTTGAGGGATGTCTTGTATGTCCCTGGGATAAAGAATAACTTGATTTCAGTTTCCACGATCGAGGATAGGGGATTTGGAGTGTACTTCCTTGATGGACATGTGCACGTTTTTCCCAGGGGATTGAGTCAATCTACATCTATTGCGATTGGAGTCAGATGTGGGAAACTGTATAAGCTCTTGTTCAACCTCTTCATGCTTTGGCACAGCAGCAACAATTGTGATCTATGCGAGCTATGGCATAGGAGGATGGCTCACTTGCATCATCTAGCTCTGAGGATGTTGAGAGATATGGTGACTGGGTTACCTGAGTTTAGCATAGAGCACAGTGATATATACAGGGGGTGTGCTTTGGGAAAGTACACCAAGATTGCTTTTCCAAGCAGTGACAATAGATCAGCAGGGGTACTTGATTTGATTCACTTTGATTTATGTCGTCCTATGTCTTCTGTTTCGTTGACTGGTTTTGAGTACTGTTACATTCATTGATGATTTCTCCAGGAAGACCTGGATTTACTTTCTGAAGAGCAAGAAGTTAGATGAGGTCTTGTAGAGGTTCCAAGAGTTCAAAGCTCTTGTGGAGAACCAAACAGGGAGTGTTGATATCAGATAATGGGGGTGAGTATACCTCCACTGCTTTCACTGAGTTTTGTGCACAGGGGGCATCAAGATATAGTTGACGGTTCCATACACCCCAGAGCAGAATGGGATTGCGAAGAGAACAAACAGGGCCATTGTGGGTGCATCGAGAGCGATGCTTCATGATCAGAGTTTGCCTTTCTTTCTTTGGGCCTGTTACGCTTTTGCAGTTCTACAACATTCCAGCAAGTCGTTTGGTAGAGAAGGGCTCAAAAGGCCAAGTGTGGGGCTCTCTGTATGTGGTTGGCCATGGCCGACCCCTTTGGCTTTATTCTTGGAAGTACTATGGCTTAGTGGCATTGCTGACTGCCCTTTATGGGGCTTTTTAGCCCTGGGGTTGGTGTCCGAGGCTTCCAAGTGTGGGCCATTGGGTCACATGACCACCATGATTTTTATGCATTGAGGATGAATATATTTGATCTAGGGAGGTCTTCCCTAGCCTATCAACTCCCTCTCACCCCACTTGGACCTTCCCTGCAGCTGATTAGACCCCTTCTAACCAAATTGACCCTATGACATTATCATGATGTTTAAACCTCAAGCTAAGGCAAGGGGGATGTTGAGGGACTTTTTCATCACTCTGGGGTTAGTAGGGGCATGACGTCCTTCTTAGGCTCACTCATGCTGTCATAGTGAGGTTTTAGCTTGCCTATTTTAGCAGTTTTCATCATTTTATGCTAGTTTTAGGGTCTAATCCCCAACATGTGGGTGACATTCCCTAATTTTTTCTTAATTTAGATTATTAGTATTTTATTGTTTTAATTTTAAATTGGCAAACTAAGACATGTAGGCTTGATAAAAAATTATATCTTGTGCTAGGATGGATATAAATATCCATTCCAAATCAGTGTTCCATGGGGACACGTCCCGCAGGGTCGAGGATGTGTTTCTCGCGTTTCCTGCGTCCTTGGGACGGGGGGACTTTGGGAGAAATGTTTCTCTATGTTTCTCTTTGGGCGAACCTCGGCGAAACGCAGGGAGAAACATTTCGCTCTGCTGCGAACCTTCTGGACGCCCCGCAATGAAACTCTGAACCTCCTGGACGTCCCCCCATGGAACTCCGAACCTTTTGGATGTCCCCCCACAAAACTTCGAACCTCCTAGATGTCCCCACCCGAAACTCCGAACCTCTTGAACCTATTAGATTTTGATTTACATTGCATGATTGCACAATGATGAATGTAGTATTTACTAATTTACACGAGATGAATTATTATTGTTGGGATTTCTATTTTCCATATTTTTTATATTTTTATAATTTTTATGACCTTGACATCCCCCCGTCTCCCCTGAATTTCCCCAAAATTTGGGGTGGTCTCCACGCATCCCAAATGTGCGTTTCCCCGCTCCTGCGTCCCCCCGTCTCGGAACCTTGGGGGAACATTGTTCCAAATTCATTTGTAAAGCACAAGGCTTAGGATAAAATCATGTTTATTATCTTTCTCTTACTCTATGGCCTTTTAAAGTGATGCGCACCTCTTGGAGTAGTTTTTTCTCGGCTTGACGGTGAAATGAATGATGCTTTATTGGGGTTTCATGCACATGCAAGGTTGATGCTAGCATTGTTGGAATAACACAAGCACTAGGAGGATCTAAGGCTTCTTCTTGTTCATTCCTTTGTTAAAAGTTGGTGAGTTCATGCTCATTTGTGGATTGAATAGTGATGTTAATGCTGCATTTTTTCTGAATTAGGGCTTCTTACCAGCCTTTTGTTAACTTTGTATGGTGGAAAATGTCCTCTTGAAGGAGTTTTCCCTTGTTTGGGCCTCAGATATTTGTTTTTTGACCTAATTAGGCTCCTCCAAGGAACCCTAGAGGCTGTTGTTAGATGCCCTAATTTGCAAGCTTAGAGAAACATTTCAGGAGCGAGGTTGATCACTCATCCCTTATGCCCTAGGGTTTGAGGTGGGACCTTAAAACCCCCCAAGTCTTGTCATTTTTACCTAAATTTTAAGCATCTCATTTGTATAATATGTAATTGCATTGCATATTAGCTTAGAGTAGTTTAGGCTGCATCTTATAGCCCTAAAAAATCAGAAAATCAGAAAATCCTAAAAACTTAAAAAAATCAAAACTCCAAAATATTCAAAATTTGGCAAAACCAAGCCCACAAAGGACTGCGCCCTAGTGGTTTCCTCCATAGTTCTTCAAGGGTGTCATCGTCCTCCCAGCTTGATGCCCTAAACTTGCTCCACGACCTGCAAAAATCAGCCAAAACAGGAGTTAGGGTTTGTGGTTAATAAGTTTCAGTTGTGGTAACAAGTTCGGCCTTGAGCAAGGGTCCCATTTCACCTTAAAGCAAGTTCATTTGGAAGTTTGTGGGCCCCTCAAAGGGCTGTCTCCTTGAATGCCCTACTGCTGATAATAGCTCTTATTACTGTGACCTTGACAGGCATACTGGTTTGCGTATTTAACAGTGCTGAAGATTAGTGCTAATGATCACTGCTTTATTGTTTTTTGCATGCTAAATTACTACGTGAATTTGATGTACTGTTGCTGATTTAAAAGTCAAAACATAGTGCTGGTATACAGGTTTTACTGTTGAAGGCAATCAATACCTCAAATACTAACACTCAGTATCTTTATGAATGACAATTGTTATTAAGAAGGTGACTACTGCTGCTTAGTGGCTAAATATTTATACGCTGATTATTGTTTTCTGCTGATAATTACTCTTGAATATATATTACTGCAGATAGCTGCTATTTTTCATGTTGAAGCTGATACCTAACTGGTGGATTGCTAATGCTAACATTTGATTTGGAATATTACTATTCGATACTAAAGTTCGTGATCCATTATTGCTGATATAAATGCCCATGGATTGTTATTAGTCTACGACGTATAATGCCTAATATTAGTGACTATTTCAGCTTCCATGTTTGATGGTTAACCTCTTCATTACAATTGCCATTAAATAGCCATCAGGTTTACCTTTACATTACATTACGCCTGATATATACTAATCGTGATTTAAGTGCTGAATAGTACATATTATATCTAATCTTGAAATCAGTTTCGGGCCCGAGTCTAGAATTTGTCATGTAAAGAGTGTCTGGGCATAACCAATTAATGACTTGGTGATACTCTTGATACATTTGAACCACCTTTGATGACATATATACTTTAATGCTTATTATCATTGACTCCAACTAAGGCATTGGTCTAAACCCAAAGGCATTAGAGTGGTTCTGGTTTTGTACTAAAGTTGTTTGCATGCATCATTAAAGGGCTCTCCCCTGGGTATACCATTCCTAAGAAGTTAAGGAAACTAAATTGAGGTGACATTGGGTTTAGTATCCCCCTTACATGCTTACCGAATCGACCCCTGCTAGTTCGTTTGGTAACAGGGCTGAGGCTTGTAGTACTAGTGTATACATTCAGAATAGGAGTCCCCATAGAGCCTTGGGGTGCATGACTCCTGAGGAGGTATTTTTAGGTAAGAAGCTTGAGGTTGGCCATTTTTGTATATTTGGTTGCCTGGCTTACTCTCATGTCCCTTCAGAGGAGAGGACAAAGTTGGAGCCCACGACAGAAAAAGGGTATTTTTGTGGGGTATGATGAAACTTCGAAGGCCTTCCGCATAGATATTCTTTTACAAGGAAAGTTGTTGTGAGGAGGGAGGTGAGATTTGAGGAGGAGCGAGCCTTCAGGAAGTCTCGGGATTCAGAGCAGGGGGAGCAGCAGGCTTCCACACATCAGGTGAGCACACAGAGTCCAGCTACACAGAGTGTAGGTCACAGGTATTAGGGGTGATTGGTCCACAGGCTACAGGTGCGTCAGGTTCAGGAACACATTCCACAGGTTCACCTGGTACAGGTTCAGGTTCTCGGGTCATAGATTCAGCAGTTCCAGTTTCCGATTCACATGGTTCATCAGTTACTGATTCTCCATCTACTGGTTCACAGGTTTCTGGGTCACCAGCCACAGGTAGTACTACTCTCGAGTCTCAGTCCTCAGAGGATGATACACCAGTATGTGAGGAGCCTTTAGGGAAGAGGAAGCCCAAGTGGCTTAAGGACACCCTGAAAGAAGCTAAGTCATTTGGAGATCCCAAGAGACCTGTAGGAGAGATTAGGATGCTAGACAGATATGGCATGGCCTTGGTGACTAGTCTTTGTTATTCGTAGCCTTCCACTTTTGAGGAGGCATCCCAGCATTAGGTGTGGAGAGGTGCCGTGATGGAAGAGTATCATTCCATTATGAAGAATGATGTTTGGGAGATTTTACCGAGACCGGAGGGGAAGTCAGTTGTGACTTCTCGGTGGCTTTACAAGATCAAACATGCTGCGAATGGCAGTGTGGAGAAGTACAAAGCTTGTTTTGTGGCACATGGGTTCTCACAGGTATAGGGAGTAGATTATGATGAGACTTTTGCACCGGTTGCTCGTTACTCTTTGATCAAAGCAGTGATCTCCATTGCAGTGGAGATGGGTTGGAAGATCCACCAGATAGATGTGAAGATCACATTTCTCAATGGGCTTATACAGGAGGAGGTGTATGTTGAGCAACCACAAGGCTTTGAGATTCATGGGAGAGAGTCTCACGTTTGCAGGTTGAAGAAAGCCTTTTATGGACTGAAGTAAGCTCCTGGAGCTTGGTACTCCAGGATAGATTCTTACTTGTTGCAAATGGGATTTCAAAAGAATAAGGTAGATCCAAACCTTTACTACATTGTGGTTGGTGATGATCCACTTGTTCTTCTGCTCTATGTGGATGACTTGTTCGTTACTGGTGAGGAGAGGCTCATTGCAGAGTGCAATCGAGATCTTGCTTTAGTGTATGAGATGAAAGACATTGGGCCGATGCACTATTTTCTTGGATTGGAGGTTTGGCAGGACCCTGGACATATTTTCCTGGGGCAGGGAAAGTATGTAGTTGATATTTTGAGGAGATTTAGGATGTAGGATTGCAGGCCAATGGCCACATCGATGATCACCAATTAGAAGAAGCTTCATGCTTCTGAGGGAGAGTTGGTGAATCTGACTTTATATCGTCAACTCATTGGCTCGTTGATGTATATGGTCAACACCAAGATAGATCTGTGTTTTGTAGTGAACACTCTCAGTGAGTACATGGTTGAGCCGAGGAGAGTGCATTGGGTAGCTGCAAAGCACGTGCTCAGGTATCTAGCAGATATGGTGGATTATGGTTTGGATTATAGGAGGACGGATGGTGTCAGGTTGATTGGCTACACAGACTTAGATTGGGCAGTATGTGTGACATACTGGAAGAGCACTTCCGGGTGTTGTTTTAGTTTGGGATCGGTAGCAGTGTCGTGGTTCAGTTGGAAGCAAAAGTCAATTGCATTGAGTTCTGCTAAGGCAGAGTACATGGCAACCAGTCGGGCTAGTTGTGAGGCCTTATGGCTTCGCAAGTTGTTGGTGGGTTTATTTGGTCAGGAGCTGAGGCCTATGGTTATCTACTGTGACAATCAGAGTTGCATCAAACTCTGTGAGAATCCAGTATTCCATGACAGGTCAAAGCACATTGAGATAAGGTACCACTTCATTCGAGACTATGTCCAGAGAGGAGATGTAGAGTTGCAGTACATTTCCACTGATGAATAGGTTGCAGATCCTTTGACGAAATCTTTGGGTAAGGGCAAGTTTGTCTTCTTTAGAGACAAGTTGGGAATGGTGCATAACACCTTCCTCGGTACGAGGGAGTGTTGATTTTGTACCTATGAAAGTGTTCCCTTAGTGATTTTGTGCCTAAGTCACTTAAAAGGGAAAAGTGACATGACCCTTGCATTAATTACATGAGATGTGTAATTAATTTCACTTTAGAGTCATAAAGTGACTTTTTGATTTATTAAGTGGAAGTTGAAAGGAATTAATTATTTATGGAGAGAAAAGTAACTTATTCTCATCCATTGATCTTAGATTACTAGAATCAATGTGGGCCCTTGATCTAGTGACCTTTCAGCTATCCCCATGAGACAAACAAAAAAGCAAGGTAAACATAGAGGCACTGTTATCACATATATAGTAGCCGGGCTACCATACATTATTTTTCTCATTCCAGTACACTATTCAGCCAGTTCCCTTACATTTGAGATGCCGAGATGAGCATCTACATTGGATCACTATCAGATTGTGGACAGCAGTTGTATTCCCCATGCCATGACTGAGTTTCAGGACACTCAGAGAGATGACCGATGTAGCCATTATATCATTGGTACAGAGCAGACAGTAGTGCCCAGAGTTACAGCAGCAGTCTCAGAGGACAGATGATGGTACAGGTTTATGAGCTTTCAGGTATATGACTCAGCAGGCATATCATGGTGTTATGGTTAGATTGCTTTTATACTTATTCTTATAGCATGTCTTAGCACTTAGTGTCATGATCTGGCGATCATATAGATATTTGGACCTGGTTGACCTATTATATATATTATACTGTCCCTACTCAGACTTAGAAGTTCGCTATTCATACTCATTGGTACATACCCTCCTTAGGGAGAATAAAGGTGATCATTACACCATACTCTGGCTTGCTAGTGTTGGCTCCATCATGTCATTGTCTTCATCCATCCATGGCCTACCTTTTAGATTATCACCCTGACTTACTACTTGACTAGTGGCATGGAGGACCTTTCCCCACTATAGCCTCTGTATTGGATGAGCTTCCCTGTTTATTGTGTCTCGGCTCTGAGTTGGTGACAAAACTTACCTATGGTGAGTTGGAGTTCCTTGTGAATTCCCCCTAGTCATTAAAGTTGTGTTGGCTAAACCTGAAACTTTTAGTGCTGCCATGAATACAAAATCTTGAAAAATGAAATGCTATATCTTGTATGTGAAAGAAATGCCAATTGAAAATGGCCATGAAAAATAAAATGTTATATCTTTTGGAAAAATAAATACCTAGGTAAACAAGTTGTCCATGACACACCTAGAAGTGCTCAGGTAAACAAGTGCCTTAAAAACACACCTGCAGCAGAAAGCCTAAAAATAAATGTAAATCTATGCAATGTGTTTGTAAACACACATAGATCAAGGCTATGGAAACTTCAGGCCCAAAAAGCAATGGAACTTAAATGTTATATCTAAACAATTGCTGGCCTTGTTTGTATTATGGATTGTGCGCATCTGTGAAGGTGAATAAACCCTCTTTAAACAACTCATCCATTTGTGAGACACCGCCATTCCCTGTGTTATTGCTCATTCAGTATATACTATGGTGTGTATTCCCTTTCCCTTGCCAAAGTGTCACAAAGTCAAGTCAGTCAAGTCATCCCTTAGCCGAGCCAGTTATTTCAGCCTTCACCCTTCACTAGCAAATTGATCACAACTATGAAGTGAGTATGGTCCTGAAAGTCTAGTCTGAGTACTAATAATAATTAACGACACTATATAGTTGGATTTAGATCGCCAGTCATGATTACTCTGTGTTATAATTGTTATTCGAATAAGTTGTAGAGCATGTATTAGCCTTGGTACCTTGCAGCAGCTATGGATGATGGTCTGAGTTGTATTTGGTCTTGGTTAGACCTAGTTTGACCATGGAGGACCATGGGACATGAGATGTTGGATCTTATGATGATATGGATAGATGATATATGGTCTATGTACACATACAGGATGATTCTATGCAGCAGCTACAGGGTTATGATGATGATTCTTGGGATACAGCAGTGTTTGGTCATTTACAGCACATTATTATTGGCCCTGTTCCGGTATATTGGATATTTATTTTGATCATGCAGAGATTCATATGGTGTATGAGTACACATCTTGGATGGATTTGGACCTTCTGAGTCCAATGGGACAGTTTGTTTTCAGTTCCGGGCACTTACAGTGATGATTTAGCCTCAGTAGGCTGTCCTAGTGCAGTTTTGGTCTGTTGGAGGCCCTGTCGGAGCAGAGGTGATTTTTATCCGGTTCACCTAGGGCGCTGATGATGGAGGGGGTGGTCCAGCCACTTGATTTTACCATATTACCCCCCTCCCGGACACATTGGTGCCCTCACCTTGACAGCGCCATCACTCCAGGAGGCTGTTTGGGCAGTTTCACGCTTCGCGAGGCATTTCAGGATTGGTAGAAATGGATATTGAGGAAATCGATTTGGGCTACTGAGGCAAAGTTATGGCATGGGATGATCAGTGATGATAGATCGGGACCTTCCACACCTTCTCCAGCAGTTTCAGCTTCATCGGGGCCCACATCCATCACTTATGGCATTTTCTGTGGATTTTTTGAGGTCTTTTGAGGACCACGACTTCACTAGGGAGGCACGATTTGGTACTTTCATGATTATTTATTGGTTATTGTGCCATGGGGATTGACCAAGGAGGGATAAAATTACCCCTTGGACCCACCATGAGCCTCTTATGATATTTTGTCATCATGATTTGGTGGGATTCCCCTCTCCTAGGGCGACTTTGTCCACTCATGTTATATTTTATGTGTGATCCATGTATTATGTTGTTGAGCTCATCTCAACCATTGATTAGACTTTTGTATCTTATAATCTTAGCCACTCATTCAAAAAGTGGTTAGGGTTTTGGTGCCTCTCCTTCCTATTTAAAGGAGAGAGCCTCTCATTGTAAGGGGACTTTTGGCTCTGGATTATTGGAATAGAAAATTATTATTGCATCTATCTCCAATGTTGTGGTGAATGTTTTTTGGTGTTCGTTCGTTGGTTCTTCCTTTGCACTGAGTTATTGGAGATCTTGTTTGCCATATCTTTTGTACCACGATTTTGCATCTACAGGTGGAGGCCGATTTGCTTGGAGGAGGAGGTATTGGTAGGGGAAGACTCTCCCTACTTCTTCTTTGGAGCTCTTCGTTGGTAACAGGGAGTATTACTGTCCCAGGACCTTCTATTTCATGTTACTATTTGCATTTCTCTTGTATTTCTTCCATACATGATCTTACTGATTGAATTTTCATTCCTTGGTTTGACAGGTAGAGGAAGGCGCACTTGTGGGCTAGGGCATCATTTCGGCAAGCAAAATCAACAATCTCTCATTTGATCTCTGCGGGAATCTTCCTCAACATCAAGGCATCTCATCACATCACTCAGGTATGATCTCAAGGTAAGTTCTATCTCCATGATCTATCCAATTGTCAAAAACACTTAAAACCCTAATTAATCAAAACCCCATTTTTACTTTTTCTCAGATCTACTTAGATCTAGTGGGTTATTGGGCATAATATTGAAAACCCACCTCTATAGCATCCACGGCATCCCGGATCTATAGTTTGGTGAGGATTGGCTTCCGTTTGACCCCTCTCCCATACCAACTTGGCTTCTCCCAGGCAAGGCGCACTTCACTGATTGAGCCGGTTGACCTAGATCTAGGTGATGGGTGTTTGAGATTCCACTTGATTTGACATCTACACAACAAATAACATACACCCAGGTTGTCACTTTTCTGAAATTCACCTTGTGGGCCCCATTCCACATTTTAAGGGATTTAATCCCCTTTTTGGACCACTTGGAACCCTTAAACTCAGATCTACTAAGATCTAACCGTTGGATTACCACGAAATTATAGATCCATACTCCTACCTGACCGATCTACCCGGATCTAAAGTTTGGATGCCATCCGACTTGATTTGACCCACTTAATCCCACTTTTTAGCCTCCTTGGGCAAAGTCGCACCACCTTGGAGAAGTGAGTTGACTCACTTCCAGGAACTGGGTACTTGAGATTTTTGGAGATTTAGAACCGGAATAATTCAAAACCTAGGTCTAGACTGTCACTTTGTCAAATCTCGCCTTGGGGATTGCATTCCTTGTTTTAAGGGATTGTGGTCCACTTGGGTTAAACCTTGATCTAGACACATTCATCCATCAAGACCTCCAATGCCCACTTGTCCCAAGTACTAGGAGTCCTAAACCACAAGTCAAACCTACTTTGACTCCACTTCCCAATTCCCAAGGCACTGGTTTCTCTCCAAGTTAGTTCAACCTTCCTAGATTGTTGGATTGACTTGTGGATTGACCTATGCATGGTGGACTAAACCCTTGATGCTATCATGTATCATGGTCAAGCTTGTCATCCGTACTAGTTAGCCCCAATACAAACCTTAACTTCCCTGCATTGGACACAGTTCCCAAGGCAGTGGACTTTCCAACATTGAACTAGTACACTAGCCCTAGATCTCACTTCAAACATTATAAGTCACTCTTACTTCAACTATGAACCAAAGCTATACCTATTGAACCCCTCACTTGGCTTGTGACTTTACCCTTAGGTCTAGGATAAACCATATACCTAACTTCACTTAGAAATACCCTGATTTGGTGTCTTGGTTTTGATCTCTCCTGTCGGGAGTAGATCGGGTCTCCCCCTTTGTTGTCTGGGCTAGATAACATAAAGCGAAGGTTGCCTCGACTGGCGTGACAACCATACATATTTGGAGGTCGAGGTGATCGTGGTTGCACCTTTTGAGTTGCCCTTTCCTATTGCCATCCATGACTGGATCCATCCATAGGGGCAACTACAGCTTAGGTGATAACAGGCACATTCATTGATTCACCAAAAGAGTTGGAGAAGTCGAGTTTTTGAGAGAGAGAGAAGAAGGTTGAGTAAGGGCACAAATTCCTAGAAGCTGAGATTGGCTTGAATTCCATGACTGTACAATAGGAGATATTGGCACAATTCTCTAGAATGATTATGGAACATAGATCAAGGCATAAACAATAGCACATAAATCGAGGAACAACACTGAGTTTGAGTAGGAGCTTTGGCACGGTTTTCGAGGAGTTTGACTGCAAATTTATTGTAGTCCGTACAATGTTTTCTCAGGTTGACTGGGTGCGAATTTCGAGATAGTGAAGACACTGAATTTGAGGTACTTTGCTGCTGTACCAGTGGGCACACAATCCGAAGTTGAAGACTGTTTAGCACGAAATTCAAGGAGTCGGAAGATTGTGAGTAGTTCGAGCAGGCCTGAGAAGGGCACAGATTTCCAGACATTTAATGCACAAAAATCGAGGCTTCAACAACACATATTTCGAGGCATTGAATTTGGTCTTCGAGTGGTTGAGATAAGTTGTACTCATTGTGTTATACTGTTGTACATTTCCTATTTTGAAGAAAATAATAAAAAGCACTCTCTCACAGGTTTTCCCCCTCGGGGGTTTTTCCTGGGCATTGCCCAAAAACGAGTCTGAAATATTTTTTATGGGTTGCTAAGTCTTATTTCTGTTCATTAAATTGTAAAATTTTCCTTAGTGTTTCAAGCTACATAATTGTTTATGTGTGGAAAATTCATTTGCAGCAGTCATACATGAATGGGGTTGGGCATTAAACTTTATGTTCTGAGTTAAACTTGAAACCGCGTTGGGAAATAGTGAAAGTTTTACATGCTCATCACAAGTACAAAATTAGCTAAGTAATAACGTGCAACCATGATTAATTAAAGGACACTCATATATGAAACCATAAATGAAGTAGACAAGAGTAGGAAGCCTTCTTTATGGAACAAACAACCAACATTATATCATTCCTCAAATGTGATTTCACCCAAAGATCAAAAGGGCCTTAAATATGCCACACTTAACCTTGAACCCTAGCAAGGGCAACCCTCGAAATAGAGTGTACAGCCCTAACTGAGACATTCCAGCAACAAGAATCCTTCAACGAGCACAACATTTAGAGCAAGATGAAGGGGGGGTTTGACCTTGTTACCCCTTGATTAGCAGGGGTGATATGTTGATCAGTTGTGGTTTGTAATCATATCACATACATTGTTCCTAATATGAGACATGGTTTCATGTAGATCATTGGTCAGAGATCCATCCAACATGATCAGATGGTTCATATGCCTTGGATGCACCTAGTGGAGATGGTGTCAGATGCGCTAGCGCTGCGATATTTCTCACTCTCATTAACACTTGAATGTTTTCTTTTATGTTGATTTGACCATGGGATGTTGCTTTATGCTTGGATAATGACTCATAACACTTAAAATTGTTACTCATTACTTAGGCACACCATGGTGTTACTATAATTTCGCTTTAGGAAATGTGTCATTTCCGAAAGTTGAGTTGTACCCTAGTGAACTAAGTTGGTGTTACATCCATTTCACAACATTATGCCTAGCCATTTTTCAATTCGCTAGCCCTTTCATCCATTGCCATCATTTTCCCCTTTGTAAGTGATCTATCATCAGTATTTTTTCAAGGTCTGATAACTATTCCCATGTACGAATGCCTAAATTAAAGCTAAAAGAGTCTAGTACTCTAATGGTGAGGTTGATAAATTAAATGGAAAAGAACATGAGAATTACCCCCTTGCTAAAAGATAGGTTCCCTATGTACCAATTTATCAAAGCTAAATCTAAAATAAAGGGACCAAGCCAGTGAAAAGGCTAATGAAATAAATGAAAAAGAAAAGAAAATAAAGGGATCGCAAAAAAGAGGTGCAAGGGAAGGGTAACTCATGATAAAAACACCCCCTTTCATAAGGCACACATGTGGAAGAAATATCTATAACCCTAGATCTTGAAAGCTAAGGGTAGACCTGCTACACTCAGTTGCTATGATGGTTAACTTGCAAATACCCCTTTTCTTTTCTAAGTACCACAACCAGTCCATCGCCTTCACCTAACTTAAGGGATCTAGGTAATGCTATTTCGCTTAGGGATTTTCACATGAAATAAGGATTAATGTTGGTGGCACAATAGTTAGCTTAATGTTTTAATGAATAAAAGTTAGTTAAGTCATTGAGTTATTAAAAAGGTGTAATTGTAACTATTTCATGTATTATCTTCATATTTGGATGCATTTCCTAAGTTAGATGTGGTTGACCCTTTTAGCACTTGAGTGCTCTAGTATTTTCATGATATGACACATGTTGGTGATGACTAGGTACAATATGTGGAGCACCCCCCCCACCCGCACACTCACTTAGGGACATACACATGGCACCTAGGGTTTTAGGATGATGTTCGCTCCCTTCCTAGATGATGGATGACTCTCATTCCTTGGCACGTGGGAGAAGCACATGGTTGGACCATTCTCTCTCACCTTGGACAATTGGCATGAGTTCTAGAGACTTCATTTGGACGGTGGGACATTATCTTAATGGGATGCACCACACATATGGCTTGTGGGATGAGTTATCTTGAGATTTGGTTGAGGTGTTTGAGGTTTTTGACCCTATTTTGGAACACTTTTCCACTTTTCCACTTGAGCACTCTCTTCTTTGAGGTGATTGACACTCATTCCCTTGACTATTGGACCTAGACATGGCACTTGGAGCTTGCTTTGGACCACACGTGTGCGTTATTTGGTGGATCCCTCTAGGTTTTTGAGAGTGCATTGATGCTGTTTGTTATTTTGTTGATTGTATCTTGTGGAGTGCTCCCTCTTTTGGAGTTATATTTTACCATTAATAGCATTTGATCATGGATTTAGTGGTGTACCCCCTCATCTTGAGCCATTTCATAGGGTTTTGGAGTTGGTTATTGTAACCACTTCATTTCTTATGATATTTTGACCATGCCTAGAGGATTTTGGTCCTCCCTAGGATAAATCTAGGGTTTTAGCCTAATATATTGTATTTTATTTGGAGGGTTGTTGAGCCTAAAGTCCATATAAGAGGCTCCCCTCTCATTTGTATCATGTTGTTGTGGATTGGATTTTGTCTCAAAGGTCTTGGTTTGTTAGAGATTTTCTTTGTAAGGCATTCTTTGCGAAGCTAATCTTGAGGTAACGTGTTTATTTTTCCATTGTCAAATTTCTAGATGTAGTTCATAGATGAGTAAAATTGCTCATTGAAATTAAATAAAAGAAAATCTCTTTGCTTACTATATGCTTTAGTTTTGTTAGCTCTGCTTGCTTGTAGGTGGCATCCTTGTGAGTCTTGCAAGTTTAAGTGAGCATAGGCTAGGGCATATGCTAGGATCTCGTTGTTGAATGTGTATGCCTATAGGGTGATCCTTCCTTGGAAGGATTTTGCATCAAACCCCAAAGGCTTGGGATGGAATTGCCATGTATTTTGCAGGTATTCCAGCTCCAAGTAATTTCAAACTAAGCCCAAGAAGGACTATCTTTAAGACCCCAAGAGCCCAAGGATTCAAGGCACTTGTCATTTTCAATCTCACCAACAATAAAAAAACAAAACTTTTATTTTATTTTTCCCTTTTGTTAGCTAGAAATTCGAATACTCTAAGGCTGATTTATTTTTCAGATTTCTAGGCCATCAAACCTAGGTAAATCTAACCTCTTTGCATCATTTTTTAAGGCTTGTTTCATTAGGTTTATTTCTGTTCTGCATTAATTTCCTAACAGCAATCAAAACAGAATTAAACCAGCCCCTAATGCTTCATAAAATAACATTAAAAATTTGGGTTGTTTCATTGAGTTGTAGGGCAGATTTTAGTGATAATTTGCTCACTTTTCATTTAGTAATAATTCTTGAAAATTAACTTTGTCTTATCTTTTGCAATTCTCAAAATTTTATGGGCTACTAGCACTTGTTAATTCTCAGATTTCACTTTTAAATTTATGCTAAATGTTTCATCATCATGGTGAAAATTCTGATTTTTAAAGTGATCTTGGTCTATATCAGCATTTATCTCTTGAAGTGAGATCTTTTTATGAGTAGCTCTCTTGGTTTAATGGTTGGACTATGATCTATTGTTTTAGCTAAGCACATCTGCTTTAACCAAGTGACTCACTGACTGTTAATAATTTTGGAAATTACTTGTGCAATTTTTACATCTCCAATATCTTTCTTTGCACAATGTATTGTATGATGGCCACCTTAACAAGAATGTAGTGCTTGCTTTGAGTTTGGTGTATGACTTGGACAATGGTGTATAGCTCCTAGTCTTATACATAATAGTTGGAGATAATGTCTTCTATGTGCTAAGCAATATGGTGTTCAAATTTCTTCAGAACAACTACCATTGCAGATTCATAAGCATTTGTCTTAATTCGAAAAGGTTGGCACATGTTAGATAGCTATAGGATAAGTGCGAAACAAAGTTTGCGCTTAAGTTCTTTGAATGCTTGTTGCACCTGAGTCCACTTGAACCAATATCGGGAATATTGTGTTGGTGAATATATTATCAAGGATATGGAATACAACTTATTGGTAAGTATTGGTGAATTTAAAAAAAAAAATTCTTTGGAAAATATTGGAAAACATTGTAAAATATCATTATTTCAAATATATCGCAATATATTAAGGCGATATTATTGCCGCGTTGGAAATCTCATGATATATCATGATATCAGTGATAATATCCCAATATTTGCAACATGAACTGAACATTGCTTTGGCACTACCATGTAGAACATGATTCAGAGGCCATGCAACGTAGGAGAAACCAAGAACAAAACCAAGTGGCAAATCTTTGAAATGTTGGTTGGGGTGGGTTGATTGTGAATGACTTTTATCTTATCAAGGTAGACATGCACACCATATTCTTTGATGATATATCCAAGGTACTGGTTCATTTTCATATAGAACCCGTGTTTGATATACAACCCATGTTTGCACAATGCTTGTAGGACGGAGGCCCTATCTGATATGCACCGGGTGCTCCTTCTATGTATTGCTAGAGATCGAGATGTCATCTATGTAGATGATGACAAATCTGCCTGTGACGGGTCATGGTTCATTATCAATAAGCCTCATGATTGTTGTTGATGCATTGGTGCATTGAAAGGGCATAACCAAACATTCATATAGACCTTCTTTAGACTTGAATGTTGTCGTTGCATTGGTGCATCCAAAGTGCATAACCAAACACTCATATAGACCACCTTTGGACTTGAACGTTGTTTTCCTAATATTTTGCAGGTCTACATGTATGTGATGGTGCTCTAACTTCAAATTATGCTTGGTGAAGAATTTGCAACCCTTGAGTTATCAAGAAGATCGTGTATCTGTGGGATAGGATATATGTTGTGACTATGGTATTGTTCAAGGCACCACAGTTAATGTGCATGCATCATGTACCATACTTCTTTGGTTTGAGCTGAACAAGACTTTTGCAAGGCAAGGAACTCAGTTTGAAATTTTCTTTTGAGAAGCTCCTAGACCTATTTCGTAATTTTATCATTCTCCAAGATGGATTTGTGGTAGAGGGATCCATTTTGGTAATGGTGCGGTAGAGTCAAATTGATAGAGGTTCAGATTTGGTACTGTAAACTTTAAAGTGGTACCTGGTGTAGACAGAATTCGATTCAACAATTGTTGCTAAAAGATCAATGTTCCACCAAGTTTCTAGGACGCGGGAGCGGGGAAATGCACATGGGGGATGTGTGGAGACCACCCCAAATTTTAGGAAAATTCATGGGGGACAAGGGGACGTCGGGGTCCCTAACATAGGGGGCCCCGTCTGTAAAATTATTAAAAAAATATGAATCCCAACATATTAACATATCAATTTCTCATCCCATCACCATTTACATATTACATACTAAATTTATCATTGTGCAATGTAAACACAACCATTGATTCATGAATCATCTATGATTTGAGTGTTTGAATTTTGCATTAATAAATATCAAGTTCTAAATTTCTAATACATGCACATCTTCCATTAAAACATTGAATCAGACATAAACAATAGATAAAATCATAAATCTGAATCATAGACATGTCACATAAACACCTACAAATTTGAAATAGTACATCTACTATTCAGATAATCGGAACTATGCCTACAAATCTGAAACATATCATATAAATCAACAGATACTGAAGTTTGAAATGATTGAATCATATATACTAAAATTAAATAGCAAATTAAAATTACTCAAAATAGTAAAGAGTGACGAGGCAAAGACTTAGTCTAAGGTCATAAATGACAGTATCTACTTCTAGAGTCAAAAGTTATACTGAAAACTAACAATGGACAATGAACACTGAAAAAGTAGCTAAAAGAAATCATCAAAATAACATCAAGGAGATAGTTCCATGGATTGGTCCTCCTCATGCATCTGCTACATGAAGTCATTAGGACACTACTTGAGTCAGAGTCACTTTCGTAAGTGATCAATGGCACACCAACCAAACCATGTTGCATCTCATCTGGTCCCTCCTCCTCGACTATTTGTGCATCGTCCTTTGGATCCACATCCCATTGTGTCACCGGTCCCCTATGATACATTGGTGTCTTCCTATGTGCAAGATGTAGGGCACTATGCACTCCAACTAGCTTTTTTGCTCTCCTAGAGGTAAGTCTATTCCTCTTGATAGAGTGGATGAAGCTATATGTAGACTAATTGCTCTCCGCTACAGTGGACTTAGCAATATGAGACAATAAGCGAGCTGCAAGATGTTGGATCTTTGGAGCATCATCCCCATGCATCCTCCACCAACCAATGGGGTCTTCTTGGCCTAATTCATTACAGTCTTCCTTTGCATCAGGCTTGTTGATAGGACCATTGGGACATGCAAAATGAATTCACTATCTTCGAATTTTTTCTCCTCATCTTGATCATACATCTTTGTATTGGCAACTCAAAATACCTTCTTGATCTCTGGATCATTAATGGGAGCAATTCTACCAGGCCCATTGATAAACCATTTTGGGTTAAGTGCATATGATGCCATGTGCAAAGGTGTGTTCATTTGATCCCACCTACATTGAATAATGGGTCAAATTTGGTTCGTATAGAACTCTAAGGAGGGCTCTTTCTTATGAATGGTTGCCCTCCTAAGTTGCACGGAATGTGGAAACGTGTACAAGTTTTGGAAACGTGACCCCCCCAAAATGGGTACGTCGGGGGTAACGTGGTGTGTGTGTATATATATAGTTTTTCTTAATAACACATTATCTCACAATAAAATAAGAATAAGAGGTTAATTTGTAGGTAGGTTTAGGAACAATTTAGAGGTTAATTTGTTTTCATTTTCCATAAACTAGGGTTTTTTAGATTTCCTATGGGTCTGAAGTCGCCCATGGGCCTTTGTAGGTTTCCTAGAAGTTTCCGAGTTTCCGGAAGTTTCCGGTACCAGTACGTGGGCATTAAAAGAGCACATCCAATTAAGTCCATTTTGGGAGTGTGGAAGCAACTCCTATATCAATGTTAAAAGCATAAAAAGATAAAGATTTAAGTATCCAACTAAAAGCTAAATGACTAGGTAAGAGAGAATATGAGACAAAGTGCAAGGACAAGAAATATGCTAGAAACTGAAAAATAAAAAATGAAAAATCTTGGCATTGAACAAAAGAAAGAATGCTAAAGCATGCTGGAGGTGGCTATTGAGGACGAGTGAGGGGACCCAGTGATAGGCTTCCTATTGGAGTTATCAATGACTGCAGAAGGGTCAATTTGCTGGCGAACCATATCCTTTGAGGAGTAACCAAGATTGAGGGAGCTTGTCTACCTGACCTCGAGGAGATCACATGTGTGAGGAAGCCCATCTTTGCTAACATCCAAGTTCATGGTGAAGAAACTTTGGATGGAAATCTAGCTACTTGACCAAACCTGAGGAATAATGCATTGGACAGGGTGTCTCAGCTCTAGGACAACCTAGATCTAATCCATCTGCTGGTTTGGTGGTGTACACGTGTATTGGAATGACAACTCCTCATGGGTCTTGAGTGTTGAAGTTTATTGCAGCATAACCAGGATCACTAAAAGAATGGAAAAGCACAGAAACAAATAGAGTGTGGAGCTCGTTTAACCATGATGATAAGAACTATCATCTCCCAACCATGGACAAAGCTATTTGTCTCCCCCGAGCTCAGACCTTCCAATAGAGAACGATGTACATCCAAATAGTAGTAGCGCAAACCCAAGAAAACAAGAGAGAAACTTCTCCAATAGTGGAGAACCCCCAAAAATCAGTCTCCTAGCTGCAATAGCCAACCTCTCTTGGCTAGAGCGAACTTGCTTGAGTGAATGACCAAATGAGAGGTCGAACTCTCTATTTATACACATCAAAAGGTGACATTTTCCCTTACTGGGCCGACCTAACTTTCCCTAACTGGGCTGACCTGACTGGGGCAATTCTGCCCATTGTTTGGGGCAAACTGCCCATTGTTTTGGGGCAGTTTATCCACTGGGCCGACTTGTCTTGGGGGAATACAAAAATTACATTTAATCAATCTTGTTTTTGTGTGATTTCACCCTAAGGTTTACATTGATTCTTTCAAGGGTTTTGCATGATCAAATACATTGATATCTTCTCCCGTAGGAGGTACAATAACAAGATGAAATATAATAAGAAGAACTTCCGAAGTTGTACTATTTCCAACATTGAGGAGGTTGGTGATCTCCTGTTTGGGGGGGTGTTTGAGAGGAAACCCTATGTCTAACTGCTCTGGATTTTGAAGTATCATGGATCTGTGCTTGTCTCTTGTTGTCCTAACTAGATGAGACAACCAGGAATTATGAGGTGATCCTCCTGAGGGCCTTTATGGAAAAAATGTGATAATGGAAACAATTGTGGCTATCATAAACATCTCTCTTTCTTTGCCCTTCGAGTTGGATCTTATTTGTTTAGTATGTCTGGTGGATGATGAAATTAGTTTATGAGACTTTGCTTTTCCCTTTGTCAAACTGTCCCCTTTGAGCTCATTTTTCTTTTTTGCAATGCATTTCTTTTCAAGTCCCATAATTTACTGAGTATTCCTTCACTTCCCTGTTACTTTTCTTAGAGCTTATAATCTAATTACTACTTCTAATAAATTAACCACAAATGCATGTAGAATAAATTCTTAGATATGATTTTATGAATAGTAATACATAAGCTCAAATAACTGATAATACGCAGCAGAACAAGAAACCAATAACACAACCATAAACACAGTATTTTTATCCTGGAAACCCCAATGGGGAAAAATCAACAAACTAGAGCTTTCTTGATAATCGTGCCAGAGGAAAATAGAAATGATTACAATAGATATTTCATAAATAGAGGAACTTAAATCCTTGGGAGGCGTGCCAAATCTCAAGGCCAAACCCACACTACTCAACAGCTGCAACTACTGCGCTATAGGAAGTGCGCCCTTGCTCACATGTGTTTCTCAACTGTCGACTTGGGAAAAGTGCGCTCTCTTTGCTCTGAAATCTTTGATGGCGTCAACCCTGAATGACTGTCTAGGGAAATGTGCCCCCTCTCAATCATTGGAAGAAGTGCGCCCCTGCTTCTTTTGTCCTCACAATTGAAGAAGTGTGCCCTCAGCTATTCATTGCCCTCACGGCTATTGAAGTGCGCCTCTGCTCTCTGACTGCTCAAGAACTCTCACCCTCTCAAACAATCTCTAAATGAGTGAATGTGTCGATCAACTGAACTTTTACCCTTTGCCTCTCTTTTATAATTTATCGGTGACTTTAAGGGTTCGAAAACCATAATTTCACTTTCACTGTAAAAAGTTAATTAATTTACTTTTTCACCGTAAATTAATAAAAGTCACTTTTACATAAAAGGTCAAAAGGTAAAGCATGGACATCTTCGCATGCTTCCAACATTGAAGCCATGCAGAGCACTTCTTCTCAGTTACTCCAAAAATCAACACTCCCTCTTAACGATGAAGTATTCTGCACCACTCCAATCTTTTCTCTGAAGAAGACAAACTTCCCCTTCGCCAAAGCCTTCGTAAGAATGTCTGCAGTCTGCTCATCTGTAGGTATGTATTGAAGCTTCACAGCGTCCCTCTGAACATAATCTCAAATGAAGTGATACCTGATCCCTATGTGCTTTGACCTGTCATGAAACACTGGATTCTTATAGAGTTTGATGCAACTATGATTATTGCAGTGAATGATGGTCAGTTGCAAACTTTGACCAAATAAACACATGAGTAACTTGCGAAGTCGAATGGCCTCACAACTCGCTTGACTGGTTGCCATATACTCTGCCTCTGCTGAGCTCAATGCAATTGACTTCTACTTTCGACTGAACCACGACACTACTGGCGAACCCAAATTGAAGCAGCACCTTGAGGTGCTCTTTTTGTCAACTCCACTACTTGCCCAATCTAAGTCTGTATAACTTGTCAATCTGACTCCATCCCTCTGGTCATAACTCAAACCATACTCTACTGTACCCCGTAGGTACTTGAGCACATGTTTTGCTGCAACCCAATGTACTCTCTTTGGTTCCACCATGAACCAATTGAGAGTGTGACAGCAAAACATATATCTAGCCTGGTGTTGACCAAATACATCAAGGACCCAATCAACTGACGATACAACGTAGGATCAACCAACTCTGACTCAGAAGCATCTAGGTTCTTGAAGTTGGTTGTCATAGGTGTAGCCATAGGCTTGCACTCTGTCATCTCAAATCTCCTCAAGATATCCTTAGTATACTTTCCCTACCCGAGGAAAATATGACTTGTCCTTTGCCACACCTCCAATCCCAAAAAGTAATGCATCAACCCGATGTTCTTCATCTCGAACTCCGTAGCAAGATCTCTCTTTCACCCCTCAATGAGCTTCTCTTATCCTGTCAGGAACTGATCATCTATGTATAGAAAAAGAATAAGAGGATACTCGCCAACCACAATGTAGTAAATGTTTGGATCTTCCTCACTCTTCTCAAAGCCCATTTGTTGCAAGTAACTGTCGTTCCTGGAATACCAAGCTCTAGGAGCTTGTTTGAGTCCATACAATGCTTTCTTCTAGTGACACACATCACACTCTCTCCCATGCACCTCAAAGCCCTTGGGCTGCTCAATGTACACCTCCTCATCAATGACCCCATTCAAAAATGCGGCCTTTACATCCATTTGATGTATAGTCCAACCCATCTCTGCTACAATAGAAATCACTGATCTGATGGAAGTATATCTGGCTGCTGGTGCGAAAGTCTCGTCATAATTGACTCCCTTTATCTGTGAAAACCCCTGCACCACAAATCTTGCCTTGTACTTCTCCACACTGCCATCTGCTGCATGCTTGATCTTATAGATCCATTTTGAACTCACCACAGACTTCCTCTCCGACCTTGGGACTATGTCCCACACATCATTCTTCAAGATGGAGGCATTCTCCACCATGTCATCCCTCCATACCCGACTCTTTGAGGCTTGCTCAAAACTGGTAGACTCGAAATCAATGATGTCGCACATCAGTGCCATGTAGCTTGAATACTTCTGTGGTGGCCTACTCTCCCTGAAGGTTCTCCAAGGAGGCTCTACAAGTTCTTGAGCATCCTTCAAGGTTTGATGTAGCCATCTTGGCACCATCTCCTGAAGTGGAAGTGCCCTACTGTGTGGTAGGAGCCTCTCGCTATGGTTGTTTAGTAGGAGCCTCTCGCTCCTGCTGCCTAGTAGGAACCTCTTGCTCCTCCTCCTCATCTGAAAGCTTATGAGCCTCTGGTTCCTCCTCAACCTTTGGAGCCTACTGGTCCTCTATCTCTACTGGAAGTGACTCATGTGACTTCCGAAAGGCTTTATCCTCCTTGAAATTTACATCCCGTCTCACCACTACTTTCCTCAGTACGGGAATGTAAATCCTGTAGCCTTTCGAAGTCTCATTGTACTTGACAAAGATGCCCTTCTCTGTCCTGGGCTCCAGCTTTGTCCTCTTCTATGAAGGGACGTGGGGATAAGTAAGGCACTCAAAAATCCGCAAGTGCCCAATCTCAGGCTTCTTCCCACTAAAAGCATCCTCGGGAGTTTTATTCCCTAAAGCCTTATGAGGATTCCTGTTCTGTATGTAGATTGTCCTGCTACATGCCTCTGCCCACAGAAGCATAGGAATGCCCTGATTATGAAGCATGGCTTTAACAACCCCAATGATGGTCCTATTCTTTCGCTCTACAACCCCATTTTGCTGCGGGTTGTATGGAACTGTCAAGTTTTTCCTGATCCTTGTCTGCACATAGAAATGCTTGAAAGCATTGGAGGTATACTCACGCCCACCGTTTGATCTCAATACCTTGATCTTCTTCCCTATCTGATTCTCCACAAGAGCTTTGAACTCTTGGAATCTGGCAAAGACCTTATCCTTGGTCTTCAGGAAGTAGATCCAGGATTTCCTGGAGAAATCATCTATGAGTGAGACATAATATTGATATCCACTCAACCACACTGCTGACATCGACTCACATACGTCTGAATGTATCAAATCCAAGATTCCCTTGGATCTGCTGTCACTGCTCGGAAAAATAGTCTTGGCATACTTGCCAAGTGCACACCCCTTGCACACACCCGCACTGCTCACTAGCTGCAATTGTTGTGCTATAGGAAGTGCGTCCCTGCTCACACGTGTTTCTCAGCTGCGGACTTGGGAAAATTGCGCTCTCTCTGCTCTGAAATCTTTGATGGCGTCAACCTTGAATGACTGCCTAGGGAAATGTGCCCCCTCTCAATCACTGGACGAAGTGTGCCCCTGCTTCTTCTGTCCTCACAACTAAAGAAGTGCGCCCTCAGCTATTAATTGCCTTACGGCTACTGAAGTGCTCCTCTGCTCTCTGCTCTCTGATTGCTCGAACTCGCTGCCTCTCAAACAATCTCTGAACGAGTGAATGTGTCGATCAACTGAAATTTTACCTTCTGCCTCTCTTCTATAATTTACCGGTGACTTTTAGGGTTCCAAAACCCTAGTTTCACTTTCACCGTAAAACGTTAATTAACTAACTTTTTCACTGTAAATTAATAAAAGTTGCTTTTACATAAAAAGTGAAAGGGTAAAGCTCGGACATCTTCGCATGCTTCCAACACTGAAGCCATGCAGAGCACTTGTCCTCAGTCACTCCAAAAGTCAACATTCCCACACTCTGAGAAGCTTAGTTTGGCGTCTAGATCAAACCTAATAGAGATTGAAAATAGCTGAAAATGATTGTCGAGTCCAACTTCTACCATATTTAACTCAGACAAGATGGTCTTTTCCTAAAATGGTGCAGAATAGACTGAGAGGAAACCTTTGCGCCTATCAGGTAAATAAATGAAATTCTTTTATTTATGTGGTCCATGCTTAAAGAAATTACCAAAACCTATGAACTGGAGTTTCATTCTACTGGGATACCTATATACAAAATTGCTTTACCATGGACTTAGCATGTGATTATTGATCATGAGTCATGACAGATGAGCTTTCACCCGAGTTGTTATTGGTTTAAAACTTTAAGTGAAGCTGGGCAATATGTTTCATCCCTTTCCTCCCTTGGATAAACATTTTCTTTTGTTTTGATTGTATACTCCTAGCAATGTTTCCATCAGCATTCCGACTTTTGCCATTGAATCTTCACTGAAAATTTAAAGTGTGTAACTTATGCCCCTTGGTAAATATTTGTCCCTTGGTAAATATTTGTCTTGCCCTCGCATGCTCTCATTTGAAGCCTAGACTATCTTTCTTATTATATTTGGTGAAATTCATCCGAAGATATTGCCTTCATATCTGCACCTTTTTGCTTTGTTAGTTTTATTCTTTCCAAAATTATTAGAATTTCTGTAAATCTAATCAGGACATCCTTTTTCCACTGCTTCAGGTCCACGGGGGGTAAGTTTATTCTTCGCATTGAAGACACTGACCTGGAAAGGTCCACTAAAGAATCAGAGGAAGTAGTGTTACGAGATCTGGCTTGGCTTGGTTTATCCTGGGATGAAGGTAATAATAATAATCCATCAGGTTTGTTCCAATTCATGCAACTTTCAAGATTATTGCATTAAGATTTATTTGTTCTTTTTCCTTTGAACTTTTATGGATTTCTTTTTCTGCTCATGAAAAATGTTTTCTATCAACAAAGAACAGTATTAATACAAAAACTCTGGGCTTAACTAGGTATCCAAGAATGCCTTTTCCACCAATTTTTCATTAGATTGGATTGAGAATACATACCACTAAACAAGTGCCCTTTATATCAACAAAAAGCATATAAAAACCATATACTACTAGTACTTAGCTTATAATATCTGCCACAACGGAAGAAGATATACAAGAAAACAACAGAATAATCTGTCAAGACTCAAGACCAGAGGTTCAAAGCACAAACTATAGCAAAGCTGGTTCATTGTCATCAGTTTCCACACAGTGAGCAAAATATATCAAGGTATACTACATTCTTCCCTGCTTTATCTTCATGTGCCTGATGCTTTTGGAGTTTACAGTTATCACTGCTGTTATATCTAGTTGATAGTATGATACTGTTAGATGCCGTTGACCACTATAGTTATCTCCATAACCTGCTGTTGTGTGACTGCAGCTGAGGAAGCTATTTTACTAACTTACAGTGACCAATAGGAGCTGATCAGTACTTGACTGCAAGCCAATTACCACCAACCTTCATCCCTCAGTTTGCCTGTTACATTTAGCAGGCTTCTTAGGATGTTCATCTGCGTGCCCTCAATCCCAATTAGCCCCTGACCAACTCTTGCTAGCAGTTCACATATCTCATCTCTCAGTTCATTCACTGGGTAGGCACATTCTTCTTCACTTCTATGGGAAATGGTCTGACAACACAGATCGGCACTTGAGAAGGTATTTAACTTTTGGTTTGTTATATGATTGGGATTCGTGAATTGCCCTATCAATACTTCTCTTCTATGATCACCATTAGCTTTCCAGAAGTTGAATTGCCACTCATACTTACCACACTCCTTGTTATAACTTATAAAATATATAGGGCAGACCTTGGTGCTCTACATTTAACATCTTACTTGAGGTGGCTGTTACAGGGGAAACATTTAGTTCCTCTAGCTAAATCATTCCCAACCATCCCTGCTTCCCGTTTCGCAATTCTGATTCCGATTCCAATTCCACCATTGTTACCCCTACCCCTACATTGGCCAAATAATCTGCCACCTTCTTCTTTGTTCTTGGAGTATGCTTAAAGCCAATCTGACTAGACTTTTTTTCCAAAAATTTCACTCCCACCTACAAGTCCTCCATTCTCCAGTCCTTGGTCTTCCAATTTCTTTTAATTAATATTTATTATTGAAAAAGAATTCAGAATCTCATATGACTGTTAATTCTATCATTTGGTGAGCCATAGCTATCTTTAGCCCCATAATTAAAGTAAAAAATTTGTTTATTCAAAGCAACTAGGCATTAGTCACATGATTTTGACAATTTAAATTTAACCGAAGTCCTTTTAAAAATTTATTTGCAATTCTGGAAATTAACTTTCATCTTAAGCATACTTTTTTGCAAAATTTTAGCTATTTGTTGCCTCTTAAGTTCTGATTTTAGGACAATTTATGGTCTATTTTGCATCATGTTCATTGACACTTAATTTAAGGTGAAAATTAACTCTATATTTGCTTAAATTTAACACTTCTATGCATCGTTTTGATTTATCTTATAGTTGGGTTAGTTTTTGAATTGTTCTGAGTTGTTTTATGCTTCAATTTTATCTTGCAAACTCTCTTTTAACAGTTATTCATTTAACTTTAAGATCTGGAATGTTTATGAGACAATTACAAGCAAATAAAGACAATATTTTGTCACTTTCACTCTGATTTAAGTGTCTACAATAGATCTGGAATTTTCCGTACTATCAACCTATGCTAACACACAAATACTGAGTTGATACTCCAGGCAAGTAACTAGAATTTTACTTCATTTCTAGCATATGGTTACTCGCTTTATTCTTGCCTAATTCGCACATATCTTCAAATGGCAAAGGGCTGGAATAATTAGTTGTTTTAACTATTAAATTTCACTTGCAAAATTTAGCTTTTAGGGTTAATAAACAACTTTGCATTTGCTTGTTTAAATCTGGAATTTATATTGTAACTCAGCTCTATTGACAATTCCAGCTTTAGAGCAAGAGTTTACGAGGTTTAACTTTTATATTTCAGATTCTACTTGAAATTTTTATTAAGTTTTAAATTAGTTTGCATATATTTCACAATCTTCTTTATGATTTAAAACATCATCTTTATTGCTGGTTACTAATGTTTGCTCATCACATAACTGCAAAAGAAATGTTTTTTCATATATCTACAATTGCTTAAAGGGATGCATTTCACTTTCTGATTTACATTAAGGCTCTATCTTTACAATTTGGATCTATTTCTCTTGCAATAAAGTGCTTATTCTTCACTTGCTAATGTTATGCTTATTTTTCCTTTCATTTTGAAGCAAGTATATATTTCTTTAATCATGGATGTCACATTATTCAATTGTGAATAGAAATTTGTGGATCAGTTCAAGTATTTACATGTTTTCCTTTTGCTCGAGCACTTACTCTAAATTCCTACATTAACACTCACTCTCTCAATGCATTCATGGTTAAATTGTTGGCAATTTGAGTAATCCATATCATCTTTTGATCATTAAGTGCTTAGTTGCCTTAAGGACTCCTCCCATGTAATTGGATTTTATCTAATTTACTAAAGAGTAGATAAGTTGTTGTCCAGGTGACAGTGGCAACACTTCTATAGTTGCACTTGGTTAGAACCCTGTGAGTCCTTGCATTTAGGGTGTTAGTTTTTGTGGCAATCAAGGAGGGATATCTCCTTCTCTATGTGATTGCATTAAGTCCTCTAATACATAAAGTGAGTTGAGGTTAGCCTAGAGCAATCTCATTTCCTTGGTGACTTCGTCAAGCAAGGCCCTCTTGGTGATTTGAAGGTGACTCAATTGCCCCTGGTATTTGGCACTAATCTCTCCTTGCAACCATCCATTTAATTTAAAAGAAACAACGTTCTTTCTCTTGATGAATTCTACAAACCCTAAGGCAAAAGCTATTATAGGTTTCACATAAAGTAGATCTAATTGCTTTAATTGAATATTTTATGCTTAGATCTAAAGTAAATCTGAATATTTATCATAGATATATCTCCAGCTCAGATTGATTAGTTACTCTTTGAGTTTTAAGTGCAAAATATATCTTATTTTGAGTAGCTTGCATAAAGCTCAAATTCGGAAATTTGCATCTAAGGCTTTGATACTTCAAGTTTCAGATTTTTTCTTCAAGTCTTCATGCTTTAAGGATGATAAACATAAGTAAGACTTGCATAATAAAGTAAATCTGATTTTCTTTTCGCTTACTTATCTTACATATTCAGGTTTAGTAGTTACTTCTTGTATATCATAAAGCATTTGTTATCTAATTGGAGTAACTAATAAAATTATGCAATTTGGATTTTGCACATAAATGCAAATAAAACCAGATTTGGTAACTTCAACAATCTAATTCTTTATCATTATTTTATGAGTTACATTTTTATATTTGTGCAATAAATTCCAGCAAATTAGTTCATCTTCTATTGTAGATTTAGTTAAGTAGAATACTTATCTCACAAGCATATCTTTCATGTTTTACATTACATATTAATTATGAAAATTACCTTTAAATTTCAACAGTTATTACATTTCCAGAATTGTTTTCCTCTTGTTTATTCAAAATACTTAAGTAAAATATCCAACAAAAGAGCAAATAATAGTGGTTTTAACTTTTAACCACTCTCCCTTGAGCATAATTACCAAGGTCAACATAATTTAATAGCATATTTATTCACTATTGCTTTATTATTTCTCTTGCAATTGAATTTATGTAAGTTTTTGCTTTCTTTTTTTCAATGGAACACATCATGGGAAACCCTCAGGTACTTCCCCTCATTTCGAGGATGGTACCCAAGGTAAACCACCGGCCCTGATTACAGGGCCTAACCCGGCGGGGACATCAAGTGAGGCCCTGCATAGCCACCCGAGGATTTGACCCCGAGACCTTCTGCTTGCGATTACAGCACTCAATCACTTGAGCTAACCCACCGGGCTTAATTGAATTTATGTAAGTTGTGGTTATGCTTATCAATTTAAGCCATCCAAGCTTTGCTTCAAGTTCATTTCTTATTTCTTATTGGCCTAGCTTTGTAAATATGAAGTATACTTTACATGCTTTATTCTTTACATTCAGATTTGTTGGATGATTAAGGCATTTATCTCATTTAATTTAAGCTAATCATCCTTGACCCTATTACAAGCTCTAAGGGCCTTACCTTAGACATTGTCATAAGCCTTGGACTTATTGTTAATTCATACATCTAATCGGTATATTCATCGGTGGATTAATAATTAATCTTGTGTATGCTTATTGCTCTATATTTACATCTATTAGGAACATCTCCTTTGAATGTAGTATTAATCTATTGAGCATTCTTTATTTGGATTCATTGGTTATCTCAAGCACATAATGCTATTTCAATATCTTTAATGGTGTTTAAGTTTTTATTAAGTGCAAGTTATTTCATTGCCCCATTGACCTATTTTTGTGGTCGTTTGTTGGACATTAATAAAATTATCTTTTCTTATCTTATCTTATTGCTCATACTTTTGTATTGTACTTGTTTAGTCTAGAAAAATCTAAATTAATAAAATCTTCTAGTCTAGACCATAAAATCAGTAATTCGTTAGGGATAACCCCTTGGCGTTGGATTAGGAAGTTGAGTATAAAGTGAGAGGTTTTGTGTTGAGGTGATAGTGATACCCAACTTTTGTTGCCATCTAGGTTGTGCTAGTGAGTTGAGAGCTTTCCCACTCACATAGGTTGGGCAGTAACACAATCAATGGTTAGTGAGTAAATGTGAGGTGAGGTCCTTTCAAAGGAGAAAGTTTGAAGGGGCATGGGGTAATACTGCTTCCTTAATGGAAAGGGAAACTTTCAGGGTACAATAGGACAATCCTTCCGTTTCACTTTGCTCAAGTGATTTAACTTTTTAGTATTGTTCAAAATGTGTTAATATTTTACGGAAGAATCTCTTCTACAAACATGTGCACCTATATGCACACACACATTTAAGCACATATATGAGTTTCTTTTCCACTATGTTACTAGGATACGGATACGAATCCAGATTTGGATCCGGATTCGCTAGATTTTTGAAAAGCCAGGACCAGGATACAATTGGGAAACGACAAGTACAACAATATATAAAAATATTTTTATAATAAATTAAAAAAAAACAGAGTGAAGAATCAAAACTATTCACGAAACACAAGAGTAAAACTGTAAGTTATTGCCAAAAAGAGAGTTTTCATTCATATTACTATTAGGCATTCATGTACCATAACTGATAATTTGATGAGTTATAATCATGATTAATATTGATAATTTTGAAGATCATCTTAGCATGAACATGAAGTAGGTCATAACAACGTTTTTTTTAGCCACATCCACATGCCCATATTAGCAGTGACTAAAGTGGTTTTCTTGAAGGCTATGGCAGGACTAAATAACAGTGTATGTGAAGTGAGCAACAACATAGCACATAAGAATAGATCAGCTCTTGACAGTAGACCTTGACCATAAAGATAAACCTTGACAACAAACCTTGATAGATAAGAGTTGGAGAGCAAATCTTGACACAAGGATGGATCAGACCTTGAGCAAGTATGGGGTTTAGACTTTTAGCCTTTAGGTGTTCAACACAATGTTTTTAAAACTTGAACTTGGACTTAGACTCAGATTCGACCAAGGATCAACTCAGATTGGGACTCAGACTCGGCCATGACTTGGACCGGTTTGAATTTAATGACTCAACTTTCTAAAATATACATAGAATATTCAAATTTTAATGGGAAAAATCTATTTTTAAGATTCCAAACCATTAGAGATAAAATATGCGAAGTCTGCTCATGTATATACCATGTATATATCAAAATAGCACGAAGTGCAATACATATCTAAATCAAAATACATAATCAACGGGGCTCTAAATTTGAAGTTTTTTCATTAAAAACTCAATTTTTTGGTGGATCAATGGGTGTCGCAAAAGCCTTGGAAGTTTCAGGATCCCTTTGAAAATTTCTCAATTTCTTTGATTTTGTATAGGATCTGTTTCCTGGGATGAGGATCTGTTTCCTTCTCCAGAGGATCCATCTCCATGACGGATCCTAGGTGGATCTGGATCATATCCGCCGATCCTACACGTTGGGGTGGCGGATCTGGTAACACAGCTTTTCCATCATCTTTTGGAAATACTATAGATAAAATGAAATAATTTAGGAAATACCTTTTGCTGCAGTTAGCATAATGACAACTTTTTGTAATATCTGGACATTTATAGATATGGGACTTTGTTTTTTCATGGGGACATGTATGAATATCCATGAATGCATTTAAGTGCAGTGTTTCCATCTGTTCATGGAGGCTCACGCTTTTGTGTATGTGCTCAGACCTGTGCATCCCACATGTGGATGGGAATGTGACTGCATTCTAGCTGCTTGGAGCTCACCTATGTTAATCCATTCTTGAGATTATTAGGGGATGCAAAAATCTCTGCAGATTAAACGTTGCTTGCATCTGATAAAGGAGTGTGCATGTGTGTAGTCTGGCTTTTATAAATGTATGTGTATTTAATCATTTACACCAAAACACTTTGCATAATGATATTTGGGAATGTAACTGTATTTTAGCTGCTTGGAACTCATTTATGTTAAGCCATTCTTGAGATTGTCAGGGGCTGCAAATATCTCTGCAGATCTAGCATTATTCGCATCTGATAAAAGGAGTGTGCATGTGTGTAGTGTGGCTTTTATAAATGCATGTGTATTTAAAATATTGAGACACACTTTTGCATAATGATATTAGGTCATTCTCAAGGGAACCAGATCTTGTTGGCATGCAAGCTTGGCTAACACAATTTTTTTGGCTATAATTATGGAATCTTTACCTGACAATGGCAGTTGGATTCTTTTGATCACTAAAGCTTGTGATATTAAACTGGCAATTGAAGATTTTCTACATGAATTCTTTACAATCTATTGTACTGCTGCAGATCACTGTTTACAGCACCACTAAAAAGAATGGCATCATACTTTACATGTTTAGTATAGTTTATTTTACTGCACCCGGACAAAATAAGCTATTGTTTATCAGTCATTGTTTACTGGTCATTTCTTGATACTAAATTGACAGGCCCAGACAAAGGTGGTAGTTTTGGTCCTTATCGCCAATCAGAACGAAATACTTTATACAAGGAATATGCAGAAAAGTTGCTGAATTCTGGCCATGCTTACAGGTGCTTCTGTTCTAATGAGGTAATGGAAAATATTTGTTCTTGCGTGCTGTTTATGTTAGCTTTTTCCTATTAGTTTGGAAATCATTTTTAAAGGTGGTGTGGTATTTCATTTCAATAGTTTGTTGATCATTGCTATTCTTTGCTCATTGCCTTCAAATTAATTTTTTTTGGGTAGGAGAAAGCATGAAACACTGCCCCATATGCCATCAAAATTCCCATAGGAATTTCAGCTGGTCTCGTCCACTTTCCCTTTAGTAGAATTGGTTTGTAATAACATGGGGGAGCATGTCCAATGGGGTTTGAAACCAGTCTTTATTACAGAAAACATTTGACCTTTCCTCCAGACCTTGGCCTGGCAAATTTAACTTCAAATTATATTGCTATTGTTATTATTACTTTAAGAGTTTGTTCTTGTCGATGCAACTATAGATCTTTCTTTCTTGTTAGAGATATCTTGCTTCTGTTTTGAACTTTTCTTTCCCTCCAAATTGAGTGAGACTTGAAGCATTGGAAAGAAAACATCCTTGAATATTTCTGCTCAAAATTGAGAAAGAAAAGTGAAGGATTAAGAAGGTTGTGTAATCATAATCAAAACCTTTTTAATGATGTTAAGAATATGGAAAGGTGTCTACATGAAGTAGAAGCAAAGATTATAGATGAGCAGATGAATAGGCAAGTTGAAATTGGCAAGTTTAACAACTGGGTATTTGTCTTTCCAAGGCAACTGCTAAACATTGAAATTGTGAAGTTTAACAATTGGGTATTTATCCTGCCGAAGCATCTGCCTTGGGCACAATAGAGTGGTCCTTCTGATTAACCTGCTGTATGAGTTGTGGGGAGAATGAGTTTTGTTCCTCTCTTTCCTATCAATAGGCCCACTTTTGGTGGAGCTGTGTTGAATGTACAAGGTGTGTTTCCCTTGTGATTAATACAAATGCACAAGTAGTCAAGTTCCATGGCTAACTTTTCAGCTTAATTTTGAATTAGCATCCCACAATTGGAAATGCTGGTAAACCAATCAATAAATGTCAGTGGCTTTTGAACAGTAGACTGCCTTCACAACATAATTTCCTTCTCTTCACAATTTTTTTAAGTCTGAATTCTTATATAATAAGTAAAGCTCATCTTAGATGGGTGCCCCATTTTGACAAAATAGGTGCCCTATTTAGTATTTGTATTGTGCTTATGCAAGACGAGCAAAATCACAATTTAGGTTAGGTCTATTTTAGGTCGAAGATCTATCCTTGTCTTCAAGTTTCAACAACCAAATTTCAACAAATTTTGTATTATAAATACATCGTATTATTCAATTGAAGGCCATCAAAATGATCTCTGTGCAAATTGTAAATTGAGGGACAGTGCTGACCCAAATAATTATAGAACTATTTGTTGAATTTTAAACTATTTCAAGATCTTGACAATTATTTCACAATGATTTCAAGCATTCATTTCATCCCAAAGTTTTTATTGAATAATTGCACACTGAAAATTTCAACTTAAATGGCAGTGGAAACACATGATCATAGAAAGATAGCCATGCACAGGAGACACAAAGATTTTTATCCAGGGAAACCCAATAGGGAGAATCAGAAAACCCAGCCAACTTTTCTTAGAAGAAATCAGTCCAATTCAACTACAATACCAATCATGAAGAAAAACCCTAGCACATGGAAAGGTGCGCCCTTCTTCACAACAAACCCTAGCAAGGGTAGCGAACCTTAGAGACAATAAGATACCCCAATACTTACTCCTTGGACATTTGCTATGCCCTCTTGGAAAGTGTGCACCAATGTAGCAGAGAATATGTTGAATGATGTGTGAAAATGAAATGCTGGAGCACTTTATTTATAATCTTCAGTTCACTTGACTTTTTCGCCAGTGGGGCCGACTTGTCTTCTTGTTGGGGCCAACTTGCTATTTTGATCATCATCTTTTATTTTATCTTCAGGGCTGACTTGCTTTTTGTCTTCAATCTTTCCTTGGGACTTCTTCAATGCTATATGGGACTTCTTCAATGGTTGAATTGACTTCTTGGTTATTTATTCATCATAGAAAAGTTGTCATTGTTGATGTTCATCTCCTCACATGCACGTCTATTCACACATAGAGCTCTAATGTTGATTTGACCCCACTCTAAGAAGTCCTACACACTTCTTAGAGCCTATGTCAAATTCAACATTAGATGAGACTTTGACATTTGTATATTCCATAAGGGGATGAAATCCCTTATCAAATAAACAAGTCAACTCACTCTAATGTAGAATAGATCACTCCATCACGGAGCACTCCCTCATAGAGTATGCAATGTGACTTGTTATCACGTATATAGTAGCCGGGCTACCATACATTATTTTTTCTGATTCCAGTACACTATTCAGCCAGTTCCCTTGCTTTGAGATGCTAAGATGAGCATCTATTATGGATCACTATCAGATTTTGGACAGCAGTTTTATTCCCCGTGCCATGACTGAGTCTCAGGACACTCAGAGAGATGATCGATGTAGCAATTTAGCCATTTGTACAGAGCAGTCAGTAGTGCCCAGAGTTACAGCAGCAGTTTCAGAGGATAGATGATGGTTCAGATTGATGAGCATTCAGGTATATGACTTAGCAGGTATATTATGGCGTTGTGGTTATATTGCTTTTGTTTCCATTCTCTTAGCATGTCTTAGCATTTAGTATCATGATCTGGCGATCATATAGATATGTGGACCTGGTTGTACTATATATATATCATATTTGTCCCTACTCAGACTTAGAAGTTCTTGGCCTATACTCATTAGTTTTACCCTCCCTAGGGAGAATAGAGGTGATCATTCCCGCCATACTTTGGCTTGCTAGTGTTGGTTTCACTATTCACTATCTTCACTCATTCATGACTTACCCAGTTTGTTCATTACCTTGACTTACTACTTGACTAGTGGCATTGAGGACTTTTCCCCATTGTAGCCTCTATATTGGATAAGCTTCCCTGTTTATTGTGTCTCGGCTCTGAGTTGGTGACAAAACTTACTTTTGGTGAGTTGGATTTCCTTGAGAAGTCCCCCTAGTCACTGAAGATGTTGTTGGCTAAACCTGAAACTTTTAGTGCTGCCATGAATACAAAATATGGAAATGAAATGTTGTATCTTGTATAAAAAGCCCATTCATGCAATGTGTTTCTCAACACACATGAATGAAAGGCAAGCCAAATGAAAATGGCTATGAAATATCAAATGTTATATCTTTTGTGAAATGTAAATACCTAGGTAAACAAGCTGTCTATGACACACCTAGAAGTGTTCAGGTAAACAAGTGCCTTAAAAACACACCTGCATCAAGAAGCCTAAATAAATGTAAATCTATGCAATGTGTTTATAAACACACATAGATCAAAGGCTATGGAAACTTTAGGCCCAAAAAGCAATGGAACTTAAACTCTATATCAAAAAGATTGCTGGCCTCATTTGTATTATGGATTGTGCGCATCTGTCAAAGTGAATAAACACTCTTTAAACAACTTACCCATTTGTGAGACACCGCCATTCCCTGTGTTGTTGCTTGTCCACTATATGCTATGGTGTGTATTCCCTTATCCATTTCCAAAGTGTCACATTGTTAAGTCAGTAAGTCATCCTTTGACCTAGCCATGTTATTCTTAGCCTTCACCCTTCACTAGCAAATTGATCACAACTATGAAGTGAGTATGACTTTGAAAGTCTTGTCTGAGTAATAAATAATAATTAATGACCTATTATATTTGGATTTAGATCGCCAATAATGATTACTTTTTGTTATAATTGCTATGTGAATGGATTATAAAGCATGTTTTAACCTTTGACACCTTGCAGCAGCTTGATGACAGTCTGAGTCATATTTTGGTCATGTTGACTTGGTCAAACCCAGTTTGACCAAAAGTCAACCACAGGACATGAGGTGGCAGACCTTAGATGATACAGATAGATGATATATGGTTTGGTACAAGTCACCATGGTGGGCTTATGCAGTGGTTTCAGGCTTATAATGATGATTTGTGCTTTTCGGCAGTTTTACATATTATTATTATTTGGTCTGTCGGATATGATGAGCATTTATTTTTGACCATATAGAGGTCTATATGGTGTATGAGTGCACACTTTAGATGGATTTGGACCTTCTGAGTCCAATGAGATAGTCTGTTTTCAGTTTCGGGCAGTTACAATGATGTTTGAGCCTAAGTTGGCTATCCTAGTGCAGTTTTGGCCTGTCAGAGGTCCTGTTAGAGCAGTGATGAGATTTATTTGGTTCACCTAGGGCGCTGTGCATGGAGGGGTTGGTCCAACCACTTGTTATTACCATATTACGCCCCTCCCAGACTCATTGGTGAGCTCACCTTGACAGCGCAGGCACTCTGGGAGGCAGTTTGGGCAGTTTAACACTTCTCGAGGTAGTCTAGAAATGGTAAAAATGGCTATAGAAGAATTCGATTTGGGCTACTAAGGCAAGGTTATGGCATGGGATGATCAGTGATGATGAGTGGGATGTCTTCCACACCTTCTCTAGCAGTTTCAACTTCATCGGGACCCACATCCATCACGTATGGCACTTTTTGATGATTTCTGGAGCTTCCTAAGGCTCACAACTTTCCTAGAGAGGCACGATTTGGTGTCTTGATCTTTCATTCTTGGATATTGTGCCATGGGGATTGACCAAGGGTGTTAGAAATTACCCTTTGGACCCACCATGAGCTATTTCTTATGTTTTATCATTATGATTTGGTGGGATCCCCTCTCCTAGGGTGAGTTTGTCCACATATTGTTATATTTTATTATTGATCCATGTATTGTATTGTTGAGCTCATCTCAACCATTGCCTAGATCTTTTGATCTTTTAATCTTAGCCACTCATTCAAAAAGTGGTTAGGATTGTGGCCTCTCTCCATTCTATTTAAAGGAGAGAGCTTCTCATTGTAAAGGGGACTTTTGGCTCTAGATTATTGGAATAAAGAATTATTATTGCATCTATCTGTTGTGTTGTGGTGAATGCTTTTGGAGTTTGTTCGTTGATTCTTCCTTTGCACTGGGTTCTTGGAGATTTTGTCTTGCTATATTTTTGTATCATGTTTTTGCATCCTACAAGTGGAGGCCGAATTCATTTGAGGAGGACGTATTGGTAGGGGAGGACACTCCCTACTTCTTCTTTGGGTTTGTTCGTTGGTAATAGGGAGTATTACTGTCTTTGACCTTCTATTTCATGTTATCATTGCATTTCGCTTGTATTTCCTCCATACTTGATCTAACTGATTGAATCGATTTTCCTTGGTTTGATAGGTAGAGGAGGTCGCACTTGTGGGCTAGGGCATCATTTCGGCAAGCAAAGTCAACAATTTCTCATTTGATCTTTGCGGGAGTCTTCCTCAACAACAAGGCATCTCATTCCAACACTCAGGTATGATCTCAAGGTAATTTCTTTTTCCATGATCTATCCATTTGTCTAAATGCTTCAAACCCTCATAATTTCAAAACCCTCATTTTACATTTTCTCAGATCTAGCAAGATCCACTTGGCTTTTGGGTATAAAATTTAAAACCCACCTCTCTAGTATCCACGACGATTCGGATCTATAGTTTGGTGTGGATTGGCCCTCATTTGACCCATTTCCCAAGGCAAAGAAGCTTCTCCAAGGGAGGTCGCACTTCCTGGGAGAGGTGAGATTGCTAGGATCTAGCACCTGGGTAGGTGAGATCCCACTTGATCCTTCATCTACACATTCAATAACCTACCCCTAGTGTGTCACTTCAGTGATTTTGACCTTGTGGGCCCCATTCCTCATTTTGAGGGTTGAGCCCCACTTGGGTCACTTTGTGATACACTTAAATCTCAGATCTACTGAGATCTAGCCATTGGATGACCCTAATTTTCAAGATCCACCTGCCTCAACACCTCAACATTCCTAATCTACAATTTGGTGGACATCCGACTCCATTTGGCCCACTTCCCAAGGCACTGATCTTTCTCCAAGCTAATTCGACTTTCTTGGATTGTTGAGTTTGCTTGTGGTTTGATCCTTGTCTTGGTTGCTTGAACCCCTTTACATTGTCATATCAATCAAGCTCACCTTTGGTACTGGTTAGCCCCAATTTGGTCCTTAACTACCCTGCATGGGACGCGGTTCCCAAGGTAGTGGATTTTCTCATAATTGACTAATACCCTAATTTGGTCCTTAACTACCCTGCATGGGACGCGGTTCCCAAGGTAGTGGATTTTCTCATAATTGACTAGTACCCTAATCCTGGATCTTATTTCAAATACCATAAGTCACTCTCACACTCATAATGGACCAAAGCTACACTATCCAAACCCCTTGATCCAACCTACTACTCATGTGGTGACTTCATCCATAGATCTAGGATTCACCATACACCTTACGTATTTCACCTATTCTTGATTTGATCTGGTGTATTGGTTTGATCTCTCCTATCGGGAGTAGATCTGGGTCTCCCCCTTTGTTGTCTTGGGCTAGATAACATAAAGTGAAGGTTGCCTTGATTAGCGTGACAACCATCCATTGGGAGTCGAGGCTATCATGGTTGCACCTCTTTGGTTGCCCATCCCTTCTGCCATCCATTTTGGATTCACCTTTAGGGGCAACTATAAGTCTGGTGATAACATGACCTCTAGCCTTATTCACTCTTAGTCAACACACATGACTATTCAAGGCTAATCACCTCGAGCCTTATTCACTCTTAGTCAACGCACATGACTAATCAAGGCTATGCTAGGGCCATTCTCAACTAGCCATTGGTCAACATACATGACCCCTCAGGGAGAATGTTTGTAGAATGTTTGCCTGATGTTGCAACCTGGAGAAACATCAACACTCCCTCTCAACGAGGGAGACATTCTGCATCACTGGTGAGCTTCACACTTGCTGAGAATGTGGGAGGCATTCTGCATCGCTGCCAAGCATCACACTTGGTGAGAATGTCCATGGGAGACATTCTGCATCACTGGAAAGATTGCTTGGTGAGAATGTCCTCATTATGCATCTTGAGTCTTCCATTCCTAGCCAAATTAGTATGGCTATCTAGAGAAAAGACTGTGCCTGGGCCATTGACCACTAGCTAAATCATATGGCCATTTCCCGTGAGGTTATGTCTGCACCATACTACTCATTTGTAGAACCATCACTGTGTCTGGGCCATTCACTTCCCGTGAATGTTTGCCTGCTCGTCTGTAGGATAATCAACACTCCCTCTTACTGAGGGATACATTCTCCATTATGCCAAGCATGTCCTTGAAGTATATAAACTTTGCCTTGAACAGAGGCTTGGTGAGAATGTCAGCTATCTGTTCATCTATGGATATGTACTAGAGTCTCACTGCTCCCTTCTGCACCATGTCTTGGATGAAGTGATATTTGATCTCAATATGCTTTGACTCGTCATGAAATACTGGATTTTCCGAAAGCTTGACACAACTTTGATTATCACAATGTATCAAGGTCGTCTCTGATCAAATAGTCCTACAAGAAGCTTCCGAAGCCACACTGCTTCACGACTTGCGACACTAGCTGCATAATACTCTGCTTCTACTGTACTGAGCATGACAGAAGTCTGCCTCCTGCTAAACCAAGATATCATGGCTGATCCCAAGTTGAAGCAACACCCAAAGGTGCTCTTTCTATCCACTACACTCCTTGCCCAGTCAGAATATGTATATCTCAAACCATATCCAACTGTACCACGCATGTACCTCACACATGCTTTGCTCAACCTTAAATTGGCTCAGGGTTCTCACTGCAAAGCAAATATCTGGCTTGGTGTTAGCCAAGTATATCAAGGATCCAATTAGCCACCTGTAAATAGTGGGATCCACCAAATTTGAATCTGAAGCGGAATCACTCAGCTTCTTCAGGTTTGTCATCATAGGTGTATCCATGGACTTGCAATCCATCATACCGAATCTGCTCAAGATCTCATATGCATAGTTACCGGATTCGGTCCTAGGCCTAACCGCACCCGAATCGGATTCCTTCAAATTGGATTCTCGGATTCTTCCACCTCATTTTGACTAATCTAAAGCTGTTTACGTAGGATAATTAGGGTTAGATTTTGTGATGAGTGCCTCACCCGTATTGGATTCTTTAGCCGATTCCGATCGCACCCACGGTTCGTGTAACCTTGCTCATATGTGTTCTTCCCCTGATTGAGGAAGATCTCACTTGATCTTTGCCACACCTCTAATCCTGAGAAGTAATTCATCAGGCCAAGATCCTCCATCTCAATTTTCCAAGCCAACTCCCTCTTGGTGAGGGGGGGTACTAGGGAACCTCCTTCATTATCAACAACTGCACTGTAGCTACTCCCTCTGTGCTGGAGCACCCTGATCCATCTGCACCTGAGTATCCTGCTCACTCTGCATCTGGACACTCTGCTTCCTCTACATCTGAGTATCCTGCACTAAAGCAACCTGCTGTCTTCTGCACTATTGACCCTTGTGTATCCATCTTTGTCATCTTCCACCAAGTGGGTCCACTGAGACGAGCCTTCTGCTCCCTCAAGAACATTGAATACCATCCATGACTCTCTTTGAGTCTGCAAGATGTGCCATCCCTGATGCTAATATGGACTACATGCTGGATCTTATAGATCCACTTGGAAGTCATCACCTTCTGGTCTCGGAACTCTCTTCCTGAAAGTACCACTGGGAGTTGCATGCCTCCTTGCATCTCGACAGGCCTTCGGATATGACTCACTGGATCTCAGACTCCTGACTCTCACTGTGTACTGACCACCACAAGAGATATTACTCACTCTTGACTTACAGAAGATACGACTCACTTCTATCACCCACAAGAGATATGACTCACTCTTGTCCATTCAAGATATATGACTCACTCTCGACTTACATAATATATGACTCACTTTTGTGATTCACAGGAGATATGACTCACTCTTGTGAGCATAAACTGTTGTACTGGATGCCTCTGCCCATAAGAACATGGGTAAATCCTGGTCATGGGTCATCGCTTTGACATCCTTCATAATGAACCCGTCCTACAATACATGATAGAATTGTCCACACCAGTTAACCAGTAACATTTATGCAATTCATTGAAAAATATCAATTCAATTTAACTAAATAGAACTCATTGCACAAAAGCATTAAATACTTATCTTACTATCGACTCCCTCTTAATCCTTGCCTCCTTGTAGAAATCATTGAAGTCCTTGGAGGTATACTCTCCCCCAAAATTTTGATCTTCTTCTTTGTCAAGTTCTTTGCTTGAGCCTTGAACTCCTGGAACTTGATCTAAATGCACTAGATCCAAGATCCCCTTGGATCTACCATCACTGCTCGAAAAGATCCCTTGGCATTCTTGCCCAGTGTACAACCCCTGCTAATATCTTCAATCTCTACTTGGAGCTCTGGAATACCTCTTTGTGATAGATGGTATGCAAGTGTAGACTTGTCTTCTTTGTCCAGACTTCTTCTTATTAATCAAGATGCTTCAACATCAAGTTTTGTCTTCTTCTGTGGTGGATGCTCATCAGCATTAGCTGTTGATGCATGCTTCTTTCACTTCCTTTTCTTTTGAGGACATTGATAACCATAGTGACTAAATGCATGGAAATTGTAGCACTTGATCTTTGAAAGATCCTTCTTCTTTTGTTCTTGAACTAGGGCTGATCCTTCACCTGTATTTCTCTTCCCAAAATTTCTTCTTCCTTTTCCTTTCTTCCGAGGACACTGAAAAGCATAGTGACCAAATTTCTGACAACTGAAGCACTTAACTTTTGAAAGATGCTTCTTTTGTTCTTGAACTATCATGTGCCTAGAAGCATCACTGTCCATTGACCAAGTATCACTATTATCTGTAATAGTGCCCCTAAGAGCAGAGACAAAAGAATACTGGAGTTCATCTGAAATCTCAACATCATCCAACTTGTCTTCTACTCTGGGCACCATCTTGACAAAAATATGAAATTTGATCCAAAAACCCTGGTCCCAACAAAAATTAGTTCGAAATTGAAATTTGATAAAACTAAAATCTGGCTCAATAGAAATATGCGCCCTACCAAGGGGACCTCCAGAACACTAAGATCGAGTCCAATGTTAGGCTAGAAGAGTCCAAACTTGGAAGCCCTAGTTTCCAGACTTAGGGCAAAAAGTTGCTAAATGGTTGTCTTTCAAAATACTCTGATACCATGTTGAATTTTAAACTATTTCTAGATCTTGACAATTATTTCACAATGATTTCAAGCATTCATTTCAGCCCACAGTTTTTCATTGAATAATTGCACACTGAAAATTTCAACTTAAATTGCAGTGATAGCACAGGATCATAGAAAGATAGCCATGCACAAGAGACACAAAGATTTTTATCCTGGGAAACCCAATAGAAAGAAAACCTAGCCAACTTTTATGAGAAGAAATCAGTCCAATTCAAGTACAATACCAATCATGAAGAGAAACCCTAGCACATGGAAAGGTGCGCCCTTCTTCATAAGAAACCCTGGCAAGGGTAGCGAACCTTAGAGATAATAAGATAACCCCAATAATTACTCCTTGGACATTTGCTATGCCCTCTTGGAAAGTGCACACCAATGTAGCAGAGAAGATGTTGAATGATGAGTGTGAAAATGAAATGCTGGAGCACTTTATTTATATTGTTGAGTTCACTTGACTTTTTCACCAGTGGGGCCGACTTGTCTTCTTGTTGGGCCGGCTTGCTATTTTGATCTTCATCTTTTATTTTATCTTCAGGGTCGACTTGCGTTTTGTCATCAATCTTTCCTTGGGACTTCTTCAATGCTATCTGGGATTTCTTCAATGGTTGACTTGAATTCTTGGTTATTTCTTCATCATAGAAAAGTTGTCCTTGTTGATGTTCATCTCTTCACACATAGAGCTCGAATGTTGATTTGACCCCACTCTAAGAAGTCCCGGACACTTTTAGAGCCTATGTCAAATTCAACATTAGATTAGACTTTGTATATTCCACAAGGAGATGAAATCCCCTTTCAAATAAACAAGTTCACTCACTCTAATATAGAATAGATCACTCTATCACAGAGCACTCCCTCATAGAGTATGCAATGTGACCTCTAGCCTTCTTCACTCTTAGTCAACACACATGACTAATCAAGGCTAAGCACCTCGAGCCTTATTCACTCTTAGTCAACACACATGACTAATCAAGGCTACGCCAGGGCGATTCTCCACTAGCCATTTGTCAACGCACATGACCCCGATGCTGCAACCTGGACAAACATCAACACTATTACGATCAGGCATGCTTTTGACAAGCTTTAATCTATAGTATTGAACATATGGTTCTTGGAACATCTGGAGATGAATAAGCTTAACGCTAAGGGATGAACAGGGTTTCAGAAAGACTATTAGAGTGTATCAGATTTTACTCTTTGGGCCATAATTGAAGAAGCTAGACAATGCTCGTCCAAAGTTTGTTGTTGCTTTGTAGATTTCCAGAAAGCATTTGATTCTTTGCCAAGACAATTCTTATTCTAGAGATTACACAATATTGGCGTTTCCAAGGTCCTTGTTGTTACTATAATGAGGCTTATGAGATAGTTATAGGTCATCTTTGCACAACTCCAGAACTTTTGAACTTCATTGGCATCACTATTGGGGTCAAGCAGGATAGTCCCTCTCCCCGAGTCCAGTTCTACATTGATGAGTGGGAGGATGACCTTAGGGAGAACACACACACCAAGGATGGTTACCATTTGCATCATGTCTTGATCTCCTTTCTCATGTTTGTGGATGATTTGGTCCTCTTAAATTCTCTCCAGCGAGACCTTTGTGGAATTGCTGACTTAGATCCAGGACAGGCTTGCCTTTCCAGCCATCTATTTCAAGACGTCTTCAATAGCACAATTCCTTGATGATCTATAATCACTTATCCTATGGCTGAGTCAACTCACCAACACAAAACTTAATTAATGTTGCTGAAGTTAAATTGTTTATTTCTGTTTGCCACTTCACTGTGCATTAAAATTGATTTGTTAATACTTACAGACTGTAACTAAATGCAGGAAATAGTGCTGAAGAAATCAATCTTAAACATAGTAATAAAACATAAATTTTACCCTCATCCCATTTGGGAAAACCGCCAAGAATTGGCCTTTTTGGCTCTTGTCTAAGAGCGAAAACTATTACAAATTAGAGCTATAACCCCTCAATTAGAGAAATTGTGTATTCTTACTCCGTGATGGTATTTTGCAGATTGATGTTTTGGTTGAGAGGCAATCTTTGTTCTCCATGTATAGGCTCAAAATCCTCTTCATCCTCCAATCTGTGATTTTATTCATTTTGAGTCCTCAGTCCTTCTGCCACTGCGCCTTGTTACCCCTCATATTATATGAGGGTTACACTTGTGATTTTTATTACAAAGATCGAGCTTGGAGGTTGATTCATTTGATGGACTAGGGCACTTATGAGATGTTGCTTTCCTTTGATTGATTTGGTGTTGGTTTGCTGATAGTAGTTGTTGGAGGAGGTCTCTTCATGTGTTTTGAATCTTGATGGATGACATAACATATTCCAAATGGATAGCATCTTGATGATACTGTGATCTCCCCTACTTGATGATGTTGGCATGCCTGAGTATTTTTTGATAGCATTGATGCAAGTTTTTAACACTTTGTGAATTTTATGGAGTGGGAACCCATCAACTTAGGGTCTCCGTAAGTTTTAAAGTGTTAATAAATTGTGCCTTGGTGTGATTAAGGGGTCTTGCCATGGTTTCTAAGGTTCAATTATGGTTAATTATGTGTTAATCTTCATGGAGAAGGAATAACCTAGTGCTTGATGTCATTACATTATTCACTTGAAGATTCCCTTTCCTATTGACTCCTTGTGCATGGTTCAAAGTGTTTGAAGGAGAAATAGAGGTGATTCATACATATGCCATGTTCTCATAACACATTGGACACCCTTTGATGGAGCGCTAGCATTGTTCATGCATGTTTAGATGAATTGGGTTTATTTGACCTTGGGTTTAAGTACATGGAGGCCTTCTATTGGAACACCCTAGTTTATTTTAGGATTTTCACACTTAAAATGGGGTCATTACAAGGTAAATCATGGTTTTCCTAGAGTGCCCTAGCCCTTTGGAGTGATTTCACATGTGGAAGATGATTATTGCAAGGTGCACTATGGTTTCTATTGGAGCACCCTCTCTTCTAGCACATATTTTGAGGCATGCACATAACTTATTTCTTGAAAGGTTCGCACGTATCTCTAGGATGCACTCTTCTTGTGCTCATGGTTTGAATTACCTTGCTTTTATTGAGACAGTTGGTATTTGGATAGAATCTGGGCATGGTTGACTCTCATTTGCAGTAGAGCTGTGTTGATTCTCTCTTGTTAGCACACATGTCGATACATGGCTATATTTTATTGCTTTTAGGATGGGGCTGTCCCCTTCCTTGTAGAATTAGTTGACTATTGTGATGACCTTGCACGTGGATTGATGCTACTATCTTGATGGCTTGACTCCTCATTCCATGGATCTAGCCTTTACACATTCTTTGATGAGTTGGCACTTTGGATATTGAGCCCTAAAAGGAGGACATCCCACTTTTGGAGGGCACATCATACATGTTTGATGGGACGTTTCACATGAAGGAGCCACACATATCCTTTGGAGCATTTTTGACTTGGTTCAACTTCAAACCCTTTTTGTTGGATGTTTCACATGGAGAGTCCATGCATCTCACTCTTGGAGGTTACTTGTACACATTTATGTATCTAGATGGGACGATTCACTTGGAGAGTTCACACGTTCCATTTTGAGGAGGTTATACATTGTTCAATCCTTAATAGGAGCCCCCCACCTAGAGGAGAGGCATGACACAACCACCATATTATTTTATTCATTGTTGATTTCATAGCATGAATTGGTTATAACTTATAAGATAGCATTGTTTTATTGTTTTACATGAAGAGAAAAGTAGATCTAAACCGCTTTATGCTATTGTTGGAGAGTTTGTTGAGTGAATTGTGGCTAGGAGAGGAAATCGTTATTTCATTGCAAAGGAAGATGAGCTAGACTATATATAAAGAGTATCCCTTCCTCATTCATTTTCATGGTTGGAGTTGTGAGGATTTCTCTCCACTTGGAGATTTGTTGAATATCTAATGGAAGGCTTATGGAGATTTTTTGGGTTTTCTCTCTTTTAATTTGAAGCAAATATTTTGAGTTTCTAATTGTTGTTGGTGTATGCAAGAGATCACTTGTAAAGAACATGCTTGAGAGGCCAAGCTTCAAGGGTATATCTACTGCGTTGGAAGGGGTCTATGTGAGGAATGTTCCCTCTTTTCTCCTTTCAATGTCTTATCTTTGGATGCTTTATCTTACATCTATCATTTTTATGAGTTGTTGTTGGGTTAACACTTCATTGTATGGCACATCATTGTATCATAGTTTGACTGTGGCACCTTTAGGGCCCCTCCAAGTTTATTCCAACATTATTTAACAAGAAGTTAAGGTGAATTTTGGCATGTATACCGACTTTATTTATCTTTACCATTCATAAATAGCTCTCTTAGATTGATGATTCGACTCCATTCGCCCTATATTGGATAGGCACTAGTCCCTTATCTTCCATCAACAATGTTTTGCTAAGCTATTTCTTCACATCACCTTAAGCCTAATTGTCATAGTCTTAGCAATCCTATCTTATGGATACCCCCTTTGTGTTGGAGAAGAGGCCACCTAAAGTTGGAGAGGGAGTTATTGACAGACAATAGGTAACCCCTTTGAGTGCCCTCGAGCTTGCACTTGTGTTTTAGGTCTTTACCACTTTGAGTGTAGATCTAGGCGGTAACACACCCTTCTTCCCAAGTTCCAATTTTTCCTCTTTTTTTGTTCCTCCCCCTTGCTTGCAAGTTGCGATTGATCTACCTCTTTGCTACCTCCTTCAGTCGTTCATTCTTCCCCTTGAAGGCCAAGAGACTCAAGAAACTATTCATATGCGTCCCTAACTGTTTTCTAAGACACTGTTATAGTTTCCCCGACCATTTCTAATTAGGGCAAATTTTTTTTTATTATAAATTTTTCTAATTTTTAGTTTTATTTTGATTGCCACATGGTACTCTGTGATTAGCCAGGTGCCATCGAGCGATACCACAAATGGAGTGGTAAGTGGTATCATGTAGCCTTGAGTCTGGTTTATAAAATTGAGTTTTGAGTTGCATGGCCAATAAGGGGAGAACACTTGTCAGGTTGACATTTCAACCATGCGGCTCCAAGTCTCGTTAAATATATGCTGCTTGAAGTTGTGCTATCAACCCTCACCGTAGATTTAGAGAAAGTTTGGGTCTCTAGACAACTGGCATCCATGCATCTCCTTGCTGCCCCATGCTCCAAAACTCCATGTGCCTTTTTCTGCCACTTACCCTTTTGCCTTGTTCCTTATGCGTTGTTTTCCTATGCGGCGTGCAGAGTGCAGAGATAGCATCCCATCTTTCATAGCCTTGTCTCTGTGTGATCTTCAACTCTATATGCGAGGCTCCTCATACACTAAGCACTGGATGGCTTTAACTTAGCCATTTTTGAGACTTCTAAGGCTATGCATACTGACTTTGGCTAAGGTTTGGATGGAGGCTTTAAGGCCATAATCCTAAAACTTGAGCACTAACCTTGAACACCAAAACCATTGAAACAAATCGTTTCTTTGTCGCTGATCCATTTTGGATCACTTGGGATGATGAAATACTCTATGGAGCAACTCTTCTTCCAGTGCTTCTAGACAGTGTTCGATCTTGAGTTTTTTGTCTTTGACCCAATGTTTTAAAACTCGGACTTGGACTCGGAATCGGTAATGACTCGACTGATTTGAATTTAATGACTCGGTTTACTAATTAACACATAAAATATTTAAATTTTAAAGAAAACAATATTTTAAAGATTCTAGTCCATGATTCCAAAGCATTAGAGACAAAATATCCAAAGTCTGCTCATGTATATACCATATAAAGGTGAACATATCGAAATGGCACAAAGTGTACTGTGTAATACATATCTGGAAGACTAGAACAAAATGAAAATACATAGTCAATGAGGTCGATTTAAATGGCTTGTAGAGTGACAGAGTCCAAAATACAACATGCTATGATATCTCTCAACACTTAACACTCGTGATTCGTGACTCAACAGTTCTCTGATCTCTCACAAAGGCAACATCGCAACAGCCCCGTGGGCCTGTAGAGTGATGCCAGTTGGAAACTTGGAGACAGAGTGCACTGTGCAGTCAACAGACTCAGCAGTCAGCACTAAAAGTTAAAGCTTCTCTCAGGCCCGACTCTCATTGACTAATCTCTAATCATAGTCCACAGGACCATGACTCCACAGATTCACAGTTTCACACTTGTGCAGCAGTTGACTGTCATGATTCGAGTATGAATCTGTATGATGGCAAATAGAAAGGGGGGGCCGTCTTATAGGTATAGGGTTAGGGTTAGATTAAGAGTAATTAAAAAAATGGAAATTTAAGCGTTATTCTTACTCCATATTGCACAAACCTTCACGTGCCAGCTGTAGAACATCTCGGCCGAGTCAGGGTGTAACTCGGGCAAGTTGGCCGGTTTGGTACTGAATCGGTCACCCGACTCGAGTTACGAGCCGAGCCGGCTCGGCTTGGGGTCAGCTCGGTCAACTTGGCCAAGTTCGAGCCCGAGTCACCCGATTTTTGAAACACTGGTTTGACCTTAGATGATAGGAGAGACACACATATAGAGGTTGATGACCCACAGGAGAGAAACCTTTCCTCCTCTTCAGGGGATAGGTTCAAGGAGCATTGAGACTTCTTCCTTTTCCCTTGTACCCTCTTTCAAGGCATCCCTTTGGGGATTTTGGCCCTTTGCAGCCTATGTATCATTCTAGTTTTTCTAACGCTACTCTCTTGCTTGGAGAGATTAGATCTTAGAGTTGATATGTTTTATCACCCAGGAATTCCCCGTCCTGCAAAATTGAAGGGAGTCTGCATAACTACAAGAAATAAGCACTGTCACCTCTCTTACCTCTTCTCACTTCGAAGTTAGAGCTTTCTAACTTCAGGGGGGTATCCCTAATAATTCTGGGTGTTAACTTTAAGTCCATTATTAATCAGTAACACTTAAAAGTTGAATAAAAGGCTTTCTGTTCTAAAGGAAATCTGCAACTAAATTTGAAAAACAGCATGCTGAATCTGACCTAAAAGCTGAAGTTTTGCATGGAAAATGACGCAGAGTATTATGTTAAACTATGGGCATGAAGCCCAATGTAACTGTATGCAGAAATTTTGCATGGAAAATGATGCAGAGGATTATGTTAAACTATGGGCATGAAGCCCAATGTAACTGTATGCAGAAATATGCTAGAGTGCAAAAACAGAAATTACAGCAAGCTTTAATGAACTTTTTTGAGCTATAAACACTAAAAATTAAATGCAGATTCTTGAATTTTCTGTAGGGTAAACAACTCAATGCAATTATAAAATTAAATCCCGATTTAATGCAGAAAAGCAGCAGAAACAGAGAGCTGTTTGGACTGTCTTTTGACTGTAAATGTGTCATGTCCCTTTCTGAATGACACCCATGGTGACGACTTATTAGCCTATCCCGTTCCCGTAGGCTATAGTCAAGAAGCAGGGAATTAATTAATTATTAAATGTCACCTAGGCTTAAAGCATTTTATAAAGTGACCTTTAATAATTAATTAATAAGTGACTTTATTAAAAGTCACTTGGGTTAAAAATTGACGGAAAAAGTAAAAAAGGGGTTCAAGAGGATATTAAAAGACAAAAAGTCATTTCCACCATAAAGCCACTTTTTAAATAATTTAATGAGAGAATCGGTCAAGGGAAGTTGAAGAGTCACAAAGGGATCAATGATAAAATATGAAAAGGACATGAGAGCTCATTCTCTCCATTCTTGCCATTTGTGTATTTTACAAAATAGAGAGCTCTCAAGCTTTTACTTCTCTTGGACGAAACCCTAGGAGGAGGAGGTAGTTTCAGTAGTGCAACTATCTACTCTAGCTATCAAGAAGGAGGAATCAAACAAGTTTCTCAACTGTGCTTCATTACTGTGAACTGAGTTACTTGCAGATCTGAGATTGTGTTGGTTTGAGGGGTTTACAGTATTTTATTGGAGGGCACACTTGGGAGGGCTTTGTCTCAGCCACTTGGGAAAGTCGAGTTCCTCATCTTATCCAAAACAAATATGAGACTAAACTTGCAAGAGGAGGGCGCACCAGAGGGGAGAACTTGGTTTCCCATTCCCCCATCTTCAGTTCTGTACAAGAGGGCGCATTACCCTGGCCACTAACTTCATGAGAGCGGCGCACCAACTACAGGAGTTGTGAGGTAATGATAAATTAGAAGAAAATAAAAAGATATCAGATCTCTGCCATGTAAAGAAAAATCACTGTCTGCTTTAGATGAGGACCAGAGAAGCATTTATTCTGAACATCATCAGCTCACTATAACCATTGCAACTCCCAGGCTTGTCTTCCACTAGATCAATTTCCTGTAGCAGACTATGCACTGGGAGGAGAGGTCGAATCTCCGATTTGGGGAACACTATGCATTGTTTGAAGGAGTTATGGGATGAACATTCAGGCATTATAGCAGTAAGCTCTTGTGTGACTGATATTTATATTGTTCCAAAGTAAGGCTGTCCACTTTTCCAAGAGTGCTGCTAGTATCATTGATAAACTTATGAGAAGAAGGGGCTGCTATTGGATTTAAAGAATGCATAGTTGATGTCTCTGCATTCACTCTTCACAAGGTGGAAGGTCTGGTTCATATCACTCATTATATCACAACGGTGCCATCATTGTTAGGAGCACGAATCAACTGCTACAGGAGGGGAGCTTGTACTGTTGTTTACCAACTCTAGCATATTCAATAAGCATATCAGTCCAGACCAATTGAAGATTGCCACTCTCAGGTTTATGTTACAGTACATTCCAGGCATGTATTTCAAATTCTAAAGAATATTTTTAAATTCTGATTATTGCCTCTTTTAGTCAATAAATGTGTTAGAATTTTGTTGTCTCTCTCTTCTTTGTACTACACCCTATGAATAAATGCATGCAACTCCATGATCGAAGGACAATCAGATGATAGGAGCCCATGCTGAAGATTAGGTAACTTCGGAAGATATTCTTATTATATTATTGTGTTCCTTTGGAAGATATTCTTATTATATTATTGTGTTCCTTCGGAAGATATTCATATTGTAATTGATCATGTAAAAACCCTAAACGAATAAGTGAAAATAGACAAGTCAGCTCCACAAAGACTAGTGGGTAAACTGCCCCAAACAATGGGCAAAACCGCCCCAGTGAAGTCGGCCCTGTAGTGAAAAAGTCAGCCAGACAAGTGTATAAATGAGGGGGTCGAATTCCTCAATTGGATTAACACAGGTTCGCTCAAGCAAGTGAATAAGTGCACATGGGAGAGTAGTTGCAACTGGAGGAAGCTTATGTTTGGGGTTCTATCTTATCTTGTCTTTGTATCTTCTATTCTTGGGGCATCTTTGTATGAGAGAGCTTTAGCTCTTCGTTGTATTGACATTGTACTTGTTAACATAATCTATATTGAAAAAGTTCTGCTGGGTTTTCTTCCCCTAGAGGGTTTCCCATGATAAATTCTTGTGTATGCTATGCTTGTCTATCTTTCAGTGATCCTATTGCTTATGTATATTGTGATATAGTAGAAATTGTTTAAAGATCTAACATAGCTACTATGCAAGTGAAAATTCTAACATGGTATCAGAGCCATACTGAAAGAAGCCATTGTACAACTAAAAATGTTGGAAGTTGGAAACTAGGGTTTACTCTTCTGGGCACTTCCCTCCACATATTAGCTTCAAGAGGAGGTCAAATCAATTCGCCCTAGGAGGGCGCATCTTCCTGAGGAGGCAGATCTCAAATAAGATAATTTTCAATTTTGACCCTGTCACTACTGCTTGGGAAAACTAGGGCATCAGATTTTTGGCAGTCCTGTCCACAGATCCAGAAGAAAATTACACTTGCTCAACTCGCTTTAGGGAGGGACATCTTTTCCTTGGATCAGAATTCCAAGATCTACAAGTTGGAAAATTAGGGTTTCTCTGACAAACCCTAGGTCAACAAATTTCAGAAGGACTTGGAAGACCATCCCAATTGGTAAGTTCTATAATCTTATTTCCATTTGAGGTTCTCATATTAAAATTATCAAGATGTCAAGCAACAACAAGCTTGATGAGAAGCTTGAAGGAGCTGATAACTTCTGAGCATGGAAGTATAGAATGCTTCTCATTCTATAAGAAAATGATTTGGAGAAGTATGTTAAGGAAGAAGTTGCAAAGCCAGAGGGAGAGGAAGACAAAGCAAGACATAAGAAAAATCTGGTTAGGGCTAAAATGATTATTGCTAATTCTATTAAGGATCACTTGATTCCTCATGTTTCATCCTTGAAGACTCCCAAGGAGATGTTCGATGCATTGGCCAAATTATATGAAGGGAAGAACATCAACCGGAAGATGACCTTGAGAACTCAACTCAAGAATGAAAAGATGCAAAATTCAGAGACAATCCAGTCTTACTTCAAAAGGGTATCTCAAATCAACTAACTTGAAGCCATTGGAGATACAATTGAAGATGCTAAAGTGGTAATGACCACATGAAATGGTCTCCCAAGGTCATGGGAATCATTTAATCAAGGAATATGTTCTAGGAGGAAACTAACAAAGTTTAGCAGGTTATGGGAAGAATGCACTCAAGATGAAGCTAGATTGGTAGCAAGAGAAGAAAAGTTGGGTGAGGATGACGACCAAGCATTAGCAACACATACGAAGAAAGAGAAGTTCAAGAAGGAAGATCACTCTCACAAGAAACCCAAGAAGTATCATAAGTCTCACAGGTTCCAGAAAGATTATTCAACAGTCAGATGTTACAACTGCTAGCAGATGGGACGCATTGCAAGGAATTGTCCCCATGCAAAAGATCAAGTCAAGAAAAGAAAGAATAAGAGGTATCATGCTCATGCCGCAGAAGACGATGAACATGTTTAGAAGAAGGCAAGAGAAGATTGGTTAAGTGAAGAAGAATATGTTTTGGTTTCCACTCTTACAGAGTGATACTTGGCTTGTTGATGGTGGTGCTTCTAAGCACATGACAGGTTTCAAGGACTTTGTCACTAACTTGACAAAGATGGATTTGCCCCATAAGGTGAAGCTTGGAGATGATACCAATATCCCATAAAAGGGGCAGGAGAAGCTTCATACAAGCCATGATACATAACACCGTGAACTCGAGTAGATCATAATGGTATATGCACGGGATATGCTCAAGGCAAAAAAAAACGTGAAGAGTTCGTTTCCAAGCAATGACAACAAATCAACAGGAGATCTTGGATCCAGTGCATGAGGACCAAAGATGAAGACCTCAGCAAGTTCCGAACTAGACGAAGATGAAGATCAAGGTCTTCAGACGATGGAGCAGAGTATGCTTCCAGAAACCCCATCAACTTCTGCAAGGAGGCAGAAATCAAGAGGGAGCCTACAAAACACATGAAAGATAAGTATTTAAACTGTCATCTGAGTTATTCCTTAAGTGTTTAAATGATATTGTTGATAACAATTGTATGCATATTTGTATTCCTAGAATCATGAAGTGTATTATGGATGTTATAGTGAATGCATTGATATGGCTAGGATAACTGAATAGTATACTCTTAATGTACATATGATGGGTAAGTAGCCTATGGTGTTGCACAATATTCCATGAGCCATTGTTGCTTGTCTAGAATGAAACCTCTTTGCTAACATGTTGAGAGCAGTGCACGCTCTTAATAGTATGTTCTAGTAGATATGGAAGGCATCTAGATAGTTACCGTGTGTATACGAGATATGGATGTATGTTGTGCTGAAGTATTGGCTAAGATGTATTGGTTACATGACTGTGTACATTATGCATAAAAAGTTGTCATTACATTGAATTGATTGATTAGTATGTAATGTTGCTAATCATATGACTGAATTTGACCTGTAGGAAAGATCGTGTGCTATGACCTATTTGAAGGTCACTGTATGTTGTGCTGAAGCATTGGCTAAGATGTATTGGTTACATGACTGTGTACATTATGCATAAAAAGTTGTCATTACATTGAATTGATTGATTAGTATGTAATGTTGCTAATCATATGACTGAATTTGACCTGTAGGAAAGATCGTGTGCTATGACCTACAAGAGAAGGATGATAAGAGTTATTCTGAAGAGCAAGTGATGATTGTTCAACAGTGACCTTCAAATAGATTTACAAAATCAAGCATACTACATAAGTACAAAGCAAGGTTCCTGGTTTCTCTCAGAAAGAGGGAGTCGATTATGAGGAAATGTGTGCTCCTGTAGAAAGATACACTTTGATTAGAGCTATACTTGCGATAGCTACAGGGATGAAGTGGAAGGTACACCAGTTGGACGTGAAGACAACTTTCCTGAATGGTGTAGTAGAAGAAGAAGTGTATGTGGAGCAACCACTAGGATTCGAGACACAGGACAGGCAGACACGTGTGCAAGTTGAAGAAGGCTTTGTACAGATTGAAGCAGGCACCTAGGACGTGGTACGACAGGATTGATGGTTTTCTGACGAGCTTGGGTTTTACCAAGAATAAAGCATATTCCAAGCTTTACTACAAGGTTGAGGATGGGAATCTAGTGATATTGCTACTATATGTAGATTGCAGAAACTAAGAAGAAGCTTGTTGCAGAGTTCGAGATGAAAGATCTGGGTATGATGCACTATTTCTTAGGTCTAGAGGTGTGGCAGAGTCCATATGAGATTTTCCTTAGCCAAGGAAAATATGCCGTGGAGATCTTGAAGAGATTCGGGATGTTGGACTGTAAGGCCATGACCACATCAATGGCATCAAACTTGAAGTTGCTGTGTGATACTTCTTCAGAGAGAGTGGATGCCACATTATACAGACATATGATTGGTTCGTTGATGTACTTAACGAACACTAGACTTGATATATGTTTTGCGGTGAACACCTTGAGTCAGTACATGGTCAAGCCGAGATGTGTTCACCTGATTGCGGCAAAGCATGTGATGAGGTACCTGAAGGATACACTTGATTATGGATGCATATATGTGTCAGATTAGAAAATTAGCCTGCAAGGCTATGCTGATTCATATTGGGCCGGTAGTGTCACAGACAGAAAGAGTACTTCAAGATGTTGCTTCAGTTTGGGATCAGGCATGATTTCCTGGTTTAGTAGGAAGAAGACTAGTGTGGCACTCAGTACAGCCGAGGCAGAATATATTGCAGCGTGTTCAACTAGCATTGAAGCAGTGTGGCTTCGAAAGTTAATTGCAGGGCTGTTTGATCTCTAGTTAGAGGCGACTTATACTTTTTGTGACAACCAGAGTTGCGTGAAGTTGTCCGAGAACCCAGTGTCTCATGACAAGTCCAAGCATTTCGAGATCAGGTACCATTTTATCAGAGATATAGTACAGAAGGGAGCAATGAAACTCTAGTATGTTGCGACGGACGAGCAGATAGTCGATGTATTGACCAAGCCTCTTTCGAGAGTGAAGTTTGAGTACTTCAAGGACAAGAGTGGCATGATGCAGAGAGATGTCCCTTGTAAGAGGGAGGGATGAGTCACATATGCAATTTGGTGGGCTATAGATGAATGGTGCGGTAGCAGCAGGTGGTCATTTACGGGTACGAATTACTAGACTCTGTGAGAATTGGAGAGAGTGACCAGCTCTTGATGACTGGAGAGTGTGACCATACCTTGTATGTGTATCCAGTCGAGTTGCGTATCCAGTTGGAGCTAGTGTGAGATGACTGGAGAGAGTGACCAACTCTTGCGATGATTGGAGAGCGTGACCATACTTTGGAAGGTTGGAGAGCATGACCATACTTGCGATGACTGGAGAGAGTGACCATACACTGGCAGGTTGGAGAGAGTGACCATACTTGTGATGACTAGAGAGAGTGACCATGCGTTGGCAGACTGGAGAGCGTGACCATACTTAGTATGTGTATCTAGTTGGATGTGTGTGTCTAGATTCTTTGTGAGCTAGAGGAAGTCTTGTAATGACGTAATGTGCACTCTTGGCTTGCTGATGTGTTGCTACTGTGATGCCCCTAGATGTATGATAGTCACTGATGCATGATTGAGATGATGGCTTGCTCGTACATAATTTCTAGTGATGTATAGATTCGAGAGATGTCACAAGTTAATGATTAGAGTACAAAGTTTGTAGCAACAATGATGATGTTTGTGTCAGAAGAATACCTTCCTTGTTAAGAGGGAGTGTTGAAGATTAGGTAACTTTGAAAGATATTCTTATTATATTATTGTGTTCCTTCGGAAGATATTCATATTGTAATTGATCATGCAAAAACCCTAAAAGAATAAGTGAAAATAGACAAGTCGACTCCACAAAAACCAGTGGGTAAACTGGCCCAAACAATGGGAAAAACTGCCCCAGTGAAGTTAGCCAGACTAGTGTATAAATAAGGGGTTCGAATTCCTCATTTGGATTAACACAAGTTCGCTCAAGAAAGTGAATAAGTGCGCATGGAAGAGTAGCTGCAGCTGGAGGAAGCTTATGTTTGGGGTTCTATCTTATCCTGTCTTTGTATCTTCTATTCTTGGGGCATCTTTGTATGAGAGAGCTTTAGCTCTTCCTTGTATTGACTTTGTACTTGTTGACAGAATCTATATTGAAGAAGTTCTGCTGGGTTATTTTCCCCTAGAGGGTTTCCCAGGATAAATTCTTGTGTATGCTATGCTTGTCTATCTTTCAGTGATCCTATTGCTTATGCATATTGTGATATAGTAGAATTTGTTTAAATATATAACATAACTACTATTCAAGTACAAATTCTAACAGCCCAGACTTTTGAGCAAGAGATCTCCATTCTTTCCATGACCTGATCCTCAGGTCCCTGTTATCACCTAAGCTGTAGTTACCCCTATGGATGGATCCAGTCATGGATGGCAATAGGAAAGGGCAACTCAAAAGGTGCAACCACGATCACCTCGACCTCCAAATATGTATGGTTGTCACGCCAGTCGAGGCAACCTTCGCTTTATGTTATCTAGCCCAGACAACAAAGGGGGAGACCCGATCTACTCCCGACAGGAGAGATCAAAACCAAGACACCAAATCAAGGTATTTCTAAGTGATGTTAGGTGTATGGTTTATCCTAGACCTAAGGGTAAAGTCACAAGCCAAGTGAGGGGTTCAATAGGTATAGCTTTGGTTCATTGTTGATGTAAGAGTGACTTATAATGTTTGTAGTGAGATCTAGGGCTAGTGTACTAGTTCAATATTGGAAAGTCCATTGCCTTGGGAACCGTGTCCAATGCAGGGTAGTTAAGGGTTATATTGGGGCTAACTAGTACAGATGACAAGTTTGACCATGATACATGATAGCTTCAAGGGTTTGGTTCACCATGCATAGGTCAATCCACAAGTCAATCCAACAATCTAGGAAAGTCGAATTAACTTGGAGAGAAACCAGTGCCTTGGGAATTGGGAAGTGGAGTCAAAGTAAGGTTGACTTGTGGTCTAGGACTCCTAGTACTTGGGACAAGTGGGCAATGGAGGTCTTGATGGATGAATGTGTCTAGATCTAGGTTTAACCCAAGTGGACCACAATCCCTTAAAACAAGGAATGCAATCCCCAAGGCAAGATTTGACAAAGTGACAGTCTAGACCTAGGTTTTGAATTATTCCGGTTCTAAATCTCCAAAAATCTCAAGTACCCAGTTCCTGGAAGTGAGTCAACTCACTTCTCCAAGGTGGTGCGACTTTGCCCAAGGAGGCTAAAAAGTGGGATTAAGTGGGTCAAATCAAGTCGGATGGCATCCAAACTTTAGATCCGGGTAGATCGGTCAGGTAGGAGTATGGATCTATAATTTCGTGGTAATCCAACGGTTAGATCTTAGTAGATCTGAGTTTAAGGGTTCCAAGTGGTCCAAAAAGGGGATTAAATCCCTTAAAATGTGGAATGGGGCCCACAAGGTGAATTTCAGAAAAGTGACAACCTGGGTGTATGTTATTTGATGTGTAGATGTCAAATCAAGTGGAATCTCAAACACCCATCACCTAGATCTAGGTCAACCGGCTCAATCAGTGAAGTGCGCCTTGCTTGGGAGAAGCCAAGTTGGTATGGGAGAGGGGTCAAACGGAAGCCAATCCTCACCAAACTATAGATCCGGGATGCCGTGGATGCTATAGAGGTGGGTTTTCAATATTATGCCCAATAACCCACTAGATCTAAGTAGATCTGAGAAAAAGTAAAAATGGGGTTTTGATTAATTAGGGTTTTAAGTGTTTTTGACAATTGGATAGATCATGGAGATAGAACTTACCTTGAGATCATACTTGAGTGATGTGATGAGATGCCTTGATGTTGAGGAAGATTCCCGCAGAGATCAAATGAGAGATTGTTGATTTGCTTGCCAATTTGATGCCCTAGCCCACAAGTGCGCCTTCCTCTATCTGTCAAACCAAGGAACAAAATTCAATCAGTAAGATCAAGTATGGAAGAAATACAAGAGAAATGCAATAGTAACATGAAATAGAAGGTCCTGGGACAGTAATACTCCCTGTTACCAACGAAGAGCTCCAAAGAAGAAGTAGGGAGAGTCTTCCCCTACCAATACCTCCTCCTCCAAGCAAATCGGCCTCCACCTGTAGATGCAAAATCGTGGTACAAAGATATGGCAAACAAGATCTCCAATAACTCAGTGCAAAGGAAGAACCAACGAACGAACACCAAAAACATTCACCACAACACTGGAGATAGATGCAATAATAATTTTCTATTCCAATAATCCAGAGCCAAAAGTCCCTTTACAATGAGAGGCTCTCTCCTTTAAATAGGAAGGAGAGGCACCAAAACCCTAACCACTTTTCGAATGAGTGGCTAAGATTAAAAGATACAAATGTCTAATCAATGGTTGAGATGAGCTCAACAATAAAATACATGGATCACTAATAAAATATAATGTAAGTGGACAAAATCGCCCTAGAAGAGGGGAATCCCGCCAAATCATGATGATAAAATATCATAAGAGGCTTATGGTGGGTCCAAGGGGTAATTTTATCCCTCCTTGGTCAATCCCCATATCACAATAACCAATAAATAATCATGAATGTACCAAATCGTGCCTCCATAGTGAAGTCGTGGTCCTCAAAAGACCTCAAAAATCCACAGAAAGTGCCATAAGTGATGGATGCGGGCCCCGATGAAGCTGAAACTGCTGGAGAAGGTGTGGAAGGTCTCGATCTATCATCACTGATCATCCCATGCCATAACTTTGCCTCAGTAGCCCAAATCGATTTCCTCAATAGCCATTTCTACCAATCCTGAAATGCCTCGGGAAGCGTGAAACTGCCCCAAACAGCCTCTTGGAGTGCTAGCGCTGTCAAGGTGAGGGCACCAATGTGTCCGGGAGGGGGGTAATATGGTAAAAACAAGTGGCTGGACCACCCCCTCCATCATCAGCGCCCTAGGTCAACCGGATAAAAATCATCTCTGCTCCGACAGGGCCTCCAACAGACCAAAACTGCACTGGGACAGCCTACCGAGGCTCAATCATCACTGTAAGTGCCCGGAACTGAAAACAAACTGTCCCATTGGACTCAGAAGGTCCAAATCTATCCAAGATGTGTACTCATACACCATATGAGTCTCTGCATGATCAAAATAAATACCCAATATACCGGAACAAGGCCAATAATAATGATCTGTAAATGACCAAACACTGCTGTAACCCAAGAATCATCATCATAACCCTGTAGCTGCTGCATAGAACCATCATGTATGTGTACATAGACCATATATCATCTATCCATATCATCATAAGGTCTAACATCTCATGTCCCATGGTCCTCCATGGTCAAACTAGGTCCAACCAAGACCAAATATAACTCAGTCTATCATCCAAGGCTGTTGAAAAGTATCAAGGTTAATACATGCTTTACAATTTATTCAAATGACAATTATAACACAGAGTAATCATGACTGGCGATCTAAATCCAAATTTATAGTGTCGTTAATTATTATTATTACTCAGACTAGACTTTCAAGATCATACTCACTTCATAGTTGTGATCAATTTGCTAGTGAAGGGTGAAGGCTAAATTAACTTGGCTAGGCTAAGGGATGACTTAACTGTCTTGACTTTGTGACACTTTGGCAAGGGAAAGGGAATACACCATAGTATATACTGAATGAGCAATGACACAGGGAATGGCGGTGTCTCACAAATGGATGAGTTGTTTAAAGAGGGTTTATTCACCTTCACAGATGCGCACAATCCATAATACAAATAAGGCCAGCAATTGTTTAGATATAGCATTTAAGTTTTATTGCTTTTTGGGCCTGAATTTTCCATAGCCTTGATCTATGTGTGTTTATAAACACATTGCATAGATTTACATTTATTTAGGCTTTCTGCTGCAGGTGTGTTTTTAAGGCACTTGTTTACCTGAGCACTTCTAGGTGTGTCATGGACAACTTGTTTACCTAGGTATTTATTTTCCACAAGATATAACATTTCATTTTTATGGCCACTTTCATTTGGCACGCCTTTCATTCATGTGTGTTTAGAAACACATTGCATGGATGAGCTTTTTTATACAAGATATAGCATTTCATTTTCCAGATTTTGTATTGATGGCAGCACTAAAAGTTTCAGGTTTAGCCAACACAACTTTAGTGACTAGGGGGAATTCACTAGGAACTCCAACTCACGATATGTAAGTTTTGTCATCAACTCAGAGCCGAGACACAATAAACAGGGAGGCTCATCCAATACAGAGGCTACAGTGGGGAAAGGTCCTCCATGCCACTAGTCAAGTAGTAAGTCAGGGTGATAATCTAAAAGGTAGGTCATGGATGGATGAAGACAATGAAATGATGGAGCCAACACTAGCAAGCCAAAGTATGGTGTAATGATCACCTCTATTCTCCCTAAGGAGGGTATGTACCAATGAGTATGAATAGTGAACTTCTAAGTCTGAGTAGGGACAGTATAATATATATAATAGATCAACCAGGTCCATATATCTATATGATCGCCAGATCATGACACTAAGTGCTAAGACATGCTATAAGAATAAGTATAAAAGCAATCTAACCATAACACCGTAATATACCTGCTGAGTCATATACCTGAATGCACATCAACCTGTACCATCATCTGTCCTCTGGAACTGCTGCTGTAACTCTGGGCACTACTGTCTGCTCTGTACCAATGGTATAATGGCTACATCGGTCATCTCTCTGAGTGTCCTGAAACTCAGTCATGGCATGGGGAATATAACTGCTGTCCACAATCTGATAGTGATCCAATATAGATGCTCATCTCGGCATCTCAAATGCAAGGGAACTGGCTGAATGGTGTACTGGAATGAAAAAAATAATGTATGGTAGCCCGGCTACTATATATGTGATACCATAAGTCATCGCAATAAAAGATACCCTTTTGGCTTAGTCGATGGCCTGAAATTGTGACATCTTTGCTACACAAACACCTTGATCAAGCCAACTCCATATTAGATGGGAGGCAAGATCCCACCTTGGTTGACAACCACTTCCACTAGACCAAACTAGACACCAACCTCCATGTCGCCCAAATACTCTAGAATAGAGCAAACCCACCAACCTGAAATAGGGAGGGAGAAGATATGATGTTACATAGACCAACAACTTCGGGCCTTGCCAATATGCTATGCTACAAGGACCTGATGCTAGAACAAAATTTGCCATGTCGTCAAACCCTCTAAACATCTCAATATCCACTTTGCCACCAGAATATTGCCTTGAGTGGCAACATCAATCAAGCCCAACCTCGCTTCATCCTTCATCTTGGTGCAAACATCCCAAGCAACTAAGGGTAGACCTCTAGGATATCCATACTTAGACCATAAGTATGATTGGAGAATCTACTCAAGCCGATGACATTGAGCTCGTTTGGGAAATCTAGGACACATAATAGACATGGGAGGCTTGTAGAATATGACCCACCATTGTTACCTTTCCTAAAAGAGGGAGATCCTTGTGATGCCAACCATGAAGTTTACTTTGTAGTCTTTGTAAGCACCCATCCCACGTAGCCACTGACCTGTACCAAACAGGATGCTGAGATACCTGACAATCATCCTTGAACTTATGTAAGACTAGGTAGCCGAGATTTAAGGAGGTCTAGATTCCAACCTAATTAGCTAAAAGTTAGTCTTTTGAGGACTAACGATGGCACCTGAGGCACTACAAAAAGTATCCAAACAAGCAAGGGCCCCATCAACTAAACCATGATCAAGCCTAACAGATAAAAGGGATTAATCTTCAAAGTAGTTGTTAAGCATCTCAGAACCATTTGGAAGTGTAATACCCCCGATTTACCCAACAATACGAGTTGCTTCCAACAAGTACACCAGGGCATCCGAAGTCAACACATATAGATATGGTTCCAAAGGAAAACCTTGTCTAATAGATCGATGTAAAGAAATCCAAGGGGACAAGGCCTTGTTCACTAACACAAAAGTCGAAGCATCGTAGAATGAAGTGTTCACCATCCCTACGCAACATGAACCAAAACCCAAGCAAGTCATCATCTTAGAAATGAAGGACCGATCAACTCGATCATAAGCCTTCACAAAGTCAATATTCAACATCATACATTATTGCTCTGTTTCTTTGGCCCACTCCATGGCTTCCCAAGCTGAGACACTTGTATCAAGGATGAACCTCCCTTTAACAAAACTAGTCCGCTCTTGTCAAACCACATACCTCACAAGTACACAAATTTTTAGAGCCAATGCCTTTTTCCTATATTGGATAGGCACTAGTCCCTTATCTTCCATCACCCCATTTTCTATATTTCAACAAAAACAATGTTTTGCTAAGTTATTTCTTCACATCACCTTAAGCCTCATTGTTGTAGTCTTTAGCAATCCTATCTTAGGGATACCCCCTCCGTGTTGGAGAAGAGGTCACCTAAAGTTGGAGAGGGAGTTATTGACATAACAATGGGTTCATCTATGTTATGTAATATCATTTGATCTGAGGACAACATAATAGTCTAACCAGGGGAAATGGGGATAGTGCCGTACAAAAGATCTAGCTGAATAGTACCACCCGTCACAACTCCCTAGTTCCTAGCCAATACCATACTCCAAGACTTGATCACATCAACGACCACTAAATTATGGTAAAGACCTTCTCAGGATAGGTAGATAGTTTGACAAGTAAATCCTTAATTAATCCTAGGACCTCAACCCTCCTAGCATCCATACCATCTAAGTTCTTATAAGGTTTTGACACACACAAACCTAAGCCTTTCATCATGTCAACTAGCATAATGTTGCTAGAGGCACCAAAATCAAACATACGATTATGAAGAATGAGACATTTGATAAGCACAAACATAAGGAATGGAGCAAAACTACGAGTAGTAGGGTCTTCTCCTATTTAAATTTTAGAACTATCATTGACTATGTCCATGGTATCACTAATTTATAACAAGTTCATCACTTTCCTCCTATGTTCAGGTACAATCAACTCAGTAAGAGGTACACGGATCTTAACTTCAGTGAACTCTTGTACCAAATCAATCTTTGGTATAGGAGGATGACCAACAACAATGTTACACGTATCAATGATATATCGCCTATATCACAATATATCACGAGTTGTTCCCCAAGATGATATTATTGGCATAAATGTTATGATAATTTCATCTTTTGAAATTATCACGAAAATAACTAAGTATTATTGTTTTATTAAAGGTCACATTGAATATTAAATGAAAAAATTTAATGGTAGTATAATATGTTAATAGTTGATGGAGTCCAATAGTTGAACTCCCAACACATTATTAACTATGTATTTGTCATATTTGATTGAGACTCCATTTAATAAATTCTCCTTATTACTTGTATCTCTCTCTCCATCTCTTGCATATTTTGTCCAAACACGTTCTCTCACAATCAATGTTTACATAATACAAGGGGGTCCGTAAGGGCACCTATATAAACAACAATGTGAATATGATGATCGGTCTCCTTTCTTTGCTAACCTCTTAACTTGTGAAGTAGAAACAAAAGGAATATGCAAATAATCCTTCTCATATATCTTGACTTTTTCCCCATTATGGAAACGAAGAATATGATCTTGATAATGAAGGGTATCTTCCTCTTTTTTGGGAAACATTGCCGATAGGAACTTACAATTGTCCTTTGGCTAAGAAAATGTGCTATGAGGGGTCTTTCTATGCAGTCAAACCCACCTAGGACTTGTACCTAGCCTCATTTGCACCGACTTAGGGCTTTTGAATTGGGGTCTGAATGTTAACACAAGTTTGATCACCTCACAACTTGTTGCTAGACCACACACCCATGGGAAGGGGTATCATACTTATAAATACATTTGTAAATGAGGATAACCTCATACTTTTCAATCTTCCTCATGTCAAAATCATGAGGATCATGGTATACTTAGATGGGACTTGCAATATTTAGGGAATATTAATCCTAGGGTTGTACCTCCTACCCATTAGCTAGCTCAATCTCGTAATCAAAGGAGTCTTTTGGATTGGTACAACCCTAGGATTAATATGCCCTAAATATTGCAAGTCCCATCTAGGTATACCACGATCCTCATGATTTTGACATGAAGAAGATTGAAAAGTATGAGGTTATCCTAGGGTTGTGCCTCCTACCTATTAGCTAGCTCAATGTCATAATCAAAGGAGTCTTCTGGATTGGTACTTGCCTTTTTGACAAAATCCTTGGTTAGAAAATTGTGAGTATATCTTGGATCAATTAAAAAGTGGGTTTCTCTTTTTAACAATCTTGCCTCTAATGAACAATTTCGAGTGTTCAAATTATCAACATGATGTATCATCACTAATTTTGGAACAACAATTCCTCCATTTAGAAGTGCTTAAGAAACATACCTTGACCAACTTCTTTGCATAGAGTGGATTTACTTAAGTTTAGATGCTATATCCGAGGAGTATATATTCCACCAAATCATGTGGGATGTGCATACAACTGAGGTAGACCACAAAAAAAATGGAACTTGGTGAGCAGTTTAACACTCTGTCAGCCTCACTAGTGAACCAACACCCCATTGGATACTATTTGTGGAACAACATTATTTGCGGCTTAATCTTTTAATATAATTGATACTAGTGTTATCGAAACCGGATCGGAAATGGTAAAACCGGTTAGTTTGACCGGTTCACAGGCCCAACCGGTCTGGTTAGGTGCCTAAACCGAAAAAATCCCAGTTTTGTCTTGGATCGGTTGTGAACTTGCTGGTTCCATATGGAATTGGACCAAATTTCCGAACCGACCGGTCGGTACTCTGCCATATCGCTGCAACAAGGGATCCACGTTTTTCAAATTAAAAAAAAAAAACATAAAAAACTCTATCCTAAAGATTCTAACCTAACCCTAAGCCCCTACTCATGCTATTTAAAGAACTTGCCCCTACTCTTTCTTGATGTATTTTGGTTCAGAACTTCAGTGTCATGTCCCCATTTTGACATCACCATGGAGTTTCATGCACCATCCCTAGTGATCCCTAGTGGTCCTAGTGACATTTTAGCATTAATTGATTAAAAAGGGTAAATTTTGGTTTAGTCACCCATGTAAATTAAATAAATAAAGGTGGGTCATAATTGTGCTATTTATTACTATTAATTAATATTTGGATAAAGTTACTGATGCTCATGTGGCTAGGAGGCGCATTAGGATAAGGTGGTCCTCAAATACTTGCTTTCCAAAAGATGGCAGCTTGAAGAAAATCAAGAAAGCCACTAAAAAGATGGATGGGAGCCCAAAAGCAGGAACCTGAGAAAAGTAGAAAGCGTGCATAGAGGAAGGAAAGTACATAAAAGAAGGAAGAAGAAGAAAAGCAAGCAAAAGCACTGAAAAAGCAGGGAAAAGCCAATGAAAAGCAGAGGAAAAGCAGAAAGTAGAAAAAAATCAAGCTAAGAGCAAGAAAGGTTGCACAAAGCAAGTAATTGCCAAATTTACTAAGGAAGGCGCTTGGATGAGCTAGGGACCACATACCATGACTTTAATGACTTTCCGAAGAAGCTATAGAGTCTATAAAAAAGAGAGAGAGAGCACCATTCACATCTTTTGACAGTTTAACTTTTGCATTGAGAAGGCTCTGAGCTTCTCTAGGATTTGGAGATGTGCCCTTAGCCAATTGTGGGAGATGTGCCCTTAGCCAACTGTGGGAGATGTGCCCCATAATAATTGTTCCTTTTCTATTCTTCTAAGCTAATGTACAACCATTAGAGCTTGAGTTGCAGGTCTAAACTATCATACATCCTGAAGAATTCGAGCCTCGAGAATTGGTGCAAGATCGTTGAAGATTTGTGTTGGTATTCATTTGGGGAAGAGATCAACTAGAGTAATTGCGCCCCTATGAGATATATCAGTTGTATTTCGTGCCTCCCATGAGCTATTTGATGTTCATTCTCAGCCTATGGTCGTGATCTAGTGCAGCCAACACTTCTCTCATGCTCCTATTATCACATATATAGTAGTTGGGCTACCATATCTTTATTGTCAGATTCCAGTACATTTTGTAGCCAGTCCTTTACACTGAGATGCTTGAGATGAGCATCTATATTGGATCATTATTATGATTATGGACAACAACATATTCCTATGCCATGACTGAGTCTTCGGAAACTCAGGTTTGATGACCAATGTAGCCATTTAGCCATTACAGAGCATTATGTATTGCCCAGAGTTGCAACAACAGGTTCTCAGTGGACAAACGATGGTTTAGATTGTTTATGCATAGGTATATGACCCAACAGGTATCATCATGTGTTTTTGGTTATTATTGCTTTTATATACTCATTCTTGTGGCATGTTTTAGCACTTAGTATCATGATCTGGCGATCATATAGATATGTGGACTTGGTTGTACTATATATTTATCTATGTCCCCGCTCAGACTTAGAAGTTCCTGGTTATACTCATTGGTTTTACCCTTCTTAGGAGAATGGAGGTGATCATTCCCACCATACTATGGCTTGCTAGTGTTGGTCTCATTATTCACTGTCTCCATCTATCCATTACCTTCCCATTATAGCATTATCCATGACTTACTACTTGATCCGTGATATGGAGGACTCCCCCACTTTGGCCTCTTTGTTGGATGAGCTTCCCTGTTTATCTTGTGTCTCGGCTGTGAGTTGGTGACATAACTTGCCTTCTGGTGAGTTGGATTTCATCCTTAGTGGTGGAACTTCCGCATTAGTCATTTGGGAATGTTGTTGGCTAAAACCTAAAACAGATAGTACTACCATCATTACAATGTGTTTGGAAATGAAATGTATATCTTAAATGTAAGCCCATTCTAGAATGTGTTTCTCAACACACGTGAATGAAAGGCAAATGAAATGAATGAAAATCCAAGAATGTGTTTCTCAACACACACGGATCAAAAAGCCTAATAAATGTAAATCCAAGAATGTGTTTCTCAACACACACGGATCAAGGCTATGGAAATGAATGAAATGCCTATAAAAAGAAATGGTTAAACAAATGCCATATCTAATGATTGCTCACCTCACTTGTAATGATTTATTCCTCACTAGCTTGCGGGTTATCATGTGAGTGGAGTAAGGGACAGCTAATTCTAAGTGTCCCCTAGAGTCTCAAGTTATGGTTTGCTGGACACCTAGTCATGGCAGCTCTAGAAAAAATCCTCACGCAGCTGTATCAGCTTGGATGTGAGCTGTAGACATCTGTCAAGGTCGAATAAACACTTCCCAGACTGCTTATCCATTTGTGAGACACTGCCTTCCCCTGTGTTATTTGCTTGTCCAACATATGCCTTAGTGTGTATCCCCTTTCCCATATCCAAAGTGTCACGGTGTCAAGTCAGTACAGTCATCCCTTAGCCTAGCCTTGTAGTTTTCAACCTTCACCCACCACTAGCAAAATGATCACAGTCATAAAGTGAGTATGGTCTTGAGGTTCTAGTCTGAGCCATAATAATAATAATAAAAACATTGAATATTTGGTTGTAGATCGCTAGAGAAATGATTACTATATGTTATATTGCTACTTGAATGATTTGTAAAGCATGTCTTAACCTTTTAACACTTGCAGTAGCTTGATTTTAGCTTGGGTCATTTTATGGGTCATGTTGACTTGGTCAAACCTAGTTTGACCAAGGTCAACTACAGGACATGAGGTGAGATAGGCCTTGGACGATGCAGATAGATGATATATGGTCTATGACAGGTCACTGGGTGGTTCCATGCATTGGTTACAGGTTTATGATGATGATTTGGCATTTTTATAATATTTGATCATTTACAGATTATTATTATTTTCATCTGTTCGGGTATATTTGAGATATTATATGATCATGCAGAGATCCATATCGTGTATGAGTACACACCTTTAGTAGATTTAGGCTCTCTGAGTCCATTGGGACAGTTGGTTTTCAATTCCGGGCAGTTACAGTTGGTATTTTCCTCAGTTTATCACATTTTTGCCATTAAAAATGGCCTATCAGAGTAGTTAGATGATCTATTTGGTTCACCTAGGGCGCTACAGAGGGAGTATGGGGTCCAGCCACTTGTTTTTACTACTTACCATACTCCCGGACATTATGGTGCGGTCAGATTTGTCCCCAGGTGAACAAGCAAAGAGTTACAGGCATTTTTATACTTACAGAGGATTTACAGAGGCATAAAAATGGTGAAAATGGCTACTTAGGAAATCGATTTGACCTACTGAGGCAAGGAAATGGCATGAGGATATTTTTGATGATGAGTGTGATGTCTTCCACACCTTCCACAGTAGTTTCAACATTCAGTGGGACCCACACAATTCCCGATGGCATTTTATATGGTTTTATTGTCTCCTTGGAGGCTCACGACTTTCTCTAGGGAGGTCGATTTGGTACTTTGATGAGTCATATGTTATTATTGTGCCATGGGGACACACTAGGGAGGTTAGATATCACCCCTTAGACCCACCATGTGCGGGTTATTATGTTTTTCTAGTCACTTTGAGTGGGATGCCCCCCTAGGGTGATTTTGTCCATGTATATGTTATATTTTTGAGTTGATCCATGTACTTTATCGTTGAGCTCATCTCAACCTTAGATTAGAACTTATGTATCTTTTAATCTTAGCCATCCATTCAAAAGGTGGTTAGGGTTTTGGTATCTCTTCTTCCTATTTAAAGGAGAGAGCTTCTCATTGTAAAGGGACTTTTGGCTCTGGATTTTTGGCAATAAAGAAATAGTTTTTGGGAAAACTCTTGTGCCTTTGTTATAGATTGTTCTCGTGCTTGATTGTAGCTCTGATAGCCTGTCACATCTTCATTGTTTGATGATCTTCCATGCCATACGTTTTTGCTTGATGCGTGCTACTGCTCTGCAGGAGGGTGATTTCATTGAGGGGATTTCGTGGGGGTCTCTCCGGATTGTTTCACTGAGGGAGTAAAATAATCAGGGAGTAGTTCTTATTGTATCTTTGATCAATATTTATGCTTACTGATTCTTCTTGCATCATTTACTTTCGCTTTTGTAAACCAATTCTCATAGAGGTTGTCGTTTTGCAGGAGGGAGGGCGCACTTGCTCTGAGGAGGATGATTTCATCTTGGTGATTTTCAAATTACGTTGCAAGTGCTTCGAGGGAGTTGGAACATCATTGCATTTGGCATCTGCAAGTCATAAGAGGTAAGTACTTTGAAATTTCTTGGGTTAATCGTCTATTCCAATTGTCTACTGTCATTTAATTTACAAACCCTAAGCTCATTTTCTTTGTGAAAATTCCCTGGCTCAAACTGGTTGGAATCTTGGCAAAAGATTTCTGGGTTTTCTGTTTTAAGCCTAACCCAAGGTGGGTTCTCAAGGGCGTCACCCTTGGAGGACTCCTCGTGGCCCAATTTCCTAGGAACTGTTCGCTTAACCCATGCTTATTCCTAGACTTAGCAAGATTTTGGTTCGTTTGATCCTGGTTTCCGACTTGTGATGCATAAACACTGTCATACCTTTGATCAAGTCTAATCTAACAGTACTAAATATCCCCCAATCCTGTTCTTAACCCCACTGCATTGGACACGCTTCCCAAGGTAGTGGACTTTTATATCATTTGCTAGTACTGTGATCCTGGATCTGTTTCATAATCCCATAAGTCACTTGTAATCCTATGTTGGATCAAATTTACCTCTTTTAAAGCCTCTTGATCCAACCCCTAACTAATCTTTTGACTTCATCCATAGATCTAGGGTTTACTACACCTAACACCTTACGTATTTCATTCCTATTGATTTGATCTGGTGTCTTGGTTGATCTCTCCTGTCGGGAGTTGATCTGGGTCTCCCCCATAGTTGTCTTGGGCTAAGACAACTCAAAGTGAAGGGTGCCTCGATTGGTGTGACAACCAATCCTTTGGGAATTGAGGCTCTCGTGGTTCACGTCTTTAGTTTCCCATCCCTCTACCATCTAGTATTGGATCTATCATTTGGGGCATCTACACGTTTGGTGATAACAACTCCCATTGGAGAATTATGCTCCATTGTTGTAAGATCTTAAAGATTGAGGACAAGCTGTAAAGTCTGAGTTATGAATGCCTTCTAATTCTACTAATAAATTCTGATAAAGCTTCTGCTACTTATTACTTGTGTTTGAATTCATGTAGTACTTCTGAGAAAGAATTTGTGAGCCTCTGTGGCTGTTTATGCTTCATTATTTCAAGACTAGCTCTTTATGCCTAGAATTTTGACTAGTCTTGCAATGTCTTTTACAAAAAGAGTTCTATGAGTCCATTTTTTATTCTATAAAGTGTTGCAGGTCTTTAAGACCCTACTGAAGCCAACCCAAGCCTCAAACTTAGAATTTGTGACCTTCTAAACATGTTTGGAAAAGTCAGAATGAAGACTAGTTGAGCAGTCCTAGGTAGCACACTTCCTCTTTTGACCTCCAAACACTACCAGATCTTCTCTAAACCCCAATATCTTTTGTATATCAGTAGATTAGAGGGTAGACACTATGTCACAGGGTTCGCCGAACCTGAAACTCCAGATTCGAAATTCGATGAACCTAAAAAAATTTGAAAAATTCGTTTAGGTTCGGCGAACCTGATAGCCAAACCTCATGTCGAACCTGAAGGAGAGCCGGTTCGGTCATCAAGTTCGTCGAACCTCTTAAAAATTAAGTTTAAGCAAATGTTTCGGGTTACATTTGGTGGGGATTTCACGTATTTGGATCGGGTTTTCATTTTTCCGGCAGGGTTTTTTCATCTTTTCGGCGAATAGGGTTAACACAAACACCTTCGACGGTGAAGACACACTCCCGAGTTGCAAGCACCTAGTGACATTCGAGCTGCTGCGTGCTAGCCAACATGCTAGCCACGACAATTGAGAGATTGGAGGCATTCGCAAGGGCTCGATAAGATTCATCTCGAGAGATTGGAGGCATTCGCAGGCCCCGATAAGATTCACCCAATCCTTCAGAGCGTCGACCCTCAAACATTCTTTCCGAGCCGCGAGCAATGAATAATAGTAATTCTTAATATAGATAGAGAGTGAGTGTAATAATTCATAATGTATTATGTAACATTTTAAATATTTTATAGTAAATGTTTTATAATTCATAGTAAATGTTTTATAATGTTTTATTCATAATGTAAATGTTTTATAATTCAATATAGTAAATGTTTTATGTTTTATGTTTTATAATTCAATAATCTAAATGTTTTATAATTATAATTCAATTATGTAATGTAAATGTTTTATAATGTATATATATTTTTGAATTGTATATACACGAACCTATGCCGAACCCCATCCGAACTTCATAGAAAAAATCGAACCCGAATCGAACTTGAAGGTCGCTGAACCCGAACCCGAACCTTGTGACATTGGGTAGACAAAGGTCAACCACCTTCAAATTGTCCCCGAAGCCCGTGGAAAGGATCTAGTCTGCATATGCTGGTGTACCCAGGAAGCCTTGGAGTAGACTTTAGCAGCAACTGAGTCGAAACATAAAAGGTCCCAATACGTTGTGCAGAGGATTCTTAAGCAAGCTTATCCCTGTTGTTATGCTGTTGCATACTTGTTCTCAGTCTTATCAGATCCAAGAAATTCCATTTGTAAAGTTTGGGTGGGTTTAGGTATGCCAAAACTAGTTCCTAAATCCTAGTCCGATAACTAGTTTTCAAGTCTTGCAATTTTTTCTGATTTAAAGTTTTGTGATTTAAGCTAATATTCTCAGAATCTGATCTGAGAACATTACATTCAGAGATGTATTGCACTCGGTGCTATTTTGGTTATTTGCACCCGTACTTGCTATATATATGAGAAACTTTGTATATTTGTGTATTAATGGTTTGGATTCAGATGTATGCATATGAATATATATGTTATTTTGCAAAATATGTATATTTTATGTATTTTTTGGTTGACTTTTTTTTCCTGTTCTGGTCTGATTTCCGGTCTGGTTCACATTTTGGGCTCTGCTGGTTCATTCATCGGTCCGATTCTGATAACATTGATTGATACTACCCTTGGAGCTCATTTGCTAGCCAGGTTCTTAGATTTTTAGGCATTTGTACTTTCTTAGGATCCTTTTAGAGATAAGTATATTCCTTATTCAAGTGAAGCCCCTAATGTTTAATCTTTGCAACAGTGGTTACTTTTTAATCAAAAGGTCTTGGGTTAACTTGGGGGTCTTAAGGGGCCTTTGAAGTGAGGCTTAATACTAAGAAGATTGAAGGTTTTGAGGTGGGTCAAGCCTTACTAAATTCACCATGCTTCTTCTCCTTATGAAAACGGAACTTTCTATTCATTTCCTCTTTGGAGTAACTAACCTTCAGGCTTCAATGCAATGTGACTGCTTTTTTCATGGTGTTAATCCAAACCACTAGAACATGGCCATTGACATTGGATTATCTGATATTCCCTGGGTTTATTTTGAAGTTGGGCCAATAAAGTTTCCATTTCATGCCTATATTCCTTATGGTCTCCATTTGTTTCATTTGAGTCCACTGACCAAAGATCTCGATTTGTTATTTTCAGGGGCAGTTCTCTTCACTAGGAACTTTTTCAATTTATTCAAATTTAAATAGGTCAGCTTTCAATTTTTACAAATCTTAATAGGAGGGCAAGTACCAACTTCTATACTTTTTTTTTTGTTGGCAAAGTGGTGGAACCTCCTTGACTAGCAAGTTTGCCTTTGGCTAAGTTACCACGAACCAGGGGTATCTAAGCCGTCAAAATCACCCGGGGATCACACCCGGCCTGGACTGCACCAACCCTTAACATGGTTGGATTTTTTGGTATCCGCGGGATTAGAACCGGCGACCTTTCCGCTTAGGGGGCATCTTAACCATACCCCGCCACCAACTGTTCTACATCTCACGGATAGTACCAACTTCTATACTAGTTTCGATGCTATTCCACCATTCTTTAACATGGTCCTTTAATGATAATATGACTATGGAAGCCTTTTTGTTTGTATATATCCCAAGCAAAGAAATATGATTTCACTGACTTGATCTTGACATGAAGATATCCCCTTCCATTGTACTCTGGAAAGTCCATCTTCTTGATGTGCTTGCCTTTCTTGTTGCTTGTTTCCCTTCCCTTTGGTAGATTTTCTGGCTTGTTTCAGCAGTAAACGTGAATGATATTCTTGCCATTATTGGATGTACCAACTTGTTTATTTGATTGTTCTGCTTGCATCTTTTTCAGCTCTTCATGGCTTGGCTTTGCTCTTTGGATCTGGCATGTGTCTCTACCTGTGTAAGGGTCTGTCTTAGAAGTTGAAGATTTTTTACAGGACACTTTTCTAGGGTTTTTTAGCCTTTGTACTTTTTAAATAGATTACTGTGCCATCTTCTCTAGGGGAAAGCTTTGACCCAAGCTTTGATTCCATATTAAGGACCCACTTCCATACTTGGAGAACACAGCATGAGAGCAGCTTGTTATAGAGATTCAGAGAAAGCTAACATGTTTGCAATCCTACTCAAGCACTATGGGTATGTGACTGCTAAGGTTTCAATTGTGACTCCTTAAAACTGAACCATGCAAGGAGAAACCTCATCACAAACATTCCATAAGAGGATCTACTCTTATGGTTAGTACCACTTACTAGTAATTAGTAATTACTACTTCAGATCCAGTAATATCTCAATAGTGACTCCACACTGCATCATTATCCCATGGGTACATGATGACTATCCAGTGTCTTGGAGCCCCTTCAATAATAGGAAAATTATGATAGGGAATTCCGTCACCTCTAGCTGGAATTTTACCATTAATGATATGACCCTTTATGGCTCCCACAAGCATACATACATAATCTAAGAGTCTGCATAACACCATACATGCATGTATGTGTACATGGCCCTATATATTGCTGATCATTTGAAGTGAAAACAGTGTGTTTGTATCAGACTTATGAAAATCAAGCTAGAAATGTGTTGCAAGCAATGTTCCACCAAGGTTCTGCGATGCGGGGACGTGGGAGCGGGGAAATGCAGGAGTGACCTATATAGAAGTTTCCCTCAAATTTTAGGAAACGTCATATGGGATGTTGGGCTCTTCAACATAGTGGAGCCCACTAGAAATATTACAAAATTTATATTAGAATACATAAAAATTGAAAGTTGGAGCATAGGTCATTAAAGTCTTTAATTTTATAATCTAAAGATTAATACAAGTTTACAACATACATCAAGTGAACTAAATTGAAATACAACCATACCTAAGCTATAACTGATAAAACAAAATTGGAAATACAACAGTATTGAACAGCGGAATGAAATCGAGGCTAGAGAGAAGTAAAATAGTGGACGACGTGACCCTTTATCATTTAATTATTTATTTATTTTTTGGTCAAAAACAAACAAAGGAAATATGGGGATGCCATTTTTAGGAGGGAAACGTTTCCCTTTTTCCAGGAAATGTCCCCTTCTACATTTCCTTGAGTTTTCTTCAAACAGAGATGTGAGGGGCATGTTTCCAATGGAGTTTCCAAGTTTCCGGAACGTGCTGGGGCATGGAAGTGCATTTCCTACCCTTAGGGACGCATCCTTGTGTAACTCTGGTTGGAAGTTGGGATACACGTTCAGAGTAAAGATAGTGAATTAGTGGAAGCTTGTGACATGCATGCATTTCATCATCTTCTTACAAAATTAATTCTGAAATATATCTACAGTCCTCTCCTTAAGATATATGATTTGACAATCCTTCAAATATTCAAGTTTGTCTAGTCATTGCCTTGTGGAGGTCACCAAGAAATTATCTAAATACTATTCACTTGTTTTGAACTTTGGCTGGTTGAGTTCTTAGTTCTTAATCCCATTTATCTTGCATTGTTTTATTTCATGCTTTATACAGTCAGGGCTACTCAGATTTATGCCTTTTGCAGTGAAAAATGGCTGTCAGCCGTCAGGCTATTTAGCTGAATCTCACTTTCACAAACTGAGAAACACATTCATCATATGTGTAGGAGCTAGATAAAATGAGGGAGGAGGCTAAGTTGAAGCAGTTGCCACCAGTGTATACAGGCAAGTGGGTTTCAGCTACAGATGAAGAAATTCAAGAAGAATTGCTTAAAGGGATACCATTTACATACCGTTTTAGAGTACCTAAAAATGGAACTCTGAAAATTAATGATCTTGTCCGTGGTGAAGTAAGTTCTCTACAACAACTTTCTACCATTAGTGAGTATTTTTAGGACTTTAGTTTAGGACTTTAGTTTGCATTGAAATGTTCAAATAGTCCATGTCATCCAGGTAGAGAAATTAATATTTCTAGAAAATCATAAGAACAAGTTTTATTAGTGATTCTCTCATTTCTCCTCTAAGGTTTCATGGGGGTTGGACACACTTGGTGATTTTGTGATCATGAGGAGCAATGGGCAGCCCGTGTACAATTTTTGTGTTGCAGTTGATGATGCTTCCATGGGAATTTCTCATGTTATAAGGTTAGATAATTCATCATCTTTTTCCTTTTCTAGAGGACGATTAGCTGTGGCATGTCTGTTGGGTGAATATAATACATTATATGAGGTATAGGATAAATGTTTTTATCATGTTATTCTATGTTTTGTTTTTATTTTGATGATTGATTTTTCCTAATACAGGGCAGAGGAACATTTGCCAAACACATTACGGCAAGCTTTAATCTACCATGTATGTTTTTGGATTGTAGATAGGCCTTTTGCTTAAAACATTACAAATCATGTGGCATATTCTTAATCTTCTTGTGAAATACCTTTCAACTATAATTTTGTAAATCTATTCCTCTTATGCAGGCATTGGGGTTTTCTATGCCTTCTTTTGCACATGTGTCTCTGATCCTTGCCCCAGATCGCAGCAAACTATCAAAGCGGCATGGTGCAACGTCTGTGGGACAGGTTAGTTTCCCGTTATGTTTGCTGCATTTAAAAATTCTATCAATTTTCCCTGCCAGTTTCCTGTGTTTTCAAGCTTGTAGTTTGTAAATGGTGATAACAAAAATAAGGTTATTGAGGTTTTGTTTTGGCAGTTCAGGGAGATGGGTTTTTTACCAGAGGCAATGGTGAACTATTTAGCTCTCTTGGGGTGGAATGATGGCACAGAAGAAGAATATTTTACCATGGAACAATTGTGTGGGTGTCTACGCATTTATTATTTTCCTATCATCATTACCTCATTTTTCGCGAAAGTTTAAGTGCATTTTATGAACATAAAATTGTAGTGTTCTTTAGTTTGTTAATCAACTTGTGTAAATATAAATTTGTGTCTTGTTAGCTTCTCTTTTGAGGCTCCATTACATGGGCACTGAGATTGTATGCTTTTACATTAGACTTCCATCTCATTCTTCATTATTCTTGAATTTGTTAAATCAATGTTTGATGTCTTTGTATTTTTGTCTATCCTGCCAGATTTTTTGTTCATCTAGGGTCAATTCATTTAATATAGAAAAATGAGAAAATTATGATATCTTTTCTGACTGATTCAATCATTGCAGTCAACAAGTTCTCAATTGATCGAATTACAAAAAGTGCCGCTATCTTCGATTTTGTGAAATTGCGGTAAATGCCAGTTTCCTGACATCTTTTCTTATGGGAAAGACCTGCCTGTATTTCATTTAATTTTTTACTTGTAGCTCTGGATGTTGATATTGCTTACAGGTAGAAACTTCTGTCTGTTTTCTTTTTAGACTTGTTTATGATATTGCAGATTAAGTCAGGCTGGCAGGTAGTTTCACTTCCCATTAGAAACTAGAGGGAATGCTAACTTGGCTCTTAATCTGTTGATCTGTCTAAACTGGGCATCCTTGTTACTTTATGTTGACAGGTGGATGAATGGGCAACATTTGAGGGCCCTTCCAGCTGATAAGTTGACAAAGATTTTAGGAGAACATTGGAAAAATGCTGGCATTCTCTCTGAATCTGAAGGTCCATTTGTAAATGTAATATATAACTATCCATACAGGCCTAACCGATATGCCTTCCATATTCTGATGACAAATCTCTCCGGGGCTGTTTCAAATCAATTTCTTTAAGGAAATATTTTACTGCATAATAGCAAATCTCTCTCACATGATAGAACTGAACTGTATACATCCTTTGTCCAGGCATAGATTTAGTCACAAAAGTTGCTTCATTTTCAAAATTAATTTATGAATGGCAACCAAAATCAAGCAGATTTATCCTCTAATGTTTCCACATGTTTTTGAGTTACTATGATTGAAATGTTCTGTTCTGCTGTTTGGATATAAGATGCTCTAGATTTTACGCTTTTGGTGTGGCTTCTGTAAAAATCGCTTGGAAGTGAAATTTGTATGTTTGGGATGTTTGGCTTCTTTTCTAACAGCAAAAACCAACTTAAGTACATTTTAAATGTAACAGGAAGTGGCCGAGCTGTTAAAGGATGGAATTGACTTAGTATCAGATTCAGATCAAGCACTTGCCAATTTATTTTCATATCCACTACAATCTACTTTATCAAGGTATGGAATTGGTCAAGCTTTATTTATTTTCTGTGTCATATTTTATATGGTACTTGCAGACTTTGGTAAACCTTCTAATTGCATCGATTCCATTTCAGGAATAGTCCTGTTTTCAAATGTTAGTGAGTCTCTGAATTTTTTTTCCATAGTCATGGTCTATGACTGAGTGTGGTCATATGTGATGTTTTAATATATATAAATTGTGACTGGACTTGTGGCCTTAAAGGAAAATTTAGCTTTCCTAGTATGGACATAAAATTAAGATGAAGCTCCCTTCTCACATGATTAATAACCAATGAGCCAGCTTTTCTTTTACCTGTTGCAGTCCCGAAGGAAAGCCTGTTTTAAATGACAATCTTTCTGAAGTTGTAGAAGCATTATTGTCTGCTTATGATAATGGGGAGCTACAAAATGCCCTTGAGAATGGTTCTTCTGGCTGGCAAAACTGGGTAAAAAGCTTTGGGAAAGCATTAAAACGGAAGGTGAGCATACATACAGAGTGTAGTGATACAAGAATAGCCCAGTCTAATTTTTAAAGCATTGACTTTTCTTTATAGAACAGTTGGTAATAGTTTTCTTTTCTATGAACGCCAGGGGAAACGATTATTTATGCCATTGAGAGTGCTACTTACTGGCAAGCTTCATGGTCCTGATATGGGAACCACCATTCTTTTGCTACACAAGGCAGGCAATTCTGGAATCATTACATCAAGTGCAAATTTTATGACATTGGAAGAGCGTATTCATGTGCTAAGAGAACTTGATTGTAAAAGCCTTCTAGATGAAACTGTGGTAGATTCTCACTCTGTTGCAGATGTGAAGGTTGTCTCTCATTAATATATTTTTGATAGCAGGCTGTCTAATTATATCTGATATTTGAAATGCTGAGATTGTGCACAAGGCTAAATAATATGTCAAAAATTTCTGCAATACGTTCTTAATTCAATATAGTTCTCATTGTCTTCTTGAGTTTGCGTTTGATGCCGATGAAACCAATATGCCATTTCAAATTTTTTGTTTTGGTTATTTGGTATAATAATCTTTCAAGGAAATAGCATAACATGTACACTTTCCTAATAAAAAGGCAAGGACATAAGCACTTGCCAAAGCACAAAAACGTTATCATTCTTATTTTAAGAAATAGCTAGTTTCTTATGTATAGACCATTTGTATAGAAGATGCACAGGCCACCATGTATACTAATAATTGTTGATATCTTGGTGCAGAAACTGTAGATCCAAGGACAGTGAGGGGAGGGGAGTGGATTTGATCTCCTGAAATTATTCATCATGTGTAATTTTTTTCCATTCTGTTGAAAGGAGGCAGATGGAAGGCAGATTATGTGTCCATTAGAAGCAAAAAGCAGATTATCTATTCGTTAGAAGCAAATATTTTATCCGTTGAAGACCTATTAATCTGTTGATCGAGGGTGCCCATTGATGGCAGGTGGAAGCATACTGTGCTGTAACCACCTGAAGAAAATATTTATGCCCCAATTATAGGGGTTGTGAAACTCTTTGAATTCGTGTGCCACTGCAATTCCAAGAGCTACATTGCTAGGGCTTATACAATTGATTTAAATATGACTTGGCAAATGTTTTCAGATTTCAAGTTTTGAGTGCTGGAGATGGGTTATGGAAGCCTGAAAGTCTGAAAGATCCTAGGAGAGGCTATCAGTACAAAGGAGGAACTGAGAATGGAAGCACCCATTAATGTCAGTTTTATCATAGCTCCAAAGTTGCTCAACTATCTCAAATCCCCGGATGTAGACATTAACAATGGCAGGTAAATAATCAATCTCCATATATATATATATTGTTGATGATTGTAGCTTAGACAGGTACTTCTGCATAGTCCAAGTGTCAGGTATGCAGGAGTCGTCCAGATTTCCTTTCTAGGTACTTGCTTGAGAGAGCAAGTGACTTTTGTATCTCTTTGTTAAGTCTAACTTAGGAAAAACATATTAATTAACATAATGTTGACTAATGACTAAAAGTGAACTTAAGATTAAGTCACAGTGATTGATCTTAAGTGAGACTTGAGATCTAATATCAACCATCGATCACTTTGGAGATATTGGGTTAGGGTTTTGGTCATTGAGATGTTATAAAAAGAAACCTAAGAAGAGGAGGAGACACACAACAGTCACATAGAGTCAGTGAGATCTCATTGATTGGTTGGAGAAGGATTTTCAACAAAGTGTGAAGGTGCAAGGGCAGTGTCAAAGGAAATGAGCAAAGGGGAAGTAAGGCTTATAGCAGCCAACCAACAAGATCGAAGGATTGGTCTTGAGGTTTGAAAGTCTTGGCTATTTACTAATTTGTATTTTCCTCAGTGGGCCATTTTCCCAGGACGAGAACCCATGATTTTACCTTAATAAAACCATTTGTTTGTTGGTTTTTCCCCAATTGGGGTTTTCCAGGGTAAATTCATGTGTCAAATGTATGCGTGATTTCCTGTTTGATTCCGCTACGTAATATGTTAAAATGCTAGTTTGTTTATGTTTATAATTTGCTAATTATTAAGAACAAATATTAGATCTAGTGTTAATAAATTTTGACATGGTATAAGAGTGGGTTTGGCTTTGAGGGAAATTGTGATTTGGCATGAGGTTTAAAGTGGAAAAAAAAGTTTGTACTGCCTTTGTACGAGTTGTACAACTATACGATTGCATCCACGTGAGGATTAGGTCGCCATCAATAGGAGTGGGGTGCACGTAAGGGGTTGTGGAAGAGCTGCAGTGGGCCCGTGAGTTGAGCCACGAAGCAGTAGATAGCAATAGGCTCGGGCTTTGCATGGGCCGTGAGCTGGACAGCCGCCAACGGATGTGGAGTAGAACGTGGGTTGAGGACAATCCTCCAGTAGCAGGAGCTGCAACAGAGTGCAGTCGACGAGTAGGATACGACAGCCGTAGACAGGGAGGAAGGATGTTAGGAGCCAGACCGCGTGAGCGTGAAGTTGCAGGGGATCGACTGTGTGAAGCCGCTACGAGGAGTGCAACCATCAGGAGGAAGTGGAAGGTTGGGCATAGTGCTAGAGCAGGAGATTGCGACTCAGGTGACAACACAGGCTACAAGTTTGTGGTCAGGCTACGGGCGAAGGAAGTAGGGGTCGACAGGGAGAGCCATTGGCAACTAATGGACATAGCCGTAGGCTAGAATTGTTGAGCGTGGGGAAGGAGCTGCAACCGAAGGTCGTGGAGGCGATCCACGATCGGGCTACAACAATGGATAGGAGCACTATTGGAGAAGCCCAACCAACATAGCCGGTAGGTAGTGGAGGGCCGTGGTGCAATAGATGGAGGCGGTCGGGTGCTGGGAGGTCCTGCATGGAGCAAGGCGACGAGAGGTAAACAAAAGTGCGACTAGGTAGAGCAGCCGTTGGCAGGGCCAACAAGGCCGCTGACCAAGCCAACAACTGACAGTTCCATCGACAGACAATTGCCCAAGGCAGCCGCTAGATAGCCCATGGCAATAGGGCAGTTGTGGAAAATCCTAGAAAAGGTGGGAAACCTAGGGTAGTCGTCGGGCAGCCCGGAACAAACCGAGTCAACTCCTAGAAATTTTGGGCAATCTCAAAAAGGATCAGGTAGCAAGCAGGAAGCTCGGGAAACCTAGAAAAGGGTCTGAGCAATGCCCATAAGGACTTGGGTAGCCCAAAAAAACAATCAAGAAGACTGTAAGAGGTCTGTGCATCCCCATAAGACCCTAAGCAACAGTTCAGAAAGTGGGCAACAATTTGAGTAACGGGCGAAAATCCGGGCAACAGTTGAAGATGGCTGCAACTGGTATAAGGTATGAAGACATGTTGGAAGGTGCTTCCAACTACAACCCTTGGAAAGTGAGGGTCACCTTGTTCTCATGGAGAACAGTTTGTGGGAGTTTGCTAACTCCAGGGTAACCCCATCGATAGATCCTAGGGACATGGTAACTCATGACTTGAAGGATGTGAAGGCCAGGAGGATTATCTTAGATACGACAAAGGATCATTTGATCTCTCACATAGCTTAGAAGAAGTCAGCTAGGGGGTTGTGGGAGGCTCTGCCAGGTTTATATCAGAGTAACGACCACAACAAGAAGATGGTGCTGAAGGAGGAGCTCGTAAACACCAAGATGTCCAAGACTGATTCTTATCTCACTAGGATCACACAAGTTCGTGATAAGTTGGCACTAGTTGGGAGATCGTGACAGATCAGGAGTTGGTAAGGATTATTTTGAATGGCTTCACTAAGCCACGGGCACCCTTTGTCAAAGGGATTGTTGCATGGGAGGATCTTCCTAACTGGGAGAGGTTGTGGGATGACTTCATCCAAGAGGAGATTCATGAGGAATTTCTATATGGAGGTCAATAGAAGGGTGATGATGAGGAGAATGTTGCTCTTGCCAGTCAGGTAAAGAGGAACAAGGAAAGTACAGGTGGAGAGTAAACTTCACAGGCAGTGAAGAAGAAGGACATGAGCAAAGTCAAGTGCATTGTATGCCATAAGTGTGGCCACTATGATTCATAGTGTCTAGAACACGAGAAAGGGAAGAGTAAAACTCATCACACGTAACAACATCTGTAGAATCTCAAGTCAAGGTGTTTGCTGAGAGGTTCAATAAGGATTTCTCGTTAGTCTCTTGTATTTCCGGCGCAGTTTTCGGTAGTGCTTGGTTCGTGGATAGTGGGGCTTCTCGTCATATTACATGGACACATGAGTTGTTCACTAGTTTGTTAGGGATAGACTCAGATTTGCATGTGGAGCTTGGCACACATGCCACGTGTGATGTGAAGGGAGTTGGGACAATCATGTTTCATCTAGAGTCATGAGGATCTCTAGAGGTGACATATGTGTTGTATGTATCAAAGCTTAAGATGAATTTGGCCTCAGTATCGACATTGGAGGACAGTGGATACGCCATCTCTTTCGAGAGGATAGTTTCTCATTCAACTGAAGGGTCCGACATAAACTCAACACGAGTTCTTGGTGTTGGAGAGGGCAGAGTATACATGTTGTAGGGAAATCTTGTAGTTGGATCCAAGGGGATCTTGGATCATGGATCGATGTCAGTGACACATGTCAAGATTTAGAAGGCTCATAAGGGTAATCGGAGTTCACAAAATTCTAGTGTGGGGAGTAAACCTTTAGAGGGGAAAAGGGAGTTAGCCCCTTCCAGTTCTGCCAGGAGACCTAGTTGGTACGAAATGACATTGATGGATGCTCAGGAGCAAGAGAAAGCTCCTAGGAGCACATTGAGGGAGAACAAGCCTTTGATGAAGTTTTGCAATTTTTTGGCACTGATGTGTAGCGTCGTCGATTCTGTGACTTCCAGTGATTAGGGATCAATGGATCAGCAGGGTTGGAGAGATGCAAGTATGCAGGATGATATGTGCAACAGTGTGCTAGGGTCAGAGGGAGAACCGATTCTAGGTAGCTCTTTGAGAAGTACCTTCCTCACTAAGAGGGAGCGTTGATGATTGTAGCTCAGACATGTACTTCTGCATAGCCCTGGTGTAAGGCATGCAAGAGTCATCTAGATTTCCTCTCTAGGTACTTACTTGAGAGAGTAAGTGACTTTTGTTTCTCTTTCTTAAGTCTAACTTAGGAAAAGCACATTAATTAACTTAATGTTGGCTAATGACTAAAAATGAACTTAAGATTATAGCTGTTGATCTTAAGTGAGGCTTGAGATCTAATCTCACCCATCGATCACTTTGGAGATCTAGGGTTAGGGTTTTGGTCATTGAGACGTTATAAAAGGAAGCCTAAGGAGAGGAGGAGACACACGACAGTCACACAAAGTGAGTGAGATCTTATTGAATGGTTGGAGAAGAACTTTCAACCAAGTGTGCAACAATGTTATCAGAATCGGCTCGGTTTTGAGAAAACCGGTCGGTTTGATCGGTTTCGACACCTTTCCAGGCCAACCGACGACCTCAAACCGCTCTTGGTCGGTTCCATATGGAACTGGACGATTCCGTACAATTTTGCTGTGGGGGCCTTTAAAACACGTTTTTAAAAAAAAAATTAATAAACAAAGGCCAAGTTAGTGAGGGGGAATTAACCTAATGCCCCTACTAACCTTATAAAAGGGGGTTCCCACCCTCCTTTTCAATCACAATCATTATTTGGATTTTTTCTTTTATTCATTTGTACTGCTCAGGGTACGACCTCTGGTATGGTGTTTTGTTTAGCGGTTTGGAAGATTGAATGGACTGGACAATGGATAGGCTCCAAGTGTTGCTTGTTGATCAAGGCTACAAGGCTATTGTAGGTGGGTCACATCCATCGATTCTTGACATTTTGCATTTGTAATTTTGTATTTTTGTAATTGTATGAGAATCTGGATTTTGCATGGCATGAATTAGGGACTCGGGAGCTGCTATATAGTGATTGTGTGACTATGATGATTCTTCCTTAATTGTTGAAAATAAGGAGTGGTTGATGACTTGTTTTTATTATGAATCATAACTCTATCCCTTTGCAATTCTAACATGTTTTTGAAGCCTAATCAAGGTTTGATTTAGAGCTGACATGGGGCATATTTGGATCAGATTTGTGGCAAATTTGGAGCTGAGTGAAGGACTAATGTTACATGTATGCACTCTTATACCCTAAAAGATTTGTTAATGATCTCTTTAGAGTTGTTAGTGGGGGAGGGATTAATAAGACCAAACAACACCTAGCACATGCAAAAGGGAACATAAAACCATGCAAAAATGTCCCAGATGATTTAAAAGTTGAGAAGCTAGGTTACCTTTGTGCTGAGAGGCACATTCTACACCCTAGTAGTGGGGATGTGTTACTCCTTCCATGCTCATCCTGGAGCTGACACCTGTCCTTTTAAGAAAAAAAATTATAAAAATAACATGTCAGCTCAAATTAGATTTAAAACATTTACGACGACATATATATTAAACTACACAAATTAGATAAATTAAAACCATAAACATTGCATTACACACTTGATCTAAAAAGAGGCTTACATAAGAGATTTGATCCCTCTCGACGTTTGGTAGATCCCCTTTTAAGATGGATCTATGTTGGTGAAGCCTACCAAGTAGAGAAAGCCAAGAATAAAAAGATACAAAAAGAGATAGGGAAAGGTGCATCAAGGACATGAAATAATCCTCATGATAGAATCACTAGTTTTGAAGAATCATGCTCTTTACCTGTTGATCCTTATACAAATCTTCCTAGGGAAGAAGTAGAACTTGTTGGTGGGTCTAGTAGTAATGTGAAGAGGGCCCGTAGTAATCTTGAGTTATTCTTTGTACCCCACACCACCCCTGATGCTCAACCCACCATTGATGTTAAATAGAAGATGGAAATGGTTTGAATTCACATGCACACACACACACACACACACATATTTTGAAAATATGAATATTTTATTTATTTTTGCTGAACCAATTTTTTGATTCATTTTTTTTCTTGGTTTTTGTTTGGTTTCGGGTCTTGGGGTCAGTCGATTCGACCACTGGTTCGGTTCTGATGACATTGATGTGCAGGTGCAGGGGTAGGGTTAGAGGAAAGGAACACAGGGGAAATAAGGTAGATAGCAGCCAACCAACAAGATCGAAGGACTGAGCTTGAGGTTTGAAAGGCCTGGCTATTTACTGATTTGTATTTTCCTTAGTGGGTCATTTTCTCAAGATGAGAGCCCATGATTTTATCTTAATAAAATCATCCGTTTGTTGGTTTTTTCCCAGTTGGGGTTTTCCAGGGTAAATTCATGTTTCAAACGTATGTGTGATTTCTTGTTTAACTTTGCCATGTAATACGTTAAAATGCTAATGTGTTTATGTTTATAATTTGCTAATTATTGAGAACAAAGATCAATTCTGGCGTTAGTAAATTTAGCACACACACACACACATAACTGAAATGAGGAAGCCCTAGTTCAAGATGATTGAGGGTATCTAATTGGTGGACTATTCCGACGATCCAAGGTTTGGACATATATATATATATATATATATATATATATATAACTGAAATGAGGAAGCCCTAGTTCAAGATGATTGAGGGTATCCAATTGGTGGACTATTCCGACGATCCAAGGTTTGGAAATTTGGTCCTATTGTAAGATTAGGAACACATACATGAACATACAACCATAAGATCTAACCTATCTAAACTCCTGTGGCAAGCATTAAAACACAAAAGTAAGATCTAAGAAATAAGAGAGACAAGAGAGAGGAGACAAGATTTTTGTGGTAAAACCCTAAGGTGGGGAAACTGTTGAAATATTGTAACTTCGAAGAATATTCTATTGTATTCATTATTGTAATTTATTTGGAGATGTTTTATTCCTCCGTCGGGATGTCATTATTGTATTTAATTATGTAAAGTCATTGAGGTAAATCCTTCCTTGTAAGTCGGGGCAATATATCCCCTTAGAGTCATTTGTAATGGGGTGTTTAAGTCCCCTAGAGGATCGACCTAGTCAGGATTAGGTTAATTTGTTAGGGGGCCGACCTAGTTAGGGAAAAAGTCAAGTGAAAGATAAAGTATAAATAGAAGTGTTGTGCTCTCATTTGAACACACACACACACACACACACACTTGTGGATTGTGCATTAGGAGAGAGAGAGAGATATCTGTGAAGGAGAAGGAGCTCTTGCTTGGGGATTTCATCTTTGTACTTTTTGGTCATCTATATTGAGGAAGTTTTGCTGGGTTTTCTACCCCATGAGGGTTTCCCAGGATAAATTTGTGGCTCTTGTGTTTATGCTGTGATTGTTATTCTTTCAGTGATCCTGTATATGTTATTGTTGTGAAATTGAATTGAATACTGATGTTATCTATCTTAACATATTAAATCTAAACATGGTATCAGAGCTAGCCTGAAGGAAGGCAATGTATGTGTCATGTCCCAAATTTGGCATTGGGTCACAATGGCCTAATCACATTGGCCATATTCATTAGAGTTTGTCATATTGATGTTAAGGGTCAAATAATTGCCAAGGAGGAAAATTACTAGTTTCCTAGGTTTGGGGTGGAAGCTTTGGGATTTGGAATAAGGGGGATAATAAATGATGTTTGAACATTAGAATGACATAAATATTTAATAAAGGATCTAAATAAATATATACAAGTGAAAATCAAAGTGGCATTTGATCATGAAGACACATGGAGGAAGTGGGACCCACATATGGCTAGATTTCCCCACTACACTTGGCATCATTCTCTCACCAATTCGAATTCAAGGTGAATGGTAACATACTTGGGGGAGTTCAAAAGGTATTATTCATGGCATGACTCATCCAAGGTCGAAATATAGAGGAAGAGTAACTCCCATGGAAGAGGAAGAGGCAATTTGGAGCTAGTGAGACACTTGGGCTAGATTCCCTAGCTCTATGACAACAATGATGAAGATGCTATGACACCTATGACACAAATCAGACCTGAAGGCTGACATATGACATATATGACATGTCAGGGCTAAAAATAGACTCCAAGAGGGTGCTCAAGGGTGTTAGGGAAGCTAAGATGCTTCCAAATTTGATTTGGTGGAAGTGGGAGACTAGGAATTGTTGTACAAGTGGCGTTCTTTGGAATCTCTTCCCAACTTGAGTTGGCATGAGTCTCTTGGAAGGAATTCGACCCATGGAGGAAATTAGAACTTTATAAATGTCAAGAACAAAGAATGAAACCAGCTTTTGATCATTTGTAGAATTTGCAATTGCATTTGTGAAGAGGGAGAGCTAGTGGATGACTAGTTGCTTGCCTTAACCAATTTCGAGGGTGAAAGATTCCCATCCAAGTTGGTAATTGGAAAGGCCATTCAAACCTTTCATTTGGAGATTTAATGGAGTCTTTATTTGCAGGTTTAAGCTACAGGGCAGCTCATGGTTTCTTCTATTGCAGCTCACTCCTTCAACCATTTCCAGTTTTGATGGCATATTCTTGATCCTTGAGAGAGGACGTTTTTGGTGAGCTATTGTACTATTTGGGGGAGCTTCTAATGCCCCATTTATTTTGTAATATGAAGTAAATACTCTGTTCTTCATCTCTAGAAAGTTTCAGGTCGAAATTCCAAGTAGATATGTATAAATCTCAATTTTAATGAAAGAACAGTGCCATTTCCCCACTACCTTGTTGTGAATCAATTTAATGTTGATGATTCCGAATGAATGGATGATTCTATGATGAATTTGTGATTAATGGACTGACATGGATGTATTTTACAAGTTTCATGTACTGTACTTGAGCATTTGAAGTATTTCTACTCAGTTTAATTGCATTGGGAGAAGAAATAGTGCCATTTCCCGAAGGGTCGAATTGGTGATTTTTGCAGCTGAATGGGAGAGGGTTGGAACATATATAATAATCAATTAATGGTGCACATGAGAACTTAATAACATCATTAATACCTTCCCTACCTCTGTTCAGAAATTTGAGTGGGTTTGGAGGCATTTGGGAAGCCATTTTCAGTACTTACCCCAGGGGGATTTGAACCCCAAATAACTAGTCAAATTGCATACTTGGTCCAGAATCTTAAGAGAGTTTGTAGAGGTATTTTGGTGGCCATATCTTATCCCTGAACATCATATTCAAGTCCTAATAACATTCATACACCTTCCTTGAAGATTTGAAGGCATTTGGAGTCAATTTGAGACCTAGAGACCAATACTAGTCAAAGGGAAATTACTAGTAAAGTTCCCTACATTGGCCAGAATTGAAAGAGGATTTCCTGAAGTATTTTAAAGGTTCAAAAGTATCCCTGAAACACATATTTATTTTCTAACATCATCCATATACCTTCTCAGAATATTTGGGAGCAATTGGAGCAATTTGGGGACCTAGAGCTCAAAACTAGTCAAAGGTCTAACTAGGGAAAAAGGTGAAAAATTGCCATTTTAATAAAATTCCTAACAAGGGACATTACAGTATGGCATTTACGACACTTGTTTCACTTGCGGCAATTTGAAAGCTAGGGCTTTATATAGCAAAATCTAGTCATCGTGGAACTTTCGCTATAAATCACTTTTGGCGAAGGTTCAGGATCTGAAACTTGGACAGGCCGAAGATGACATGTTCCTGTACCTTGTGTCTGAGTTTCAGCCTCAGATTCGTTGAACTTTGTGAGATATGATCCGTACAAGTTAGGGTTTTTGCCTCTTCCAAAATGCAACCCTAAACAGGTGACCTAGGAAAAAAGGTCATATCTCGTGTTAGGAACCTCCAAATGGAATTCTGTAAAAAGTGACAGTTAGGGCACAAACTGTAGTTTCACAGGTTCGAGTATTAGAAGCCGAAGTTGAAACAGTGACACGCGGCACTCCCTACAAGTTCGCTATGCTGTTTCATCCCATAAACAGGTCATGTTGGGAAACTTAGCATATCTCTCTCACGGAGAATCCAATGAAGCTCAAATCTGTGGGGTTGGAAAGATGACAGGTCATGCTACCACATACCGAAGTTTCAGACCTTGAGGATCCGAAATTGTAGAGATACACCAGAAACAATACGACATATATGAAATGGCTCAACGTAGGAAATAAAAAAAGAGGAGGAAGAAGCTTTCAGTTTTTTAGGTATGGAATGACCTGATACAATGTTGGAGACACCTGATGCAACATTGGAAACTTTGAAAATGGATTTTCTTCCATCAAAATGTTGTGGGAGGAAGGAGATTGAAAATTAGGGTTTCCAAGTAAGAAGAAACCCTAGCAAGGTTGGGAGTTTCATAGGGAATTAATGAAAGAGGTTTAAATGGCGCTGATATTCTATCATACTAGCACCATGAACCTATATAAGATGTTTACAAGTGATCTGCCTTGGATGATTAGGGTTTTACCCTTATAGAAAAGACTACAAGCAATCTCGACATGTATGACTTGAGGAGATGCAGGTATGTTTTGAAATCTGTTTCATTTATCTGATGATTAAGTTCATGATATGTTTGTCTTCATATTATCGAGGTTAGTACAATCATGATTAATTTTAGACTTTTTTTATCACCTTAGTAAAAGTATGAATGCATGTGAATGATATAAGACATTCATTGATTAGGGTTATGACACTTATGATTGTACTAATGCACTTGTGGTGTTGTATGAGGATGATGTTGTTTGCTAACATGAAAGGTACATTAAGAAAGACAAATCAAGTTCTAGATCAAGAATATATGACCATGATGACATGAAGACAAAGACTCATCCATAGTCTTTGATCACATAGAAGCTCTACTTATGAGGATGGATAGAAGTTCAAAGACATATAATCATGATGCTATCATAAAGGGAAAATAGAGATCAAGAGGGAGGCAACCACACAAACGTAAAAGATAAGTATTTGAGTTGTTATTTGAATTACTTCTTGAATCTCTGAATAGTTAATGATATTGCTCGTATGCATATTTGTATTCGTAGAATCATGAAATATATCATGTATAGTGTAAGCATTCATATAGCATTGAACAATATACTACTAATATGCATATGATGGGTAAGTTGGACAAAACATTCCCTTGTTGCTTGTCTAGAATGAAACCTCTTTGCTAACATGCTGGGAGCTGTGCACGCTCTTGATAGTATGTTCTGGTAGAGATGGAAGGCATCTAGATAACCACTGTATGCATACAGGATATGGAAAAGTGTTGTGCCAAAGTATTGGTCAAGATAGTTGCATAACTATGTCAATCATATCAGTATGCATAATACGTTATGATTGAAATGTCAACATAATTTGATGATTATGAAGTGTTACTAATCATGTAATTAAATTTGATTTGTAGGAAAGATAGTGTGCTATGATCTACAAAAGAAGGATGATGAACACTTGTTCCAAAGAACAAGTGATGACTGTTCAACAAGAAGACTTACAAATCAAACATACTATAGAAGTACAAAGGGAGACTCATGGCTAGAGGAATCTCTTAGAAAGAGGGAGAGGATCATGACAAGATGTTTGCTCCAGTGGCTAGACACACTTCCAGAGATAGATTACACCCATGGATGACAAGACCGTTCTCTTGAATGGTGTAATTGAAGAAGAAGTGCATATTGAGCAAACTCCCAGGATTCGATAGAGAATCGCATGATTGAAGAAGGCTTTGTATGGGTTCAACAGGCACCCAGGATCGATAGTCATTTGATGAGCTTGATGATCACCACAGGTGATGCGGATTTCAACCTTTGCTACAAGGTTGAAGATGGTTTCTATATACAGATGACATGTTTCTCTCAGATGGATGCAAGAATGAACTCACCATAGAGTTTGAGTGATCTTGAGGCTCATATCAGTAGACCCATCTGACGGGAGATGGCACGAATAGATATGCAGAAGATCACTCAATGCAGAGTGTGCATGATGTTTAGTCACAGAGGGAGGACAATACTTAGATGTAAAAAACTCCACTTCAGAGGGAGTAGATCTCAGAGTTAAAGAATCTTGACATGATTCTTGTGATTAGATATGTGGCTGAGATCAAATGAGATTTTTCCTTAGCTAAGGAAAATGTGAAGTAGAGATATGGGATGATGGACAATGGTTTCTACAGTTTACAGATAGATGACTGGTTCGCTAATATATTTGACGAATACCAAGACAAATATATGCCTTATTGTGAACACCCTGAGTCAGTATCTAGTTGAGCCTAGACGTGTTCACCTGGCAGTTGCAAAGCATGTGATGAGGTACCTGAAAGGTACAATATACTTTGGTCTATACTATGTTGGAGATCATGACTACAGATTGTATGGTTATACAGATGCAGATTGGGCCGGAAGTGTCTCAAACAGGAAGAGCACCTCAGGTGGATGTTATTGTCTGGGATCCGCCATGATCTCATGGTTTAGTAGGAAGCAGTCCAGTGTGGCTCTCAGCACAGCTGAAGCGGAATATATAGTAGCTTGCTCTGCTAGTTGTGAAGCCATGTGGCTTCAGAAGCTGTTGTCAGGACTATTTGACTTAGACAAACAGAGTTGTAACAAGATGACGGAGAATCCAGTGTTCCATGATAAGTCAAAGCACACATAGATCCGATATTTCTATATACGGGATATGGTGCAGAAGAGAGCTATAAAGCTCGAGTATGTGAGCACTGATGAGCAAGTTGCTTATGTATTGACCAAACCTCTGTCTCGAGTAAAGTTTGAGTATTTTCGAGACAAGCTTGGTGTAGTTCAAAAAGACCCTCCTCGAAAGGGGGAGTGATGAGGTCAATGATGAGGATGCTTGTACCGACAATGAAGTCGATGATGAGGATGCTTGTACCAATGATGAGGTCGATGATGAGGATGCCTGTACCGACGATGAGGTCGATGAGTGGTCCTTAGACTTGGTCTAAGTTGACGAGTGGATTATATCATCCTGGACTTTAGTCCTAAATGAATCCGGAGACTTGTGTCTTCGTGAGTGGTCTTTAGAATTTTTCTAAGTTGACGAGTGGATTGCATCATCCCTGGACTTTAGTCCTAAATGAATCCGGAGACTTGTGTCTTCGTGAGTGGTCCTTAGACTTTGTCTAAGTTGACGAGTGGATTGCATCATCCCTGGAATTTAGTCCTAAATGAATCCGCAGACTTGTGTCTTCGTGAGTGGTCCTTAGACTTTGTCTAAGTTGACGAGGGAATTGCACCGTCCCTAGACATGGTGTGGTGTCTTAAAATGATAGGGATTGATCATCCCGTGAGTAGATCAGGATTGCATCGTCCTTAGACATGGTGTGGTGTCTTAAAGTGATAGGGATTGATCATCCCGTAAGTAGATTAGGATTGCATCGTCCTTAGACATGGTGTGGTGTCTTAAAGTGATAGGGATTGATCATCCCGTAAGTAGATCAGGATTGCATCGTCCTTAGACATGGTGTGGTGTCTTAAAGTGATAGGGATTGATCATCCCGTAAGTAGATCAAGATTGCATCGTCCTTAGACATGGTGTAGTGTCTTAAAGTGATAGGGATTGATCATCCCGTAAGTAGATCAGTATTGTATCATCCTTGGACTTATGTCCTAAAGTGAGAGGGATTGATCATCCTATAATTGGATCATGTGTGTTGCAGATTATGCCGCTGTTGATCGAGAGATCCAGATGATGCTGTTGATCGAGAGATACATGTATTGATGATGCTATTGATCGAGAGATCCAAATGATGTTGTTGATCGAGAAATCCAGATGATGCTGTTGATCGAGAGATCCAGATGATGATGTTGTTGTAGACAATCGAGTGCTGCAAAAGATGAAGACTCAGTACCGTAGATGTTGATGTTCCAGTATTGAAGATGTTGAAGATGTTCCAGTAGTCGTTCCAGTTGCTGATGATGATTGAAGAAAACTTCCAATGATTTATAGATGTACCACCTTGATGTTGTTGATGATTCTCTCTCTCCTTGCTCCTACAGTTGATGTTTCTGTTGTCAGTAGAATAGCCTTCTCGTTAAGGGGGAGTGTTGAAATATTGTAACTTCGAAGAATATTCTATTGTATTTTATTATTGTAATTTATTCGGAGATGTTTTATTCCTCTGTCGGGATGTCATTATTGTATTTAATTATGTAAATTCATTGAGGTAAATCCTCCCTTGTAAGTCGGGGCAATAGATCCCCTTAGAGTCATTTGTAATGGGATGTTTAAGTCCCCTAGAGGAGTCAGCCTAGTCAGCATTAGGTTAATTTGTTAGGGGCCGACCTAGTTAGGGAAAAAGTCAAGTGAAAGATAAAGTATAAATAGAAGTGTTGTGCTCTCATTTGAACACACACACTCACTTGTGTATTGCGCATTAGGAGAGAGAGAGAGATATATGTGAAGGAGAAGGAGCTCTTGCTTGGGGATTTCATCTTTGTACTTTTTGGTCATCTATATTGAGGAAGTTTTGTTGGGTTTTCTACCCCATGAGGGTTTCCCAGAATAATTTTGTGTCTCTTGTGTTTATGTTGTGCTTGTTATTCTTTCAATGATCTTGTATATGCTATTGTTGTGAGATTGAATTGAATACTGATGTTATCTATCTTAGCATATTGAATCTTAATAGAAACATCCACATAATTAAGGCCTTCTTGTTCTCAACAAATTCCTCCCAATTACAACTGCTAGAGTGCACACATGCATGGAGTTCAAATGGGATCCATACAACTCTCGAACATATGGATGATTTGGCCTAAGGACCCATAAGGCACAAGCTAAAGATCAGTATGATATGCCACCCTCCACACTTGATTCAAGACTAATCACTTCGATTTATAGTAACTAGGAGAAACTTGTACCATTGATCATAAGGCATAATCAAAGGTGGAGATCAACCAATCCATAAAGGTTGATGATAAGCTCATCAAGAGACGTGGTGGATAAGAATGACCTATTAGTGTAGGTCAATGTTACCTGGCAAGCATTTCACCACCAAATAACTCCCATAACTATCTCCATGTACAAATTTGCAATCTTACAAAATTCTAGTGAGGTGAAGTTATGTATAAGTGCCCCACAAATGATGCTATAATGATCATCATTATGTTACTAAGTACAAGATTACATCAAGCCATTAGACAACACTAAAACATATTCTAACATCCCTCCTTGATGTTGACTAGCCGAATGAGCACGTGAGCCAAGGAAGGAGTTGTGTTACATAAGAATAATAGACCAATAATGTGAGAAATTTGAGATCTCACAAGTCTAATTACACCTCATTGTGAGTCTAAATGCCTCAAAATAACATTTTCACAACTATAATAATGATAGGTTATACAACTATAAATTTGGCCACTAGACCATCATTACATTAGGGATGTAACAAACACAGTTGGAAGGAGATGGCATTATATTGTGTTCCCCCCTTAATGACAACTTCAAACATCTTGGATAAGTGGCAAAGGGAGCTTCAAATTTTGTTGTTGTCAAGGAGAAGAGTGGAACAATACATGAAACCATTAATATGCTACAACTAGATCCTCATTAAGATGCAAGGAGAAAGATGCCTGCTACCATCAATAATCAATGTAGAAAGACCAATAATGACAACATCAATATGCTCATGATGAAGTGCTAAACAACTCAAGATAGAGTAATAATCTTTCGAATCATTCCAACTCCAAATTCTTCATACACACCGTTCTAGAACAAGTGAATCAAACATAGAACTAATTGCAAGAAATATTCTCCAAAAGCAAAGGCACGAATCATCATGGCAAGTCCATAATATGTCAAAGAAAAATATTCCTAGCAAGAGATGAAAGATAGCAAAACATGAAGCTGAATGTGATCCAACAAGCTGAAGATGTCGACGATCAATTGGAGTGCTTCAGTTTAGAACTTGAACATGATCATCAAGTTCAACATGTTCTCAAATACGCACCACATGCAATGTAAAATGGTCTTCCCATCACAAATACATGGTGCCAAACAAAGCACCAATTTTTGCCATTAAGAAACTGTCTCAAACATACTGTTGTCACAATCAAACAAAGGAGATATGTGGCCCTCCATGGTGGATTATACCTCTAGTATGGTTACCTATTGTTTCTTGGTCTATATTGACAACAATTTGAAGAGGTTTGTCACCTAGCCCGACTACTTATGTGATGCTAATCAAAATCTCCATCTGGTCATTAATGGAATATAGTTTGCATCAATTTCTTTTTCATATCGAGACATGTAGTCACTAGGGAAATACATTGCATTATCTGCTACACGGATGCCCTCACAAGAATCCAATGGATAGTTACCATCTTATTTTTCCATCTGTTGCAACGACAATACTATGTATACCATTTTAGTCCCCAGTGAAACTTGTAATGCCTCACACTATTGCTCTTATTATTTTTGGTGGAGGCATGCTTGGATATGTAATATATGATGGTACCCTTATTATTTACACCATGGGTGACCTCAAACAACGACACACAATTTGAAGAAATAATATTTATGCCACATAACCACCGAAGTCACATCACTTGCCAGAAGTGGGACTTGCATTTATGCTCAGTCATAAGAGAAATTTACCAATCTTCTGGCTTAGCCTGTGGGGTTTTCAATTCCATTTTATGAGCTTATTTACTATTGCTCAACTTTTGCAGACAACATCCATTTTGAGTGTTTTTTTTCTTCCAGATTGTGTATTTCTAAGTCCTTTTGATAGTGATTTAGGTGGATTTAGTGAAATGTTCTGTTTAATGTTAGTTGTTTGCATTTGTTTCCAAAAACTAGGGTCATACCTCAATTTTGGAACTTAAAATGGTCATAACTTGTTGATTTAGACACCTTTTTGAGTAAAATTGTTTTTAAAAGTGCATAATGTTTTTCACTCTATGCAGTGGTGATACCAATTTTTGTTGGTTTACCATAGGATTATTCAAGATGGTAATGGTCACATATCTCCTTTGTTTGACTATGCCAACAATATGTTTGAGACAATTTCTTGATGGTAGAAATTTGGTGCTTTGTATTACACCATGTATTTGTGACGAGGATACCATTTTACATTGCATGCGGTGCATATTTGCGCACTTGTTGAACTTGATGATCATTGTGAGATCATGTTGAAGTTCTTGATTGAAGCACTCCAGTTGATTGTAGACACTTTCAACCTATTGGATCGCATTCAACTTCGTCTTTTGCTATCTTACATATCTTGTTAGGAGATTGTTCTTTGACACATTGTGGACTTGCGATGATGATTCTTGCCTTTACTCTTGGAGGTTCTTTCTTGCAATGAGCTCTCTATTTGCTTCACCCATCCCAGAGTGGTATTTGTGAAGAGTTTGGAGATATATTGGTTCTATAAATTATTACTCTATCTTGAGTTTCCTAGCACTTCATCATGAGCATATTGATGTCATAATTATTGGCCATTCTACATTGATTCTTGAGAGAGGTCCATCGAAAGTATGCCATGTGGGTACTTGTTGGATGCGGAATTGTAATGCCCATCCAACGAGTGCTCTTGCTCGAAATTTGAGTGAACATACATGGATATAAGTTGAACATGTGAGTTGAAAAAGTAGTTTTTTTCACTTTTTTACCTTTTTACCTTTTTACCCAAAAATGGTGATTCATCCCCCATGGTTGACATCGTCATCTTGAATCATCTTGGTGATTTTTGTTGTACAATATTATTGTTTTGAGGCCCATTTTTTAGCTCAATTTTTTTCTAATGCATGTGAACTAGACACTCCAACGACTCATTTAATGCGCATGAGGCTAACTAGAGCCATGAAAGTGAACTGGTTGATGCATGCATGAGTTCTAACTCACACTGAACCGAATCAAACTGAATTGAACTGAAATGAAATGAGATGAACTAAAGGAGGGCGCCATTTAGGTTATATATGTCAGTATTGGGTGCTATTTAGGCCTGCACCCATGGTTGACATCATCATCTTGAATCATCTTGGTGATTTTTGTTGTACAATATTATTGTTTTGAGGCCCATTTTTTAGCTCAAATTTTTTCTAATGCATGTGAACTAGACACTCCAACGACTCATTTAATGTGCATGAGGCTAACTAGAGCCATGAAAGTGAACTGGTTGATGCATGCATGAGTTCTAACTCACACCGAACCGAATTGAACTTAAATGAAATGAGATGAACTAAAGGAGGGCGCCATTTAGGGCATATATGTCAGTATTGGGTGCTATTTAGGCCTGCATGTTAATATTAGGGCGTTGGGAGACAAGAGGAACCTCTAGGGTGACTCAAGAGGTTAAATTGGATGCAATTTGGTCTTGTAGATTCATGAACTCATAACCTAAGTCCCTAGGTAGGATAATGAAACTACAAGAGGGTTATTTTGCTCTAACAATTTCTTAAGATATGTGTTTGCTTATGTTAATCTTACTTTGTACTATTGGAGAAAGTTGTCCAAGTTTTCTTTTATAATAGTAGTGTTCTCTACATATACGTTGGATAGTTCATAACTCTCTCTTGCCTGCTTCTTGTTAATGTTCCCTCTATAGCCGAAACAACTTCTTCTTTTCAATAGATTAGATCATGGTTAGATTGTTCAATGCTTAGTTAATGGTTTTCATTTGGTTAGGGAGGAAATAAACCCTAGATTCCTTTCTTGGTTGTTTTCTCATTAAAGGAATTGGGTAAAATAATCTAGTGCTTTATGATTGATCTATTTTCATTGGGTTGAAAAGGGATAGTTTTATCTACACTTTCATTTCCACCTCTCTCTCATTTGCTGCAAATAGTAATTAACACACCAAAAGTGAAAGAGGTAAATTAACCCTCTAGTTAGGTTGCATATCTTATGACAATTTTCTTGTTATTCCTAATTACCCTAATCAAGTTACAATAAAACCTCTCCTATAACCATGGGTTAGTAAACAAGAGTAAACTATAATAAGCATAGTGGCCTCCTTAATCCCTCATTTTATTGCTTTCTCCCAAAACTTGAGTGGTGATTCCTCTATCCTTCTAGCTGATCTGCTTGGATCGTCCCCCTCTTGGTTATAGCTTACTCTACCTATCCTACTCTAACTATCACACTACATTTTGGTGAGTCCATTGAGGAGTTCTCATCAACCATTCCTTTTCTCAAGTGAAGGCTCCCTTTGTCCCATTTATTCCATTGTCCATGAAAATAGATTACCCTAGCTTCCCTTTATCATGGTGCTAATTGAACCCATCTTCAAAACATGTAAAACATGCCACACATGTGACAAAAATAATTGTTGTCGACATGCCCCCAAAACTTATCCAAGTTCACATCGAACAAACATCAAGGGACACCCCCTAGTCAAGTTTTCCATCCAATTATGCCACTTGAACCAATGCCCCAAATGCCACCTCCAAACATAAGAAACTTTCCTTTCTCCTTCAACATGAAGTAAGTCAGTTATAGAGCATTTTCAATGCATCCTTTTAAGATGACACAAGTTGTTGGTCCAAGCCAATACTATCATGCAATTTCCCTCCAGTTCTTAAGCCAAGTAAACATCCAACCTTTGCCACTTCCCCTAACCCAACTTAACATCCAACTTCCATGATTTCCCATCCAAGTTGGCATCCAACCTTAAAAACATTGGGGACAAGGGACAAACTCATGCCTTTCATGAGACCGTTAACTAAACAAATTACCTAACTTCAACAAACATTAGAATCCAAACTCAAGAGGCTATGATACATCTTAAAAAATCTAAACCTTCCTCAACTTGTAACCAAAAGCTAACCCATAACTTCAACCAAGCCGGTTAAAAGAAAATCTACTATCCAACTTTATTTGTCTCCATCACTACAAGGAAAACAACAATTAGTAAAGGTTTTAGTGGAGGGTTTTAGACTAACAAGAGTAAAGGATTTTGCATAAGCTTTCGGGTTTATTATTTAACTAAAACAATATGGGTGATTGTAAGTTTTTTTAAACATTGCACATCTTATAGTATGGTGCACCAATATGTATTAGATACTAAAAAACAATGTTGCATTATATGTTTTTAAGCATTGGTGTAATTATATATCCTTCCACACAACGAACTTGGTAACGATAATGGTAATAGTAACAACAACGAGATTGATACATTGAATATAATGGTGCTGATGTTTTACTAAGGAGCATCGATGCACTTAGTCTAGTTATGAGCAACGATTCTTCACCAATTAAAAGTACATCGATACATGTTCATCGCATCAATGCTTTTATTTTATAAATAATGCCAGTGTTTAAATACATACAAAGAGCACTGATGTGTACATATATGTAAATCACACCAATCCATGCTATAATTTCATGTATATTAGTGATTATATATTGAACTTGAGTGAATCCATGAAAATGAATAACGCTTTTTAATTAAATGTGGCGATGAAAATTTAACATTTTACATCTTTTTTAAATTGAAGCTCTCAAAACTCATATAAGACTTGTGAATTTTAATGTGTTGTAAAAAAACAACTTGTAGTAAATTGTGTTGTCTTTCTAATGATATTATTTTTCAAAAAATATTTGTCATTAATATGCTAAATTTGCATTTAATTAAATGCTCTCCCTTGCAAATTTATGGAAATCTTAACAATTTAGTTTTGTTCTCATCAACTAGTTCAATCTTCAATATATATAATTTTCAAAAACAAAATATATGAGCATGATACATAGAACATAGAAAATAGTAGATCCCACTTATTATTATCTTTTGTTGGAAAACTATATTTATTATTATTTTTCAACGCTGACCAATTAATATTTGAATCATTTTATAGATTTGTTTTTTGTTTTCATCAAGTTTCCCCTATTGTTTACATAAACTAAAGAAAATTCCCTTTTGAAGAGGAAACATCCATGGGGATACCACATATTTTTTTATAATTTTTGGTTGTGTAGTTTTTATGCTATTGATTTTTCTTTGAGTTCCTTTAAAACCATGGAAAAAATCAAGTATGAGTTTTCAAAGAAAATAATTAAAAATATAATATGAATAGAAAGTGTGAAAATGAAATGCCATTCTATAGAGGATTTACTAATGAACCCATTGACATCAACTTCACCACCCAAGTTGAAGGAGATGAAGGGGTTCACCCCCTAGAAGTTGTAGATGTAGAAAATCTTGTAAGAAAGGTGTTACATTTGTGGATTTCAATTCTCAATCAAGTGTTTTACAAAGCTCAATCAAGGGCTTAATGAGGATGTTTACAATACCTCGATTAAGGGTTAGTTATGTTGAAATTTGGTTGAGCTTTGATCTTTAATTCTTTTAGATGCAGAGACTTGAAACAATGAGACAATTCAATCCATGAAATGCATACAACCATAACACAAGATATACCATAGGGAAAATCCTCAAAATTATGAGAACAAAAACCCCAACAATTCTTCTCAGTATAATATAATGGATATCAGAGAATGCTTTATTTTACAACATAGCAGATTGTTTTCGAAAGATAAGAGATCACCAAACACTCTTGATGAAGATACAAAAGCAATAGAGAAGAGAGATCAATCGGATGTGTGCCCAACACAACAATAACAAGCAAGAACAATACATTGCATAAAGAGAAGCGCCTTGCCTTCAATGGAGAAGATAATTCGCTTCACATTGGATTCAACAATCCTGTAAATCATATTTATACATTATTCTCTTCTATTTTTAACTTCTAACTTCAGGATAAACTTGTCCTCAAACTGGATGTATTAATCTTTCATGGAGTGGTGCACCCCACTTCTCATGTAGTGCTTCATCTCACTGAGCTGTCACTTAGGATGAACTCATCTCTTAACTGAAAGCTTGCCCACTTAGTTAGGTGGCTAACTTAAGTGTTGACATGCAAGTGTCACAACTCACGTGTTGCCTTTTAATTTAACATAAGTGTAGTCATGCAATAACATTTAGTTAACTAGATCTTCTCTTTAACTGAAGTGTCATCTTTTAGTTTAACTAAAGTGTAAATACTTTAGTTAACTAGTCCTTTTTATTTAACACTTAGTTAACTGAAATCATGCTGATTGATTTACTTGAAGTGACCACTGTGAGTTATTTAGTTAACTTAGGCATATCTTTAACGGATGCTTTAACTAAAGATAATGCAACTTTGGATGTTGTTTACATTGTTATGGTCAAGGAATCTTGGAACAATGCTTCAAGTTAAGTTTTAAAAGCCTACCAAGTGTGGTTATGTGTTTTCCTTGTCAATTTTCCATTCTAGTGCTTTGCCTCTTATTTAACTTTGGATTATGGTTGCTTGGGTAAGTTACATTTGTGATTAAATTGATACTTAACTGAAGCTTTAATAATTTGAGTTCTCTTTAATTGGTTGAAGTGTCTGCATGGGAAATTTCAAATTCTCTTGATCTCTATGCTTTATCTTTTATTTCTTTATCTCTTACTACAAGGTCAATATGTGCTAACTTTAATTATCCATCACATTACATTATACTAAGAAGAATTATCAAATGCTGTGATCATATTATATTATTCCGGACCAAATGATCATATGCTAAAGTAATTCACTCTAGAGGTAATCAATCTCTAAAGGAGACTTAATAGCAATCTGGTGATCATGGTTGATAATATATCACACAACATTAAATCCTTTTAACAAGTAAAGCATGACCTTTATACGTAAGGTCCACCTCTATACAGGAGGTCCATCTCATGGATACCTTTATACATAAGGTTCACCTCTATACATGAGGTCCATCTCATGGATAACTTTATACAAAAGGTTCACATGATAATCATGACTTGATACACACAAGTTCGAAGCCTTGTCCAACAAGACTTTACAACATCATTACTTTGATCAATTACCTCTATACGGGAGGAATAACCTTTACACGGAAGGTAATCAAAGTGCTCACCTCTATACGAGAGGATCAATCTTGGCTACACAAGATTGGTTTGGAGAATGTCTCTCGATGCTGTATATTTAACACTCCCTCTCAACGAGGGAGGCATTCTCTGCCATACCAAGCTTGTCTCGGAAGCACCTGAACTTCGTCACTAACAGAGGCTTTGTTAACACATCTGGAATCTGGTCATCAATAACAATGTACTAAAGTTTCACTGTATCTTTCTGGACCATGTCTCAAATGAAGTGATACTTCATTTCAATGTGCTTCGACTTGTCATGAAACTCTGGGTTTTCAGAAAGCTTGATGCAACTTTGATTGTCACACCTAATCACGGTAGGCTCAAGCTTTTCACTGAACAACCCTGCAAGTAGATTTTTGAGCCACACTGCTTCTCGACAAGCAACACTAGCAGCTATGTATTCTGCTTTGGTAGTGCTCTGAGCTACAGAGCCCTGCTTCATGCTGGACCAAGATATCATAGCTGATCCTAGGCTATAACATTAGCCGAATCTGCTCTTACGGTCCACAATGCTTCCTCCCTAGTCTGAGTTTGTATAACCAAGTAACATGACTCCTCCACTAGAGGTATATCTGATTCCATATGAAATTGTACCTCGAAGATACCTAAGCACATGCTTAGCAGCTGTCCAATGTCTGTGTCTCGGATCAGACATAAATTGACTTAGAATGTTCACAACATAACATATATCAGGCCTCGAATGTATCAAGTACATTAGCGAGCCTATAAGCTGTCTATACAAAGTGGGATCTATTACATCTGATCCAAAGCCTGACTCATGGAGATTCCTCAAATTGGAAACCATCGGTGTAGTCATATATTTGCAATCTATCATGCCAAACTTGCGGAATATATCCACACTTACTTCCCTTGAGATAGAAAAATTTCATCTTTTCTTCTCCAGATCTCAAGGCCAAGAAAGTAGTGCATTAGACCTAAGTCTTTCATCTTGAACTCTGAGGTGAGCTCCCTCTTGCACCAAGCAATCAGATGTTCTTCTCTAGTGAGAAACAAATCATCAACATACAGAACCAATATCAACGACTGGTTCTTCACTACTTTGAAGTACAAGTTTGGATCAGCTTCACTCTTACAGAAGCCTAGTTTCTGAAGGTAGCTATCAATTATGGAGTACCAAGCCCTGGGGGATTGCTTAAGCCCATATATAACTTTCTTTAGCTTGCAAACATGAGACTCCTTCCCATACACCACAAATCCACCAAGCTGTTGAATATAAACCTTTTCCTCAACCTCACCATTGAGAAAGACTGTCTTCACATCCATCTGGTGAAGTTTCCATCCTAGAACAGATGCAAGTGCAATCATTGATCGGATTGTGGTGTACCTTGCCACATGGGCAAAGGTCTCATCATAATCGATGCCTTCTTTCAGAGATAAACCTATGGCAACGAATATGGATTTATACTTCCCAATGCTACCTTCCGTAGCATGCTTTATCTTGTAAAACCATCTGGAAGTCACAATGGACTTTCCATCAGGTTTGGGAACAACCTCCTAAACATCATTCTTCATTATAGAGTTGTACATTTTTGCCATTGCATCTTTCCAAACTTGTTGCTTTGCAACTTCTTCATATGAGGATGGTTCTGAATCACTGATGTGACTCATTAGTGCAACATACCTTGAGTATCTGTCAGGTTGCTTGCGCTCTCTGGATGAGCCTATTGGTGCTCCATGTTTCTTTGCATTTTGTAAGATGTCTCGGCACCAAGCATATATTCTTTTAGAGGGAGGTTGATCCGAATTTTAGGGGGCATATGGTCTAAATTCGGATGTATAAGCCATAAAAGTATTAAATTGAGAGGCCACCCTCTCTCATCCATGGTATTTGGTAGCACATAGTTTTGGCCCATGGTATGGTCTCAAGACACATTGTAATAATGCTATATAAAGGCCTAGTAAGCCTTCTATTAATATCAAGTTACTCATTTGGTTTCTCTCATATTTTCTATTGTTCATTGTGAGATTATTTAGATCTGAGTGAGTTATTGGTAATTAGTTTTAGAGGTGGGGCTCCTCTTTGAGCCTCACCTCCCATTCACTTCATATGTTTTTGTTCATGCTTATTCTTATGCAATATTAGGGTTTTCATGTGAATTTTATGACAGATTTGCATGTTTAATCTCCTCCTCTCTCGGCATTCAAGCCTTCCGGTTCTCAGCTCCCAAGATCCAGATCAGTGGTATCAGAGCGGGTACGCTCTCCATTGGGACAATATTTTGAAGGATTATGCAGGTTCAACGGAGGTTCCACAACCTCTACAACAACCCATGCTTCTCTACAAACCCTTGGCATCTCTATACTCAACACTCTCACATTCAGCAAACTTTGAACAGGTTCCATGGATTTCACAGGAGGTTTCAGAGGCTCTACCATAGCTCATCGGAAAGGTATTTCTGTCAGCTCAAATGGGTATTTCACGGAATTTCATTTTGTTTCCCGGTTTGTGAGATATGCTTGTTTGAAGTAGCATATGTTCGTGCATAATGCGGTCGGACGTGCAACAACTTTAAACAAGTAATACTAACTCCATAGAATGTCTCAGAGGCTCTACCATAGCTTATTAGAAAGCTCTTTCCATCTGCTAAAATGGGTATTTCACGGAATTTCATTTTATTTCCTCGTTTGTGAGATATGCTTGTTTGAAGTAACACATGTTTGTACACAATGCGGCCGGACGTACAAACACTTTAAACAAGTGCTACAGACTCCATATAATGTTTCAAAGGCTCTACCATAGCTCATTGGAAAGCTCATTCTGTCAGCTAAAATGGGTATTTCACGGTTTTTTATTTGGCTTTTTGGTTTGAGAGATATCATCGATTGAAGCAACAGATGTCTGCAAAATAGTGTGCGCGCGTCTCTTGAGCTTCAACAAACATTTTCTCAATCTTTGGGCCACCCCAGAGCAAGTATGTTATATGGATGGAAATGTCTCTTCGAGATCTCAAATGGGTCTTCAATGGAATTCAATTTCAGTACATGCATCAGAAGCTATGAATAGATTTGCAGCAAGACATCAACTGCACCAAAGATCATGAATTTTCGATTTTTTAAAAATCTTAATGTAATCATGGTTATGGGTCAACCACACAAAACCCATGGTTATGAGTTAACCACACAAAACCTATGGTTATGGGTCAACCACACAAAACCCATAGTTATGTATTGTAATCATGGTTGTGGGTCAACCACACAAAACCCACGGTTATGGGTTAACCACACAAAACCCTTCTCTTCAGTGGAAACAAGCTTGTCATTGCCACCATGGTTATGGGTCAACCACATAAAACCCACGGTTATGGGTCAACCACACAAAACCCATGGTTTTGAGTCAACCACACAAAACTCTTCTCTTCATTGGAATCAAGCTTGTCATTGCCATCATGGTTATGGGTCACCCTTGCAAAACCCACGGTTATGGGTCAACCTCACAAAACCCACGGTTATGGGTCAACCACACAAAACCCTTCTCTTCATTGGTAACTAGCACATTGTAATCATGGGTCTCTTTTTAGCATGAAATGATGGGGACCATCATTTTCTAAGGGGGGAGGAATGATCCGAATTTTAGGGGGCATATGGTCTAAATTCAGATGTATAAGCCATAAAAGTATTAAATTGAGAGGCCACCCTCTCTCATCCATGGTATTTGGTAGCACATAGTTTTGGCCCATGGTATGGTCTCAAGACACATTGTAATAATGCTATATAAAGGCCTAGCAAGCCTTCTACTAATATCAAGTTACTCATTTGGTTTCTCTCATATTTTCTATTGTTCATTGTGAGATTATTTAGATCTGAGTGAGTTATTGGTAATTAGTTTTAGAGGTGGGGCTCCTCTTTGAGCCTCACCTCTCATTCACTTCATATGTTTTTGTTCATGCTTATTCTTATGCAATATTAGGGTTTTCATGTGAATTTTATGACAGATTTGCATGTTTAATCTCCTCCTCTCTCGACATTCAAGCCTTCCGGTTCTCAGCTCCCAAGATCCAGATCAGAGGTTCATCAGGTGACTCTCAACCAATTCTACTGGTTCTTCAGGAGCTAGTAAATCTGATGCATCTTCGGGTTTCTCCCTCTCTAACTCTGAAGGGGGAGAATCTGACTAGAGATCCTCCATCTCTAAATCACATTGAATCTCTTTTGATCTTTTGAAAGCAACTTCCTCATGGACGGTAACATCTCGACTGACTTCAATGTGTCTCTCACTAGATACATATATTCAATATGCTTTGGATGACTCGCTATAACCCACAAAGGTGCCTTTCTTTCCAGAAGTCTCCATCTTTGGTATCTTTTCTTTCGGTAAATGAATGTATATTGGGCTCCCGAAGATCCTCAAGTGTGAGATGTTTGTCTTCTCACCGGTAAATACTTTTTTTGGTGTCTTCTAATCTAGAATGGCATGCAGGCTTCTATTCTGGATGTACACAGTTGTACGGGTGGCTTCTGCCCATAATGAGGTAGACATATCTTGATCATGCATCATGGATTTTGCAGCCTCACATATGGTTCTATTCTTTCTTTTGGCAACTCCATTTTGCTGAGGTTTGTATGGTACTGTTAGCTGTCTACATATTCCTGCATCACTACATAGCTCATTAAATGCATGTAAATCAAATTCACCTCCATTATCAGACCTTAATGCATGGATGTGCTTTTCTTTCTGATTTTCAACTAGGGCTTTAAACTTTAAATTTGCTAAGAATTTCACTTTTAGCCTTCATGAAATAAATCCATGACTTCCTAGAAAAATCATCTATGAACAGTACATAATATAAGAAGCGACTCAGGGAGGGGGATGACATGGAACCACATACATTAGAATGTATTAAATCTAAAATCCCTTTAGATCTAGTAGAACTGCTAGAAAAACTTAACATTCTTACCAAGTGCACAACCCCGACATACACTATCATGCTCAAAATCAAATACAGGCATACCTTTTACCATCTTTTCAAGTCCTGGTAACACTTTGTAGTGTAGGTGTCCAATCCTTCAGTGCCATAGCTCACATGGAATGATAGTGTGGTGAATCATAGCTTGAATGTACTTCCCGGGTACCTTGTAGAGTCCTCCCTCTCGAACTCCAATCACAACAGTAGATTCTAGGCTTTTGTTCTTCGACCATAAAAGTGCTTTGTTATCCATGAAGGTAACTCAAAAGCCTTTGTCTTCAAGAACAAAAACTGAGAGGAGGTTCTTCTTCAAGCCTGGAACATATAGAATGTCCTCCACATGTAGAATATCATCGGTGCTCAGTTGGAATGAGGTGGATCCAACTCCTTGGATCGAATAAGTTGAGTTGTCCCCCAACTCTACCATGCATGTGAATTCTTTCTCTTTTAGATCAGTGATGGCATTCTTGTAACCAGTCATATGTTTGGATGTGCCACTGCAAATCAACTGTGTGTCTGCATTTGTGATGACGGATTCCGAAAGGTATGAGACAAGATAATACTCCCTTCTTGTCTCCTTTTCTTCGGATGCATTCTTTTGAGTGATTTCATCTTCTATGGCGGTAGAAGCATGAAAAATTTCTTTCCTCTTTGCTCTGCAATCTCTTGAGAAATGGCCTTTCTTGTTGCAATTGAAGCATTTAGCTTTTGACTTGTCAAAGCCTTTGTTGAACTCCTTCTTCTTTGAATGAGAGAACTTCTTTTGGAAGAAGGGTTTCTTTCCTTTCTTCATTCTTGTGGTGAGGGAAAGATTTTATTCTTTGATGCACACTGACTTGCTTTGTATTCACCCCTCCTCTTGGAGGCAGTCATGCCACAACCTTTTGAATTTAGGTTGTACATCTCGTCCATTTACCGCAACCAAGAATGTCTCCCATGAGGATGGGAGACCATCAATAATGGTTTGGAGAAGATCATCTTCATCCACCACTACTCCAATACTAGCAAGCTGATCTCTTACCTGAGAGATCTTGGAGAAGAAGGAGAGCACTGTCCCATTCGTCTCCATCTTTAAGTTCCAAAGCTTATTCTTCAATGCCCTCTTTTGAATCGGGGTCTTCTTCTCATATAGATTAGTCAATATATCATAACATTCTTTCGCGGTCTTCAACGATGTGATCACGAGCATCAAGTTATCTTTTACCGAATCATAGATGATCAATTTAGCCTTAGCTTGATTCTTCTTGAAGTTGATGCGCACTGCATTAGATGTAGGCTCCTCCACCACAGTGGATACATAGTCATCCAAGTCATGTTCCTCTAGGATGTTGAGAATCCTAGCCTTCCAGTGTTGAAGTTTGAGGCACCCTCGAGACGATCTTTCGGTCGTACAGAGACTGATGCCATAGTCTTCAAATATTGTGCTCAACTTCTCATGATCAATGTAGGCTCTAGCTGGCATGCAAAATTGATCTCCTTCACGCCCTAAACTCTGATACCATGTTGAAATTTGGTTGAGCTTTGATCTTTAATTCTTTTAGATGCAGGGACTTGAAGCAATGAGACAATTCAATCCATGAAATTCATACAACCATAACACAAGATATACCTTGGGGAAAATCCTCAAAATTATGAGAACACAAACCCCAACAATTCTTCTTAGTATAATATAATGGATAGCAGAGAATGCTTTCTTTTACAACATAGCAAATTCCTTTCGAAAGATAAGAGATCACCAAACACTCTTGATGAAGATACAAAAGCAATAGAGAAGAGAGATCAATCGGATGTGTTCCCAACACAACAATAAAAAGCACGGGCAATACCCTGCACAAAGAGAAGCGCCTTGCCTTCAATGGAGAAGAGAATTCGCTTCACATTGGATTCAACAATCTTGTATATCATATTTATACATTCTTCTCTTCTATTTTTAACTTCTAATTCCAGGATAAAATCTCCCTCAAACTGGATGTATTAATCTTTCATGGAGTGGTGCGCCCCACTTCTCATGTAGTGCTTCATCTCACTGAGCTGTCACTTATGGTGAACTTGCCTTTTAACTGAAAGCTTGCCCACTTAGTTAGGTGGCTAACTTAAGTGTCGACATGCAAGTGTCACAACTCACGTGTCATCTTTTAGTTTAGCATAAGTGTAGTCATGCAATAACACTTAGTTAACTAGATCTTCTCTTTAACTGAAGTGTCGTCTTTTAGTTTAACTAAAGTGTAAATACTTTAGTTAACTAGTCCTTTTTATTTAACACTTAGTTAATTAGAATCATGCTGATTGATTTACTTGAAGTGACCACTGTGAGTTCTTTAGTTAACTAAGGCATATATTTAACGGAGGCTTTAACTGAAGCATTGATACTTACCTGAAGCTTTAATAATTCAAGTTCTCTTTAATTAGTTGAGGTGTCTGCATGGGCAATTTCGAATTCTCTTGATCTCTATGCTTTATCTTTTATTTCTTTATCTCTTACTGCATGGTCAATATGTGCTAACTTTAATTATCCTTCACATTACATTATATTAAGAAGAATTATCGGATGCTGTGATCATATTATATTATTCCGGACCAAATGATCATATGCTAAAGTAATTCACTTTAGAGGTGATCAATCTCTAAAGGAGACTTAATAGCAATCTGGTGATCGTGGTTAATAATATATCACACAACATTAGATGCTTTTAAAAGGTAAAGCATGACCTTTATACGGAAGGTCCACCTCTATACGGGAGGTCCATCTCATGGATACCTTTATACTGAAGGTTCACCTCTATATGGGAGGTCCATCTCATGGATACCTTTATACGGAAGGTTTACATGATAATCATGACTTGACACACACAAGTTCGGAGCCTTGTCCAACAAGACTTTACAACATCATTACTTTGATCAATTATCTCTATACGAGAGGAATAACCTTTACACAGAAGGCAATCAAAGTGCTCACCTCTATACGGGAGGATCAATCTTGGCTACACAAGATTGGTTTGGAGAATGTCTCCTAATGCTGTATATTTAACAAGTTAAACTCTTTATTGAGGTCTTTGTGGATAGCTCAATTAGGGACCTAAGATGAAAATGAGGTGCCATTAGATACAAAAAGGACCTCTTTGGAGCTCTATAGCTAGATCGAGTTATAGAGCTTGATAGAGGAATTAATTAACCCAATTTGATGATTTGATTGGGGATTTCCCACGTCCATCAAGAGCACTCAATTGAGGGCTTGGTCGAAGTCATAATAGCTTAATTAAGAGCTTAAAATTACCTCAATCAAGGGTATGATTTTTTTTCATGCACTCTCTTTGACAAGAAGTGTTACTCGTTTTCATGGATTCACCCACATGTAAATTGCATATAAATTATTTAAATGCATTGATATGTCATAATTCCCACATGCTATATAATGCTATATAATATTTTTGATGGTATACAAATGCAACTTTTTGTTTTTTATTTTTTATTATTTAAAAATTTCAACCATTGATTATAAAATTAATTAATTTTTATAATAATGTTGTTTTTTATATTTAGTTCATTTATTTGAATATAATTTATGCATTAATGTATTGCATCATTTAAACAAATATATCAATGAATATAATTTATGCATTAATGTATTGCATCATTTAAACAAATATATCAATTAATATATTGTAATAATGAAAATGATGTATATATTTATATGGTAACATAACATTTTACAATAAAATACATGGCAATCGAATAAGACACCTATTGCATTATATACGAATAAGGAACCATTTGTATTACATAATGAGAGAACATAAAGTTGCAACAACGATTATGTGAAAACAATATTTTTTTACAATTTTGGGTAAGTCATCATCATACCGATACCGAATGAGACAATATAAAGCTTCACATTAGACAAAATGTCTAATTTTTACGTTCAAACTTTACAAAATATAAAACTTGTATTCAATTATTTTGATAATCATTTATTGTTGAAGTTAGTGCTCTAGTTGCTTTCATTCTTCATTGCTTCATCATACGTAGGGGATCTTGTACTTGTGTTATTTGCAATGTTTTGTTGATTAACTTGGTTTTGTTCAGTCTCTTCATATTCAATTTACATACATAAAACTAAAGTGTAATGAGTACATTTACATTTATATTTTAATATATCTAATTGCGGGAATCGATGAATTTACAATAACAATCAGTGTTTTATGACCAATACAGATTCTTTCAAATCCATGCATCATGTCGTCTTGCAACATATCTTATGTTGGCTCCACTCCATACTTCGTTTCTTGCAAGTTTTATATGCCATGACAACGTTTATATATAATTTATTAATTGTTGTTTCATTTTTTATGAAATAGGAGACACAAAACAATATAACTACTTGCAAATTGTTCAAGTGATCGTTGATATTCAATATATATTCACATCCCATACGTCATCCAATGTCAATCAAGTGTCTAGATTCCTCTTCTTTGTACATGAACACCTTGTAAAAAACATCCATGAACTATTGTAAATTAATTAAAATATATAATACACAAAAATATGAAATGTTAAGGAAAATGTAAGTACTCACAAATTTTACAATCAACTCTTTAATGCCTTGTTGTCCCATCCTATGTGAGGAATTGGTTCCATTATGTTTTATTTTCAGTAACAAAAAAAAATTGAAAATGAATATTTCATACAACAAAACTTGTTGATTACACATAAAAAATAATTGATTAGATATGTTTGATACATATTGGCGTTGGGATAGCTCTTCTCACAATTCTATTATTCTTAATTCTTTAACTATCTCCTTGTACACTTTTTTGGACATCCTATTGAAATGTTTTGAATATCATCTCATTCAATGTTTATTTATTTTCTTAATGTTCCTGAAAAATAAAAACGATAAAAAATGAGTAATATTTCTATGAAGTAAAAAACCGAGGTAAAAAACAAGAATAATAATTTGATATTTTTTTGGACTAGTATATAGATATTCAAAACAAAATGTTTAGTAATAATACTTTCTAAATGATTATTTTTGTGTTAAATTGTATGATTTTGTTATGCAAGTCTCAAAGGCCTCATTGCCCATTGTCTGAAAACACTTGTTGTAGTTTAAAAATGATATGGTTTTTAGATTTCTTGGATAGATTTTTGTATTGTAATTGGAAAGAACATATGTATAGGTTGTTTCCATTATATCTCTCATAGTATTATAATAAAAAAAACCTATGTCATTAACTTGCAACACCACAACAGATGAAATGAGGATCAATTCATCATTGTTTTAATCTTTCATGTTTTTTATTCTTAGAAGGTCCTTTGTTTCATCGTCAAGGTTTTTGCACAACATTGAACATTTGTGAAATCGAATGTTCGAAACATGTTATCTCTTATTGGTAATAATCACATTATCAATAAACAATGAAACACACAATACATGTTGATTACCTTTTGATCTACCTTTCCTTGTTTGTAACATTTACATAAACATTTTATGTTTCTTTCCAATCAAATTGCAAACAATGTTCTCTAGTTTTTTCAAGTTTTTATTTTGCATGACACACATTAACCAATACACATCATTTAAAGACACATAATTCAAATTATACTACTTATAAATATTATGCAAGCAAAATATTAAAAATAGAAGCAAACACCAATGACAATAGAACATGAGATTTACATGGAAATCTTATTGTGTGCAAGTAAAACCACAAGGTGATAGGAACTTCAATCCTTTATTATTACTCGACAAAACCTTATAATGTTGTATTCTCTTGTGATACAATGCTAGGGGTCATTTCCCTTTTATACAATACATACGAGGGTTCTAGAAGGAACTGAAATACACTAGAATGGTCTAGAAATTTTCACCTCGGGGGCTTTGGCCCCACACCCCTAGAGGGGGGGCCCTATGACCCCCTCACGCACCCAATGCATATGAATCACATGATAGGATAGTTTTGTACCACTCAACAGGAAAATGTTAGAGATTTGAATATTGATTTCATCTCCTACCATTCTCCCACTTGAAGTTGATATACAAGAAGTTCCTTGCCTATGTTTTCTACTCACGTGCCACTGCCCAATGTTTTTTTTTTGTAAACTGCATAAGAAAATATATTATAGTACAAAAAATGTTACATGCACCTAAGAGTCTGTAGATCTGAGAGATTTCTGAAGCTTCTCATGGAGCAGAAAGTACAAAAATAGGCCTCTGTAGACCTGCCCATCTATGGGCTGAGTGACATTGACATAATTACATACAACCAGTAAAAACATGGATTGAACCAGACCAGATAAACATACTAGATCCTGACAGTAAACCATAAGCCAAAACAAAGAAAATTGGAAACGCTAACTGCAAAAAGAGGAGCTGGGATCGCTCGGAGGAGCTCTAGGTGCCGGTGTCAACATTCTGGGGACTGGGTTTGTCTTCGATAATGGGGCAACTACCGAAGAAATCTTCTTCCCAGTTCTGAACCGGGAGTTTGAGAGGAAGAGAATCTATCTTGCGTGGAGTAGCAACAATGTCTTCAGACTTCCTAACCCTCTTGTAGTGCAGAGAGTCTATAGTTGAGGGTGTAGGGAAGGAGGTCACAGGCATGGTCACAGGGGGAGGGGCTCCTTGTAACACGACTGCAGCAAGAGAACCCGACCTTGAAGTGGAGCCCCGAACAGGAGCAGAGACTTCCGCAGTAGCTACACCAAGGGACTCATGCAGGGAGTTGTCTGTGGCCTGGGCATCAGTTGTAGTAGCGACGCCATCAACCTGAGTGTTCATTTTTCCAACCAGAACCTCTGTGTGAGCTTCAGGACCAAAGTCGCTGGGAGGAGCGGAATTGCGAAAGAGAGAGTATTTACCACCAGCTAAGTGGGATTCCAGAGAAACAATCATCCCATCCAGATGGGCCATATGAGCCCTGGTATCCATTATAGAGACCTTGGCCATATTCCAGTTAGCCAGCATTTCTTCAACTAGGGTGCCCAACATATTATTCATCAACCAGTAGTAATTGATTTGATTACCTTGGTTACCAAAGGCCAGAATCTTAGCGATGCTATGCGATTCCCATTCATCGACCAGCCCGCGAACATGAATGGTGGGTGACATTATCATCATAACCACTGTTGGATTTCTTATCTTTCTCTGTGGAAGTGGAAATCCTGCCAACGCCATGACCGGATCCACGCTTGGAAATACCACGCGGACGAGTCATGGCGCTATCAGCAAGTTCGTAGGAGAGCGAAGACGGAGCATAGCTTTCAACAGTCGGAGCAGGCATATAATAACAGAATCAGGTAATGACTTCCGAAGCATGCAGAGGAAGCCTCATATCAAGAAAATCGGAGAGGAAGTGTCCAGACCTCACACGTGAGAGCATTATGGAAATACGGAGCCAGTAATGGAGATGGGACGTAGATAAACGCACTAGCATGAATGCCAACAACCAGAGCATGAAGGGAGTTAAACCAGATGCGCGCGGGGATTCCAGGTAGTCCGGAACATGATGCCTTCTTAAAGTCTTTTCCAGGGGAAGGGCGCCGACAGAGGTCTACTGCCAGGTGGGGGAGCCACACTGCTAGGTGGGCAGGTGGCTCTTCTATCCATGGTCATGTCATTGCTTACACCCGCATCCGGGGGCCACTGCCCAATGTTGCTTTCATCACATTTTGAACAACCCCATAACAATTTTGCACCATTCAAACTTCTCCGTTTTGACCATCTTTTTAAGCAATCTATAGTATTTTCATCAGCAGTTTTCTCCAACAGGATCCTACCTTATTCCACCACTTTCCTTTTGAAATGGTACCTAATATCAATATGCTTCATGTGATTATGAAATGATGGATTTTTCACTAAGTGAATAACACTTTGACTGTCACAATGCAAAGTGATATTCCCCTACATCGTCTTGAATTCATCCATCAATTGCTCTAGTCATTTGCCTCTTTATTGGCCTTAATTGCAACCACATATTCTACTTTAGTGGTTGATAAGGCCACCACTGGATGCAACTTAGATTTCCAACTTACAACTCCACCAACAAGAGTGAAAGTATATCCTATAGTAGACTTTCGTGCATCTCTATCTCCACTAAAATCAAAATAAATAAAAAAAATTAATTTGTAAATTTGTTGATCTTAAGCAAATAGAATTATTTGAAGTGGCCCTTAAATATTTAAGTGTTTTCTTCACAAAATTCCAGTGCTCTTTACATGATTTTCCATGAACCAACTAACAACTCCCATTGCTTGGGAAATATTCGGTTTGGTGCTCACCATGGAAAACATGAGGTTCCCTACTACTGATGAATATGGTACAGGAGACATGCTTGTCTTCTCTTATTCTGTGCTATGCCACTTTTTAGAAGACAACTTGAAGTGTGTAGAAAGTGGGGTGTTAAATAGTTTTGCATTTTTGCATATTGAAGCACTATAAAATATTTTCTATATGTAACTTTTGACTTAACCATATCTTCCTACTTGTTCTATCCCTGTGTATCTCCATACCTATAATTTGATTTGTTTCACCTAAATCCTTCATTTCAAATGTCCTATCCAAATGAGCCTTAAGATCAATGATTTTCTTCATGCTGGGGCCTGCAACCAACATATCATCAATATAGAACAACAAGATAATAAAACCATCATCATCAAACCTCCTATAATATGCACAATGGCCAGCTTCACTTCTACTGAAACCTTGGCCTTTCATGAAGGTTTGATGATGATAGGAGGTCTAGAATTTCTCACGTTGTGGGAGACCCCCAGAGGGGGGCCTTAAAGGACCCCCATGACCTGTTATGCACCCAATGTATACAAATAACACGATAAGATAGTCAAGTATCACTCTACATGAAAATGTCAGAGATCTAAATATTAAAACTTCAAGTAACTCTCATTATTCTTTTCTTAAGATATGCTTCCCTTACACTTGCAATAAATTTATTTCTTTGACCTTTTATCAATAAAAGACCTAAATAAGTAAATATGATAATTATGAAGTATGTTTTACAAAGTAAGTAAATGATTTAGTCTAAAATTCTACCAAGATTCTAAAACGTTTTTGGATTGAACGTTGCTCTTTTCTAAAACAATGCACATCGGTGCAGATGATATAGTAATACACAATGGCACCTTTACATTGGTAGGGGATTCCACATAGCATGCTGTACAACTATACAACATCCTCACATTGAGAACTTTGTAATTTTTTGTACCATACCATGTGCTCTCCAATAAACATGCATTGATGTGTCTGTAATGCATATTGTGCACCATGAAAACCTGGAAATATAATTTTTTAAAAGCTAAGAGGGACACAGTATGGAATAAAAAGCAATGAGGGATTCCAATCCCTTGAGATGTTTTCTACATCAAAACAATGTTGATGCCAACAAACTCTAATCAACAAATACCCTAAGTCCTATTGCCAGTTAAAATATATGCAATAATAATGCACCTTAAACATTGAATTGTCAATTCGAGAGTTTGTAAACTTAGAGGTGCATGAATAAGAAATGCGGGATCAGAGCTTCTAAGCTAGCCTAATCTAATAACTAATGCCAATAGAACACTCTTTAAAATACAAGGAAATAAGAGCAAAATAAGAATCAACAAGCTCAAATGAAAACAAATGAAACTCTAACACTATAGAATGTCGCTCAACATTGGATCATAAGTTCACGTCTCCCAAGATAGATCCCGACCTTTAATGACTTATTCATATAGTGGTTAGCTAATCTACGAGAAAATCAAATTAAATCAAACTGGATGAACAGAAAAGTGATTAAACAAATAGGAAATGAAATCTAAATTCAAACCATGAAAATGAAATGCCCTGGAAAAGATACACCCCTTAAGAAAACCAATGAAAATAATATGGGAAGAAAGGTGAAACAAGAGAATAAAAATGAAGTTATGAAGTTGGATTTATTTACAGATGAAATTACTTCATGACAATGATCCACTAACACTGCATATGTATTTGTAAAACAATCAATATTAACAATATATATAATGACAAAATTTAAAAACTTATACCTAAATAACATACAACAATCTCATAACATGAGAATTTATAATATATGTATATATCTATAAAACAAAATAGATTAACATAAAATAATTAATAAACAAGTATAGTATACCAATATGTACATGCAAAACAATTTGTAATATATAAAACAAAAGACATTAATATAAAACAATTAATAAACAAATATAACAATAACAACATAACAAATAATAATGAACGATATAACAAACTAAGCATAATAATAATGAACGATATAACAAACTAAGCATATAACGCTTATAATATAACAAATATGTAACAAAATAAATATAACAAAGAATATAATGGAAAAGTGAAACACTGAGCAATGGAATAAACTAATTCAACATTTAATAATTTTAGTAAATAATAAATACTTACCACCATAACAAACTAACACAAGCAAGTGTCATCGACGGGATTTGAACCTGGGTGGAGCGGATAACAATTCGATAACTCAATCACTCGGGCTAAACCTAATTAACAAATAATGAAAATATATTAAACAACAAAACTCAAAACATAATATATGTTAACGCAATATACAACCAAATGATAACAACACAATATATATTAACAATAACACACTGCACAACGATAATATTCACATTGATATGCAATCACTTTACACACAAAAATAAATGTTACACACAAAAATCAACGGGATGGAGTGCAATGCGTTAGGAGAAGGTAAGGTGCAGAGCAAATACAATAGTGGAAGCCAGAACACAATACTTGAACAAAGACGTGTGCATGAACAAAAATCCAACAGTTATAAATATGAAAAAATTGTGAACTTGAATTTATGGAAGTGGTAATGAAAATATGATCAAAATAAATGAAGGTGTAGGTGTTCCTTTTGAAGGTAGATCTCCAAATAATTGCAACGTTGAAACTAAACACACAGAACATAACCATTAACTAGAAAATAAAACTAAATGAAAGTGTTACAATTAGTCTAACAAAAACATGAAAATAACAGGGCATCGCCTGGGTCAAGGGGACATTCCTGTCTTGGTTGATGCTCCTGGAGAAGTGAATTTAGTCCAAAAAGTTGCTCAAAATACCAAAAAAATAATTTTTTCCATTAAAATCAAGCTCCATATTAAAAAATAATGATGCTCATCTCTCTCTCAACACAACCATTACTATCATCCTCCTTCTCCCATGCTACTGCTACATATCCAATTGATCCCCCACACTCAGATCCATTCAATAAATTTTCTAAATTTGGAAAAAAAGGCCTCATAAAATCTGGGCATAATAGTCCATTTGGGAGAATTCGTGTTAAAGAATCGCCAAGATATCCTAGACCATTATGAATTTTGAGAAACGGCCCACGCATTAATCCATTTATCATATGTTGGAAACAAACCATGTCTTCGTTTCGTGATATTCTGCTTCAATTACTCAGAAATCAAGGTAGAAGTTGATCGTTTAGGAATTTCTATGAATTAATTGAAAATATTTGATCATAGGTTGAAGACCCACACGTGTGAGATGGGTGAAGTCTGATGGACACCTCACCATATATAAGCATCCAGAGGACTCATCCAAGTGGAAGCATTCGATTTGGAAGTGTGAGAGTATGCCATTCATGAATTTATGCCAAAAATGGTACAAAAACTCGTAAAGAATTGCAGAAATAGAATTCATGCAACCATCCTTAGTAAAACTTTAGCATAATCCACTTTAATTACTAAAAACATTATAAAATCAAATATATTAACCACGAGGACATATCAGGGCTTAGATAGATGCTTGATGACGAAAAATGGTCATATGCTATAGACTGAATGCGAGAGAAATGACTTATGAATAAGAGACTTATTATGCGGGAAATGTGGTAAAAATGGAGCCCAACACCCCCCCACACCTAAGGATTGGCATGTTCCCATGACAACTAAGTGAGGATGTGAGATTTTTCTTATTCAAATTGTTGAAGCTTGGAAAATTTACCTTTGATCATGTACTTGATTTGAAAATCATCATTGGCTTGTGGTAATTTTGCTTGACATTGGAAACCACGAGTTTTACTCGTTTTTAACAATGATTCATGAATGTTATGATGCGTGAGGTGTAATATAGGTTGCTCTTTTTTTTCATACTTATATACCACAATGAGTTTAAATTTTCTTTGTGTACATGAATTTATGATCAAAGTGAAAGAGGGGTAATGATATGGAAGGTGGACTGAAAAATGGAAAATGAATGAGGATGATAATGTATGAATGCTAGTGAATGTTATGGAATGTGGCTTCTCATCGGTTTTTTTCTAATTTTTAGTAAATTGAAGAGTATTATACCAGTTTTACCTCAAGTTACCTTTGCTTTGAATTATGTTGTGCAAGATGAAAATGAGACTAAGTGGAACTGATGCATGTTGACTAAAGGATGAAGATGAGGCATGTAAAAGTTGAGAGCTGCTAAAAATCAGAGAGAGAATGAAAGATGAAGAAAGTTGAATCTACTAACTGAATGAGGAACTGGATCATGCTGAAGAAAAACTTCGAAGATGCTCCTCCCCCACACCTAAGGATTTGCATGTCCTCATGCAAAGGAGGCGAGGAACTGTGGAGGCTGCTACTGAAGTGAAGAAAAATGACGAAATGCATTTACATGCGTTTTTGTACCAATTCTAGTACCAACAAGATGGAAAACACATCTACATGTTTTTTGTACTAGTTTCTGTACTACTGGAACAAAAACGCAAAAAAATGATCTAAGGCTATTGGAAACTGATTGAGAGATATTATGATGCTACAAAAAGTTTGTATATTCTAGCTGGACATAAATATTCCTTTTCAAACTTGATATTTTATGGAAGATTTCAAGACTCTGAAAAATTTATGAAATCTAGAAATCTGGAAACACTGAGGAAAATATTGAATAATACTGAGAAACTAAAACCAATCTTGTTGATTAGGTATGTAGGTTGTAAACTGGATATTGATGTTGGGAAATGAATCTGGTATAGACATGCATCATATACTCTTTTTGGAACAACCTTGTGGTCAAACTGCCTTGCACATGTTTCCTCTTTATTCAAATTGATATAAAAACTGAAAAATCCACTGAAAATCGACAAACTGAAGTCAAAACATGAATATGATAATCTTCAACATAAACCACATCATGGCTTAATCCTAACTATGTGAATGGATTTTGTTGAAATCGAACATAGGTATAAGTCATTGGATTACCAACCTTAATGAATGTTGTTAACTAATGTGAGGATCTCATCATTGATGTCAATGAGTGCCAAGTTGCCAAAGTACATCCTACAAAGTATGAATAAATGTGTCGGGGTCGAGTCACTTTGCAAGATATGATAGACATAGGAAATTGATGTATTCCTACTTCCATCAACAACAGTACTTTCCATTAAGGCATGCAAGCTTTGAGGTACTAGAAGAAGTCTCTAATCTTAATCGTAGATAAAGTGTTGGAGTCGATAGGACAAGGTTTTGTTGGAAGGAAGGCCATAAGGAATCCTTCATCATCCAATGCGAGAACAAACAAATTGATTTGAAGGATAGAATGATAGAAATAACAACTAAATACAGAAGTCCAATGTGAACTTTACCCGCCAGTTGCCCGGTTTTCAAGCAAGTTCATGTCTATTTTCCTTGGCAGGTTAGTTTTCATAACTAAGCATATTTTTATTTTAACTAATTTATTAATTTATTTACATTATTTACACTATCCTACTCTATTTGAAAAATAAAGTCTGTTTCAAGTGTAGGAATACTTCCAGTGGAGCCATTTGTAGAACAAGAACTCTAGTGTACACATACCCAAATCTAAAATGTGTACCTTAATGAATGTCAGGGTATGAGAGACCAGCTTCCTTCGTGGAGATAGTGCCAAGAACTATTGAAATATGGAGTAATGTTATGGCCTGATGATTGTTTGGAACCAACTATCAATGTAATATTTGTTCCCTTGGCTCTCTTCGTTACCGATCATATGATGAAATTCTTTGGAAAGTTCGTCATTGAGCTCTTGAATGCAAGAGAAATCTAGATATGGTGACAAGGATGCAAGGAATTCTTCAATTTCTGCTCTTCATCCGATGTGGTCCTTGATTCTTTGATCTCCTCAGTAGGATGGAAAGGATGCTCAAAAAAAGTGTCTATATATTCTTCTTGTGGAAATAGTTCATGGACTCTTCACTACTTCCAAAGATACAAACTCATCCTCAATGACAATCTTGAAATTTGGATAAGGATTTAAGAAAATACTTGTAGTGGCATGCTCTCCTCCACTCAATGAGTTCCTTGGGAAGCTTTTATTTCTTTAGTTGGTATGGTGCTCCTGCTCATAAATGTATTAGTACATGGGACTGTTACAACACCCAAAACTAATTAAAATCTTAACTTGAAAATCTTGCTAAAATAAACTAATTAAAACAACTAAACTTGTATGCAAAGAAACACACTTTGCATAAAAGAAAATAACAAGGCTTAACTCGCCAAAGTGAATGCGTCAGGCTAGTACCCCCCTCAGAATTTTTGAAGCAAGGTGTCTTTGCATCTTACCATTTCTCCTCCCCCAAAAATCAACCTATCTCACTAGGCTCTAATCCTTTTGGCACCTTTCGACAACGACGCCAAAAATGTAAGTTAAAATATATGCAATAATAATTCACCTTAATCATTGAATTGTCAATCCAAGAGTTCGTAAACTTAGAGGTACACGCACATGAAATGCGGGATTGGAGCTTCTAAGCTATCCTAATCTAATAACTAATTCCGACAGAACACTCTTTAAAATGTGAGGAAATAAGAGCAAAATAAGAATCAACAAGCTCAAATGAAAACAAACGAAACTGTAACACTATAAAATGTCGCCCAACATTGGATTGCAAGATCATGTCTCCCGAGTTAGACCCTGACCTTAAATGGCTTATTCATATAGTGGTTAGCTAAGCTACGGGAAAATCAAATTAAATCAAAAGTTATTGAATGAAAAAACAATTAAACAAATAGGAAATGAAATCAAAATTCAAACTATGAAAATAAAATGCCCTCGAAAAGATACACCCCTAAAAGAAAAAGAATGAAAATAATACTGGAAGAAAGGTTAAACAAGAGAATAAAAATGAAGTTGTGAAGTTGGATTTATTTATGGATGAAATTACTTTGCTATGATGATCCACTAGCGCTAGGATTGTCATCAATTATATTATTTATGATTTTGATCAATTTTTTTGTTTGTGGACTTAGCCTGTCCATTTCCTTGTAGATAGTATGTTGAATAATTAAAATGATTTACTCCATACTTATTTAAGAATTGAGTAAATTTTGTCACAGATGAATGTTGGTCCGCTATCTGAAATAATCTCAATAGGGAGACCGAATCGTGAGAAGACATAAGATTCTACAAATTAAATAACATGTTCATCCTAAGCATTTTTAAGTGGGATTGCCTCAGTCCACTTTGTGAAATAATCAGTTTCTATCAATATAAAAATATGTCTAGCAGAAGAAGGAGGATTAATCATATCAATAAAATCTAAACCCCATTTAGAAAAATGAAAATTAGGAAAAACTGGCTGCAAAGGCATAACATAAAATTGTTTCCTTCTTGCACATTTTTGACATTTCTTGCATGTTTGAATAAATTTATAAGAATCACTAAAAATGAAAGGCCAGTGAAAACCACGGGGGGTTCACTCAGTGAACTTGTTACATAGCACCATCGTTCGCAGGATATTAAAGAATATCCCTAATTTCACTAAATATTGGAAAATCTCTCCTAAAATTGTATTGTTGAACCCCCCTCCCAATATATCTTTTTAATTAAGAAAACCCCTATTTTCACCAGATATTGTAGGTATCCATTTTTATCAACCCATTTTTAATACCCCCTTTATATCATATTATCAAGGTGTAACAAACAGGATCCTAATGCATCTTAGTATAACCAAACAAGATGCTAAAGAAAGTAGTAGTATAATGCTAACAATGATCCCACTAAGATTGTAGGGGCGACTGATCAATTTGTAGCATTGGATAGTGGAAGACCCAATGAAATAGTAATGGGGAAGGTAAAATGAGTAAAAGGAAACCCGTTAAGAGATCAATGTAACAAAGAAAGTAAAAGATAGATAGTCCAATAGTCAGTGCAATGCTTATAAAAGATGAGAATTACAGATGTTTCAAACCACAACCTACCAATCTACCAACATGGTTTCATTAGCATGTCAAAAGACAAGTAGAGATCATGGACTATAGTAATTTCATCAATTATGCCATGTTATAGTTTTGGTTTTGTGATAGCTTGAATTCCACTTTGATATTAGGAGAAGCCAAATATTCTTGGAAGTATTCATGAAACATTTATGAACAATAAGTGAATCGCTATTAAAACCTATATACGTGTGCATTGCAAATAAACTATGCTAAAATTGAGTAATTAACAATGAAGAAATGGATTTGATTGACAATATTGCTTTTACTATTTTATAAAAAAACACAACCAAGATTCATGTTTTTACCAAACTTCTATATTTACATATTGTAAATAAGATTGTAACTATTTTATTTTTTACTAATATATCAAGTATCAATTACTCTTTAAAAAAACTAAATTATATAATTTATTTTTACCATTGTGCAACAATGAAGTCTTCTATGTGGCTAATGGAAAAAACAAAATAATTAATCAAGAATCCGAGTTGTATTTCCAACTATTTAACTTATTGTTCTTATTGGAACTTGTGTCTACTGGGAAAACAAAATACTTAAATAGAATCTCAGTTATATTTCAAAATCTATACCTTATTGTTCTTATCGGAACTTCTTGTGATTATTTTGAAGAAACTTGAAAAGCCCTAATTTGTTGACATACATTCAGGTGATATCCCAAACTACCTGCACAAACAAGTCATTCAAATACTCGAGTTATCATATATCATTGACTTAATAATATTGACCTAAGTTGAAAAGCAAGAAAAATAATTTGTTGAAGTAGTTTCATTCATTAGATTATATCAACATCGGATAAGAATTTGAACACTGAAAAAATTTGTTGGAGTATAAAATGATATCAAAATCCAGCTAAACAAACAAATATTCCAAGATCAATATGTGAAAAAAGAGAAAATGATCTTCATAACAAAACATTGACAAAAATATAACAATTTCATTTTGTAAATTTTTGTCACACTATGACATGTCATTGCCCAAGTTCCCATTGGGCATACATAAAGTTTTCACGTTGTCATGGATTCTCATGTGTTATTGTTTGTTTTCAGTAGTTTGTACAACAAAACTACATATGGTTGCACAAAACAAGCACATTAACTCGCCCACTTCTATCATATTTGTTTAGTGCTGAATTCAATGGATTTTCATTATAACAAGGTCTTGCAATAAAAGTTCATGATCAAACTAAAGAAGAGGAATTGCAATAAAAGTTCATGATGTAAGTGATGAAGAACTGGAAATTGAGAACCCAAAAAGAGAAGTTGAGGCGGTTGATAATCAAACTAAAGAAGAGGAATTGCAATAAAAGTTCATGATGTAAGTGATGAAGAACTGGAAATTGAGAACCCAAAAAAAGAAGTTGAGGCGGTTGATGCACCGGAAGACAGAAGCATTAAAACCTTGACAGATTTGAAGGGGGAAATAATGAAGACACCTATTTATTCAGGGAAATTGAACCCTAAAGAGTTAATTGACTGGATTAGGGACATGGAAACATTATTTGACATGGAGCAAACTGAAGAGAGTGGAGCGAACTGAAGAGGGTGAAGATGGCATGTATGAAGTTGAAGGACATGCATCTTTATGGTGGAACAATGTACAATTAAAAATTCAAAGGGAATGCAAAGACAAAATAAAGACTTGGATAAAATGGTGGCTAAAATCAAAAGTAGATTTATCTATGTCGATTACACTATGAATTTGTTTAGGAAGCCACAAAACCTTAGGTAGAAGGAGAAATGATTTTAAAAGAGTATATGGAAGAATTTGCGACATGAAAGACGCGACGGGCACGCCGATAATTATGTCGGCCACAGAAAGGTTTTGGTAAAGTTAAATTGATGCTTATTCTAATTTTAAAGTGACAAATTTGGAGAGACCCAGCAAATAGTGCCGCCAATACTTGAAACTATGGACCACTGTAAAGATTTCATTTCTTTATAATATGTGCTATAATTGAGTTGGGTTGCTGTTAAACTCTCTGAATGGTAAGCCACAGGGTGGTCCCACTGCTTAAGCACGGCTGCAACGGCATTTTGAACAACTGGCAAAAATTACGCCACCCCGATTACAAATGGAGCTCCATGTTTCCATGATGAGATATTTCGAAAGGAGAAAGAGATTAAGAAATTGTAATGTGGGTTCTACCACAAGCTATTAGAATCTTCAACAAAATCATGGGTTTCATCGGTCTTAAGGACCCAAAATTAAAATCTGGCTAACTTTATGACCACTGCTCAGAGTGGACTAAAATTTTAATTAAAAACTCATTATAATGCAAACGTATTTATCTATGCACCATATTCCTGGCCATAGACATTGTACGAGCCACTGCTAAAATGCCAATATGGCTCACGCAACTGAGGATAAGAGACGAATCAGCTTTTGATTTGTCGGCTTTTGATTGAGATTCAGGCGGTTGACATGGATTCTCATCCACTTTAGTGACATGGATACTTTTGGCCGGCACTGCCTCTGATTTCAATATCCTTATCAGTTATCTCCCACTGCCACAATTTGTCGGTAGAAGACAAATTCATAGGGAAAAGCAGTAATCAAATGGGCGGCATCGATTAGCATGATATTGTGAGCAATTTACGAAAATCTAAAAGGCAGTGGCCCCGACAACGTCATAATTGAAACCAATGGCCACAGATCCAAAAGACAATTCCAACTAAAAGGATTTGAGACCCCGTGGGTTTGTGTAGATAATCTAACGATTTCAACCCTATATAAATAGGACATTAAATTTTACTGTCAGTAAACGTTGATTCATACCTGAGCCAGGATCTACTGTTATTTCTCTTTGAACCTTACAACTTACATACGAATTTAAAAATAGAGGGTTTCAGCGGGCGTTTTATCAATATAGGCATTCAGGGCTTCTTTCAAACAAGAAAAAATTAAACTGAGATTTCTTCGGCGTATGTGAACCTCAGCTATTTTCATAAAATCTTAGTTCTCATATGCAAATCATGGATACAAAGGATGACAGCGGAGAGCTCCAGACAGTATAAATAGTTAGGGTTTTTATATATAATGAATTAAATAACCTCACGGCTGTAACCAGCAACAGACGAAATTTTAAACATTATCTCTGGGACTTTGACCCATCGTATTCAGATTTCCATTCCTTTTACATTTCGAGTACAGGTTTAATAGTAAACTCACACAATAAAAGAAGATCCCTATCATTGTAGTCGTATAGCTTACAGCAGAATTTCTGAGTGTTATATAAGTCTACCTTAACATCTAGCAGCCGAGAAAACAAGTGTAAAATTGCAAGGTATGCTTATCATAGAACCAGTAGCATTTAAGCTCTATGAGAGTCCTAGCTCAGATCTCCAGCAAAAGGAAATACGACAAACATTCAACATTACAGGCAGAAGGCAGGTGCTGTAATCTTGGCTTTTAAAATCAAAATCTAGACAGGTTCTTCCACTTTGAATATTGGCGAGTACCAGTCGTAGGGTTTCAACGAGAACTTTTCAAACAAAAGTCTATACAGAGATACTACAGTAAAACCGTGATGCAGAGATTCGACATCCATCTTCAGAAATTATATGCTGTTATAAAGATTCGGTTAACCTCGACAGGGGTTATTGCGAAAGAAATTCTTCCACACATTACTGGAGTCGGTTTGGTGCAATGCATGCTTACCATGTGAAGTAGTCCAAATCGCCAGTAGCTGGATGTTTAAAAAAAAAAAAACCTGCCACGGACACAACCAAGACTTTAGTAATCGGAAAGAGAAAACACAAAAAATCTATGTATGAAAACTTTATAATATATCTGCATCTTCTTACCTCTGAGATCACGGCTCCTCCTTGTTATCCACGAGAGTGACCATCCAAACTCTGCAACGAGAGTTTCGTCTGTTCAAGGAACCATCAAGCAAAAGTCTGGTGTATTTTTACCCTGCGAACCTTTCCTTTGACCAGCGTAGTTGCATGAATTCGTATTAAGGGTGTTTCATTCGTTCTGGAGAGGCATTTTTACAAAGTCGAATGGAGACCTGAGAAACCCTTGCCTTAGCAATTGTGTCAAGCTCGATCAAGACTGGAATCGAGGCCAATTAAGAGTATTGTCACTTCATTTAAAAGATTTAATGAGAGTCACATGGCTCGGTACCATGCTGAGCTACTGGCAGCCATCGAAGACCCCAATCTAGAACGATGAGCCAACAAATTTAATGGAAGGTTTAAATGTTCAGGTACCCCTGCAGGAAGTGTCAAATCCCAGCGAAATGTTGTAGGCTGAAGGATAGATGAACATTTTTAATCTTATTCCGAACTGGAGAATGGAAAGGCAACCTTACTATAGGTAACGTTAGCCAGATATCACCTTGCATTTAATCGTGGTATAATAACAGAGTATTGGAATTTCCTTACAATAATAATCGTGGTATGATAGCATTGGTATAATAACATAGTATGAACCTTCCTAGAGCTTGCAAATGTCCTTCATTGCCAAGATAGAAACCTTTCCGCAGCCATTAACCTATTTTAGTAGGTTGATCAAAACATGTCGCGTATTACAATGAAAAGCATGCCAAACACTCATAATCTAAGAATCGAATTCTAAACGTTTCATGAAATCAAGTATGTTCAATTTTTCCAATTGTCACATCTTGTCGATGGTACCATGCTTTCTACAACAAGTTCATGGAGAAATTTTTATACCAAGTAGAATGCATTTAACATCATACCCTGTACCTATAGCAAGAAGTAATCAAGAATTGAAGGCCACATCATGATGTGACTAAAACATGCATGCGGAGTCACTTTTAATTGGTAACTCACTTCTGCGTCTATGAAGAAATCCAGGTGGTATAGGTGTACCTGTGAATCAGTACAGAATGTTGTTAGCTTTAGCTAAGTAAGCAGCATGCCAACCATAAGCACTCCTCTAACTAGCAGAAAGAATTTCACGAGACAGAGTTTAAGCTAGTTTAGCATGCGAATGTAATTTCATTTTTAATGTGTGGTCACTTAGATCCGATTGATGTTTTTCATCGTAAGGAGAGAATAACAAAAAGGGAAGAAAAGTTTTTTTTTTATGGAGATTTTACAGATATTTGGGGCTCATGAATTGCCGCCATTGTGAAAAAACCCCAAATTAATGTACCAATAGTGTTCACGTGATTAAGGAGTGAGATCAATCGCCACGTGGAAGCATTGACGGCGTTGGAACTCACTGCCAACACTACTCTAAAGTGCATACGAGCAACATTTAGATTGTCACGTCCTCCCCCTTAGATTGACGGTTCTCGTGACTCGTGAGGGTCAATAGATATTGAAGGAAGAAGATTGATCAATCCACAAGGTTTGTAGACAATTCATATGGATTAGCATAAAGTACATACAATAAAATTTAACTATGCAAACCATAACCTAGAAGTTGGATGTTAATACAATTTAGTATTTTGAATTGTAGCATATATTTTATGGGTTGAACCCTTATGGAGTAATGACAAGGAACCATATGGAAATCCTTTGGGGTGCTAGTTACCCAAGCACATAGACCCTTTAACAATTTTAAATAAATGATAATGTGAAAACATAATGATGAGGTTAGAAATGCATAGGGAGTACTAAAATATAAATAGCCATATTAAGGGTTTCAAAGATAGAGGCTTCTTAATTAAGGTGAGAGCTAAATTTAACATAATTAAGAGAGCTCGGCTCTATAAATTACATAGGTTACAAGTTCAAGACTCAGGAGCTAGAACAACCAAACTACAAACCCTCAGCTTGTCGGCCACGCAGAGCTACCACTACCCAGTAACAAAAATCACAATAAACTCATCGATCACAGCAAATGTAGGGTTTAACCACATGCATTGAAACCCTTGCCAGGTCACCGGTGGGATTTACGAAATCACAAACCATCTATCACATTAAATGAGCCATCACTACCAAGGGAACCAGCTCGACAACGTTTAAACCTTTGTCAAGTTACAACTCAGCACTCAGTTGATGCACCAAGATGCTTTCCCGTGAACCAAGCTTACTAAGCCATCCACGAGGGAATCCCACTATTCTCGTTAGTTGAAAACATTCAATGCATAGGATACAATCACATCCGCCAACCTGTAAACCATATTAACATTCACATCATACAACGTGGATATAGTTATGGTAAGGTCGTATTATACACCCTTGTAACATTAAGTTAAGGGTTGGTTAGAACTTCACCGAGGTCGCATAAGTATCACCGAGGTTACATAAGTGCACACAACACATAATAGAATATCTCCAAAGTTCACATAGTATCGTAGGATCATATAGTATTATATGTTTACAAATTATCGATCAAGTTTGTATAATATTGCATTTTGCATAGCATCATATGTTTGTATAGTTCACTAGGGTGGCATATTATCAAATGGGGCCACACTATTGCACATAACACACAACATATAATATGTTATGTATATAGTTTGTAATTGTTTGATAATGTCCCAAACACCATATAAATAGATAATATAAATAATTAAAGAAGATTGTTTATACATACATGCCATTGTATAGTGAAATATAAGACTTGTTAATAAATCAAATTATCATGACCATGATAGAAGTATAGATCCAAGGCAAGTTAGCAAGACAGGTATATATAGGATTTCCACAAATTGCCACGGAGGAAGAAGGTAGATAATTACATACAATTCAACATGAATGGAAACCAAAAATAATTCTAGGTACAACACTGTGAAACGATCATTACAGATCTTCTCTGAAAAACTGTTGAATACTTGTCACAACTTTAAACTCTTACCTGTAAATTGTTACAAGTACGAAATCACATGCTTTAGCATGAATGCTAAGTAAGCCTCGGGTTGTCCATAGGACCCCTTTATCAATCAATAAAAGTATATTAGTCAAAGATAACTGATTCATAAATCATAACATCAATAATAGAAGTTGCAGTAGTATTAATAACATCAAGACATAAACATAATTCTGTTAGTTGCAATTTCTTATACGATAAACCAGCATGGTATTTATTACAGCAGGATAACATTTTATGCTTTGTTCTATTCCGCACATATTAAATTAACATTAATTGTCACGTAGAAAAATTTTAAAATTTTGTGATTTTTCCGGGATGTTACACATTTAACTACATCTCTTAACTTAAAGATGAAAAACAATATAACATCAATTCAAACAAAGCCTAAATAAGCTATTAAATGAGGATTGCTCAAGGACAATAATCCAAAGAGAATTCCATCAATATTATCATTGGTACACTATTATCAAATTTAAGCAAAACTTAGGATCATAAGCAATATGAAATAAAAATGGAAGGTCTTTAAGTTTAGGTGGGTATGAATCGATCTCGTGATTTGGACGTATGAATCCATCCCATGATTTGGAGGCTATTCCTCAACACTCCCAAATAAAATAACCCCCAATATTTATATTACTATGTCAAATTAAAAACCCCCCTTGACCCCTTAATACGGGGCAATATATTTTTTAGGTTTTTAAGAGTATTCAACCCCCCAATATGAATGGACGTGATATGATATTGCCTCACTAGTGAACCCCCCGTGGTGAAAACCTATCCTTAAATTTTTATAAGAAGTGGTTCTTGCAGCATAATGGCCAAAAATGTGCATATTATAATAAAAAAACATGATCCATGAGTTTGTTTCAAAAAATTCCGTGCTGCTAAATTATCAACACAACGCAAAAGAAAACCGTCGGTATTTATCGGGAAACGAGAAGTCCCTAGAATTAAATATTTAGAAGCTTCGAGATGAAGTCTTCTTCACAGTGATTCTGTAAATAAATTTATCAATGGCATACCTTGTTAATCTATGCATTATGGGATGATATAACTACCGCAAAAAATAGCACTGAACATGCTCCATTTTATTTGCTATATGGACAAGAAGTTGTGAAGGCAGTAGAACTCGAGTTAACTTCCTTTAGATTAGTAGTTCAAGTTAAAGAGATACATGGTTTATGATTAAGCATACGATACATGGTTTATGGAAATGAGTTGTTAACCATTTGAAAGTTTCGAAAGGTGGCGGCGTTGTTATGATAATGGCCATAAATGTAGATTTGGCATCAAATCCCAAAAAACATTTAATGTCACTTCCAGTTCTCCCAACATGGAAAACATTTAGTTTTCCATGTCAGCAAGGTCTTGCAATTTTATTGGTTGATGGTCATTTCATTTTGTAAAGGTCATAGAATGTGTAAGAGCACAAAGATTTGAAATTAATGCATCAGTACGTAGGTGGCAAATGCCCTGTTTTTCGGCCTTTTCACCTATCAATGAGGTTAGATTCACCATTTTACGCTCCAAAACTTACCATTCCCACCATCTGGAAGCACTCACTGTCCGACTGTAACTATTTTGGGCCGCCAACAAAGGAAGGTTATTCAAGATTTTGAAAGGTATGCACATCGATAGCAAATTTTCCATCAAATTTTAAAACTTGTAGTGTAGTTTATGATGGATCATTTTGATTGTCTTCCTATTTGCATGCTCCCTTCTCCGTGCTCCTTTGAATAAAGTTGTATGTGTGAAAATTCGACTGGTTTAATGATGTTTGTTTTTGGAGAGGTGGCAATGTTCGATAAATGATATTTTTTACATTCTAAAAGGCTAGTCAAAATTGTTAATATTACAGAAGTATTTATTGGTTTCTCTTCAAAAGCTCCTTTGTTACCCTAAAATCAGTATGATGATAGTGAAAATGAAAATCCACCCTACCTACTCACCTTCCTCCTATTGGGTTCATTGAAAATGAACCCACATCAACACCATCGCTTTTTAAATGGGTCCATACAACATGACAAGCAGCTAATGATCTTGTTGGTGATCGTAAAAATCAACACCACATTCACAGTCCCAACAAGCCTCCTCTCTTTTAGCTCAAGTTTTTGAGACTTTTAATCTAGATGTGATCTAGATCCATTAGTAGAAGATCCTCTCTTTTAACTCAAGTTTTTGAGACTTTTAATCTAGATGTGATCTAGATCCCTTAGTAGAAGATCCTCACCATCCTGATTGGAATTTTGCAATAAATTGAAAGACATAAGATCCAATTAGTTTTCAAATGATTGGATCATATCATTTGGTATCAAATCACCAAGTACAAAAAAACAATAATTAACTCACAAGTACTATGGCTAAAATAAGATGATGTAGAGGATTGATATATGATTTACACATTGGAGTTTCCCCATCTTCACATGTACGTATGGCTCAAATAAGATGATGTAGAGGATTGATGTATGACTTGCACATTGGAGTTTCCCCATCTTCACATGTACGTATTGCATATTGCTTACTTAAAAAAATAATCGATAGAAAGATCCCAATTCATACTAGTTTACCATAAATTGATGAATAAGGAGAAATCAGAAATATAAGAAATATTGCTCCACTAATACTAGAAATAATGCAAAAAGAACCAGGGAAAACGCTATGTAGGACACTAGGATATTGTAGAGACCAGAGTGTCCATTACCTACACAAGGAGCCTTCATAATATAATTTGCATCCTAATCTTTATTAAATAAAGATATCTTCCCTCATTTTGTTGAGTTCCCCAACATTGGTTTCTCGAAAACAAAATCTCTCTGTACAATTTTCCAGCAGCCTGTTACAAAGATAATATCCATGGAAGAAAAGGAGTTGAGGGTGGGGTCAATCGTGGGGTTTACTATTGTCTCTGATTCAGTTAGGACTAGTCCAAACACTGGTCGTACTTCTGTGTATGGATCTTAGTTGAATTATTTGTTTAAATGGTCAGTAGTTCTTCATCAATTTCTTTAGAAAGGACCATGGAAGATCTTCCAGTAAGGTGGCATATTTATTAATTTTTAATATTTAAGATTTATGTTTTTAATTATTCAACCTATATTCAGTTTGCTTGGATTTTAAGTAGCTTAAGATTCAATGATTAATATGCTCACTACAACTGCATTAAATGGCCAACAGCAAGCTAAATAATATTCGCCTGCACGATCATTCTTTCATTCAATATTGATATAAGTCTTGGTGTGGAGACAAACTAGGGTTAGTGACACACACAGCCAGTAGAATTGTGGAGAATTGGGTTGACAACTCAAGATCACGGCCACCTAGTCCACCACAGGTTCACATGTAACTCTTGCAAATTGCTGTTATTTGTGAACTACTTGTCAATCTCGAATACAGTTGAATTCCATCTTTTGTGCACAAGGATTCTAGAAAATGAGCAATAAATTCCAGACAAAATCTCCTCGATATGAATTCACAAGATCTGTCGCACCTTCACTTTACAGCGTTCGATAATAGATCTATATCTTTTATATAATAAGTGCGTTACATATCTATCATCCACCAAACAGGATCTGGGAGTAGTCCGAGGCAACTTAATGCAAGGCGTTGCCTCTACGTTTGGGCACGCTGTCTGATAAGTATTCTATATAATAAAAGCTCTTGAGCTCTATAAAATAAGCGGTTTACCTCATGAAATCTCACATAATCTCAATATTATAAGAATTGGTCAGAGTACTGCTTTACTCAGATGTGCATTGGCATGAATTTTGAGCTTTTAAATATTCAATAACATAGGAATGGATGGATCTATTCTAGTAGAATTCACGAACTGTAAGACAAGATTTGGACCGACTAGCCAGTAGAAACTGACTAGGTATAGAAAATGGAACCTTCAGAATATCTGAAGCAATCTCTTCTCTCTGTCTGTTGCTGTTCGTCAACTTCGGCTTCGGTCAGATGTTTCACACACGATGACCGCCATGATCAACGACAGAGAAAGGGGAACGAAGAAGATTTTTACGAGCCCGAGAGGCTCTCTGTTGATGAAGTCTTGGACAAGTATGTGGTCGGTTTTGGCCCGGCTCAGGTGGCCCGTGTTCTGATAGTGTCTCTGGCGTGGGTTTTTGATGCCATGCATACCCTCATTGCAATATTCACGGATTCTCAACCATCTTGGCAATGCGTAGGCTCTGAGAGTACGTCAGATTTCAGAAAAAATGCCACCCAGCAGATCAAGACCGGATGCACAAAAAAATCATCCATTTGTGAAATGGATTCAAGCCTTTGGGAGTGAATAGATGGCAGAGGATCGTCCATAGTTTCAGAATGGATTCTCATATGCCATAACCAGTTCAAGGCCGGTATTCCTGCTTCCCTCTTCTTCATCGGATGTATTTTAGGTATCGTGTTTTCTTCAAGCCGATCCAGCTTCATTATCCAAAAATTGTGAAGAAGTGTAAACTCAAGGTAGTTCTTTATTTTTCATGTGGAAGTTCTGTTTTAATGTTTGCAGTCACATTTCTTATAATGCTCTTAAAATCATCAAAATGAGACCCTTCCCTCATTGTAATTAATGAGCCTTCATGTTGGAATATTGTAATTAATGAGCATGTTAGTATTTATGTAGCCCTATTTGTATTTCGCAGTCCCAAAACTTCTTAGGTAGAATTTATTACAGTTTTTAATGAAACCTTGTAGATTCCAGAAGAAGCCAAACCAAGTATGTGTATAAATGAAAATCACTCACAGAAGATTAAGAAGAGATGTGTAAGGAGTCCAAGCTTTGTAAAAGCCCTAGTTTTAGGGGGGAGTAACTTCAACATATGTTTCGGTTCTTATGTTTTGGCATGAAATACATTTATACAAAGTTTGTTTAAGTTTAGGTTACGCACAGCTAAATAGGTATGGGAAGGTAACTTGTAACTTGTGCGCAGTTAACCTTCGTAAAATTTAAAAAAGCTTATGCAAAAGTAATTTGTAAACCCATGCTTCCCAACCTTAACGTATATAACTTGTGCGCAATTAACCTTCGTAAAGTTAAAAAAAGCTTATGCAAAAGTAATTTGTAAACCCATGCTTCCCAACCTTGGCGTATTTTAATGTCAAACTGATTACGGTTTTTCATTATACATCAGAGTATCATGATTAAGTCGCATTGTTTTCTTTTTTTTATATGGAAATTTGGTGATCGTATAAAATTCTCTTAATTTTATATGTAGTACCCTAAATTTATTTTTAATAACGTTTAATTCTGTCTATCAAAAGAACTTTGAAACCTTATAAACCCTGGAAAATCTTGGAAGTAATTTATTTTTAATAATGTTTAATTCTGTCTATTTGAAACCTTATAAACCCTAGAAAATTTTGGAAGTAATTTTGTGTATCCGTGTTTTTATTTTATAATTTGGGGTATGATGAAGGTATCTTCCTAGCTTGCAAAAGATAGATATATATTTATTTTATCCTGTAGGTTCAATTCTTGCAGGTCATGGGAGTAATTCTGAAGTGAATTAAATTTATCCATGGAGTGTTTTTGGGTTCGTCCTTATTTAGGTTATAGACTTATCCTTATTTTTAGTTGTAATATATATATTTTTAACAAAAAAAAAAAAAAAAAGGTATTATTGTTATTCAGGATGAATCAAATAGTTCATCAAATAGTATAAAGATTGTCAAATAGTTCATCAAATAGTACAAAGATTGTTCTGGCAAAAAAGATGGCTCCAACATTTCACATCTTTTCAGAAAATAAGCTTTCTCATGACTATAAAAAGTAGAGACATGAAACATATAACAAAAAAACTTAATTATAGAAATAACAAACACCCATATCCTGGATGTATGCATTCATCCATTCTTCCCAGATTAAGTGTCCTTCAACACCATCAAGTGTCGTTATGTTCCCTGTAGATATGTTCAAAAGAAATGAACTCATGTATAGAAATCTCTTGCCTTGTACGCTGACAATAATGATGAAGTGCTGCAACATTAAGCTTAAATTCACCAACTGCCCATTTGATGGTCACACGCGAATCACCAAACATTTTTAGGTTGACTAAGCCAAAGATATTAGCCACCCTCAATATACACCAAAGAGCCATTAATTCTGCCTTCATATTTGTCCCTTTACCGCAATTAATGCGTAAAGTAAAATAATGATCTGTAAAGTAAAATAATGATCTTCATTTAAATAAACAACCTCACCAGTGGCACATAAGCCATTTTGTGGAGCGCCATCGAAAAACATGACACGTTGATGGACTTTAAAGGAGAAGTGACTCAAATCGCCCCGCTTTTCCAGGGATTTGTTCCCTAGGTAGTTCCACCTTATTTACTGCGGAACTATGCCATGGAACTGTTCCCCCAGGTGTTTTGTCCCATTTTAAGACGACCCAGATTATCGAAATTCCCCAAAAAAATAAAAAATGATGGAAGCAGAAAAAGTTCCCTTCTTAGATCTCCGAAATACCGGGACAATTTGAGTGCGAATGTAAATCCTTACCATCCTGATAAGCCTGAAACATCTTCAAAACAACCACCGCACTAGCAAATACGGAACCAATATTTCTATATTTCCTATATAAATATTCCTAATTAAGTATTTCTAATTGTAAAAAAAAAAATATACTTCCCCATATTGAAATTGTACTGAATTTTTTTAAAATTACATAATTTTTCCAAATCGTATTGACTCCGAATCTTCATTTAAGTGTCTAGATGTCTATCCTGGTAAGTATTTGTAGATTGAATTTATTATAAGGATTTAAAAAATAACTGATGGTGATTAATATAGCTACTAAAATTTTCTATCGGATCCCATCAAATTGTAGGCGGAGGGATCTTGGGATCTCTGGCCGATACATCACTTGGTCGAAAGAGGACTCTAATGCTCTCAAGTTTGATAATGTCGGTGTCAGGATTTTTAACAGCTCTATCTCCCAATATCTGGGTGTACTCCTTCCTGAGGCTGGTAAGCGGGTTTGGCCGAGCAGGTGTTGGCGTATCCAGCTTGGTTTTGTCAACAGAATCAGTGGGGACAAAGTGGAGAGCACAGATTGGGCTGTATGGATTTATCTTCTTTTCTGCAGGAATGGCCTCCCTTTCTGGAATTGCATACTTGGCCAGATTCTCGTGGCGAATCGCCTATGTTTCCATATCTGCCTTGTCCATGGCCTACTGTTGCGTCCTCCTTCCTTTCGTCGACGAATCTCCCAGATGGTTGGCGATCAAGAAAACAGAACCCGAATCTCTGGGCATCCTTAAAAAATGGCTTCCCGGAATGGTAAGATTTTGCCAGAGAACGTTCGTATCAGCGTATGTGCAGACCAAGACGCGGGAGCCACAAATTCGGCATGGGCTATCAGCGCGGTATTAAAAGTACCATGCTCACGAAGGAGAATGGTGGTCGTGATGGGAGTTGCAGTCGGGACCGGACTGGTATTCCTCGGGTTGCAGCTTAACATCACGAATTTGAACTTCAATCCATATATCCTTAATGTGCTCAATGCTCTCATGGAGATCCCCGGCATAGCAATTGGAAGTCTTCTTCTTCCAAGAACCAATCGGCGAATTTTTCTATCGGTTTCTTCTATAATGTGCGCTCTATTTTGCTTTGCCTGCATTTTCTTTTCTCAGTTAAATTCTACCAGTTACAGCTGGCTGCAGATTTTGGCAGAAATGATCAGTTTCTTGGCAGCCTGCACGTCGGTTGATATATTGTATATATTCTGCTTGGAATTGTTTCCTACGAATGTGAGCAATGTGGCACTGTCAACGATGAGGCAGGCAATGATGGCGGGTGCTGCCGTTGCTCCTGCGGTCGTTGTTATGGGAAGAATACATTCCTGGCTTTCCTTCCTCGCCTTTGGAGGATTCGCACTTCTGACAGCAGTCTTTATTCGGCTTCTGCCTGAAACTCGAAATCGTCGGCTCCACGAGACACTCGAAGAACAGGATCGCGAGGAGGGAGGAGGATCGGACTGATGAGTAGCAGAATAATTTGGGTTCCACTCGAGCTGATTTCCATCAACATAAAGTTTAACCATGGTAATGGTTTGCACTTTAAAAAGCCGTTTGCACTTAGAAAGGTTTGTTCTCTGTGTTCAAATTTAACTAAAATCTTTTTAGGTGATTTGAACCTTTTAGGCCCAATCAACATAAAGTTTAAATCATGGTAATCATTTCTTATCTATTGTAATGCTAGTTGTGCTGAAGAGGCCCATTCTACAGCACAATGGGGGATGCATAATTCTTTCCGTGGTCGTCTTGGAGTTGACATGTGTTTTTTTTTGCACCGAAGAGGCTCATTCTACAGCATAGTAGGGGGATGTGTAACTCCTGCGTCCAAGAAGCCCATTCTACCAATAGGAGGATGTGTAAGTGGATTGACATGTGTTTTTTTTTAAATAGTAAAATATTATAAAAAAATAACATGTTTTTTCAAATTAGATTTAAAACATTTACAAAGGGCATATATATATAACTATACAAATTAGATAAATTAAAAAGCTTCTTCAAGATTTGCATTTTAAAAAACAGTTTGTACCTAGAGATTTGATCTTTGTCCGGGCTTGGTAGATCCTCTTTTAAGATGAATCTATGCTAATTTAAACCATGGCATTCATTTCTTGTCTATCCATTGTAATGCTACTTTACTTTTGAAAATGTAAGATCTAAATATTTGCTTTCTAGTAAACTTATAATATTATCCACAAAGTTCAGATAGTATCACAGAGTCAGGTTGACCGGCATCCAGAAAAGACTAAAGCCACAGGTCAGGTCGAGAGCCATCCAGAAAAGACTAAAGCGACCTTTGTTGCGGTTTAGATATGTTTTGTGGTTGCAGCGGCCGTTGTTGCCCCTCATGTTGCAGTTGTTCTTGCTGTCGTGGTTCCACTCGCTTCTGTGGAAAAATGGGTGGATTTGTAGTAGAGAAAATATGAAGATGCCATCAAGTATTTTATCTTTTCAAAGGATAAACATTGATCTCGTCAGCTGTTACTGTCATGGACTACAAGGATAAACGTTGGTCTGGTGAGTTGTTACTGTCATGGACTACAAGGAACCTCACGGCGCTACCATCATCAACATAGATGTTCTCTAATCATGACTGTCTCCTCTGCTGACTTATCGAGGGAAACTCATTTCAACTTTATTTGATGATTCCAAACAGAAATGGAAATCCTTTTAGAATCATTGACTCTCAAATATGTGTGTCATGCAAAAAAAAATTGCTACCAGTTCTATCTATTTCTTGCATGACTTAAGCTTTGCACTATGGCAAGTGGATCTACCTTTAGACTAAATATTGATTTGAAGTTGCTGAAGGTTTCACTATCTATTAGTATGATTCATCTTGCTACATTGTTTTGTTGTTTGATGTAATATACATCCCTGTAACAACAAATGCATAATGCTACTTCCTCCTAAAAAGAAATTGTCAGCTAAGTATCTTTTGGAAGAGGTAAATTTCAGTAATTGTATAATTTGGATGCCAATTTGGTTTTTGCAACGTTCCATGGAGTTCAAAATGGACATTCATACGAGGGACTGGATGCTTGCAATGTCTAGATTATAATTATTATAGAATTCTCATGGATGTTAGAATGCCATCACTGGAATGCACATTGGCACTTTCATTGCTATCAAAGATATGGACACCATGATTACGGTTTTTGTGAACAACCTGGAACAAATGATCAATAGAACAAGATATTGATTTATGGTCAATAGAACAAGATGTCTTTCGACTTGGAATCGGGAGAATCAAACAAAATAAAGAGAGATTTATGCAGGACATCAAATACTGGCACAAAACGTTGATCGTTGCAACTAAGACATACACCAAGCAATAACCGTGTTCGTGCAGAAGATGATCAGGCTGGTGTAGGAAAACATCTTTCAATTTATAAAGCCTGTAACACCCAAATGCTTATCATACAGGGCTGCTGGATCATCTCAACATGTAGCCTTCTTTCTGCTCACATGTTTGCAGGATTAGGATAGTTTTCATGGAATAAAAAGTGTGTAGAATAAACTGAATTGTAAAGCCTGTAACACCCAAATGCTTATCATACAGGGCTGCTGAATCATCTCAACATGTAGCCCTCTTTCTGCTCACATGTTTGCAGGATTGGGATCGTTTTCATGGAATAAAAAGTGTGTATAATAAACTGAATTGTAAAGCCTGTAACACCCAAATGCTTATCATACAGGGCTGCTGAATCATCTCACCATGTAGCCCTCGTTCTGCTCACATGTTTGCAGGATTGGGATCGTTTTCATGGAATAAAAAGTGTGTATAATAAACTGAATTGTAGATTGAAATAGATCCACAATATTTGATGGTAGATCTGTCATTTTTGTGTTTTCCACATATCATTGTTATTATTTGCTGAGAAATGAATTGTACGAAGTTTTCAAGAAGTGCCATTACTATTTATGAAACAAAATACGATTGAATTCACGAAGCTTAATACAATTGACTTAATTAAGACAGTGTATGGATTTAAAAGAATTTTATTAAAGCTTCTCTTTCATGGTTTTATTTGAAATTTTATATTTTTGTTAAAAATATAAATTAAAAATGATTTTAAAATATTTAATCACCTCTATACCAAGGGTTTAGTAGCAAATATATCTTCTCTAGCAATTAGATCAGTGAAGGCCCAGAATTGTCTCACGGGATGATGCATGATGCAGGATAATGCTTATGAGAAGCCTGGGCAAGGCAAAGAAAGGATAGCAGCCTATTTCAAGGGGCTGTTATGGAAAATAGTGAACTTTATGTTGTCCATGGCAATGTTCTTTTTTCATATATATTAGAAATAGGTAATATACGCATTACTTCCTGGGTATTACCTCTATTGCCATACTTTAAGCAAGAATGTGTCTAATTATACTTTGAAGATAGGGTAATTTTTTGTTTGTTCCTCCTCACTTTTGTTCAACTTGTCTGAAATTCACAACTAATGAGAACAATGCCTTCTATCAAGGGAAAAAGGAACACCTCCAGCAGTTAAAAGATTTGAGTTGCACAGTAAATAAATAATATCTTTTTCTTTGTTTTAGAGCTGCGCTTCACTTAGCAAATATTTTGCTCTAATTATTTTTTCAACCGCCGTGATTACCTGTAGACTTTCTACTGCGCAGTTGAACTTCACATTAATGCGGAGTTCTCTAACTTCCCGTTAAACTAGGACATTTACCACTCTGAAATACTTTGAATCTTGATTTGATTTACAGACTGTAAATGTAAACAACATTTACTCAGGTCAATATGAAGTAGATGTGCGGCATGCATAAACCAACATTCTTGAGAATGAATACATAAAACTAAAGACATATATTACCACTGTAAAACAAAACAGAGTAACTTTGCCACACTTACAGAGAGATGATTTTTCTTCAATCTTTCACAATTTTACAGAGCTTGGGCTCTTCATACATTTCACGGGATGAGCTTCTCCTCCTTTCACTCTTCTTCCCTCAAATACATCTCTATCTCTATCTCTCCTTAATCCTCTATGAGTGATTTTCATTATCATGGACTCAAGATCACTTCACTTGGAAGCTACAGGGTTACATTAAAGACTGTAATAAATTTCTACCTAGGAAGTTATGAGCCTGCGAAATACAAATGTGGCTACTTAAATACTAACTTGTTGTGAGCCGGATTGGCTGCAAACTGACTGACTGTCTGACATTACAGACTGACTGAGTGTCTGAAAGAGCCGGCGCATATCAGATACGCTATCAGCTCGTTAATTACAATATTCCAACACTCCCCCTTAATTATGAGCGGATGGGGATCATCAAACAAAAAAAAATATCACAAAATATTTCAGAGCTGAAACATGCTCTGTTCATGACAAAGTTCACTGTGCAGAACTTGTCACTCCAAAACAACTTCGCAGATATTGGAATGTGACCCTTGCCAATGGTTTTGTAAATATATCTGCTACCTGATCTTCAGATCTCCAAAATTCTAAACAGATTTCCTTGTAGTTTATCAATTCTCTGATAAAATGATACCTTGTGTCAATGTGCTTGGTTCTCTTATGGAACACATGATTTTTTGACAATGCGATAGCTGAATTGTTGTCACAATAAATGACTGTGGGTTCTTGCTGGTTCTACGACATATCACTTAACATCCTCCACATCCAAATGGCTTGACATGTAGCGCTTGTAGCTGCGACATACTCTGCTTTTGCTAAAGAAAGAGTTACTATGGGTTGTTTCTTTGAAGCCCATGATACAATACCTATTCCTACATGAAATGTATTCCCAGATGTGCTTTTTCTGTCATCCATGCTTCCTCCATTATCGCTATAAGTGTATCCAATGAGTTTGAAATTTTCTGAGGTTGAATACAAAATACCAGTGTCTTTTGTTCCACTTACATACCTCAGAATTCTTTTACCTGCTTGCCAATGAGATTCTTTTGGTAACTCCATGAATCTTGAGATTAAGCTGACTCCATACATGATATCTAGCCTTGTTGCTATAAGATACATAAGGCTGCCAACAAGCCTTTTAAACAGCATAGGATCTACATTGGATCCATCATCATCCTTGCTCAATTTCAAACCTATTATCAGTGGTGTTGGAGCTGTTTAACATCTTAAATCTGCTCAAGACATCACTTGCATACTTTGACTGAGATATAAATATGCCTTTTTTCAGTATGTTGGACTTCAATGCCCAAAAAATACTTCAAATCCCCAAATTATTCATTTCAAATTCACTTTCCATGACTGATCTAAATTCTTCTATGCCAAAATCACCAATAAATATGAAATCATCTACATACAAGCAGACGATTAGCTTATTACCTTGCTTGTTGATTTTTGTGTACAGCGTTGGCTCACATTCACTTCTATGAAATCCATTCTGAATAAGGTAAGAGTCAATGCAACTGTACCAAGCTCTAGGAGCTTGCTTAAAACCATACAGTGCCTTTTTCAGTCTGTATACTCTGTATCCTTGTCTTGGAACTTCCTAACTTTGTGGTTGCTCCACATATAATTCTTCCTCCAAATAACCATTTAAAAATGCAGAATTAACATCCATTTGGTAAACGGGCCATGTCTTATGAGCTGCGATGCCCAAAACTGTTCTGATAGTCTCCATTCGTGCTACAGGTGCAAAGGTTTCATTGAAGTCTATGCCAGGCTGCTGTGTGAATCTTCTTGCTAATAATCTTGTCTTGTGCTTCTGCACATTTCCATCAGCATCTTGCTTGGTCTTATAAATCCATTTCATGCTTATCACATCCTTGTCCTTGATTGTATCCATTCTAGGATCATTTTTTTCTCTATTAATTGTGTGCACAATGAAAAAGTTGTGATAGGGGGGATATGAACTCCACCATGAATTGATATGAAGTGTGGGGTTTGTCTTAAAAATTAGATGGTTTGGCATGTTATTTTAGTCATAATATAAAGGAGGCTACATTATTGTATATTCATCCTAGGATGATTGTGCCTAGATGGAATAATAATAGGACAAGCGACACAACTATATGAAAGAGGCTTGACAGATTCCTTGTTTATGAATTTTCAATTCTCTTTCTAAAGTTCATAATGTGAGATCATGGGTGGACTCAAGAGGAGGATCAACAATTTATCGATCCTTCTCCAATTAGAAAGGATACTGAGCCAATAAATCTTTTTTAAGTTTACTATGATGTGGTGGAGAAGAAATTTTAACTATTAATTCATTAAAAATGGAAAAAATTTGAGCTTTCTTCAATGGAGATAGCATGCCTTCAACTTTATAACTCCTTATGAAGCCGTGGACAAGGATTTAAAAGATATAAAAGAAAAATCTAAGTAGTTTCTCTTGCAATGAAGGGTAAGGATTTGGAATAAAAAAATAAAATAGTATTTTTTCAAATGGAAGTTGAATGGAGTTTGTGAAATATGATGATTTTGCTTGATAATGATGAAGCATAGCTATGTGAACCATATAAAATAGGTTGAAATACTATATAGAATATGTCAACAGTATGGTAGTATGGAAACATTTTATTTAGGGTTAGTAGAATTTGACATCAAACGCTTTCATTCTATTTATGAAGATGTGTGTGTCAATGTTTTGAAAATCATAATAATTGATTTTTCCTTTCCCCTCTTCAATTTGGAAAAAGACAAAAAGATGCTCGATGAGTAGGTGTCCAAATAGGACCTCTTGCTGGCATCTTTGTGATCTATTAAGAAGCACAAATGTTTGGGATCGGAGGGTTGACTAGTGGAATTATTTCTTAATTTTACTGATATTTTTTATATAGATTTATTAAAGGTTATTGAGGAGGTAATATTAAATGGTAATATGCTAGGTGATTGATTTTAGGTCTATTTTATTCCAAAGAAGAAAATTCCGAATTTAAACCAATATTATTATATCATTATGTATATAAAATTATAAAAAAGTTCCAATTAGAATAAAGATATTTTTTTTAAAGGTCATTTCTCAATAGTTAGAATAAAGAATATTTTTTTAAAGGTCATTTCTCAAGAACAATTTCAACTTCTAGAGGGAAGGCAAATTTCGAAGGTACTAAGATCGTCTAAGGTGTAAAATGCTTCATCTATACATCTCAATTTGGATTTGTTCAAATCATTTGATTTTGTGAGTCGGATTTATTTGAGGATATCGATCTTGTAGGTAGGGTTCAATCTTCAAATGGTTAAATGGACCATAGGTTACATTAGAACTATTTATTATGAAATTAATATAAGAGGGTTATAAACTTGTTATATTTTAAGGAGTTATACACAAATTATGTTTTAACCCTTTTATAGGATCTATGTCGATAATATAAAAAATGAAATATTATATTACTGAGTGACTTTTCACTTTTTATATAATTAAATTATAAATTTTAATATAATTTTCTTTCTAATATAAAAATGTTATTTCATGTATAACAAACATAATAATCAATATATATCCCTCGACACAATACAAACTTAAAAATTGAAATTGTATTTTCAATGACATAACTCTTAGTTTTGAGAAGGTAGATATCATATTGCGAGGGATTTGATATTTTTACTTTTGATGTCGATAAACTCATGAAAAAATGTTCCTTCCATTTTAATATAATTTTCATTTTAATAATATAAAGCAATAAACAAACACCAGAAAAAGATAGCCAAACTCCAGAAAAAGACAAACACGACATCGGAACCAGCCAACAGGAAGGTAGTCAAACTTTCGCAACACACACTCAACGAGGTAGAAACGAACACCATGAAGAAAGGATTAAACTTTTCCATAGCACTGAGAAGCATCCCCACCGAATCGATCATCTGTGATATTGAAGACAGTATCCAAAATCTATCTGTTGTAGATAGAAGACGGTTCGACAAGACTGTGCACTCATCTCGAGGACAGCGAAACCTCTCAAAATAAACCTTAAGCAAGAAGAATACTTAGCCTTAAAAAACCTTAGGAATAATGAAGACATAATCATCTTAAAGGCGGACAAAGGGGGAGCTACTGTAGTCATGGATAGATCTCAATACAACATAAAGATGATCGAGCATCTTACCATGAGTGGGAGCTATAGAAAACTCAGTAGAAACCCTATATCCAACGTAATAAGGGAAGTCAAGAAGACTATCAAGAACTCAAACCTTGATGATAGCCTAAAGAAATTATTGATGCCAATCCATGAAATCACCCCTAGAATTTATGGTCTCCCCAAAATCCATAAGGAGGGAGTTCCCCGTAGACCTATTGTAAACACTATAGGCTCCCCAACCTATGAACTTGCAAAGTATGTAGCCAAAATCATAGCCCCCCTTGTAGGAAACACAGACTAATTTATCAAAGACTCGAATGACTTCGTGAAGCTAATCAAAGAAGAAAAAATTGAACCCAAAGACAAGATCTTAAGTTCATATTACCATACATTGATGTATTTTTGACATTATTATATTTTTTACACCATTACATGTTTTAAACCATGTTCATTGTCCAATCACTATCATGCTTCGTCAACAAAATTCCCGTTGCCACCATCAATGTCGATACCATCATCCTCATGCCCATGTTGCCACTGTTTCCATTATCATCATCCCCATTGTCACGGTCGTGGCCATCGAATTCCATCCCCATTGTCACGGTCGTGGCCATCGAATTCCATCCCCATTCCCATTGCCACCATTAATTTCACCACCATCCTCCTCATTCCCACATTGTCACCATCACCACCATCAAACACCCTCGAAGGTTCATACACGAAGGGATCAAGTCACTTTCATGTTCTTGTTCTTGTTTGAATTAAGCCCTAAGTATGCCTTCCAAGACTAACTTTAGCAAAACTAATCTACCTCTCACTTAACAACCACCCAATGTACCAAAAAGTTATTATTTTCTCTATATTAGCAAGAGCCACATCTCCTCTTTTTTGTTGTAACCATTAGGGTTTAGTAGAGATCCGAGGTAACCATTAGGGTTTAGTCCCTCATCGAAAGCATTATCCATGAGAGTATATCTGTTATTGTTTACCCTGATGCCAATTTCCCTAATGGTTGGATTGTACACAACTAAATTGAACCTTATATTGTACACAACTAGTAAATCTGACCTTATCCACCTTTCCTCCCCTTTAAAAAGATCCTCTATGAGAATTTCAAGATGTAGTCAAATGAGAAGAGGACATATTTATAACCAATAACATACTTATAAATAATAACATATTTATCTCACTGTTCACTTGAGTAGGTCACTTGGATTAAGTTGTTAGGAACCCATGTATTTACTTTATTAGTATATTGTTGTTGGACGCATATGCTTTGTAAGTCATCCCGTAGTATTTGTTGATCCATAGTTTGTGTTATTGTTGTTTAGCGCATATGCTTTGTAAGTCGCCCATAGTATTGTTGATCCATAGTTTGTATTGGCCCATGGTTTTGACCCATAGTATTGGCGCCTAGACTTAGTATATAAGTGTGTGTTGAGGCCTATGAAGGCACTGTGAAGTTATTTGTATTGAGCTTGCTCAAAGGAGGTTGCCCCCTCGAAGTGGCCTACGATCAATAAAAGTGATTCTGACTTCTGTCATTTCTGCTATTTCGCATATTCTTATTAATTAATTGTTGCAGGTTCTCCACATGAGTTTCTTATAGATATAATTTACAATGTTTAGTATTTTAACAAATTCGTTTTCCATAGTGCCATTTCTAGAAGTTGAACAATAAAATTGCAAAGGGATTCATTTATGGCTTCAAGTTTTTAAAGGCTCTAAAGGAAAACGATTATGCCTATTTAAAAGAACAAATAACATATTTACAAAGGATTCCTCTTCATTATGGAAGGTGAGATCTCAGTTGAAGGTGCAAGGGATGGTGATATTGGGATACAACAATGCTCAACTAAAGAGGGTGTTGTAATAAAAGTATTATTTGAGGATGCCAAGCGATGATGGGCATAGTTTTCCTCCTAAGGTGGGGGTAATGGTAATAAAATTATCACTACCTCATCTAATTAATTAAAACTTGAAATTTTTAAGTTAGTCAGAGAATTTTAACTCCACTTAACATGTGAGAACTATTGATGTTGATGGAATTTATGCCAAAATTGGAGTGGTAACTATCCTACACTCAATGCATACAATTTTTTGTCTCATCCATCGAAATCCTATACTCAATGGGTAGGAATTTATCTCTCATCCATTACATAGCTATGATTCAATGTTCAGTGCCACCATTTTTGTTTTCTTTTATATAGACAAATTAACAAAAACATTCCCTACTTGATATAAAAAAAAAATATATTAAATAAACTTCCCTCATTGTTTCTTTTAATGTCTCTTACTGAGAGAAATCCTGGATTGCAAAATCGTCGAAATGGAGGGGCTCTGGGCCATGGACCCAACGAAGAGAGGGAACCCTATCATTATTCCAATGTGTTGATTCCAACAGAGTCGACGATTCATTGATATAAGCCATGGTCATTGTTTTATGGTCAGTTGCAACTCGCCTCCTAGAGGCTTTCAAGGACACATGTTGAATTGGTCCCAAGGGCATATGATTTGATATGGGAAGCAGAATTGAGTTCCGTGAGATGTTGCAAGTGTGATTGGGAAGGTTCTATGAGTGAAGGTTTTCCACGAGTTCATAGTCGATTCATTTCCATAGTTGACCCCCTTGTGCAGGAATTGCACTATCTCTTACTAAGAGAAACCCTAGATTCCAAAATTGCTGAAATGGAGTGGCTCTGGGAAATGGACCTAGGGGAGAGAGGCACCCCTAGAATTTTTTTATTTCTTTATTCCAACGGATTCGACGGTTCATCGATCTAAGCCAAATTCATTTTTCTATGCCCAATTGAAACTCGCCTTCTAGAGGCTTTTAGTGACACATGTTGAATTAGTCTCAGGGGCATAGGATTTGATCTGGGAAACTAAATTGAGTTTCGTGAGATCCTACAAGTGTGTTTGGCCAGGTTCGATGTGCGAATGTTGGCCATAATTTCACGGTTGATTTGTTTCCAAATTTGACCCCCTTATGTAAGAATTGCATTGTCTCTTACTGAGAGAAACCCTAGATTCCATAATCACCGAAATGGAAGGGATATGGGCCATGGACCCAGGAGAAAGAGGCACCCATAAAATTATTCCAATGTCCTGATTAAAATGGAGTCGATGGTCCGTCAATCGGAGCCACGATCATCGTTCTATGACTAGTTGCAATTCGCCTCCTATAATCTTTCAAGGACACATGTTCAATTGGTTCCCGGGGCATATGATTTGATCCAGGAAGCTTAATGGAGTTCTATGAGATGTTGCAAGTGTGTTTGGGAAGTTTTGACATGTGAACATTGGGAACAAGTTCACGGTCAAGTCATTTCCAAAATTGAACCCCTTGTGCAGGAATTGCACCATCTCTTACTGAGAGAAACCCTGGATTCCAAAATTAACAAAATGGAGGGGCTATGGGCCATGGACCCAGGGGAGAGAGGAAACCCTAGAATTATTCTGGAATCCCGATTCCAATGGATTCTATGGTTCTTCGATCCAATCCACAGTCATCATTTTATGGCCAGTTGCAACTTGCCTCCTAGAAGCTTTCAAGGACACATGTTCAATTGGTCCCATGGGAACAGGATTTGATCCTGGTAGCTCAATTGAGTTCCATGAGATGTTGAAAGAATGTTTGTGTAGGTTCAACATGTGAACGTTGGCCACAAGTTCATGGTCGATTCATTTCCAAAGTTGACCCCCTTGTGTAGAAATTGCACTTTCCCTTACTCAGAGAAACCCTAGATTCCAAAATCGCCAAAATGGAGGGGCTCTGTGGCATGGAACCAAGAGAAAGAGGCATCCCTATTATTATTTAAATGTCCTAATTCCAACGAATTTGATGGTTCACCGATCCGAGCCGCGATCATCGTTCCATGGCCAGTTGAACCTTGCCTCCTAGAGGCTTTCAGGGACACATGTTTAATTGATCCCGGAGGCATAGGATTTGATCCGAGCAGTAGAATTGAGTTCTGTGAGATGCTAAAAGTGTGTTTGGGAAGGTTCTATGTGTGAACATTTGTGAAATTTCACATGATGGATCACAAAGATGAACAAACCTCACTAATTTCACAAAGCTTTCACATAAAAGAATTTGGAAGAAAAGCTGTAAAATTCACTCATGAAATTGAAACTCAGATGAAAAGTTGTTGTTGTTCTATCATTCAAAAATAAGTTGTTAAACAAAATATGTTACGATAGAGATAATTTGATAGCCTTTGGTAGGATTCGAATTCACCTGAAGTGGCAGGCTTAGTTTGCATTGGAACCATCACTCGATAAGGTCTAGTGGCCACTAATGATCAATGGCTAGTCAACTGAGGTAGAATGGCGCATGATTGAGTCGTCGAGGATAGAAATTAGAGTAGGAGACTCCAAGTAGGCACATAACTGACTGAAATTTGTAAAAAACGGCACTCCTACACTCAGTATCAATGAAACTAGGTGTAATCGTCAGTTGACAAATAAATCAAGGGGACAAGGCGCCTTTGATCATGGAACTAACTGTGTATACTCCTAGAATCATGCATGAGGGCACATTTACACTCCATTTATGTGGATGAGGTGCTTTGAGTGGATAAGCAGGCTAATGATGACCAAAAAATGAAGCACTAGGGGGGCAAAAACAATGACTAGGTGTTAAAAGACTCACCCACCAATGCATGGAATGCATGCAATATGCATAGATTGCATGCATGCATGAAAAATCAAATTTGCGATGGTTAGAATGTTCCAACACCCCCCCCCTTAATCTTGACTATGGGGAAAAAAATGGAAAATAGGGCCCTGGTTACTAAGACCAATGGTCACCCTGTACAACAACCTAAAAATAACTGAGGAAAGAGGGGAAACCCAATGAGAACAAAAAAAACCCTCAAAATAGACTGTAAAAAATCTAATCAACCAAAGTATCACCTACCCCAAGAAGGGATTAGAGATGAGTGAATTTTTTCACTGAAAATTTTTTGGTTAAAATATCTGCAATTTGCTCTTCTGAAGGATAGTAAAGCAATGTGATCGTACGATCATGCACCAATCCTTGGATAGCGCATATGTATCTCAATGTGTTTGGTCCTCTGTCTCTAAACCGGGTCTGTGGAAATATTGATAGCACTCTGATTGTCACAGAAGATGACTGGTGGAGTACTATAGTGAATACCAAACTCTGATAAGATGCCCTGCAACCAGATGCACTATGTGACTGCATTCGCTGCACCTCTGTACTCGGCTTCAGCTGATGAAAGAGAAAGAGCTAGTTACTTTTTGCTCAACCAACATATAGGACCAGATCCAAACATGAAAACATAACCTGATGTAGACTTCCGATCTGAGTTTTCTCCAACCCTATCTGAATCTATGTACCGATCAAGGTTCAATGGATACCCAGCTACATAGTGAATACCATAGGTCTTTTTCCCTTGCACATAGTGCAAGGTCCTTTTAGATGCCTTCCAGTGAAGCTCATCAGGATCTTGCATGTATCTAGATACATCACTCACTGCATAGGATAGATCAAGGCGAGTATGTGTAAGAAACAAAAGTCTCTCGATCAATTGTTGATACAAGGTACTATCCACCAATGGTGAAGAAGAACCATCTTCGGGACTAACACTTGAAAGAAAAGGAAATGTTGTTGGTTTTCATTCTATCATGTGAAACATGTCAAGTATATTTGTTGCATACTTGGACTATGCAATCTTGATTCCTGAATCACTCTGAGAGACTTCAAGACCAAGAAACTGCTTTAACAACCCCAAATATGACATTGAGAAGGCATTGTGCAAGGATGATTTGATAGATCTAATGCATGAAGATAGATGTAATCAATAAATCATAAACATATAGAAAAATAAGGATAAGAGAATTACCATCATTCTTCATGTAGACATTTGAATCAGACTTGCATCTCTGAAAATCTTGTCATAGTAGAAAGGAGTTCATCTTTGCATACCATGCTCGGGGAGCATGTTGAGCCCATATAAATACTTCCTTAATATGCACACTAGTGAAGGATCCTCAATGTATCCTTCAGGTTGATTCATGTAGATATCCTCCTCTAGATCTCCATGAATAAATGCACTCTTCACATCCATGTGATGCACCTCCCAGTTCTTGGATGAAGCTAGATCCAAAACAAGATGGATGGAGTCCATCGTTGTAACTGGAGCGAAGGTATCTGTATGGTCAATCTCTTGAACCTAATAGAATCCTTTAGCAACCAATCGAGCCTTGTACTTGCATGTTTCTCCATATGATCCCATATTTGTTTTGTATACCCACTTACACTCAACATGCTTCCTTCCAAGAGGGAGAGAAACAAGCTCCCAAGTCTCATTTTACTGAAGAGATTAGTTCTCCTCATCCGTAGTTGTTATCCATCTTCGATTTTTGGAGGCATCAAAGAAAGTTTTTGGATCTGATCCAACCATCATAAAGCATCTGTTAGGAAGAAAGGGATCTGTATGAGAGAGTACAAAACTTACACTTTGGTACTGACATCTGGTTCTTCTTGGATATTGTGGATCTCTAGCAATCTCACCAGCAGCTTCTATGGCCTTTTCAACCCATTTTGGAAGTGGTGCTAGATTATGCGGTGCTATATCTATAGAATCTACTGTATCTTGTGTATCTAGATCTAGCATGTGCTCATTTTCACTTTCTGAATCAGATTCTGAACTTTCATGAGCATATGATTTGATATCATGTTCAACATATTGTGGTGGAGTAGTTGGTGAGTTTTCTGCTTCAACATGGTGGGAATCATGCAATGGCCATTCTTCAAAATGGACACTTCTTTCAAGGAAGGTCTTCATGGTGGAAAGATCCAATATTTTATAGACTTTTGCATTCTGTGCATAACCAACCAATAGGCACTCGTTTCTTTGAGGCTTCGAGGCTCTCCTCTTCTCTGAAGGAATCCTGGCCCAAGATTTTGAACCAAAGACTCTAAGATGAGACGCATATGGCTTGTATCCCATCCAAGCTTCGAATGGAGTTTTTCCTTTTAGGACTTTATGTCGAACTTTGTTATGGACATATGTAGCACAGTTGACAGCTTTTTACCAAAGTCTAGGAGACAATGCTTTAGACTCAAGCATGCATGTAGCCATCTATTTTAGGGTTCTATTCTTTCTTTCATCCACACCATTATGTTGTGGTGTGTATATGGAACAATGTGTTTCATTTCAATACCTTCATCTGCATAAAATAGTTGAAACTCATTCTTTACACACTCTCCTCCATTGTAAGTACGAAGGACCTTGATCTTTTTGTCAGTGAAATTTTCTACAGCAGCTTTAAAAAAATTGAAACATTCAAAGACTTCTGATTTCAACTTTAGAAAATAAACCCAACTAAATATAGAATAGTCATCTATGAATGTTAACATATTGCATCTAGAATTATTCAAAGATAGGTGAGGAAGAGGTCCTAATGTGTCACTGTGAATTAACTCGAGAGGAGATGAGGCTCTCTTTGCTTTTCCTTTTTCAAACTTGTGCTCTGAATGCTTGTCAATCAAGAAACCTTAACATGTTCCTTTAGAAAATATTATGTTTGGGAGGCCTTCAACCATGTTCTGATTGTGAATTTCTTGCAAATATTTGTATTTGAGGTTCCCAAACCTTTCATGCCAAAGCATGCTAACTTCATTAGCATGGGTAAGAAGTGCACTTTGAGTTGAATAAGGTATGAAATGAGAGAACTCATAAAGTTTGGAATGATGATCTTCAATCCCTTGTGCAATGATTTTTCCAGAAGAGATCTTTGTTATCTCAACAACATAAGGAGTAAAAATGACTTTCTTTGGAACTCTTGTATGGGTCATCTAATAGAATAAAAGGATATTATATGACAAGGTAGGAACATAGAGCACATCATTGAAGTATCCATGATCAAGATTGATTCTTCCAATTCCCTTTGAAGGTACTTCTGAATCATCTCCCGTTAGGATGGAAGGCCCAATAGTAGGTTTGAATTATGAGAAGAGATCTCTGGATGCAAACATGTGCCTGGAGGCTCCAAAATCTATGATGAAGGAACATGAATTCAAGGTGTCATCCATGAGTGCATGACATCTCTCCTTTATTATTTCCTCCTGGCACTTGCAGGTACTGGAAGTTTGTTCTTCTCTAGAAGCTGAGCCATAAGATCAATTGTATTCTTTATGCGGGAACTTTCAGGATGAAAACCTCTGTTGCAATATCGAAATTTGGCATTATCCTTTTGATTTTGCTTGCCTCTCTTGGAATTTGAAGTTCCCTCTGATTGTTTGGGAGACTCGTTTTTCTTATGCTCATATTGTTTCTTCTCCTTTCCTTTCTTATTCCCTTTACCATTCACATTCTTGTCTTCACCAGCAACAAGAGATTGATCCCTTGATGGTTTTATGACTCCCATTTGCACCAATTTGTCTTGCTCCTTTGTGAGAGATAGAATGAAGGCATCTAGATTGGGCGTCATCCAATTTGGAATGGATAATTTAGTTGTTTCAAAGGTGGATATGAATACATAATACTCTAGTCCCAATTTTGACAGAATGGAGAGAATTAGATTCTCATCCTTCTTCTCAATACCACACATCTTTAGCTACACAACCAAATTCTTGAATTTAGTGAAGAAGTCTGTGATGGATTCGAAGTTGTTGGGGCTCAGAGAGATCAACTATAACAAATAATTAATAAACAGATAAATATTAATAACAAGTAAGATTAACAATTAAATGAGAGGATGCGTCTCCTTAAATAGGAAATGCCCAAGATATTATAAAAGCGGGCCAAAATTTGTAAATTCAACATCTTATCTTACATCTTATCAATTATATTTTACTATATCCATTTATGGATCATTTACGATATTTACATTGGGTGTTTACTTAGAAGACAACAATTAAATAGGAAATGCCTAAGATATTATAAAAGAGGGCCAAATTTTGTAAATTCAACATCTTATCTTACATCTTATCAATTATATTTTACTATATCCAATTGGATCATTTACAATATTAGAGCAATCCCAAGCTTCTGTTGATCTCCGGATTATAGCCAAATTGTCAAGGTTTCCTTAAATTTGGATCTTTGATATGACACGGCTTTTAGCCATTACAATCAAATTTTCTAAGAAAAAACGTTGCACTCCAAATTCCTTCCATGTCCACACGTTTCCTTCACCAAAGGCAATCGCTATTGCTCCAACCCGCTGCCTGCTCGGTCTCCCCTTCCTTCTGCGTAATCCACACCTTCTGCCATCCATATGCTCCCTTATCTCTTCCCGTCCCTCCTCCCATCTATGCATCAGCTCTCTCCTCTATCCTGCACGTCGTCAACCACTTGCACGCCCTCTTCACTCCTGCGTCCCCCATCTCCCATATTCCATCCTCTACGATCTCCAGTGCCCACGCCTAGGGGCGTGTCCCTCCACTCCACACATCCTCTTTTTCACTCGCGCTTTCCCATCTTCCATAGCTTTCCGGATATTCCCTCATCCCCGCCCTCAACCCTGCTCTCCATAACCGCACCCGCACTTCCCTTCTACCCGCACACTTCCTTAAAATTATGTGCCCCCTACTCGACCCCGCTACACCATCCTCCCACTCCATCAGCATCCTATTGCCCCCGCGTTCCACAACTCACACTCTGCGCAGTCCCTCCATCACTCCTAGCCTCCACGCATTACCCTCTCCCTCTTCCCTGTGCGCGCCATTCCTGTGTGCCCTGCCAGTCCAACCTCCTCATCGGTTTCCCCCTTAATCACCGCAACCACATACTTCTACTCCAAGCCCTGCACCCCTCCACGCACTGCATCCACTCCTCCATCCCCACGCAGCTCCATAAAAACCCTAAATCCCTCCATCGAAAACAACATATAATATTGAAAATAATACTATTAACAATCATTATTATTATTATTTTAATATTAATATTTGTTTTCACCATTAAATATTATATAATAATAATATTATTATCCTCAATAATAATTATTATTATTATTACTTTAAAACAAAAAAGCCCTACCTTATACATTTATTTGGAAATTTTTTAATAATAATATTTTTTTATTATTATATCAATAAAAAAAGGAAAAAATAAATTCAAAGAAGTAGCCAAGTCAAAAGAAGACTATCTATCGCTAAAGAAGTAACAAATAAAAGCCATTGAAGCCATTTGCATAGAAGTGAGCGATTAATTATGGATTCCATATACAATTCCAAATTTTGGACTAAGTGCCCTCATTGCGAACTAGAATTCGAGTATGTGTCAGTTTTTAAAAATAACAATCGCCCATGTCCTATTTGTAGCAAATATTTTATTATGAAAGAAAATAAAGGTCAGTTACAATTACAATCACAGAGACTCGAAAGCGAATTAGGATACTGCAAAGAAATCAATAAAAAACTACAATTTGAGATAAGTAAGCAAAACATTCTTGATCAGTTGACAGAACAAGAGAATCGTTGCTTAAAAGATCAAAACCAAAAGCTGGAAAAAGCTAATGAAAATATCGAGAAAATGTTATCAACTAAGAGTGAAGAAATATCTCGATTAAAAATCACAATCAAGATCTTGAAGACAAAATCAAAAAATTCGAAGATAATGAAGAATCACCATATAGAAGTGATAACGATTTAGAAGAAGTAATAAAGCGTTTAAACCAGTTCGTCATGGAAAAATATGATGAATTGGCGCAATTTCAGAGGAACCTACAAAGTCAAGAATCAGAGATAGGTCAACAACAACAAAATAATAAAGAACTCTAGCAGACGTACGACGCTACTAAAAATGTGCACAAGATGGAAATTAAGAAAATCAATGTGACATATTAGCAAGCAATACCGAAGAACTATTTCAACTAAGAATTCATAACAAAACATTACTTACGAAAATAAAGAAGTTGAAGCATAGTCGGAAGATGGAACATTCCAATGAAGACCTAGAAGGAAGAATACTAGAAAAGCAAGAAGAAAACCAGCACCTGCGAAATTTTAATCAAGAACTATAGGAACAAATCAAGAAGTTAAAAGAGGACAAAAAGTTGCAAGACGAAAGGTTCGAGAAGATTCAGAGTAATAACAATATACTAGAGAACAAAGTAGTGCAAATACAGATAGAAGCATCTAGACTCTGAAGAAAACAAATTCAAGTTGAGGAAGAAGAAATAAACACAAATTCAATCCTAGTCACAGTTCAAAAAGAAGTCAATCAAGCAGAAAAATAAACAACAAGAACTCCCTATCGGCACCCCAATTATAAACGTCATTTTGACCAATGACAGGGTCAAAATGAACATACACAGAGGAATTACGATGTCAGACAAACAAGAACATAAAATCAACATACTAAGCAACAAATGAAAAGACCCATCCCACAAAGCGATCAAATAGCTCCGATAAAAATAGATCTTGGATGGACCACATCAGAGACGATGCGACAATTCTTCTTTGGAATTCGTAACTCGTATCGCCTCATTTCATCAAGTGTCGCAAATACTAGAAGAAAGGATCTAGAGATGATGGTTCAAGCAAAAAATCAAACATAACCTTTTCTTTAATAAGCTTTGAGGACAAAGCTTCCCATAAGGGGAAGGAAATGTAACAAATAATTAATAAACAGATAAATATTACTAACATGTAAGATTAACAATTAAATGAGAGGATGCGTCCCCTCAAATAGGCAATGCCCAAGCTATTATAAAAGTGGGCCAACATTTGTAAATTCAACATCTTATCTTACATCTTATCAATTATATTTTAATATATCCATTTATGGATCATTTACGATATTTACACTGGGTGTTTACTTAGAAGATGGATCTTGCCGCTTCATAAACTCATTCTCTAATTGATTCCCTCTCAAATCATCTTGCTTCCCAAATAAATATTCAAGATTTTTCCAAAACTCATTTGGAGTTTTCAGACCGGCTAGATGGAATAAAATATCCCTAAAGATGCTAAGACACAGCAATCCAAAATCTCCATCAAGCTTATTCGGGTATTTGGCTTTATCTAAAGCACCATTTGGTGTGACTTCAATCCATTTGAGCACCCTTTAAAGACCTATACTGCGCATTCTCCATATGATCCTCCCATTCGAAGAAATTGAAAGGAGAGAGTTTTGGTATCGAAGATAGATCCATTTTAGCTTCTTGTTTGCGCTACTGATGATGGAATAACCTGCAAAAACATTGTAAAAACGTTGCAATTAATCTGGAAATATATCTTGGAGGGTTCCTAATCTATCAAAAGCTCTGATACCATGTGAAATTCCATAGGATGGATCACAAAGCTGAAAAAACCTCACTAATTTCACAAATATTTTACAGAAAAGAATTAGGAATAAAACCTGTAAAATTCACTCGTTAAATTGAAACTCTGATGAAAAATTGTTGTTGTTCTATCATTCAATAATAAGTTGGTAAACAAAATATGTTACAATACAGAGAATTCAATCTCCTTTGGTAGGATTTGAATTCACCTCAAGTGGCAAGCTTAGTTTGTATTGTAACCATCACCCCATAAGGTCTAATGGCCATTAATGATCAATGGCTAGTCAACTGAGGTAGACTGGCGCATGAATGAGTCACTGGGGATAGAAATTGGGGGAGAAGACTCCAAATTGGTGCATAACTGACTGATATGGTAAAAAAGGGCGCTCCTACACTCAACATCAATGAAACTAGGTGTAACAGTCAGTTAACTAGGAAATCAAGGGGACAAGGCGCCTTTGATCATGGAACTAACTCTGTAGACTCCTAAAATCATGTATAAGTGTGAATTTACACTCCAATGATGTGGACAAGGCGCCTTTGATCATGGAACTGACTATGTAGACTCCTAAAATCATGCATAAGTGTGAATTTACACTCCAATGATGTGGATAAGGCACTCTGAGTGGATATGGAGGCTAATGATGACCAAAATGAAACACTACGGGGCCAAAAACAAGGACTAGGTGCTAGGAGACTCACCTACCAATGCATGGAATGCATGCAAGCTGCATAGATTGCATGCATGCATGCAAAAACAAAGTTGATATGGTTAGAATGTTCCAACAACATTGGCCATGAGTAGCAGTCGATTGATTTCCAAACTAGACCCCCTTGTGGAGTAATTGCATTGTCTCTCACTAAGAGAAACCCTATATTACAAAATCATCAAAATGGAGGGGCTTTAGGCCATGGACCCAAGGGAGAGAGGCACCCCTAACATTACTCCAATGGATTCAATGGTTCGTCAATTTGAGCCACGGTCATCATTATATGTCCAATTGCAACTCGCCTCCTGGAGGCTTTCAAGGACACATGTTGAATCAGTCCCGTGGGCATAGGATTTGATCCAGAAAGCAGAATTGAGTTTTGTGAGATGATGCAAGTGTATTTGGGTAGGTCCTACGTGTGAAAGTTTTCCATGAGTTCATAGTTGACTCATTTCCAATGTTGACCACCTTGTGCAAGAATTGCACTATCTCTCATTGATAGAAACCCTAGATTCCAAAATCGTCAAAATGGAGGGACTCTGGGTTGTGGACCCAAGGGAGAGAGGAACCCCTAGAATTATTCTGACATCCTAATTCTAACGGAGTCAACAGTTCGTCGATCTAAGCCACAGTCATCACTATATGGCCAGTTGCAACTCGTCTCCTGGAGCCTTTCAGGGACACATGTTGAATTGAACTTGGGGGCATAGGATTTGATTCGAGCAACATAATTGTGTTCCATGAGATGCTACAAGTGTGTTTGGGAAGGTTCTATGTGTGAACACTAGCCACAAGTTCATGGATGACTCGTTTCCAATGTTGAACCCTTTTGTATAAATTGCAATCTCGCTTACTGAGAGAAACCCTATATTGGGTTTCCAAGATTCTAAGTTTCTAGATTAGGTTTCTTGGTTTCTAGGGTTGTATTATTGTTTCTAGGGATAGATTAGGTTTCTAGGAATCTAGGGATAGATTAGGTTTCTAGGAATCTAGGGATACATTAGGTTTCCAGTGTTTATAGGGCTAGTTTAGGTTTCTGGGGATAGATTAGGAGTAGGGAATTGAGAGAGAGTGATGATTTCACTTGGTTGTTGTTGTTGAGAAGAATGAGAATGAGAGGAAAATGGTTGTTGAGATGTACAAATAATTTCTCTATACCCCACACTAGTGGAAAAAAAATGGTATGTTGTCTACAGTCCCAAGTATCAAGTTCCAAACCAATATTGTGTAAATAACTTTTAGTTCCCTATTGATCATTAAATTTATGAAGGTAATTGAATTTTTTTAACCAAGGAAGTAACCCCTTTGTTGATTTCTATTTAATTATGAAAAATTTGCATAAAGTGAGAGACTAGACAAACAACGAAAGAAATATGTAACTGAGTATGATTAATGTACAATAAATTTCCAACTAATGGTTGGTACAAACTAGCATTCACTTAAGGAGTGAGAGGCAACTTAACCTTCCGCTAAAAAGGGCTTAGTGCTCTCGCTTCATCTTCATGTAAAGGGAAATAAATAAAAACTAACCAACATGCAAAGGGAAATTCAACTAATGATTGACACACGTATATTCAATCCATCCCACTCCAATCTAACTAAGAGCATTTTTGTTTCATAATCAACATTACCATAGCAAGAAATGCTCTAGTATATTTCTATAAGATTTGTCACATCCACATATTTTTAGATAAAATGTTGACTGAGTTGTTTCATGTTGACTCATTCCACTCTTAGATTATTCTAACTTAGAGAATGAATAGCTCTAACATTTAAATTCTATCCTACAAAATTCAAAAAGTCTTATGCATTCTCTCATTTTAGTGATGAAATTTGTATTTTTATGTGACGTTGTCCTCTTCAAACTCTCTTAAGTAAATATGGGATATGTATTCATGTTTGTTTATATATTGTATATAGTTCCTTTAGATTCTATGTGTAACCCTTGGTAATCCCTACTCCTTGGGTTTCCATCAAATTTAGGCATTGAATCGATATTAGTGGTTTTGTAGAAGATGTTTGAATTAGTACAACTGATATTTACACCTCAATTGTAACTTGGTGTATGACCTTAGATTCTACCAAAGAACGTTAGTGTTCTTTATGATGGACCAAATTATGTTAAAAATAGAAACCATGGTTTAACACTCATTTAGACAAGGTTAGGATACAAGGATTACAAAGCTATGGACACCAACCTTAATCATACCTATCTTGGGTTTGTTATTGATGATGCATAACATAAATTGATGCACACAATGTACAAACAAGTTGCACAAATTACATGATGATCAATGTCTCATTCTCTCCCATTAAGGTCTAACAAATACCCTTTTTCAATAACAATTAGGAAACACTTGTCACCATAAAGGAATTGGTGGGTTGATGACCACATAGATCACCATGCACATGATGCAAAGGTGGTGTTGCATAGAAATATGCACCTTTGAAAAATATCATGATGGTGCTTTTTGAGAATACCCTTTGGATAAACACCATGTTAGAAAGGAATGCGAGGAAGGTTGAGCATCACCATGTGCTTTCATAATTGTTGAAGTGACCAGCAATTTAAATGTCTAAATTGCTTGTGTTAGGGTCTACTAAAATCATCCATGTGAAGAATGAAATATAAGAGTGAAAATTACCAAAAGTAGTCAATCTTTTGCACCTTGAAAATAATCATTGACATTCCATGGATATATTACACATTGAAGGTCCTTGAGATTTTGTTTACAACAATGTGAGGGGAAAACTGGTTTTACTTGCCCCATAATGAATTTTTGACAAATCTAGGGAAGATTGTAGCAAATCCCAAGAACAAAGTACATGGTTAAAAATGCCACCATCTAATGGAACTATGGTATACTTTAAATCTTCCAAGGGCTCATTATCAAGAGAGGTCTAGAGTTTGATTACCGTTTCTAGGGCTATATTAGGTTTCTAAGGTTTCTAAGGCTAGATTAAGTTTCTATATTTGTAAATTTGGTTTCAAGGTTTCTATATTAGGGTTGTAGGCCTATATTAGGTTTCTAAATTAGGTTTCCAGGGCTAGGTTAGGTTTCTAAGTTAGACTTCTAGGGCTAGATTAAGTTATAAATACATGAATGTTTGCTACTAGATTTTGATCAATGGTGACATTGCATTTGAAGTCTTTAAGGTGACTCTAGGGATTATGGAGGTCTTTAAGGTGGTATATGATATTGTATTGGATAGATTGTGGTTAAGGTAGAATAGGCCAGGTTATGGTAGTTTAAGTTTAGTGTAATCAAGTATTAGATTAGAGTGGTTTAGGCGAAGGTATGGTTGGTTAAACTAGGTTATGTGGTTAGTGTAGGCATGGTAGGGTATGTTAGATAGTGGAGGGTGTAGGGTAGTGTAGGTTCAGTTATGGTAGGCTAACCTGTGGATGGATAATCTAAATATGATCTAGATTTTGGTAGTTTTGGTAGGGTAAGTTAGATAGTGGAGTGGTTTAGGCTAGAGGGTATGGTTGATTTAAGTAGGTTCATGGGATTGGGAAGTTAATGATGGGTCAATGGTTTAGGTAAGAGTAGGCCCTGAACCATCGACAATCCTATAAAGTGAATTTTTAACATACAATAGGGATACTTTGGGGCTGTGCACACAAGGCAAGAATTTCAAGGTCGTGATATGGTCCAAAGATAAAAACAAATGTCTTAGGACCTAAGATATCATAATTTTCAATCCTAAATTTTTTTAATAAGATGTTATGATGTGGACTGGAGAGGGATAATAAATGCATGCATGCCATATATGGTGATCAAGTTATTTTATTGATTTTTTTATAAGATTCTATTCATCATAACACACTCCCATTTTGAATTGAATATGAATGTGATCTGAAATATATTGCATTTAATAGTCATAATACATATAACATCACATTCACCATCCACCATCCACTATGAAGCAATCACATTCACCATGAACCATGTAAAAGTCATAATATATATCATCAAATCCACATAGATAATGTAAGAATCCATAAACACTCTGTCATATACACCAGGTGAAAGTCATAAATTTGTATTGGAAATATGTTCAAAATTAGATTTTTATACAAAATGGAACATCATTCCCAATAATGGATGCTCATGCCCAAAAATGGAATAACGGTGGCTCATGGTCTATACACAAATAAGCATCCCCTTCCAAGAATGCTACATCATGGCTAATGTACATAGTGGGTGTCTCAATCACCCTAGCCACCATCAACACCCTAACTCTCATATCCAAAATCAATCTTTCTCCTCTTTGAGTTGGAGGAAGATTGAGCCCCCTACGTCTAGGTGTGGAGTGTCTCTCCTAGCTCTGAAAGGGAAACAAAAACATGTCAGTTTTCCCACAATTCTATCAATCAGTACACTTACAAAAATACAATTAGAATTCAAATATTGAGTACTCACTTGAGACGATATAACATGTCATGATGGGGGTGTTTGTCTCCTCGAACCAAGTCTCTTAGTAATGCCTCCCTGCAACAATTAGAAAAATCATTAATGCATAATACCAAAATGCATTAATTTATGAAATTTATTCACGCTTTATAATATTTTAAATAAATTATAAATCTCACTGTGAATATTGGAGGCAATGTGGGAGATTGCCCTTCCTGGATAGGAAATGGAGCACTAAGCTAGACAACTCGCTCCGAGGCATGGAGGGGTCTGATGTAGGTAGGGGGGAGGGGGATGATGTAGGTAAATGGGCAGGAGTAGATGTATGGGAAATGGATGGAGCTGATGTGGATGGAGCAGATGGAACCAAATGTTGGATAGGTGGGGGAAACACATGAGTGGATGGGTGTGTGCAGTGATATAGCCCCAATGGATGTAAAATGGGTGGGAGTGGCCTACAGGGATATAAAATAATGTGGATCATAGGGGAATATTTCCCAGTCACCTAAATCGACATGAAATGTGGAAAAATAGAACTATGTGGAATATACGCACGGATGTGTGCGTATGGTGATCATATGGTGGGAGATGGAACCTACGTAAACATATGAAATACATTTCATTAGAAGAAAAAACATGTAAATTAACCATACAAACACAATGAATTTCATGTCAAATATATAATTAATTTCACACAAGTTGCCTGCATGATAGGTGATCTACTCAGCATAGGTTGATATCTGTGCTCAATCTCCTCTACATGCACCTGTGGAAACACAAAAACATTAATATTGATTTCTCATTTAAAATATGACAATTGAAACTAACTCAATTTTTAAATCCTACAACCATACACTCTTTTAGATACCTGTGTGTGAAGTGCTACAATATTTTCCGTTGCCGCCATGGCGGAATCAAGGTTGGGAGCAATAATGTACACCCACCTTGATTTTTTTGTTTCATCTCGAAACAACTGCACATGCCAAAAACATCGATTACACATTAAATAAACTAATCAATGTTCATCTAATGAGTGTAAAATGTACATTTAAAAATGTAATCAACCATTTACAAATCATGTACTAACCTCAGACATAAAGGTATCTCATGCAGGATCCTCCGTAGGGCCATGGAAAGTATGGTCGTAGTGAGTGCATCGACAAGGTAATCCTCGGGTGTCAAAAATATCCTTTGCCCCACTGGCTGTCATGGATGGTCCATGACCAATGAGGCCTGAAGGACCTGCACCTGATGGTTCTCCGTGCTCATATCATGTGCCATGCCTATATGATGCCATGGAAGTACTGTGTTGTAATATAGTATGAGTAAGCTATGATATGGCAGTGACAATATCGTCTAGGCGATGTAGTAATTGAGGTGTTTGTGGAGGGGGGTTAGGAGTATGCGTAGATGTAGGTGTCCCTCTCATTGGGTTACGCCTGGCGATGGATCGATCTTGGGAATATCCAAGACCAACCCCTTGAAACTCACTAATGTCAAAGTAGTTGACATGAAGACCCAACACAAAATCCGCATATAGTTTCCGAAGAAAATAAAGTGGAACCTCCCTATTGTTGCAAGGAGGTTTGTCTAAAACCATAAACCATTGACTCATCCATTTTTGTCTCCATGGCTCATATGTGCACCAATCCATGAAAATGTACCTTTTGTGTGGATCAGGTGATAGGTTGGTCTTGGGGTCAATGAAATAACTAAGTAGAGTTTGTTTTGAGATATTCAAGTCTTTAATTTGATCTCTACTGAGACCAGTGGAATAATATGCTCTCATCTTAGCCCTATACTTGGTTATGCTCACCAATTGACCATTAGCATTGTCAACTAAGGCAATGATGTTGTCGAGGGATGTGGCTAAGGAGAGTCTCGATTGTTCCCTAATGGTTCAAGTTCTTGAACCAAAGTTCTTAACTGGTGTAAATGTTGGTTTATTTAGGCTTCCGTGGTTGGGTTCTCCTTGGGGTGAATGTTTACTTTGGGGTTTTGTGTGGATGGTTTATCCTCTGGGTTGTTTGTTTGGGGGTTTGGCTCTTGGTTTTCTGCAATTGTGATGGAGAAGAGATGAAATGAAATTAAAAAAATGAATTTGTTTCAATATTGGTTGAATTTTTTGGAATTTTTATAATGTAATTTTTTTTAAATCATTGAAAAAACAAACAAAAAATGCAAATTGTGGATCAAAATCCTACATGGATGATGATTTGGAGGTGTTGGTGGTGGATTTGATGTGCGCACGCGGTCGTATGGTGTTTTTGGATGGTTGGGCACCGACGGACTCAGGTAGAATGGAATAGAAATGGGCCTCGGCCCAATTTTAATATATAGACTAGCGCACGCTATTAATGTGCACACACTAAAAGTGTGTGCACGTTAAAATCACATAGGCCTTAGAAATGCGTGCTCACTTCTAAGGCCTACGTGGATGCCTAACTATCGATTCAAGATTTTACCAAACCACAATGCACATGCAACCTTGAGGGCACGCATGCACTTTGTTTTTTTAGCGCTCTCGCACTCCCATTGCAATGCATTTGATTATGATCTTCATGCGAGATCCCAACACCTACATCATTCATTCAATCCCCAATGAATAGAGTCACCATCCCATATCCCTTATAATTTAGTTAATATTTCTGACTCCTTCCACACCTAGACAACATAAGGACAAATCAAAAGCATGTGGTCAATAGTCTCAACACATTCCATGCATAGGATCCACCTTCCTAAACTATTAAATCCCTTTTTCTACAAAATATCTTGAGTAGGAACCTTATTCCTTAGTGCTAGACACAATGAAATTACACAACTTTAAAGTGAAATTGAACATCCAATGGTCTTTCACTACCATTCAACATTCTTGTATGCCATTTTAGCACTTAGTAATTTATTATAGAATTTTGGAGTATAATGTCCATGGGATGGGTTTTTTCTGAGAGAAAATCATCCTCCTCATCCGTAGTTCTTACATAGATAACAAAGAGAGAAATACCTCTCGATCCCATTCTTAAGCATCCTTATTAGCTAAACCCAATAAGTTGTTGTCCACTATGGTCTCCATATGGTGGTTATTTCTTGATGAAGTACATGATTGATAATGAAATAACACTCTCTATGTAATTGCTCAGTTAGGACCCACATAACCTAAATCCCTCCCCACATCCAACCTAAGGCTCTGTTAAGTCAGTAAATTTTTCTGCATTTTTAGTTTTTTCCTCTCCAAATTTTAATTTGATTTTTGAGTTTATCTTAGTTAATTGTTGGTCTTCAGTTTTGGTTTTCTGCCTTCTTAAGAATCTTATGAATGCTTGAATAAATTTTTAGCCCAGTCTTCACATTTCATTTGATTTTGGTCATTTTTATGTTGGAAGTGGGTCAATATGAGTTATATATTCAAAAGAAGAATCAATTTTGACTTTTAGAGAGTAGCTAAACTAGCGGCCTAAACCAAAAAGCTGCTAAAATCTCCGATAAATTTGGCAAAAGTTAGAAAATCTGCTAAAATTTGGTTTAAAGATATTCTTGTAGCGCTACACCAAAGTTTAACACAGAGTGCGCTACAGGAATATCGTGGCATGAGTTTTTCGTAAAATCTTGATCTGATTTCAATCATCATGAAGAGTGTGAGAGTCTAATCGCATTTTGTGAAGTGTCTAACACGTGTATGCAGCATTTTAGCATGATGTTTGTGGTTTGATAATCACGAAGAGAGGCAAGGCCATCATTACAGGTAATGCGGGTTTCAGTTGCACAGATACCATTCAGTTCCGGGTTTCGCTGTCAAATCTCCCTTGTCACACGCATAATCACTAAGGATTTAGTGTTTGAGGAGGAGTCTTCATCGTTCAACATTGGATTACGTTGATGTGGAAAGAGACACCTGTGATTCCGGCGCCAGCAGAAATTAGGGCTTTGAATTCGTTTCACCTGCAGCCAAGAAAACGTTAGAAAGACACCTGTGCTCGAAGAGGAACGTTATTGACACCTCAATTTGAAGACATCACGCCACGATGCAGGAGTAATTGACAAGTATTACGTAAACCCTCATAACTGAAGATTTTGGGGTTTTTGCTGCTGCATGTCCTTCTAAAAAAATTGGTCGCTGAGAAAGGTGTAATAGAATGAAAGGATGAAGAATTCATCACTGGAATGGTTAGCTGAAGCATAATAGCAGGAATTAGCATGATCGTTCCTTTTATGACCTAATCTGAATAGGGCGTTGAAAAACTCACAGAATTTCCTGTAGAATTCAGTTTGTTTAAACAGAGGGAAGTCTGCTAGTTTGATATGGGTGTTACACAGGAAGGTTTGTAGATTTATACATGGGTTAAATTGGTATAACCTGCAGTACTATTTGCCCAGAAAGCAGCTTATAAAACCATTCTGAAACCTAAAACTATATTGTTCCAGTTCCTTGACAAGAAAGAGATGGGAAAAACCAGTAAAAGTGGTAAGATTAATAGGGCTGAACCCACAGACTTGACGTGGATCCAAAAGCTTCCAGATTGTGCAGAGCTGTTCCAACAGGCAGGATGGTTGAAATTCTTCAAGAAGATAGATGGTTTTAATGCCCAAGTATCATGCAATTTTGCCAAAGGACTTAAGAATGAGATGATCATAATAGGTCCTTTAAAATTCAAATTGACTGTTGATTTAATTTCAGAAGCCACTGAAATTGATAATGAAGGCGAGCTCTGGTTTAAGAAATCTCCTTTTGAGTTTGACCCTCAAAGATACTTATTGACCAATGTTGTTCCTGACTGGAACAAAGGTATCATCATTCATAATTTCAAAAGGGAATGGATTGAACCTTTAAGAATTCTTCAGAGTTATATAACTTGTGAAGGGAGGTACTCATTAGTTTTCAAATACCATCTCAGGTTCTTGCAGCATATGGCAGGGGTGTCAAAAATGAATTTGCCATTCTTTTTCTTCAAAAGCTTGCAGAAGATGTCTAGCAAAATTAAACAGCAGGATGATCATACCTCCCAATCATTGTTTCATCATGGTCTCATCAAGTTGATCATCTCTACAGTGTTGCAGAAGGAAGAAAAAACTTGGGACTTTTTTCTATTTTGGTCAGGGATTCATTCCAAAGGAGAAGAACAGCAACCCAAAAGGAAAACTGATAAGGGAAGAGTAATGGTACAAAAATTGGGTTATTCAGCTAAACCTGCAAACAAACATGGCATTAAAATTAAAAAGGAAACAAAGCAGGTGGCAGATGAAGGAGAGACTGACAGTCAGCCTCAGGAAATTCCACAGCACAGTGAAGTCAAATTTCCATTATTTGATGACAAAAAGGAAAAGGAAATTCCTGAAAATAAACCATCATCTATAACAGTGGTTCATGAAGAGAGGAAAATTGATATCAGGGTTATTCCTGTAGCAAAAGAGGAAGTCCAGAATCTGCCCAAAAGCCCTATCACAGTCCTCTCGGATGATGAGGGCTATATGTTAGAGGATGAGCAGTTCATTCCAGAAATCAAGGTTAAAGCTGAGACTAAAGAAAATCAAGCTATAGAGGACAAAACTACCAAGCCTAAGAAGAAGATAAAAAAGCTAGAAGTGGTAGAATTATCATCTGTCCAGTATCAAGGGAAGACACTAAAAATGATGGGAGAGCCAGCTTCTTTATGGAGACCTAAAACTAGGTCTAAAAACAAATTAAGATTAAATATGAAAAAGTTGTTGAATCCGAAATTGAAAACTGGTAAGGTAGACATTTCTGATGAAGAATCCATGGAGGAGCAGTCAAAGAAAAATGAATTGCAGTCAGTTAAAAAAGAGGATGTTGGGTCTGTAAATGTAACAGGTGAAGAAAGCTCTAAATCCATCATTGAAAACAATTCTGGAAAATTGTTAACAGAAGATATTAAATCAGCACAGGTAATAGGTGTTTCAAACCCCATCATTGAAGATATTGCTGTAAGACCATTGACAGAGGAATTGATGTTTAAGAAGTATAACATGTTTTGGAAACCAAATGAAGATCTGGATGCTGCAATAGAAAAGCTGGTAAATTCTGACAAGGATAATTTAAAGAAGACTGTGAAACAGTACAAGCATCAAATGAACTATATGCAAGAAGTAAACGATGGTTTAATGCTAGCAAATAGAAGATTGAGGGAAGACCTTCAGGACACTCATGAAAATTTTCAGGAGCTGGTGATTGATGCAAAGGAGGCACTCAGGAGGAAAAGGATGGCTGACAGGAATTGCTCAGAATTAGAAAGGACAGTTCAGACCTTGCAGCATGAAAATGAACACCTACACAGAAGGATAGCTGAGCTGGAGCAAAGGCACAAAAAGGTGAAGAAAAGATCCTCAAGTCCAGATGGCATAGCTTTGCTAGTGGAGGCATCGAAAGAGATTTAGGGCAGTTAGGTTCATTTAAAGCTTTTTGTTAAGGATTTGCTATTTTTAGCAAAATTGTAATTTGTAAAAATGTAAATGTTATTTTGCCTAATCTAGCCATTCGATGGAGGATTAATAGGAGAAACCCTAACTGTTTTGAGGGGGATGAAAAACTATTTAGAGAGGTAAAAAAGACATTGTAGAGGTTCGAAATTTTGGAGAGCTAGAGGAGGTCTGCAAGCTGTGCATTATTCCAGACTTGTTCACTGCTAAGTATTGCAAACTCTCATATTGCATTTTTGATGAAACTATGAATATATGACTCCTTATTCCACTTCTGATATGTGTTGGCTTCATTTTAAACTTATACAGTTTCTTGATTGACAATTTCATTTCTGGTTTTATGTATGATTTCCAGTAAGTGCTTGTCTTTTATTGAATGAATTTCAGTGCAATCTTTTGGTGAATTTCTGAGATATATATACATCTTCATGGATATATGTATGTGAATTAGTTTTTACTTATTGTTGGATGTATTCCCTTATGCTTTTGAAGTTTTCTTACCAAAACCTACAAAACAAAACCCTAAAAACCTAGTTTGGATTGATTTTATTCTTGAGATTGTGTTGGCTTGTTACCCTAGCCTTAGTAACAATTTCTGACACAAACATCTTTGGCGCCGTTGCCGGGGACGAAGCTGAAGCATATCTTCCCTGGGATACTCATCAGTTTTCCTGGTTTAAGAGGTGGACTTGAACCAGCACTTTTTAAAGGCTATTTCCACCAAGTTTGACAGAGTGGCTACTAGAGGAGTTGGAAGAATTAGAAAGTTTCAGTTATCCCCAGCTTTATGCAGCCTTAATTACCACTGTCACCCCTTTCTCTTTCTGAGAAGAAGAAACAAAATCTGTCCTGACAAATTGATTGGCGACTCCACTATTTCAACATGCAGAGATCGATGTCCATGGGAGCTATTCTGGCTCGAAGGTTTGCCCCTTTCAATTTTTCTGATATTCCAGGTTTTCCAAATCCAGTACCTATAATGGATGTTTGGGGAGATTGTCTTCCACGGTTTAGAGAAAGCAAAGAGGATAATCCTTCAGATCACCTCATCAAATTTCATCAATGTATGGTCCAGTTAAATATCCAGCATGAAGATGTGCTCATGAAGATGTTCATGTATTCACTTGAAAAAGATGCACGAGATTGGTATTTTTCTCTTCCCGCTGCTAGCATCTCCTCACTGAAAGAATTTCACACATGTTTTCAGAAACATTGTAAGTATCTATTCCCAGCTGAACTCTTTTTAAAAGATTGTTGTGAGCAGGCTGATATTTATAATACAATTTCTGATTTAAAAAATCATGATGATGAGTACAATCAAGGGTTCAAAACATGTCATGAAGAAGTTGAAGTTTCAGAATTTATTGAAGATGAGAAGGTAACAGTTTCAGATAGTGTTGTCAAGGAAGAATGCCATGATCATTATGACAATCAAGTTGTTGTTTTAGGTCAGTTTGAGGATTATTCAAGTGATGAAATCAATAGAGATAGTTTGGAACAGTCTCATAATGATTTCAACAGCCTTAATAACAGTTTGAATGCAAATCCTTTTGAAGATCACTCTCTAGTTCAACAAACTTTTGAAAATCAGTGTTGTGTTAAAGATCAGTTTTGTATTGAAGGAAAAGATGAACCTTTAGCATTATCATTCAACATTTCTCAGAATACTCCTTTCTATGATGAAGAGATTAGGGTTCCAAGACAAGAATTCTGTGATGAATTAGACTCTATCCCTTTTGGTTTTGATATTAAATTTGATGAAGGCCAGGCTGTTCAAAAATTTTCAGAAATTGCTTACATTCATGGTCATGATAAATCTGCTGTTCAAAATCATTATGAAGATGGTCTAATTTTTAATAAATATGATGATGAAATTGAAAGGAAAGACCCAGAAATCTGTGAGGAGTGTGATATGTCACAATCTGATCAGCAGATTCAAGAATGCATTCAGTCTATTATGCTTGAACAGCAAAAGCCAATGCTTGATAGTCATTTATTTGAAGACAGTGTGGAAAAGGAGGTTCAAAGTGTTGACATTATTGGTGATACTATTCAAAAATTTACAGAGCAAATTCAGGCTGATCCTGATGTCTTTTATCACCAATGCCTGATTGAAATTCATGGAATAAAATATTCTTTTGGACAGCTTGTCTTTTTCATAGAGCAGGAAGAAGTAACTTGTGGAAGTTTTTATGATCCAGTAGCAGATAATTTAGAGTCAATACCAGGTTATAAATCTGTTATTTCAGAGAAACTATTTGATGAAAGTGAGTATAAGTGGTTAAATCTCTGCTCTTCATGTTTTCCAATATTTCTGATTATATATATATTTGGAGTTGGAAACAAGTTTTGGTGGGTTGACCAAATTTTTTCTTGGTTACATTGGAAATGGGATTTTGATTTGATTCAGTAGTTGGAAGGTTCCTAAGAGAAAGAGAGTTGATTTTCATTGTGTATACCGGTGTGAGTGAGATTGAATAAAGACTCCATAGCCCAATGGATAAGGCACTAGTCTACAGGTTCTTGAAGCCTCACAGGGAGGACTTCATCCCGCAGCTGGAGCCAGATGTTAAGTCAGTAAATTTTTCTGCATTTTTAGTTTTTTCCTCTCCAAATTTTAATTTGATTTTTGAGTTTATCTTAGTTAATTGTTGGTCTTCAGTTTTGGTTTTCTGCCTTCTTAAGAATCTTATGAATGCTTGAATAAATTTTTAGCCCAGTCTTCACATTTCATTTGATTTTGGTCATTTTTATGTTGGAAGTGGGTCAATATGAGTTATATATTCAAAAGAAGAATCAATTTTGACTTTTAGAGAGTAGCTAAACTAGCGGCCTAAACCAAAAAGCTGCTAAAATCTCCGATAAATTTGGCAAAAGTTAGAAAATCTGCTAAAATTTGGTTTAAAGATATTCTTGTAGCGCTACACCAAAGTTTAACACAGAGTGCGCTACAGGAATATCGTGGCATGAGTTTTTCGTAAAATCTTGATCTGATTTCAATCATCATGAAGAGTGTGAGAGTCTAATCGCATTTTGTGAAGTGTCTAACACGTGTATGCAGCATTTTAGCATGATGTTTTTGGTTTGATAATCACGAAGAGAGGCAAGGCCATCATTACAGGTAATGCGGGTTTCAGTTGCACAGATACCATTCAGTTCCGGGTTTCGCTGTCAAATCTCCCTTGTCACACGCATAATCACTAAGGATTTAGTGTTTGAGGAGGAGTCTTCATCGTTCAACATTGGATTACGTTGCTGTGGAAAGAGACACCTGTGATTCCGGCGCCAGCAGAAATTAGGGCTTTGAATTCGTTTCACCTGCAGCCAAGAAAACGTTAGAAAGACACCTGTGCTCGAAGAGGAACGTTATTGACACCTCAATTTGAAGACATCACGCCACGATGCAGGAGTAATTGACAGGTATTACGTAAACCCTCATAACTGAAGATTTTGGGGTTTTTGCTGCTGCATGTCCTTCTAAAAAAATTGGTCGCTGAGAAAGGTGTAATAGAATGAAAGGATGAAGAATTCATCACTGGAATGGTTAGCTGAAGCATAATAGCAGGAATTAGCATGATCGTTCCTTTTATGACCTAATCTGAATAGGGCGTTGAAAAACTCACAGAATTTCCTGTAGAATTCAGTTTGTTTAAACAGAGGGAAGTCTGCTAGTTTGATATGGGTGTTACACAGGAAGGTTTGTAGATTTATACATGGGTTAAATTGGTATAACCTGCAGTACTATTTGCCCAGAAAGCAGCTTATAAAACCATTCTGAAACCTAAAACTATATTGTTCCAGTTCCTTGACAAGAAAGAGATGGGAAAAACCAGTAAAAGTGGTAAGATTAATAGGGCTGAACCCACAGACTTGACGTGGATCCAAAAGCTTCCAGATTGTGCAGAGCTGTTCCAACAGGCAGGATGGTTGAAATTCTTCAAGAAGATAGATGGTTTTAATGCCCAAGTATCATGCAATTTTGCCAAAGGACTTAAGAATGAGATGATCATAATAGGTCCTTTAAAATTCAAATTGACTGTTGATTTAATTTCAGAAGCCACTGAAATTGATAATGAAGGCGAGCTCTGGTTTAAGAAATCTCCTTTTGAGTTTGACCCTCAAAGATACTTATTGACCAATGTTGTTCCTGACTGGAACAAAGGTATCATCATTCATAATTTCAAAAGGGAATGGATTGAACCTTTAAGAATTCTTCAGAGTTATATAACTTGTGAAGGGAGGTACTCATTAGTTTTCAAATACCATCTCAGGTTCTTGCAGCATATGGCAGGGGTGTCAAAAATGAATTTGCCATTCTTTTTCTTCAAAAGCTTGCAGAAGATGTCTAGCAAAATTAAACAGCAGGATGATCATACCTCCCAATCATTGTTTCATCATGGTCTCATCAAGTTGATCATCTCTACAGTGTTGCAGAAGGAAGAAAAAACTTGGGACTTTTTTCTATTTTGGTCAGGGATTCATTCCAAAGGAGAAGAACAGCAACCCAAAAGGAAAACTGATAAGGGAAGAGTAATGGTACAAAAATTGGGTTATTCAGCTAAACCTGCAAACAAACATGGCATTAAAATTAAAAAGGAAACAAAGCAGGTGGCAGATGAAGGAGAGACTGACAGTCAGCCTCAGGAAATTCCACAGCACAGTGAAGTCAAATTTCCATTATTTGATGACAAAAAGGAAAAGGAAATTCCTGAAAATAAACCATCATCTATAACAGTGGTTCATGAAGAGAGGAAAATTGATATCAGGGTTATTCCTGTAGCAAAAGAGGAAGTCCAGAATCTGCCCAAAAGCCCTATCACAGTCCTCTCGGATGATGAGGGCTATATGTTAGAGGATGAGCAGTTCATTCCAGAAATCAAGGTTAAAGCTGAGACTAAAGAAAATCAAGCTATAGAGGACAAAACTACCAAGCCTAAGAAGAAGATAAAAAAGCTAGAAGTGGTAGAATTATCATCTGTCCAGTATCAAGGGAAGACACTAAAAATGATGGGAGAGCCAGCTTCTTTATGGAGACCTAAAACTAGGTCTAAAAACAAATTAAGATTAAATATGAAAAAGTTGTTGAATCCGAAATTGAAAACTGGTAAGGTAGACATTTCTGATGAAGAATCCATGGAGGAGCAGTCAAAGAAAAATGAATTGCAGTCAGTTAAAAAAGAGGATGTTGGGTCTGTAAATGTAACAGGTGAAGAAAGCTCTAAATCCATCATTGAAAACAATTCTGGAAAATTGTTAACAGAAGATATTAAATCAGCACAGGTAATAGGTGTTTCAAACCCCATCATTGAAGATATTGCTGTAAGACCATTGACAGAGGAATTGATGTTTAAGAAGTATAACATGTTTTGGAAACCAAATGAAGATCTGGATGCTGCAATAGAAAAGCTGGTAAATTCTGACAAGGATAATTTAAAGAAGACTGTGAAACAGTACAAGCATCAAATGAACTATATGCAAGAAGTAAACGATGGTTTAATGCTAGCAAATAGAAGATTGAGGGAAGACCTTCAGGACACTCATGAAAATTTTCAGGAGCTGGTGATTGATGCAAAGGAGGCACTCAGGAGGAAAAGGATGGCTGACAGGAATTGCTCAGAATTAGAAAGGACAGTTCAGACCTTGCAGCATGAAAATGAACACCTACACAGAAGGATAGCTGAGCTGGAGCAAAGGCACAAAAAGGTGAAGAAAAGATCCTCAAGTCCAGATGGCATAGCTTTGCTAGTGGAGGCATCGAAAGAGATTTAGGGCAGTTAGGTTCATTTAAAGCTTTTTGTTAAGGATTTGCTATTTTTAGCAAAATTGTAATTTGTAAAAATGTAAATGTTATTTTGCCTAATCTAGCCATTCGATGGAGGATTAATAGGAGAAACCCTAACTGTTTTGAGGGGGATGAAAAACTATTTAGAGAGGTAAAAAAGACATTGTAGAGGTTCGAAATTTTGGAGAGCTAGAGGAGGTCTGCAAGCTGTGCATTATTCCAGACTTGTTCACTGCTAAGTATTGCAAACTCTCATATTGCATTTTTGATGAAACTATGAATATATGACTCCTTATTCCACTTCTGATATGTGTTGGCTTCATTTTAAACTTATACAGTTTCTTGATTGACAATTTCATTTCTGGTTTTATGTATGATTTCCAGTAAGTGCTTGTCTTTTATTGAATGAATTTCAGTGCAATCTTTTGGTGAATTTCTGAGATATATATACATCTTCATGGATATATGTATGTGAATTAGTTTTTACTTATTGTTGGATGTATTCCCTTATGCTTTTGAAGTTTTCTTACCAAAACCTACAAAACAAAACCCTAAAAACCTAGTTTGGATTGATTTTATTCTTGAGATTGTGTTGGCTTGTTACCCTAGCCTTAGTAACAATTTCTGACACAAACAGGCTCAAACCCAATTATCATCATTTAACCTTTCCCAACTTTACAAACAAGATAATTACCTACTTAAAGAAAGGCTAATACCATGAATTTCTAAATAATAGATTCATTCTTCCATATTTTAATAGGATTCTTGATCCATTCTTCCATCAACTCAAGATTTATATATTTTTGATGGATAAACTTATACCATAGACCCTTCTTGTAATGGACATAAAGTTTGCTTGAACATTTTTCTTTGACTAAGAAATTTCCTAACTTCATTTTGGAACCTAAGGCCATGTGGCTATAGGGGCTATAGGGGCTTGTGTTAAGTTTAGCATAAATTCACAAACAAGATCACTGAAAGAAACACAATCACAAGATAGACAAATATTTATCCTAGGAAACCCTCATGGGGTAGAAAACCCAGCAAAGCTTTCCTCAATATAGATGATCAACAATTACAAAGATGTAGTCCCCAAACAAGAGCTCCTTCTCCTCCTATGCATATCTCTCTCTCCTATGCGCCAATCACCAATGAATGAATGAGTGAGATAAATGAGGAACACACCTCCTCTATTTATACACTACTCCGACTTGACTTTTCACCCCAACAGGGCCTACTTCTCCTAGGAGAGTCTAATAACCCCTAAAAAATTAACTGAGGGATGACCCCATTAGGGAGGTCTAATAACCCTAGTTACAACATCCTGACAAAGGAATAAACATCTCCGGATATACAATAGGATCTCTACAGAGGAATGTAACATCTCTGGAATAATAAAGTACAAGTAGAATATTCTTAAAAGTTACAATATTTCAACACTCCCCCTTAACGAGAAGGATATTCATCAACTACATGATACATGATACATCTATAAATAATTGGAAGCTTTCTTTAATTATCATCAGTAACTCAAACAGTTACTGGAACATCTTCAAGATCTTCAATATTGGAACATCAACATCTTCAGTACTGAGTCTTCATCTTCGGAAACACTCAATCAGCTACAGCAACATCATCATCTGGATCTATCGATTAATAGCATCATCATCTGGATCTTTCGATCAATCATCATCTGGATCTCTCAATCAACAGCCTCATCATCTGGATCTTCCGATCAACAACATCATCATATAGATCTCATCATTTGGATCTTCCAATCAACAACATCATAGCAACATACCCTGCAACACGCATGATCCAATTACGGGATGGTCAATCCCTATCAATTTAGGACATAAATCCAAGGATGATGCAATCCTATCATGTACATTTTGAACCAAATGTTCAGGGATGATGCAATCCTATCACGTACATTTTGAACTAAACATTCAGGGATGATGCAATCCTATCACGTACATTTTGAACCAAATGTTCAGGGATGATGCAATCCTATCACGTACATTTTGAACCAAACGTTCAGGGATGATGCAATCCTATCACGTACATTTTGAACCAAATGTTCAGGGATGATGCAATCCTATCATGTACATTTTGAACTAAACGTTCAGGGATGATGCAATCGTATCACGTACATTTTGAACCAAACGTTCAAGGATGATGCAACCTATCACATCCACTTAGACAAATTCTAAGGACCACACATAGACCTCATCGTCGAAGCAGGTAACCTCATCATCGACCTCATCGTCAGAACAAGTGACTTCATAGTCGGAACATGTAACCTCATCATCGATACAAGTATCCACATCAATACAGTATCCTCATCAATACAGGTATCCTCATTATCGACCTTACCGTCGATATAGACAATCTCATCATTGATACAGGTATCCACATCGATACCAGTATCCAAATATCATCATCGACCATATCACTCCCCCTTTCGGGGAGGGTCCTTCTGAACGACTTCAAGCTTGTCTTGGAAATACTCAAACTTTACTCGAGACAGAGGTTTGGTCAATATATCAACAACTTGTTCGTCAATGCTCACATACTCGACCTTGATAGCTCCTTTCTGCACCATATCCCATATATAAAAATATCAGATCTCTATGTGCTTTGACTTATCATGGAACACTAGATTCTCTGACATCTTGATACAACTCTGGTTGTCACACAGGATCACAGTGGGGTCCATCTCTAAGTAAAAACAATCCTGATAACAATTTCCGAAGCCATATCGCTTCACAACTAGAAGAGCAAGCAGCTATATATTCCGCTTCAGCTATGTTGAGAGCCACACTAGACTAATTCCTACTAAACCACGAGATCATAGCATATCCCATACAATAACATCTCCTGATGTGCTCTTTCTGTCTGATACACTTCCTGCCCAATCAACATCTGTGTAGCCATACAATCTGAAGTCATGATCTCTAAGATAACATAGACCAAATTCTATCGTACCCTTCAGGTACCTCATCACATGCTTTGTAGCTATCAGGTGGACACGTCTAGGTTCTACTAGATACTGACTCAAGGTGTTCACAGCAAAGCATATATCTGACCTGGTATTCGTCAGATACATCAATGACCCAATAATTTGTCTGTATAGAGTCACATCCACTAACTCTGATGAGTCATAATTTAACAGCTTCAAGTTGGAATCCATGGGAGTGGCCATGGATTTGCATTCCAACATATCAAATATTTTCAAGATTTCCACAGCATACTTTCCCTGGTTGAGAAAGATTCCTTTTGGGCCTTGCCATACTTCCAGACCTAGGAAGTAATGCATCAATCTGATATGTTTCATCTCAAACTCTGTAGAGAGCTTCTTCTTGCACTCGACAATGTGTTTCTCATTTCTAGCAGAAATAGATCATCCACATATAGAAACAATATGATAGGTTCATCATCCATAACCTTGAGGTAAAGATTAGGATCAACTTTACTCTTGGTAAAGCCCAAGCTTGTCAAGAAACTGTCAATTTTTCCATACCAAGCTCTGGGAGCTTGTTTCAACCCATACAAATCCTTCTTCAATTTGCATACGTGGGTTCTTCTATCTTCAACCTCAAATCCTTGTGGTTTTTCTATGTACACTTCCTCCTCAATCACACCGTTCAGGAAAGTTGTCTTCACATCCATCTAATGTAATTCCCACTTCATCATGGATGCAAGTGCCATGATGGTTCTAATGGAAGTGTACCTTGCAACTGGTGCAAATTTCTCTTCATAGTCAATTCCCTCTTTTTGAGAGAATCCTCTGGCCACAAACCTTGCCTTTTACTTTTCAATGCTACCATCTGCAGCATGCTTTATTTTGTATATCCATTTGGAGGATACCACATTCTTGTCCTTTGGTTTGGGAACTATATCCCAAACATCATTCTTCATTATTGACTGGTATTCCTCTGTCATTGCCTCTACCCACTCTTTCTTATGAGATGCCTCTTCATAACTAGTGGGTTCTTGATCTACAAGATCACACATCAAAGCCATATAGCTAGAGAATGACTTTGGTTTATTGCTCACTCTAGTGGAGCCTTCAGGAGCTCCATACTTTTCTGCTCCTTGTATAATGTCTCTTTCCCATGTTGGCTTTTGTCTTTCTTGATATGTTTATGGTAGGGGGTTCTTGTGGTTCTATCATGTCATGGTCTTCAGGTGTTACATCTTCAGGGGTGGGTGCAGCTTCTGCAATTCTGGGACGTGCATCTTCCTCATAGACTTCTTCATGCTGACACTTCCTAGATCTCTTGAGAGCTGCATCTTCATCAAATGTCACATCCCTACTAATTTCCATATGTTGGAATCCCGGGATGTATATTCTGAATGCTTTAGATGCTTCGCAATATCCAACAAATATTCCCTTCTTCCCAGAAGGATCTAGCTTAGTTCTCTTTTCTTTTGGTATGTTAAGATATACTGGGCACCCAAATATCTTGAGATGGCTTACCTCAGGCTTCTTCCCTGTGAACACTTCTTCTGGGGTTTTGAATTCAAGAGCACTATGAGATAATCTATTCTGCACATAGACTGTTGTCCTGACTGCTTCAGCCCATAGATACATAGGTAGGTCTTGATCATGTATCATTGTCTTTACTGCTTTCATAATGGTTCTATTCTTTCTCTTTGCAACACCATTTTGTTGAGGATTGTAGGGAGTGGTTAGTTCCCTCTTGATTCTAGCTTTTTTACAAAAGACTTCAAAGTCCTTTGAAGTATATTCTCCACCATTATTTGTCCTGAGTATCTTGATCTTCTTTTCTGAATGATTTTCTATCAAGGCTTTGAATTCCTTGAACTTTCCAAAAACTTCATCTTTTCCCTTTAGGAAATATATCCAAGTCTTCCTTTAGTAGTCATCAATAAATGTAAGGTAATATTCATACCCACTCAAGGACGTGGAGGGAATTGGTCCACATACATCTGAATGGAACAATTCCAAAGTACTTTTAGTCTTTGTTTCACTCTTTGGAAATGGGTTCTTGATATTCTTCCCTTTTGCACATCTTTTGCATGTGCCTTTATGATCAATATTCAAATCTGGTAGTCCTATAACTACCTTGCTCACATGAGGTAGTGCTTTGTAGTTAATGTGAGCAAGCCTCCTATGCCATAGCTCACTTGGGCTAGTGGCTTCATGAACAAGGGCAGCTTCTGGATGACCCTTGAGTTTTTATAGACCTCCTTCCTCTTCACCAATAAAAATTGCATCCTCAATTGATTTTCCTTTGGGCCACATGAGTACTTGTCCATCTATGAAAGCAACCCTATAACCTTTCTTATCTAATCCTGAGATAGAAAGTAAGTTCTTCTTCAAACCTGGTACATATAATATTTCCTTCATTTTCAAGGGGGTTCCAGAATCAAGCTTATAGCTTGCTTCGCCAATTCCCTTGATGGGATATTGATAGTCATATCCTAGAGATAACTTCTGTGGAGAGGTCTTCTCTTCCAGTCTTGAAAGAGTCTTTTTTTGTCCTGTCATGTTCTTTGAGGCACCACTATCAATAAGCCATGTATCTTCTCCAAGTGTTACAGACCCGGAGAGTGCAGAGAATAGAACATACTCTTCTGCATCTTCTTCTTCTATTCTAGTTCTTTTCTTTTGAGGCCTTTCCCCTTCTTCTTCTTCACTATCATCTTCTGCTAGATGTGCTTGATGTCTTTTTTGATGATGATCATTCTTCTTCTTTGAAGGACAATCTCTATCAAAGTGTCCCAATTTGTGACAATTGTAACATTGAAATGAGGAGAAATCCCTTCTTGAACTTGCTCCTCTTTTCTTTTGAAACCTATGTCGAGGTTGAGACTCCTTATGGTTTCCCTTCTTGAAGTTTGGTTGACTTTTTCTTCTCTTGGTATGGGTGGCCAATGCTTGATCATCTTCTTTGAGTAGTGCTTCTCTATTGGATACTCTAGACTCTTCTTGAATGCAATCCTCCCACACCACATCAAACTTCATACTTTCTTTTCTGGCACACATGGTTTGGATAAATGAGTCCCAAGGTCTAGTGAGACCATTGAGAGTATTCATGACTAGTTCATCTTCATCAAGGTTGTCTCCAATGGCTTCTAGTTGTTCTTTGAACTAGGAGACCCTTTTGAAGTAATCTTGAATAGATTATCCTTTATTCATCTTGGTGCTCTTTAATTGAGATCTCAATTTCATCTTCCTGTTGATGTTCCTCCCTTCATACATTCTACCTAGGGAATCATACATTTCCTTTGGGGTCTTCTTAGATGCCACTTGGGGAATCAATTGGTCCTTGATAGAATCAGCAATGATTATCTTTTCCCTAATCAAGTCCTTCTTATACATCTCTTTGGCTTCATCTTCCGCAGGTTCTGCAACCTCATCTTTGATATATTGGGCAAGATCATTCTCTTCAAGAATGATACCAATCCTATATTTCCATGCCCGGAAATTCTCTATACCCTCTAGCTTGTCTTCAAGCTTAGTGCTTGGAGCCATCTTATCCAGGAGGTCACAAAAATTGAAGTTTCTCAAAATGTAGAATAGATCTTACCACGAGATGTGCTTGATTGAATTGAGATGACTGGTGTACTCTACTTCTGGAAACTTCAACTTTTCACCCTTCAAATTTGACCAGCAACTTTCGGATCTCAGCTTCGCATTTCTGGTTCTCACTTTTTATGGTTCACTAGTGCACAGGTTCGCAGCTTTTCTGGTTCACTGGTGCACAAGTGTGTAGTTTTTCTGGTTCACTGGTTTTCTAGTACTTCTGATCCAAAAGTCAAACTAGGGTTTGACAAAGCCCGGGGTTATACCCACTCAAAAACTTCGATCTTGGGCTCAAAATTTTGATTTTGAGGAGGAGCATCCAACCATGCTCTCAGATTCCAAAAATTCCAAATTTTGTAGAAACCCTAATTTTCACCGGAGGAGGAGAGAGAGGCAATTTCACCTTGTGAAAGATGTCTTATTCAGGATAGCTCTGATACCATGTTAAGTTTATCATAAATTCACAAACAAGATCACTGAAAGAAACACAATCACAAGATAGACAAAGATTTATCCTGGGAAACCCTCATGGGGTAGAAAACCCAGCAAAGCTTTCCTCGATATAGATGATCAACAATTACAAAGATGTAGTCCCCAAACAAGAGCTCCTTCTCCTCCTATGCAGATCTCTCTCTCCCCTATGCGCCAATCACAAGTGAGTGAATGAGTGAGATAAATGAGGAACACACCTCCTCTATTTATACACTACTCCGACTTGACTTTTCACCCTAACAGTGTCGACTTCTCCTAGGAGAGTCTATTAACCCCTAAACAACTAACTCAGGGCCGACCCCACTAGGGAGGTCTAATAACCCTAGTTACAACATCCCAACGGAGGAATAAACATCTCTGAATATACAATAGGATCTCTACGGAGGAATGTAACATCTCTGGGATAATAAAGTACAAGTAGAATATTCTTAGAAGTTACAATATTTCAACAGCTTGGTCATCCTATGTCTACTACAACAAAAATACACATCTTCACCTAAGTTTTTACCATAACTTTGCGATAGACTAGAACCATAAAATGAAACTAAGTCCTACTCAACAAATTTCATTCAACAATCTGGCATGCGTCCAACTACAACTTTCAAAACATCCCAAAAATAGTTATACGTAACAATACTCAACACTTAGCCAATGTCAACAGTTAACCAACATAGATCATCACAATAAATAGAAGAACATCCATCCCAATAAAAAATTCACAATACACATGCACATGTATATGTGGCACCCAAGTTGGATACCTTCAACTTTATTTATGAGGAGAATGCTTACACTAAAATACAAGGTAGGGTGGCTACCTACTTTCCTCTCTTTTACAAAAGTACAGTGGATCTAAGGGAAAATTTTCTTCTACCAATTCGCCAACCCCACCTCATGCAATTCTTATTCACCTCTTTGTTTTCCACTCAACTAGTGCAAATTCCCCCTATTGTGCAAAACCCATTACTTAGCATCCACTATATATATGAGTCTTTCCAAACTTTTCCAAGGACCTCTAAGTTTAATTGGACCCAAGTGTCTACATCAAACTCAACTATTCCCTCATGAATTGTCTATAAATATCCATCTCCAATGGTGTTGTGTTTGTTGTTCCATGCGATTGCAAGTGCATCTAACATGGAAGTGTTCCCATTGCATCCTTATCTATTGCATGTGTGCTCAATAGGTGTGCCCATCACATCCATGTTCATTGCAAATGTACTTGGAATGTCTATCCATAGCATCTTTTACAACCACAAGTGTGCTTTACAGTTGCATTGGTCACAAGTGTGCTTAGCAGGTGTTCCTATTGCACGTGTGCCCAAAGTGAATTTGCTAAGCTACACCCAAGTGTGCCCAAGAAGTGCTTCTAACAAGGTGCCTCCAAGGTTGCCCAATTGTCTTGTGCCCAAGTGCACCCAAGAAGGAGCTTCCAACAATTGTACGAAGTGAGCATCCATCTTTCCAACATGCATCCAAGCACTCCTAGATGAAGTGCATCCAACTAAGTGTGCCCACTTAGTTTTCCTAGTTAATGTGTTCCCAACCTAGTCTATCCAAGTCATATATAAGATAGAGAGTTCTTATTGCCACTTTGTCTATCATGCATGGTGCATGCCTACAAGTGAGGTTGTCCAGTACAACCTTATTTTTCTCTCCAAGTTCCCTCCAAGTTTCTCTTGGTTTGTCGAACTAATGTGAGCTACACAAATGTTTGCGATGCACATTTCCTTTTTGCAAGCGTGTTGGACTTGTATGTGGTATGCCTTGCTGATGGGTCAAATCACCCCAAAACCAACTCATTTAGTCATAAACATCATCTCATGCCTATATGTGCTTGTCAATAACTACCAAGGTGATTGTGTGATTGAGGTGCCCAAAGCCTCTATAGGTTAGGACCTTACACTTCCCTTTAATCAATTTCCAAACACATTTTTGTAGCGGCGACTTTATTTAAAAGATGGATATTATTTATTCCCCAACCCCATTGTTCATTTGGTAAAGCAACCTTGTTCAAGCCAAACCTCTCTTATCGTTGCTACCATACCATAGGAACATGATGCTCAAATTTATGATTTTCTACAAGACCCCTTTGAAAATCAAAGCCAAAGACATCTAATAAACACGAACTAATTAAAAACAAATTTTATAAAATTAGTTAATTACATCAAACAAACAAACAAAGAACCTCTTATCCACTTTTACAATAAACTAATGACAATATTTTTCTCCCTTTTAACAACATGATGATATAAAAATTAAACTAAAGTAAAATTTTCATCACAATTCTATGCTCTATACTTAATTATAGAATGCACCTCTAACCTTAATAAATAATAATAATATCCCCCGGATGCAGGTGCCAACACTGCGCATGAACCAGATGGAGGTCCCACGGTGACACCTGGTCGCACTGCTCCCACACAGCCTCCCGCTGATGTCAACGGAGTGCCGTCAATCTGAAAGGCTAGTTACTAAGCCTGTCCTTGAAGTTGCCTCTGCCTCTCTAGCCACCATGACGACTAACCTCCTGCGTGCGAACCATCATCTTAGGGCTCAAGGCTATGTTCACTCGACCTCTTGCTCGATGAAGCTCTCTGGCTTGTTCATTCTCCTGGCTCATTGTTCTCTCTGCCTCACACTCTCTGCGTTCGAAGCTAGTTGTGCTCTTAACCACCTGCATGTAAATTCCTCTATCAGTCTCACCGCTCCTGCGATCAGTATGGGCAGAACCAAGGGTGCCAAGTCCAAAAACAAAGAGGCGGAAGCTCCCCTGAAGACAGGTTATGGTCCTGCCATCTCTATCCCAATCCGTTTGTTGTTGGATAATTGGGAAGCCAGAATCATAGCTGAAACCATGACACCTTGGAATCAGGAAGCAAATTGGGACCCGTACTGGTTGGTCAAGAACATGATGGGGCAAATGATGGAGAACATGCAGTCCAACTAAATCTCTACTCACCAAGCAACACAGTCTCTGTTGGCCACCCTTTCCAACTAGGTTTGCACGCTTGGCTCCTTAAGCAGCACGCAGAGCTGGGACTCTTATGCCCCCACCCACTCCTTCGCTCATGAATTCCGCTCCGGCAGTACCACCCCTGGTGCCACTTCCTCTGCAGCTGCCCTGAACTCCACGATTGGGCTAAATAACCTCAATCCTAGTGGCAACCCTGTATGTTTGACACGCAGCAAAGCTAGCCTGAAGCGTAAGGAGAAGATTCAGACCTCCTTCCCCATTCCTAGCACTTTGGGCCCTATACTTGCTAAACGCACACGCAACGAGCAGTCTGAGTTTACACTTGTGCCGCCAAGGAAAACTGCCCCTCTGCCTGTCAAACACCTGGGTCCTGTCAAGCCAGTGGCGACTCCTGGTACATCTGCTTCAACGAAGGAGAATGCGGCCCAGATTTTGGCTCAGGCATGGAAGGACAATGCCCTCTACAGCTGCCCAATTATGGAGGAGACTCCATAGGCATCCTTGGTGCAGGTTTTTGGTTATTTTTGTCTGTTTTGATCATCTTACTGTAAATTGTATGCAGAATGCCGATAAGGCTTCAAACTTTTTTATTTTTCACCTGCTTCTCCCCTCTGTGGACAGGGGTTTTTTATATGGAAACCTTTTGCTTTTTGTCTATTCTCTAGATCAGCATGGATGGCATCTGTGGACCAAACCATCAAGGACTATAAACTATTTTGTACTTTTATTAATTTAATACAACTTGCAGTTATTACAAAATAATAATAATAATATGTTATTATATATAAATTTCCAAATTCAATTTACAAGTAGTAAAAAGAATTCAAAATTATAATTTAAGTGACTCAAGTAACATTCACCACAATTCTATACTCTATATTTAATTATAAAATACACCTCTAACCTTAGTAAATAATAATAACATATTATCATAACCATATATATAAACTTCAAAATTCAAATTGCAAGTGGTAAAAGAAGTACCTATGTATCCCAGATTTCAAAATTATAATTTAAATGGCATTGCACATCGTCACTCAACTATATAATAACATGTTATTATATATATATATATATAAACTTCGAAATTCAAATTGCAAGTGGTAAAGGGAGTCCCTACAAGATTTCAAAATTATAATTTAGGTGGCATTGCACCTTGTCACACACAACCATATAAAATAAGAATAGTTCAAAACTGTTGTTGTCCAAAAGTTGAAAACTGTGAAATTGAATTTTTTAAAACCCACAAAGAATAGTTCAAAACTGTTTTACAAAAGTTGAAAATTGTGAAATTGAATTTTTTTTAAACCCATCTCGGGAGATAGGGATAGATTCTCATTAGGTAAAGATTTACAAATGGCCGTGCACCTTCCTTGTTAAGCATACTGGAAGACCGACTTCATTTATATTCAACATACACATCCAAGGTCGTTTGGCAGAAGAACATATACTGGAAAAAACAGATACCCCTCTTTTAAGCTTGATTCTGGCTAAAGCCATCTGTGCCTCCCACTGCTCTGGGCTGTCAAAATAAAACAGATTAGCATTCATGACATCGGTTAAACAATTCGAATGCCCCTTCACAAGTACCAAACGGAGCTTCGTTTACATACACATTGAGATGTGGTGTCACCTACCTCCTGCGATCTGTCATGAGAACGGGACCATGTGTTAACCCGCTCTATAGTTTTTGTGACCTGCAAATTAGTAGATAAACCATCAGATCAGATAGTATCTATATATATATTATGTTTTCATTTCAATGTGTTTTATTTATCCATTACTATTTCATGCTTAAGTGAAGTCTGGATAGTAGATCGAGTAGAATGTGAATAAAATTCATCTATCCCTACTAACAAACCACTCCACAAATCAATATATATTTAATTTACCTGTAGTTCCCAATCACATCGATAAATAAGATAAGCCAATATTAAAGTCTGAATTGCCGTTCCGCATATCATTCCTGTCCATATTCCCTGCATCGAAATTGGTGTGTTGTTACAGGCTGTCTAGATTAGTTTAATGGAGTGGAAACTGATCGAAGCGCTAAACCCTAAACACGAGAAAAGAGAAATGCGTGCTTACCCGGACTCCCATATGGAATAGCCAACCGAGCAACACGCCAAACGGAATTCCAATGGCATAGTAACACCCAATATTGATATAGGCGACAGTAGACTGCCATCCCGATCCAACCGCTACCCCTGGAAATTTATCATAAAACTAGTATTATTGTTCCGAAATTGAGTCCTGACACTGTTTATGGGCTAAGCTAAGCATTTAGCTGCAGAGCATTAATCTGTGGCAGCTCAGTGCTTAGGGTTCGTTGGATCAAAAGATTCTCTTAATCCAGGACTCTAAACACTGAGTTGCCACATTTAATGCTTTGCCACATTTCTCTTGTCTGTGAGTTTTGGAAATGATCCTTATATACAATATTATATACAATATTGTTATACTAAGCAAATTTTTCTAAAAGTTCTGGAAAATATTGTTAACAATGGACAAACATGAAACTAGAAATATTCACAAAATTTTGATAGAAAATCAGCTACTTTTAGGAGGACAGTAAATGCCCATAGAACTATGCCCATAGGAGAACAGTAAATGCCCATAGTTCTATGGAAATTTATCATAGAACTAGCATTATTGTTCTGAAATTGAAAATTGAGTCCTGACACTGTCTACGAGTTTTGGAAGTGGTCCAGTATTGTTGTACTAAGCAAGTTTTTCTGAAAGTTCTGGAAGATATTGTTAACAATGGACAAGCATGAAGCTGTAAAGAAATATTCACAAAATTTTGATAGAAAATCAGTTAATTTACCTGAAAGTACCGGCTGAACACTGTTTAGGAGGACAGTAAATGCAAGCAAAATTGCCAGTCGAGAAACCGCTTCAATGATGATTGAACTACTTGTGAAAACCAATGCAAATTCTTGGCGAAACATAAGAATAAGTGCCCAAAACACAACCCCTATGACACTTGAAGTACTGGCGGAAACAATTACTGCAAATTTAGCTCCTCTGCCATTTCCAGCGCCTAGCTCGTTGCCAACCCTAACGCTGCATTAACAAGCGAAGAATTGAAAAAAAATGCATCCCTTGCAAATTACTAAATTGGCTATTCGGTGCCATCCCAGATACATTGAACATACCTAGTTGCAATAAAAAATCCGATTGGTATCATCATTTCCAAACTATTGACGTTCATGCTGCAAGGTGCAAGAGAAGAAATGGAGATGAAGTCTAAAAATATTAAAAATATGAATTAAAACTTTCTGCAATACTCTATTATGTACAAAACAATTAAAGCTTCTGTTACCAGATAGAAAGAGAATCAACTGCTACTTGTGGATCTGATAGATTCCCCGTCAATACGACTAGTACTCTGTAATACCAAGTTTCTAAACTGTTTGTTGATATAAGAAACAATGCGAGGTGAAATTATGATCAATATTTTAGAAACAGAAAACAATAATTGATAAAGATTCCTTTCCAAAACGATTTGTTTGCAACTAACCATAGCATGACACCTGATGCCACCGAGAGTTTGACGAAAGGCCACAAGTCTGTGAATGCATTACTTGACAGTCCAGTCCATGTCTGGGGACAACCTCCACAAATAACATAAAGAAATAGGCCAATTCCAAACACCCACCACGATATATCCAGTGCCATCGCTGCTCCTATGACTCCCATATCCAATTTAAAAATAAAGACCCAGCTTAGAACAATATGAAGCATCAAAATGGCCCCAGCGAACCAAGTGATGACCATGTTTTTTAACTGTGACTGTAGGAATCTCTGCACCGGAGCCAACAATACACATGAAAAATGTAGCGGAATTAACCAGATGGCAATTGTTCCCGATAAGTCAGCAATATCATCTGATTGACCGATCAGTTTCAGAATGGGGGTGGCAAATATATAAATTGGTAAAAGCAGAACTGCAATAACAAACAGCACAATGCAAGAGCGCTGCATATATACTCCCATCATGTGATATTCTTGAGCTCCATAAGCTTGGCCGCATAAAGTTCCCAGGGCACTGGCCAGACCCATCTGCCATCTCAAAATTCAAAATACATTAATAATATTAGCGTACATCAGTGCCTTCCTGCTTTCCCTTTTTGCCTTCTTACTTTCTCCAAGTTAAGCATTACTTTCCCCGAGCTAAGCATTGAGTTGCAAAGCATGCCTAAACGAAAAGTAAATGTCTTAAATTGTACGTCTTAAGACCAAATGTTCGAAAGAATCTCTATTTATGACGCAAGATGGTGCAAAATATTATAAAACGTTCGAAATTAAAATTGAAATTAATGGTAAAAATGATCTATTTAATCTATCCAGGGATCTAAGATTCTAATAGGAACATTGTTCTTCTCCAATAGAAGAACATTTTTTACTCTTCCTCAGCATAACACAGACTGTAAAGCATCGAGCTTCTCGCATGGGAACTGGATTGACTACTGCCCACTTCCAATCTTGAATTGCTTTGGGATTATTCACGCGGAGCAAGATATATATTTTCGAGTGTTTTATGCCGGGTAAATTGTATTTTTCTGCTTTGATATAATTGTGGTCAAGGGTTTATATCCATATGTAATAGGATATATAGAAAATACACACAGATCGCAAGTGAAAACTAGCCCGATCTGTAACCTATGCAATCTGCTGGACCTATCTAACCGTAAAATCATTCAGTGATCTGAAGCATAATATTGTTCACTAATTGGATAAAAACAAAGGAGAACTAGATTCAGAAGAGTATGGATTCAACACTTACAATGAGCCCGAAATTGAATCCAAAGATGACAATGACGGCCATGGAAGTGGCAGCTAATTCCAGATTGCCCAAGTGCCCCACGAACGCCACAGTAATAACATTCATTCCAAATATGGCTAAGCGACTGAAGATTGCTGGCCCGGCAATCCTCCATAGCTTTTTTGATTCCACTAAAACTCTTCTGCAATATGAATCATCGGCCGAGCATAAAATTGATGCAGATATACAATTTTCGCTGCCATGTCCGCATGCATTTCCATTTCTCTCATCTAGAAGTTGTTCCTGCAAGGACTCTGAATTTGACCCTGATGCCATATCATATGTTCAGTATTTCAACAGCAGAAAAGTGAGCAGACTCTCTTTATATGTCTCTTCCTAATTATTGAGGAGACTGTTAAGGGAACTATCATTCAACGTTGACTTACTGAATAGCCATGGCCAATCGCCATCCGATAGCGGAATAGAATAATTATTTGATAGACCTAATCAAGATGGAACCCATAAAAGCTAAAATGCTGCGGTTTTTTAAATCTTACACAGTCTGGAAACATGACAATGTTTAAGTAACATTTTGTTTAGATACCGAGGCAATCCAAAAATAAAAATGCTAAAAAAAGGATGAAGGCAAGAATGGGTCCGGAATCCTGCAACTACCTTACGGTAAGCAGTCGTTATAACTACTCTTCGACTTCAGAATTCCCACCGACTCTCATGCTTCCTTTGCCTGTATAATTCAAACGAACGTGCTGACTCCTAAGAAAACACAATAAGTACAATATGGTGCCTTGATCGTCACACACATGACTGAAAATTCACAGATTCAAAACCGGTGGATAGAGGCTCACGGCATTGGGAGTCGGGATGTCTCAATTTTTATTGAGTCACAAGTTATTGGATATCTGGCTTGCGGGCTGTTGGAAATACCCTTGGGAGGATCCTCTCCATAAAACTGTCACATTAATACACAAAATAATTAATTACACTCACAACGGTTCAAAATTCCCATAGACTTAACCTAATATAGGCTTAACATAATCTAAAGTGTATATACACCAACATAGATTCTTTCTCAAGTATTAATCTACTATGGATTGGAGAGATCAAATCCCTTAATGTATTAATCTTTTTTAGAGTTAACAAGTGGAATTAGCAACAAAAGTTGCATAGTACCTGCCTCTTAAAAAAAGTTGCATAGTACCTCCCTCTTAAAAAAAGTTTGAGTTGAAATACATATAGTTATATTGTTTTCACTAATATGCTTGATATATTCAATATAACACTAACTATGTTTATTAAGATAAATTATTTTGTACAATAAGGAGTTAGTTGGACCCTACTTAAAGGATTTATTATAGTGGGTTAGATATTAGTGGGTTAGTACCGTCAATAATGGATAACGATATTTAACCAAAGTCTACCATGTTCAAATATAATCAACCATAGTAGTTAATGGACTAGTGGTTAAGGCACATTTGTATTGGTTGGTCGATGGTTAAAGGGTTTGTGAGTTAATGGATTAATCATGATGGTTAAAGGGTTTGTGAGTTAATGGATTAATCATGAGGGGCTGTGTTGGTTAGTGGGGTTAATGGTGAACGACTTAGTTGTTGATGATGATGATCGTTAACGTTGGTTGAAACCTACTATGGTCTATCGAATCTTAAGAGAAAATAAGGGAATTATTTGGTTTGCTTTAAAATTTTCTTCCTATGCTCAAAAAAGGCTTGAAGAGAAGCTTTCCTAGCTCACTATAGTTTTGTCAAGTTAGGAGGTTAGGAAGGTCTATATTGTATTATGGAGAGGTTGGGGTTAGGTTGGATTAATGATTTAAGAGATAATGAGTTAGTTATTAGGACCTTCATGGTAATGAGTTGGGTTAGTGGTTCATGTTTAACTTAAATTTAGAGGGTTAATGTGTTAGGGATTTAATCGCTTAATGGTTAAATATGGTGAATGAATTAGAGGGTTAGTGAGTTAAAGGTTAGAGGCCACTGAGATAATGGATTAGCAATTATAGATTAGGTGTGGACCTTGTGGGTGAGTTAATTGATCAAAGTTAATGAATTAGAAGTTTAATAAATTAAAGGTTGAAAATTCTTATTATGTTTATAAGCACTTTCATCACAAGTTTTTATGACTAAAATTTCTACACTTATTCCAAAAAAATGATCCAATATATACATAAAATTAAGTTATTTAATCATTTTAATTTTATATATTCCTACTTTTTCCATTATAATTTTTTTTAAATAGTATATTTTTATGTAGATTTCACTATTTTATAATAAAATATGTTATTTTTATCTTAAAACTATAATAATAATTACTTTTAAATATATATTATTCTTTAATATTTTTATACTTAATTTCACATACCAAATCATAAGCTTAAGAAGAAAAAAAAATTCTTAACCATGGAAATTGGCATCTAGAATGCTCATATATATCCATTTTTAAATTATATATTAACATCTAGAATGCTCATACATATGTATTTTTAAATTATATAATATTTTATTTATGTTTATAAATTATATAATATTTTATTTATGTTTATGGTTTTAGTTATAATCAATGTTTAAATAGATATATATTTTAAATTATATATTGACATCTAGAATGCCCATACATATCTTGAATAGATAAGAATGTTATGATTTTTTTAGATATTATTTTTTAAATTTTTTTACAATTAAATTTCAAATTAAATTATATTAATTATTTTATATTTTTTTTATTTATAAAACAAAAATTTATATTTCAAAATTTTAAAAATTATTATAATAATATTTAATTTAATATGTAAATTTATTTTAATAAAAAAAATTAAAGTATTGTAAATTAATTCAAATTCAAATTAAATGTTATGTGTATTAGAGGCTTAATAATTAGTTTTTTTTTTAAGTTTACATGTATCATGATTATGTGTGTATTAAAATGTTAGAGGGTTAAAAAAATTTATTTTAATATGTCATATCAATATTGGAATATAAATTATTAAATATTAATATTATTTTAAATTATTATTTTTTTTTATAATTTAATTTTTTATTTTAATATGTTACATTGATATTGGAATACAAATCATTAAATATTATTTTAAATTATTAATGTTTTTTGATAATTTAAATTTTTTTATTTTAATATGTCACATCAATATTAGAATACAAATCATTAAATATTAAATATTATTTTAAATTGTTATTATTTTTTTACAATTTTTTTCAAAACCAAATAATAAGTTGAGTTATACATGTTAACCAATCATAAAATAGTAATTCAATTTTTTAAAATTTATAAAAATATTTTTATTTAGTTTAATATATTATTTTTTAAAAACTTAGCAAAACATTATAAAAAATATGGAAATTAATTAAAAGTCAAATGAGTTTGATAATTTAAGTGGACAACTTGAGGGAAGGTTTACACCTTAAGGGATTTTATTTCTTTAGATATTTGGTAAATTTTATTATAATAAAAAAAAAATTGTTTTTTATTTTTTGTTTATTTAATTTATTAATGTTTCATGTGCTATACTTATTTAATTACTCTTTTTGCAATGTTTACACTTACTTACTTTATATATTTCTATATATTATGACTAAGAGTAGGAATTTTATTAATTACAAACAACAAAGAAAATTGTTAATGAGACTATTATTATCAATGTGACTTGGTTGTCCAAAATATTAATAAAATAATAATATTTAAATATTTATAATATAATATAACTAATTAAAAAACTATAATTTAAAGGGGAGGCAGGTGCGGGGGGATTATTTTTTATCCTGGAGGAAATAAAGTTGTCGACTTTTCCTAGGGATTAGGCTCAAGAACCAATAATGAAGCAAAATGGTTAGCGATGTATCATTCTCTTGAGATAGCTTCCACCTTAAACATGGAAAAGCTATAGGTCTTGGGAGACTCCAAGCATGTAATTCAAGCTATGAGGAATGGCTCTCTCATTAGAAGATCTAAGAGCCAAAGATTTCGAAAATGAATTGAGTTCCTTCCTCTTCCTATTGACATTCTTTTTTTCCACGTCCTCAGAGATCTTAATTCCACAGCTGACAATTTAGCCAGTGTTGGAGCCACATTGGAAAAAGGACAAATATTGCACAATAAAGTCTTGGAGTATCGGTTCATTCCTTGAGGAGTTGTTGGATAATGAGAATAAAACCAAATCCTAAGTTTTTTGGGGGATGATTCCTCCCTCGTTGTGGGCACCTGGCTGTGCCTGTCTGCATTCTCTCTTGGTTGACATGCCATCGCCCATGTGCCTTCACCATGGGCATTTATGCTCCCACGCATAAACATTTAATGCTCCTGGATTGTATTTGGGCATTGTTTCGAAGCATGGAGCGCCCTAATTTCTTCACCCTCGTCCCAGAGCTCAAGCAATTGAGCATCTCTGTCTCTGCTCTCGACCCTCTGCAACTCACTGAAGAAGAAGCCCCCTACAACAGCTCGTCCTTCAACAAAATGAATGGGGTTAAGCAGGCTATCACCACGCTCAGCCAGCTAACCTCGGAGATTAAGGTCTACCTGTGCAAAATGTATTCGATCGTTTGCTCCATTATGGACCATATCAAAGAGCAGACCATGGAATTCAAGTATGTTCACTCGTCTTTCTTGTGTAGAGTCTCGAATAGACGATATGGATAGGAACATCATTGAACTTCTGGGGAAAGTTGACAGCATCAAGGCATACCTTTCAGTCTTCATTAGCAAAACCCAATTCAGTCAAGTTCAGGAAGCACCAACAGTCAATCAAGGAATGATGGAGGCTGCCTCTTTCCAGCAGCAAAATAACAGTTAATTTCTCTTCTTAGAAAATTTTGGTGAATGTTTTCTCCACAGGTTCCCTTTGAACTCCACTATCTAAATGTTTTTTTGCCACTTATTATGTAATCAATTTGTAAGGGTATATCCCAGTAGAATGAACAGAATCTTCAGGAAGACAAGATGTAAAGACTTCAAGGGCCAAAACTTTCTTAAATTTTGCATTTTCCCTCTTTCTGAAGCAGAATGTTGACTCAATTTTTATAATAAATGGCTGTGCACAGCCTTATATATATATATATGAATTCCACTGTTTATGTTTTAAAAAAAACTATAATTTAAATGTAATATTATATGATAATATATTGATAAGATATAGGAATATGTGATAATATTTCAAATTAATTTAAAAAAAATTAAATTGATTATAATATAATAATTAGTTAAAATAATCTTATTAAATTAGAAAATTTTATAATAGTTTGGTTAAAACAATTAACTAATTATAGTATAATTTAGTTAAAATAATTAATGTGTGTTGATTATACATATAAATATATTAAAAAGTATTATTACTTTTAAGTTTAAAGAGAAACTATGATGTAAGGAAAGAGAAAATTTTAAGATACTATAAGGAGGTTATTAACTCTAATTTGGAAAATTAAAAGTATCTCTAGGTAGTAACTATTTCAAGGAAGAAAATTAATATAGACAAGATTAGAACGAACTCTCATGAGCTGCATAGTGAAACATGGTGTCGGTCTATTCATAAAACTCCATGGGTGGAAAGGGTTTGTCATCTTTGTGAGTCTATGAACATTGAGGATGGAAATCATTTTTTCTTAGAGTGCCCTACTTACACCCACATTAGATATGAGTTTCATAGTATTTGGTACAATACAAACCTTTCTAACCTCATAACTTGTCAAAACTATATAGTGAGCTCAGAAAGCTTCTTGCGAAGCTTTTTGAGCACATGAACAAAATTAGCAAACCAAGTAATACCCTACTTAAAATCCGATATACCAAAGTTAGTTTCAATAGAGGTTAATCATCATCATTATCAATAATTAATTAAAAATAATATCATTCAATTAAAATATTAGATTATAATTTAGTAAAAAAATAATATATTGACACTGCATGAGGATATTAAAAACCAATGTATGAATGAAATAAAATTAATTAATTAAATGATAATATCATTTAATTATAATAAAATTAATCTTTAATTAATTATATTATACTATGTTACATAGATATGAAAATTAAAAATGTAGTAGAACACAAGTAATAATAAAATAAATTTATTTAATTTAAAATATTATTATAAATTTATTTAAGTATAATAAAATTATTTTTTAATTAATTATATCATATTATACAATATATGGTTTTAATTAAAATATTATAACAAAATTATTAATAAAATAAATTTATTTAATTCAAAATATTATTATTAATTATAATATTATAGTATAGTATAAAAAAATTATACTATTGAGACTTTCAACTTCATTGAATTACGTCAACTGCAATGATTCTTAATGATTATTTTCCTTAATGGTTGTTTTGCATTTTGGATGTGTTCCTTAATGGTTTTGTTGGATTATGATATTCATCTATACTTATGATGTATTGCGACATTTTGAAGGGTTTTGTTGAATTGTGACATTCCTCCATGGTTATATCAAAATGTGACATACTATTAGCTAACTTTATGTTAAATTGTTAATTTTCATGCATGCACTTTTTATGTTACATTGTGACGTCCATGTTTGATTATGTTTGAGTGCAATTCATCATGGATTAATTCCAGAGGAATGTTGCAATCCAACATAAGCCTTGATGAACGTCGTAATACAACATAACCCTTGATGGATGTCGCAATGCGACAAAACTATTCCAAACATAACTAAACCCAACCCTTGCAAAACCTTATAACGGATCGCATAATGGGACAAAATCCATTAAGGAACATAACCATGGAGGAATGTCGCAATCCAACATAATCCTCGATGAATGTCGTAATCCAACATAAGTCTTATTGAATGTCATAATGCGACAAAACTATATTATGCTGAAATGTGACATACTAGTTGATGAATGTCGCAATGTGATATTAAGGAACATAACCATAATGCAACATGACCATCGAGGAATGTTGCAATCCAACATAAGCCTTCATGAATGTCGTAATCCAACATGACCCTCGATGAATGTTGTAATGCAACAAAACCCCTTTAGAAATGTACCTTGGAGGAATGTCGCAATCCAACATAAGCCTCGATGAATGTCACAATGTAACAAAACCATTAAGGAATGTCCCATGGAGGAATATCGCAATCCAACATAAGCCTCGATGAATGTCATAATCCAATATAAACTTTTATGAATGTCACAATGCGACAAAACCATTAAGGAATGTACCATGGAGGAATGTTGCAATCCAACATAATCCTTTATGAACATCAGAATGTGACAAAACCATTAAGGAATGTATCATGGAGGAATTTCGCAATCCAACATAAGCTTCGATGAATGTCATAATCCAACATAAGCCTTCATGAATGTTAGAATGCGACAAAACCATTAGGGAATGTACCATGGATAAATGTCGTAATCCAATGTAAGCCTCGATGAATGTCACAATCAAACATAATCCTTGATTAATGTCATAGTCCAACAGAACCCTCAAGGAATATCACAATGAGACAAAACCGTTAAGAAATGTACCATCAAAGAATGTTGAAATCCAACATAAACCTTTAAAAACATCACTATGCAACAAAACCATTAAAAAATGTACCGAACATAACTAAACCATTGTGAAATATTCTAAATATGAATTTCATAATTTATATGACATAAATATGCAACAATATCACAATCCAACATAACTCTTTTAAGGAACATAACCATTATGAATGTCATAAACGATTATGATGTATAAAACATAAAATGTACAAGAATCTACCTAAACTTCAAATAAACAAACTCTAATGGAATTTTCATTATTTTAAAAGATTATATGAGAGCTTTTAGTGATTTAATATATTCTAGATGCTTATATCCACTTCTATGTTATTCTTAAATTTATATGAAAAATAAATAATGTAGGAAATCTATTAAGTATAGATATTTTATTCAAAATAGAATTTAAGTTTAGGATCTAAAACATATAATGTATAAAACATATAATGTATAAAACATATAATGTATAAAACACAAAATGTACAAGAATCTACCTAAAATTGAAATAAAAAAAACTTCAATGGAATTTTCATTATTTTAAAATATTATATGAGAGCTTTTAGTGATAATATATAAAGCATTATCAATGTATGTAAATTTTGGCATACTGATAATGTTTTTCGTTATAATATTGTTCTATCACATTGCGATGTTCATCAATTATGTGACGTTGATATTTATCAAGGAGTATATCACATTGCCACATAATATGGTTTTATCTATTTTAATGATTATATCGATTGACTTATATCAATATGCTATGTTACTTAATTGTTCTGTCACATTGCGGCGTTCATCAAGGAGTATAGAATTTGGCGCATAACCCTAACGCAACATGACCATGGAGGCATGTCAAAATCCAACATAAGCCTTCATGAACATCGTAATCCAACATAACCCTTGATGAATGTCGAAATTTGACAAAACCATTCCAAACATAACTAAATTGAACCCCTGCAAAACCTTATAATGCAACATGACAATGCAAGAATGCCATAATCCAACAGAAGACTTGATGAGCGTCATAATCAAACTTAATCCTTGATGAATGTCGCAATGCAACAAAACCATTGAGGATTGTACCAAACATAACTAAAACCTTGAGAAACATTTCAAATATGAATGCCATAATTTTTGTGACAACCATGCAACAATCTCACAATCCAACATAACCATTAACCATTAATTAATGTTGCACTATTACAATCCAATAAAACCTTTGAGGAACATTGCAGATATGAATCTCACAATGTGACATATCTTTGGAGGAATGTCATAATAAAACATCAAATTGTGATGTTCATCAAGGAGTATAGAATTTGGTACATAACGATACTGAAACGTGACCATGGAGGTATGTAGCAATCCAACATAAGCCTTCATGAACATCATAATCCAACATATCCTTTGATGAATGTCACAATGCGACAAAATAATTCCAAACATAACTAGACCCAACCCCTGCAAAACCTTATAATGAATCTCACAATGTGACAAAATCCATTAAGGAACATAACCATAATGAAACATGACCATGCAGGAATGCCGCAATCCAACATAATCCTTGATGAATGTCGTAATCCAACTTAACCCTTAATGAATGTCGCAATGCAACAAAACCATTAAGGAATGTACTAAACATAACTAAACCCTTGAGAAACATTCCAAATATGAATGTCATAATTTATGTGACAACCATGTAGCAATGTCACAATCCAACATAACCCTTAATGAATGTTTCACTATTACAATCCAATAAAATGTTTGAGGAATGTTGCAGATATGAATCTTACAATCTGACATAACCATGGAGGAATGTTGCAATCAAACATGGAACTTGATGAACATCATCATGTGACAAACCCCTCACAAAACCTAATAATGAATCTCATAATGCGACAAAAGGTTGATTATATGTATCATGGTTGACTAATTTTGACCATAGTTAACCATGGTTGAGTATTGTTTGACCATGGTTGACTTTAGTGAACCATGTGGCCATAATTTACCATGGCTAATTATTATTTAACCATGCTTAACTTTAGTTAACTAGCATTGAATTTAATGAACCATGGTTGATTTTGGTTAAGCATGGTTGAATTGAGCTATCAATGGTTGACCATGTTTGACTTTGGTTAACCATGGTTAACTTTATTAAACCATAGTTGACTATGGTTAACATTGGTTAGCTAAGGTTAAGTCATGGTTAACTATTTCTTGATTATGGTTAACTATTTCTTGACCATGGTTGATTTCAGAGACCCATCATGGATGTTATTTAACCATGATTGATTTTAGTGAACCCTATTTGACTTTAGTAAACCATGGTTGACTTTAGTTTGACTATAGTAAAACATGGTTGACTTTAGAGAATGATGGTTGACTTTAGTGAACCATGGTTAACTTTATTTATCATGGTTGATTATATTTACCAAGGATGACTATATGTATCATGGTTGACTAAGCTTGACCATAGTTAACCATGGTTGACTATTGTTTGACCATGGTTGACTTTAGTAAACCATGTGGCCATTATTTACCATGGTTGACTAATTTTGACCATAGTTAACCATGGTTTACTTTAGTGAACCATGTAGGCATAATTTACCATTGTTAATTATTGTTTAACCATGCTTGATTTTAGTTAACTGTTGTTGACTTTAATGAACCATGGTTGATTTTGGTGAAGCATGGTTAATTCAAGATATCAATGATTGACCATGTTTGAATTTGGTTAGTCATGGTTGACTTTATTGAACCATAGTTGACTATGACTGACATTAGTTAGCTAAGGTTAACTCATGGTTGAATATTTCTTGATTATGGTTGACTATTATTTGACCATGGCTAACTTTAGAGACCCCTGTTAGACTTTAGTTAACCATGGGGGACTTTAGTGAACCATGTTTGACTTTAGTTATTCATGGTTGACTTTGTTTACCATGCCTAATTATATATAGCAAGGTTGGCTATTGTTTGATGATGGTTGACTTTAGTGAACCATGTGGTCATAGTTTTCCATGGTTAATTATTGTTTAACCATGGTTCATTTTGGTTAAGCATGGTTATATGGAGATACCAATGGTTGACCAAGTTTAAGTTCGGTTAACCATGGTTGACTATGGTTGACATTAGTTAGCTAAGTTTAAATCATGGTTAACTATGTTTTACCATGGTTATCTTTAGCAAAGCCTGTTTGACTTCGGTTAACTTTTTTTACGGTAGTTTGACTATAGTTAACCATGGTTGACTTTAGTGAAACATGTTTGACTTTAGTTAACCATGGTTGAATTTCTTAACCAAGGTTAACTATATTTACTATGGTTGACTAATTTTGACCATAGTTTTAACCATGATTTACTAATGTTTGACCATGGTTGGTTTTAGTGAACCATGTGGCCATAGTTTACCATGGTTAATTATTGTTTAACCATCATTGTGTTTAATGAACCATGGTTGATTTTGGTTAACCATGGTTGAATTGAGATACAAACAATTGACTCTAGTGAACCACACTTAATTATGGTTGATTTTTGTTTGACTATAGCTAACCATGGTTCTCTTTTGTGAACTATGGTTGAATTTAGTTAACCATATTTAATGAGGAAGATCTTCCAAATTTTAAGAACTTTTGTTTAGTTTGAATTCTTTATTATATTTTTTTGTCATAAATATATTTTGAAATTTCAAAAAGTGATACTTTATATCTTGGTTTTGTGGGAGAGTTCTCAATACCATGAAGACATCCAGTTTTATTCCCTAAATAACATCATCAATATGTATTTACTAGTGGTTTTCTTCCCTAAGACACATGATCAACCATGATTTATTGGAAAAAGAACTTCACGGAATCCTTGGTCCTTATTTTTCTATGACTGTGACACTATTATGGTTCTCCTTTAAAGTATATACTTATAGTAGGGATGTCATTATCTCAAGATATATTTTTAAATATTTTATATTACATATATTTTTTAATATTTTATATTGTATTTGTATGTCTAATCCATAACGATATCATTAATAAAAATACAACTTAACGATGGTGAAAATGATTAATTATTTAAGAGTTTATATATTAAAATTCATTTTTTTTTTAATATTAAAATTTTTATATCTACACTATAAAAAAATTAAAATATTTACAAAGTTTTCATTGTTTTGGAATAAGTTTCCAAAACTATTTATTTCTTATTTATTTTAATTATATACTAGAAAATATATAATAAAAATAAAAATAATAATATAATTATGTTTACTAAATAATCCATAAATATTTTTTTTTTACGAGAACGGTTAAAATTTTATAAGTGTCTGGCAAATGGGCTGCCAGGGCCTTTACAATTTATATCCCTATCCATTGTGCGGAACTTCATTTCCAGCTTGAGAAACCAGATGGAAAAGTGTTGTTTGGTGCTGGGGAATGCCATATCTCATAAACTTAGGGGAGAGGGTGCTTTGAGATTTCTCCATTAACGGTAAGTTGACTCTTGCTCAAGCTCGCTCCACGATTAGCTTCAGCGTCTGCTAGATTGTTGAGGCTCCTTAGAACATGGTAAGCCTTATAATTTCTGAAGTGCTTCAGCATGAGCAGGACCTTCTTGTGGATATGGGACAGACTTATACCGGCAGTCTTCTTCTTGGTATGGAGATCCTTGATTATCAGCCTGGAATCGCCCACGATAGTAAGCTTCTGAATGTTCATCTTTCTTGCTTGAACCAGTCCTTGCCACAGCGCAAGATATTCAACATGATTGTTGGATGCATGTCCTAGGCCCCAAGCATAGGTCAAGACGGTGGTACCATAGGGATCGATAATAATGCCTCCTGCTCCAGCTTGACCGGGGTTTCCTTTCGAGGCCCCGTCAAAAAAAAGGCACCAATCATTCAAGACAGATCTCCACTTGATGAATTCCTGTTCTTCCAGCCTTATTTCCCAGTGGGCCTTTTGAGGAGGAATAGAAGCTTGATCGCTTTGCTGGTTCACGTCGATCTCCTTGAGCCAGCGCTCTTCTTCAGGCGAGAGAGAAGCTTTATTTATGATTGCTGACTTGGTGCTTAAAGCTTCAGTAAGCATGGACCTAGCCTTCACGGCCACTTGAATTGGAAGTCTGCACTCCTCCTTAAATATCCTGTTGTTTCTTTCCAACCATACTTTCCAGCAGAGGAATTTCGGGATCCACATCCAAACAAGCTTGAGTCTGTCTTTTTTTTTGAAATCGAAGGGGGCTAGAGCAGTCGAGTTACTGATCAACGCCTTGATCGAGGTGGGCAAATTACCTGCGTTGGATCCTATCATTAGATTCCAGACTTCTTTGGTGAAATCGCAGGAGATGAACAGGTGATCAGTGGTTTCGTCAGCGTGGTAGCACAGAGGGCAACGTGAAGGCCCTGCCCAGCCTTTGATCTTCAGCTTTTCTCCAGTCAAGATGTTGTTGTGGAGGACGGTCCAAATAAAGATATCGATTTTGGGTAAAGAGGCGAAATTCCAGAGAGTTTTCCACGGCCCAGGGTTGGGAGGGACCCATGGCACCTCCAGGATCGCAGCATAGCCTTCAGCTGCAGTGTATCTGCCCGAACGAGCTCCCCAACTGCGCGTATCTTTGGCTTTGGCGCTGATGGGGGACTTCCCTTGCAAGAGATCCAACAGGGTGGCAACATCAGCATCTAATTCGTGAGGATAATCTCCCAGGTTCCAGTTTGCCCAGGATTCATCCTCATCACTGTTCCAGATCGATATATCCCTCAGCGTTCTGAAGTTGTTACTGTGGAGCCAGTCTTTTAAATTGCCCAATTCGTTGAAATTGATGAGAGGCTGATCCCCCAGGATCGAGTCCTCCCAAATTCTTATTTTTTCTCCATTGCCAGGAGACCACGTGAGCTTGGAGGTGAAGAAAGGGATGGCTCTTTTACATAGAGTGAAAATCGGGGAGCCTTTCTGCAGTTTTGTGGCCCTTTCAAGACATCTCTGTCTGTCTCCTTTGAAGTATTTCTTTTTGAGGATTTGTTTGCTCCAGGTCTTTTTGCCTGTTATCATTTTCCAGAGTATTTTGCCTCCCATGGCAAGATTTTGGGTGGCCACATCTCGAATTTGAAGGCCCCCTTCCATTTTTGGCCTAGTGATCTTGTCCCAACTTACTAGGTGGGGTTTTTTCTCACAGTTACGGCCACCTTCCCACAGAAAACGACGGAGCAGCTCATTGATTCTATTGGTAATGGTTTTTGGAGCTAGCAGCACCGAGCATTGATATATTGGAAGACTGGTGAGGACAGAGTTCATCAAAATCACTTTGCCTGCTTTGTTGAGCCAGTTTGCCCCCCACACCTGAATCTTTTTTTTTAGTTTGTCCAGCATTGGCAGCCAATGGGCAACTCTAGCGTTATCTTTGAAGATAGGGATGCCCAGATAGGTAAAGGTGTCCCAAATGTTAATGGCTTCCATTTCGAGGATCCTGGCTATTTCCAGCATAATACGGGGAGAGCAGTTCCAGCCATATATCTTGCTTTTGAGAAAATTTATTTCACTTCCAGAGGTATTCCTGTAACAGTCCAACTCGAATTTAAAGTTCCTGGCTGTGGTGAGATTGGCAACTCCCAGTAGAAGTGTATCATCGGCAAACTGGGCGTGGTTTACATCCTTGACCTTAGGGACAATTCTGATGCCAGAGAGAGATCTGTTTTGGAGACTTCTGTTCAGCTGATAGCTTAGGACAGCAGCTTGGATAACAAACAACACCGGGGAGAGGGGGCAGCCTTGCCTTAATCCTCTAGATGCCTTGAAGAAGCCAGCAGGCCGCCCATTGACCAGCGGGGCAATCCATGGAGCTGAAATGCAAGCTTTGACCCACCTAATGAAATTCTGATTGAATCCGAAATTCCTCATCGCTGCAAAAAGGAAGTCATGCCTGACTCTGTCAAAGGCATTGGCCAAGTCCAGCTTTACCACCATCCCCTTCTCTTTTCTCTTGTAACTAGACTGGATGGCTTCTTGCACTAAGATGATGTTGTCCAGGATCTGTCTTCCTCTCACGAACCCTCCTTGGTTTTTCTGGAATCAGCTTTGGCAGGATTCTTTTAAGTCTATTAGCCATAATTTTGGTTATGATTTTGTAACCCGTGTTACACAGGGAAATGGGCCTGAATCTGCTGAAATTTTTGGCACCTTTTTCTTTCGGAATGAGCGCCAAGAAGGAGGAATTAGTGCTGCCCCCCCAATTTGTTACAGTTCTGAGCCTTCTTCACCATTCTGCATAGGTCCTTCTCTATTATATCCCAACAAGAAATATAGAACCGGGCGGTGAACCCGTCCGGCCCAGGTGCTTTGTCAGGGTTCATATTGTCAAGGGCTTTCTTAACTTCACGAGTACTGATAGGTCTGATCAGCTGCTGATTGTCCTCTTCATTAACCAATCTTGGAATCTCTGATAGAGGATAGGAATTTGGTTCCACCGGGTCCAGATCAGGGGCGGAGTAAAGGTTTTTGAAAAAGGAATGGGCTGCCTCCTTAATGCCTCTGAAGTCTTTTATCACATGGCCTTGGGTCTGAATTTCAGTGATGGAATTATAAATCTGTCTGGCTTGGGCTTGCTTGTGAAAGAAGGAGGTGTTTTTGTCTCCAGCTTGGAGCCAAAGCGTTCTGGATTTGACTCTCCAGTAGGTTTCCTCTTCTCTGCAGGCTTTATGATACTCCCTTTGAAGCTCAGCTTCCCGGAGTAGCAAGGAAGGAGTGACGGGGGACTCTTCCAAAGTTAACTGGTGCCGTTCCAAGGCCTTCTGGGTTCTCTTCCTTCCGTCCAAAGGGGAGCCCAGCCCTTTGGCCCATTCTTTTAGGGCCACTTTGAGCCTTCTAAGTTTTTCTTCCCAGACAAAGAACGGGGAGCCATGAACCGGTTCTTTCCAAGAGTTGGAGACAAGATCGAGGAAACCTTCCTGGGATATCCAATTTGGGCTGAAACGGAAGGGAATGGGGCCTAACCTTTCAGCAGGATGAAGAGAAAGAGAGATCGGCTTATGGTCAGAGGTATAATGCGGGTGGATCTTAGAGGAGGCCATCAGCCCAAGGGTTAGAAAGGAGGAATGAAGGAGGAACCGGTCAAGGCGGGCAGCAATGTGACCAGGTCCCAATCTTTTATTTGACCAGGTATACTTTCCTTTGGTAGGGGTGATGTCTTCGAGATCCCAATCCAGCATCAGGTCTTCAACCCACTCTCTTGCAGGGTCCCGTACAATAGATCCCCCTTTTTTTTCAGCCAGGGTTAGCGTTACATTTAAATCTCCAGCCACCACTAAATTTTCAGGCTTGTGGAGCGTCAGGAACAGATTTAGGGTGTCCCAGCAATCTTTTTTTTCAGAATAAGAAACAGGAGCATATATATTAAAGAGACTTACATGGTGTCTGGAGTCTTTATGGAGCATCTTGGTGAATAGCCAGTGGATGGTTTCTTCTTCTTCAACCAGTTCGAGCTTTGCAGAGTCCCAAAAGGTTGCTAATCCTCCCGAGGCTCCTCTTGCACTTACAGCCCTAACCGGGCCCTTCTTCCAAAACGAATTACTTGCACGGAGGCGAGCATTTTCCTCCAGTTTCGTCTCCTGGATTAGTAGGACTTCAGGCTTCATTTCTCTTACTAAATCCCTTATAGCTTCTTCTTTTAGTGGGCTGCCTAGTCCTCTGCAATTCCAGGAGACGTATTGCATTATTTACCTGGGGGAGGGTGATGACCCCCTTTCGGGGTCTTTCCCAGCCTCATTCCGGATCTGGTGTTCATCATTTCAGGTATGGTTTGTTGAGAGCCTTGGACCACATCCTTGTAGGACTGCTCTTCCCTTCTCTTCTTTTCAGGCTTCCGCCCTCGTTTTGGTTGCTCCGGTGAGCCTGATTGACTACTTACTTCGGTGTCACCCTCCTCGGATGAGTCAGCTCCTGTATCCGAGGCTAGACTAATGTGATCTTTGGATGGATTGCCGATACCAGCTTGATTAGTTGGATCGGTAGGGTCTTGTGATACTCGGGCTTCCTCGGCTTCAGGTGTATTCCCAGGGTTTTGGGATACCATAGGATCTTCCTGAGTAGGAGGTTTTGAGCTGCCTTCCTTTGGAGGACCTTGGACCATTCTTTCCTTGCTTCTAGCTCTGTTCGTGGGTTTCCCCTTTTTTACTTTCTGCCATCCTTCAGTGTCTTCTTTCTCAGTAACTAGCTTGGGACAGTATCTTTGGAAATGGCCGTGTTCCTGGCAGTTTCTGCACTTGAAGGGCAGGTGCTCGTAATCCAGCTTCTGATAATGTGTCCATGAGCCGACTTTTAGTTTTATTGCCTCCGGGAGTCCAGCTTCCAGATCGACTTCAACACAGATTCTGGCGCAGGTATATTGGCCTTTGTTATCAGCTTTGTCAATGAACCGCCCGATTCCGTTCCCTATTCTCTTCAGTGATTCGAAGTCCCAGCAGTGCACCGGGAGATTTGGGAGTCTGACCCATACCGGCACTTCCTTGGGGAGATCAATCGAGGGATCAAAATCGGGGGTCCATTTATTCAGGTATAAGCCCTGCATCCCCATGAAGTAGGGGCCGTTTCTAAAGATTAAGTCTCGATCATTTTCGGAGATGAATTCAAAGATAAAGAACCCTCTCCCTACGGGGTAACAAGTCACTCCATTGTTGAGATTGGGCCTCCAATTCCTCTGTATCCAGTCATCAGTTGTTTTGGTGGATGGCCAAAGGCCCATAAATTGCCCCACGAGACCTCGCTTTGCCAAAGATAGAGCTATCTTCATTGGTTTTTCTTCAGGCAGGGCGATTTCAGGGATATCTTCAAGTTTCTTTATAAATTTCGGGACCTCCGGAAGGGAGGATCTCTTGCCTCTGCCGTGGATGAGCCTGCTGAAGGCTTCCTCATCAGATGTGGACGGGGGGGGGGGGGGGGCGTCCTCCCCTCCCCCAGGCGCCGCCATACACAGCTGCGAGCTAGGGTTCGTGCGTACTGCTGCGTGCTCTCCTCAAGCGATCAGTCTTTGGTTCGGTGGCACTCGAATAATCCATAAATATTATAAAGACTTTATATTAACATTTAATCCATTAAACATTAAAATAAATTAAAGATATTTTTTAATAAAATATAAATTTTAATATCTCTTCAATTATAATTTTTTTTAAAGATCTTTACATCTTTTATGATGGATATAAAAGATGTAAAAGACTTTAAAACATTTTCATCAATTCATTAAACATTATATAACTTAAATATTATTAACTTTTACATTAACATTGAATTTATTAAATATGAATATATAAATTAGATATTATTAACTTTTATATTAATATTAAATACATTAAATATTAACATAAATTTAAATTTTTTTTTTAAATAAACCAAATTAAATATAAATTTTAATAAATCTTTTTATTGATAAAAACTGTTTTACATATTTTATGATAGATATATTGTTTTGATAAGTTTTAATATAATCAATAAAATATCTTGAAACATTTCAAAATTAATATATCATTTATATAAAAAAATCAAACACACATTATTTTTTATAACGATTTTAAGAACCAACTATTCATACAATTTAGATCCACCAAAAACATAATGTTTCTAATTTAAATGCAACAAAAATTTGGTATCTAAATATGAATCCATGTAATACAATAACCCTCGACATAAAGGATATAGCCTTTTTTTTCTCCAATTAAATGATAATATTTTGTACAGTCCGAGAAGGTTGTCAAATCCAGTTTATTAGTCATTTGAGCTGCAGCTGGTTACCACATTAAAATTCCAGTTGACATGTTGTGAATATTTTGAAATATTAAGATTTCAAACCACATTGTTCCTTGCCCTTAGAAAGGAAAGACCTAGAAGACCCTTTTTCCACTCAAATTTGGACCAATCCAAATCCATTTTATAAACAGTTCCATACTGGCGTTGTGACTATGGAAAAGAAACAATATGTTATTCGTACTATGAAATCCTACTTTCTTTTACAAATACATGTTGCGGGAGTCTCACGGAGTTAGATATTGCAGCAATTTATCACCGTTTGTGCACCAAATATGAAGGAAAAAAAATATACAAATTACTTTTTCATATTTCAGCGAAGCCAGTGCCATTGAAAGCTATGAAACTTAAGATTAAATCTACTGTTGACGGTTGCTCACTACCATCACGATGTGCAGGGACGAATACTGGAAAACTTTGAAACACATATCAAAACAAATTAGTATAAAAAGTAAACAACACAACCAATTAGTATAATATCATTATTACATGGTTCTCAAATTTCAATGCATTAATGTCTTGTTTCCTTATAAGGCTTATTTTAGACCCCAAATTTGATTTAATAACTATACCAGTGAATAGTTGATGTCATCTAGGTTAACACGTGTTTAATTTTCAAAGCTGCGATCGAGAGGGGAGAAGCTCACAATGAATGAAACTCAGGAAATGTTGGGTAGGTTGGAGGTGAAGGTCAATTGATCCAAATCGACATCAATGGCCACCCACCTAATCCACTAGCTCAAAACATAGTTTTCCATCATGGCATTTTTTTTTATAGTTTTTCAGGTCCTGATATTTCGAGGCCATTTTGAGGCCCTAAACAACGTTTTTTTGGCATGGCAAGACCTCGTAGATGGCCAAAGACCATTTGGAATGTGTAATGCTTGGATAGAAATTTCCTAGAAACCAAGCACCCCAAACAGAGATAATACGCAAACATTACGTCCCTAGGAAGTTGGCATATCAACTAACCATAGCGGGGCCCACAAACCTTTTGGCGTTTCATCGTTTAGGGCTAGGGTTTTTATGTTTATGGTTTTCCCATTGATGCTTTATGTTAAAATACCATTTTGGCCTCATTGTAACTCAGCTTCTTACCAATGAGTCTAGCTACCACATCTCTTCTCAAAGATCAACTACCACCATTCTAGCTTTTTGTATTCTACATTTTATAGTATCTTCACTTTCATTAATTTATAGAGTTTGAGCTTACTGTATCATTGTGTTATTTCCAAATATATCTATGTATTATGTTCTATATGTGTTCTTTCATTTCGTTCTCACATAAATCCAAACCAGTCGTATTAGAGCAATCTGCTCTTTTGTTATTTCTCCATGCATGTCCTTGACGAGGTCAGGATATAAACAATTGTGTATTGAACCATTTGAGCTTGAGGAAGACCTCCCTCGACATCCCAAACCACCTCCCATGGTAGAGGAAAAGATATATAATGGAGTAGGATATCCTTTCAATATGTGTCTTGAAGAAGCCCTTACGCGACAAAGGAATGAGATGATGGATAATTTCACTCAAATTCTTCAATGGATGCCAGCAACAATGTAGGTATCTTCAACAAGTAGTCACTTTGGGGAGAAACACCCTTCAAGGTACAAGTTAATTTTGATATCCCCATATTTGAAGGTCAAATAGATGGAGATGCTTCAGAAAAATGGTCAAATATGCTAGAAGGGTATTTCTCTGCCCACAATTTTTACGATAGGGAAAATATCTCATTTGCACTCCTTAAGGTTTCTGTGCACATCAAAAATTGGTGGCAAATGTACTGTGAGAAAAAATCGACAGAGGAGTCAAGAATGGTTGGGGATGATCCCACTTAGGCATATTTTATAGATGCCGTCAAGGAACAATATTACCTTGTTGGAAACTATGATGACCAGTACACGAGATGGACCAACTTGCATCAGGAGGGGGATGAAATAGTGTTAGAGTTCACAAATACCTTCCATAACCTTCACACCAAGCTAGGTCTCAAAGACTTTGAGCGGAATCTAGTTCTAAAATATCATGGGGGACTATATAGGTACATCCAAACCGAAATGGAGTCTCTAGACATCTCATCATGGGAGCCACTTATTGTTATGATGTCAAAATTGAGCAAAAATTTAAGCAAAGGCAGGATTTTGAGTCTACAAATTTGTGGAAGAAGAAGTATGGAAAAGGAAACTCAAACTCATAGAGCAAAGGATAGGGAAAGGATAACCCACCTCCCATAAGAAAAGAATGGTAATGGGAAGACGAAGAATGACACCGAGAAGTGGTATGAGTTCCATAGAATCCCCTGGAAGAAGACTAATGAATCTCACTCAAAGCAATCATTGGTGGCTAAGCTCAAAGCATGAGAGTCAGATACGTGTTCCAATGTTGATTCAGAACCTACCATCATAGTTGGATATAAGGAAAAGTGGATCATTGATGCAAAACCCAACATCATGGTCACTACCACAAAGGTCCATCCAAGTGATCCTAAAGGAAGGTGAGCGACTCCTCCACTCATAGATGTGGGTGAAGGGTTATCCACTACATTTCATTATTGACAATGAGAGTCAAAAGAATCTGATATACACAGAGGTTGTGAAAAGGTTGAAGTTGCTAATAACACCATACCCACATCACTACAACATTGTTGGGTAAGCCAAGGTCATGACATTCGCGTCAATCATCCATGTCGCCTTCCCTATGGCATCAAGCCATTTAAAGACAAGGTATTGTGTGATATTTCCCCTCTCAAAATTTGTGATTCTCTTTTAGTAAATCCATATATGTGAAAACATAATGTTGTATATGAGTCTCGACCCTATAGTGTCATTATTTCTTTTGGAAAACAACTATATAGGATATTGGAGGTCATTCCAACTACTGCAGTCTCCTTGATCTAAAATAAGTAGGAAGGTGATATCCTAGAATGGGAAAGTCATCCTCTTCATGATTCGATCTGTAAGTGAACAAAATGTCGGTGCAACATATGTGACCTTGACCTAGGGTCTTTCCCTACAATAGAAGTAGATGGATAAAGTAGTATAAGAATAAAAAGATATATTCACCTCACCATCTAGGATTCCTGTACACTACTAGGTAAAGTATTCAATTGATTTAGCACCTGGTGCTCCTCTACCTAATGGACCAATCTATCAGCACTCCATTATGGAAAATGAAGAAATCAAGCACCGAATTCATGAGTTAATCCAAAAGGGGCACCTTGAACTCAACATATTTGCTAATAATGGAGTTCTTGGTGATTATATTATAGATTTTATAGGATTTAGACTCATCATTATATCCAATATGAATACACTTCTCACTTATCTCTTCCATCTTCCTCCTTATCAATTCATGTACATGTGCATAAGCCACACACCCAAAAATACTTAAATGAGAAACGCTAGAGCTCCTACTACTCCAAGATTCTTTAGGAACTCTGTCCTTCATGCTTTTCATTGGACTCTTGTTCAAAATATATACTCAAAAAGCCACTGCTTCTCCCCAATTTTCTTCTAACAAATGCTTCTCCTTCAACATGCTTCGATCCATATTCATAATGCTTCTATTCTTCCTCTCAACCACTCCATTCTTTTGTAGATTATATCTTGGGGTATAATGTCTCTTGATTCCATGATACCTGCAGATCTCCATGAAATCATTTGATTTGAATTCTCCTCAACTATCTGATCTCAACAACTTAATATATATATATATATATATATATATATATATATATATATATATATATATATATATCTCCCACTTTCCTTTTTAACCATGGCTTTAAATCTCTTGAATACACCAAAAGCTTAAAACTTATGTTGCAAAAGATAAACCCAAATATTCTTACTATAATCATCTGTTGTTTTCATTGGCCCACACAGGTATGTGTGCACAAGTTCTAAGGGCGCTTCGGCTCTGTATGAAAATATTGATACAAACTTATCCCTATGATGATTTTCTAATATATATCTTTCACATGATATTGATGGTTGTTGAATATTTGGAAACCTTTTCACCATCTCTTTCTTCTACAACAAATAAAATCCAACAAATTGTAGGTGTCCATACCTTAAATTCCATAAGCAAGACTGATCCAAACTCTTAGCTTTGTAAGCATTAACATAGTTGGTCAGTTCACTTCTCATAATGAGAGGAAATATATGATTTTTAGTCATATCCACCCTCGCTATTAGCTAATTACTTGGATACTTATCAATAATTGTATAGACTTTGTTCTTGAAGGACGGTCTATAACTCTTCTTCATGAAATTCCCAACACTCAACAAATTACACTTCAAACTCGGTACATAATACATATCATCTACTATTCTTCCTTCACCACTCTTTGCAAAGACAACAACAAAACCTTTATCATTAACACTTACTTTATTATTTTTACCCAACATTACTTCAGGATCAATGCTGGTGTCCATACTGGAAAATAACTCCTTGTTTCTAATTATGTGATTACTACAACCACTATAAAAAAACCATGTCTTTTGAAATTTGTTGGGTCATATTACAAGTCGGAAACATTGGTTTCTAATTATCTTCAATCTCCTCGGTAATGTTTGCATACTACCTACCAGTAACCACAATCTTCTTCCTGCATTGGTTAGCAAAATGACCAAACCTTTTATACTAGTAACACTGCACTTTTGATTTTTCATATCTCTGGATTCCTTTTTTGTTGGTTCTAGTACTACTCCCCCTTAAGTTATGATGGTTATACTGAGATCTCTTCTTAGTTTCTTAATCATCCTTATTGTCTCTTTGTTCATGACTTCTTCCACCTATACTTATGTTATTGGACCTTCCTCTACCCCTTTTGCTTGAGACTTGCAACTCATACTTCAATGCATTCTCTAAAGTATTTCCATCATATTTGATCATCCTAGATTCATGTGTGACTAGGGAACTGGTTATCTCGTCAATCTACATCTGACTGATGTATTTTGATTTTCCCTATGGTCTCCTATTTGGTTCTAAAATATCAATACTCTGATGCAATCTGATTGGTTATAAGTCCTCGACCGTCGGTATTTCACAAACTACACTTCACTGCATTCCCCAAAATGCAAACTCTTATTCGTAGGTGTCCCATCAAGAATCCTCCATCCTACTTTCCTCCAATGACAATTTCATACAACTCCTATATGCTAGGTCCGATACACTATTAGACTTGATTCATTACACTTCAGCCACAACTCCCAATATTGCATTCCCGATGCACTTAAGGTCTTCATCCATAGGGATTTTCCTTCGATACACCTTAGCTTCTGCCTCCAATGTGAGCTCTCTAATGCCCACTCAATTGCTACCATTTGTCATCCCTTTGAATATTTGGATTTCTAACTACTCAGGATTTTGGACCTCGAAAAAAACTTGACACTTAACTGAAATTTCATCAGATAAAGTTTTTGAAGAAACAATTCTTATACAACTACAAGCGGTGGAATTTAACTCAATAGGTGTAGACTTGAATGTTGAATAAGACCGAATGTCACACCATTACTTCAACCTACAAAATGTCTTCAATGTGAGTATGCACCATCTCACCGCTTGATAAAGGATTTCTGAGGGTCATAAATTTTGACTCGGTTATCCATTTGGGATGAAATTTAAAAAGAAGTTGCATCGCAAAGAGTTCATTGTTTTCCCAATCTGATCATTCAAATCGAATCTCTTTTCGACACTTTTTTCGGGGACAAATTCCTTCATATAATTCCTCGAATTGGGGTTTTAGTGTTTTTTCCGGGATTTTTTAAATTTGTAATTACCAGTTATTTCTTATTTTATGAACCTAATAGCGAAATCAAGTTGACTAATAATGTCTCTCTAGTTAGCTTCCATTTATTGTTTAGTTTTAGAGTCATGCGAGAATTTTCGAAAATCTCAGATAGTAGTTATAAGGGTTAGAACTTTGATTATAATAGTTAGTGATGGAGAAGGAATAAAATATAGTTATTTTTCCATTCTCATGAATTTGCATGGTTTTTAGATATCATGAATTAATCAAATTTTATTGGCTACATCAACTAGTATCATAGCAGGAAGATGGTTCAGAGAGGAAGAGGAAGAGTAGGCCTTGCTCTGGTGCATAAAGATATTCAAAACCTTCAAAAGAATGTAGCAAATCTTACAAATGTGATTGCTATTCAAAGAATAATACGAAGAGAAGCGTTTAATGAGGAGGCAGACCAAGGAGATGTATATCAACATAAAAAAACATGAACAAGAACAATTAAGGCATGAGTTTTGAAGAAATGATGCTCAAGGCTCTAGAAGGGAGAAATGATGGGATCAAAATGGAAGTTTCAAAATATGCAGGGAGTCTTAAACCAGAGGAATTAATAGATTGGTTGAATTCCATGGAATTTTTTTTGAATGGAAGCCTATGATAGAGGATAATAAGATGAAATTTGCATGCACCAAGTTGAAGGTTCACGCCATGATCTAGTGGGATCATGTGCAGAAAGATAGAACAAAAAAAGGAAAAGAAAAAATTTGGACCTGGAATAAGATGGAGAAAAAATTGCGAGAATATTTTTTCCCCTTTGGACTATGCATAGACCCTTTTTAGTAGATTTCAGAACTTGAATCAAAATCTATCCACCATGGAGGAACTCAAACACAATTTTTATCAGTTGTCCATTCATGTGGATCACCAGGAAATTGAAGAGAAACTAGCTACAACGTATGTGAATTGTTAAAAGTTTTCTATTCAATATGAATTGAGCATGCATAGGGTTTGTAGCATGGAAGAGGCATACCAATTAGCCTTAAAGGTCGAGCCAAAAAAAAATGACAATTTAATCAAAGGAATGGAGGAGAAAGGAGGGGTACATCAGCTGCCTCATGGGGTGGTTTTAACATGGAAGAGGAAAATCATCCTAAGGAACTGAGAAATCAAAAGATACTTGACAATATAACCTAAATCAACAACGAGGAAGAGGATTTCAAATGGGTAGAGGTTACGGTGGTGGTAGAGGAATACCTTATGTTTGTTTTATGTATGGTGTAGATGGTCATCAAGCATTTGAATGCTCTAAATGCCATTCTGACCCTAGTGTCTATACCAAGAAAGTAGGAAACCATCTCATCATCCTTGTTCCTTATGTTGATGGCCTTATTCTTACTAGTAGTTTCCACAGCCTTTTAACCCATGTGAAATCCAACCTTATGAATAAATTTGAAATGACAGACTTGGGACATTTGCATTATTTTATTAGAATCCAAGTCCTGCAATTGAAAGAATGATTTTTTCTTTCTTAGTCAAGTATGCATGTGACCTTCTTCATCACTTTCACATGGATGATTATAAGCCATCCCCACCTCCCTTCTAGTTTGGAGTCAAACTTACTACCACTTTCACTTTACCCGAAGTAGATGCCTCCTTGTATCATCAACTTGTTGGTAGTCTCTTCTACTTGATTCATACCCGTCCTGATATTTCCTTTGTTGTTGGTCTTGTTTCTTGGTATATGCAAATTCCAAATGAAAGCCATTATAAAGCAGTAAAAAGGATACTTTGGTATATCTAGGGTACAGTTTAGTTTGGGATTCATTATAGTTAAAGGGGGACTCCTTTGTTGGTTGGTTTCACTAATTCATATTGGGAAAAGGATCCTAATTATCGGAAGTCTACTGCAAGTTATGTTTTCAGTCTTGGTTCTAGACCTGTCACTTGGGATTGTAAGAAACAACAAGCTATTTCCCTTTCTTCAGTAGAATTAGAATATCAAGCAACAATTAATGCAAGTCAGGAAGCCTTGTGGCTTCTACAAATCCTTTTAGAGTTTGGATTTGAGTATCAACATCCAACTACCCTTTGGTGTGGCAACAAATAAATTGATCTACAGGTGCACTTCATCAGAAAGCTTGTTCAAGATTGCATTCTTCAAGTGCTATGTTTCCCTACAAATGATCAAGTTACATACATCTTCACAAAGTCTCTTCTAGAAGTGAAGTTTTCTAAACGTTGATCTATGCTAGGATTCTAGGAACTTGTCATTAAGGGGGGATAGGCTCTAATGCCTCCTTCCTTCTCCTATTGTGTCACTTTTGTAAATTTTATTCCAAGTTGTTCTTGAGGGATGTTAGCATATTTAGAAAGTTAAGAGTTAGTAAGATCAACTTGGTATAATGTGTCTTAAAGTGCTCTTTAGGTAAGGTGTGTTTATTTAGTATGCATTGGTATGTAGTTGTACTAATGTAATCCGGCTGTCATAATATGTTCTATACATAGAGTGATATGATGGTCCATCGTCACCTCAATCTTAACGACTATTGATCCATGGCTTAGCACACGATTGGTCCATGATCTCTATTTAAAGAGCATGGAGGGTCATTTTCTCAATGATTGATTGTGAGAAACTCATATGCAAAAAGAAGCAAAATCATTTGCATAATATACTGCACCAAGTAGCTATTTGGTTGGGGTCGTGGACTTTTTCTCTCTTAGAGGGTTTTAACCATGTAAAATATTGGTGCATGTTGATCTATGATCGGTTTGTGTGATACTCAAGGTGTTCAACCTCTTGAAAATATCTTATGTTAGTCGAACATCCCTTGCATCCTTGTGTTTGCTTACTATTGCTGACTTGTTTTCTCTATCTTCTTCTAGTTCTACTCCTTTTAATTTCTTCATGGAATCTCATTATTTTTCTAATATAAGAATTAGTACTCCTACTATGAGGGGAAAATAGTATATGGATTTTTTACTTTGCCAAAACAATGCACATATTGTCTCAAATAATGTTGTGTGGTGTTCACATCATGTATTATTCATGCCATACCTAGTGTATAATGATTCCATAGTCCTCCAAATTAGCCTCATGAGAACTCATATGTGATTAAGGACCCACTTTGAGTACCTGTACCATCATCTAGATGTCTAGTTTTGATCTTTTGTTTGATGTTTAATACTATGGCATGTTCCCTTTCCTTGGACTTTGGTCTTTTAACCCTTTTTCTCCCATATTTGGCTCTAGTGTAGTCGTTGGTTACCTTGCTTGGGTCACTCTTGAGTTGATTGGATTTATTATGGGCCAGGTGCACCAAATAAGAGGGCTATACTCCTTGTAATAGCCATGTTGGAAGAGTTGGGTTGCAATTTAGGTTGTGCACTCTGTTTAAACCATGACAAAGCAAATAATGGTGACCCAAATATCAACATGCAATAAGGACTTCCTACAAGTTTGTTTGGGCAAGGCTGAGATGACCATGATCTCCACACAGTCTATTAGTAGAGTTTTATCCTCAGATACAAAAATTGCATTGCATGTTACTTAGCAAAACCCTAGTTCTAGAAATCATAAAATAAAACATATGTTCAATGGACTCATGGAAGAGGGGTGTCCCTACGTGTAATATGATTTCATGCATCCAAGGGAATCAATGGTTTTTCGATTTATGTCCTTGTTATCATTATATGGTGAGTTTCAACTCACTTCCTAAAGCCATTCAAGGAAACTTGTCGAATTCCTACTAAGAGCATAAATACCAATCTAAGCAGCATAATTGAGTAACATGATATCTTGCAAATTTGTTTAACCAAGAATGACGTGACTAATTGCAAGGGCAAAGTTTTCAAAAATCTACCATATGATGAAAAAATTGCATTGCATGTTACTTTGCAAATCCCTAGTTATGGAAATCATTGAATAAAACAATATCTAGTCCATGGAATCAAGGGAGAGGGATATGGATAAGTGGGAGCTCCAATATCCAATCTGATCCTCCCATTTGTCAATCTTATGCTGCCATAAATTGACTCTCGATTCGATGTTGGGGTTATATTATCGGACCTCTTAGCCGGCTCCTCAACACTTAGCCAATTTTTCTCCTTTCACTCGAACCTTCTACTGGGGATTTCTAGCACGACTTCAACTGGTGGCATTAAATTTGGTCGGTGAATAGTTATGTTCTATTTGGACAAAACGTGGCGCCAATACTGCTCCAATGCAAACTTATTCAATGGGAGTATGGCTACCCTGCTCCCAATACAGAACGCCTAACCGGCTGAACTGATTGATGGCTAAACAGCCATGATGCCTATCCGGCTGATCTGATCTCGATTCCTTGTGCGTAGGATAAAAGACAACTAAAACGCTCGATTTTTTTTTTTGCATAAAAATCAGTTAAAATTTTGGCTGGAAATTTTTATTTTCACATTTTTGTAATTTCAGTAATTGGGATTGCTTGTTTTAAACTAATTGCTCAATTTTAAAACTATTCAGATCGATCAAATTGCGATATGAACACTCCAAATTGTCTATCGTCAAGGACATTTTAGTTAGCACTTATACAACTCCGGTCCCTTGCATCTACTTAACTCTAGCAACTTAACTCGATATGTCAAATACAAGGGTTGGTGAGATTTAAAGTCACTGCATTTTAGCTTTTTTTTGTCTTTTGGTTTTTTTCCAAATATATATACGGAATTACTTCTTGATTAATTAAGTCTGTAAAATGCTTATTTTATTCCCCGATCAAATAGCAATGGCTATTCAGTCAGTCAACGTTGAATGATAGTTCCCTCTACGGTCTCCTCCAGGCTTCAATTTGAAGCCTTCGGGGCCCTTCAGAGGCCATTTTACACGTCATAGAAGACCACCTCAAATTTTACTATGCAAAAAAAAATTAATTTCATGGTAAGCCCTTCAATAATTAAATTAATCACCATTGTTTAAACTTGTAACAGCAAGGAAGCTTCAAATTTCACCCGTCGATAGTTTTCAGTGGGAAATTGGGAATGCAACTACTATCTAGGTGACTTGGGAGTGGGACTTGGTACTCGGTTACTCTCCAATCTCCACATGTCTGATCAGCGATGGATCATGGACCATTGGGCCTCTAATAATATCATTAACCAGCTTATGTGGACGGGCTTACAATGTGCAGCTCATGGCTTGAACGCTTCTAAGTTCTCATGTTAGCGGTGAGTGCTTACTTGTTTAACACCTTTAATGGTAGCAACAACTTTATTAAACATGGTTGGTGGCTGATACGTGTTGCTGGAAGTGGGATTACCAAGTTACCAATTATCACATACCAATTCATGACTTCTGACTCCGTGAGTTAATTAAGTATTCAATGTATAATATATTATGTTAATGTGCCCCGAATTTGGCATTTCACACAAACTCCACAATCCAGAAACTTCTTGAAATGTTGCAAGCTGTCGCTCCAGCCCGTGGCCCCTGCCCACGGCTCTATGTTTTCTTTCTTGTATCAATTTAATCCTACCGTCTACGGCTCCCAGCCTCACACCCTATGTTTTCTTTGTTGTAGCAAGTCAATCCTACAGATCCCGAGTCCCACCTTGTGTTTTCTTCGTTGTATCAAGTCAATGCTCGAAGTCCATGCTTCCATGGATCTAACCATCAATATATAATATTACAGGAATACAAACAAGCTTTTGCTTATACCCCTGCTAGACCGTGGTTGAGCTACTTCCAAGTTCCACCTACCCTATCTCCTCCAGTCCTCTAGGAGAGTTTGTAGAGTGAAGCTACCAATGTCAGTCTGCCATAAACTTATATAAAGAAATTTGTTTTCTTTGAGGAGATCAACTTGAAGGCTGACTAGATTGCTAACATCCTCTGAATTTACAGGTCTGTACATCATTTTATCCATTCATGATCCCATCAATTATTTAATTTTTTTTTATTTGATTAAAATTCTATAACTTCAAACTTCAAACACAATATTATTATTTTATTGAAATTTTGTAACTTCAAATGGGCCTTGAAGGCTTCAAATTGGAAGCCTGGACCAGAGAGTGGGTTTGCACAAATCTTCGTTAGAGGTTGTTCAGAACAACATTTATCGATTCCCAACTGCAGCAACAACAACAATTGCTTCTTTCTTCATATGTTCTGTGTACACGCATATGATTCAATGTGCTCCTTTCCTTGCCCTATTTTCCATTGTCGCCCAATTGAAACTCTTCAGAATTTAGCCACCCTTTAACTTTCCTGAAATGGAGGGGACAAGGAAGACCATATTCTTCACTGTGAAACCAAGTGATTCCCCGCACAGCTTCCACTGGCCATGGTTGCAGCCCTACGAGAAACAGGTGTGTGCACTACGCCCCCCAGCTTTACCAAAAAGCCTGGGGATTTGGGGAAGTTACCACTCTTCCAACTTCCATGCATCTAGTTAATGAGTCAGATCAAGAATCCAGACTTTGTATCTAAAATTGTATTGCATGAGCCATTTTCCCCAATTGCTCAGTCGTCGAATCAACACTATGGTACACGGTTTAAGATTCTTGGGATTTATTAATATGAAAACCACCGATACTACTACACTTACAATCCCAACTAGCTATCGAATTTCAATATGATTGAGAATATGCAACAACATCTGGTGAAGGACAATGCTGAAAGCTGGCAATTTTCTTAGAATGCCTAGTGCCCACTCCTGCATTCGACTGTACGAACTAGGACAAAAAAAAAATTGTAATCTTGATTTTTAGAATGATAGTGCTACTTTACCTTTTGATTTTGTTTCCCTTATCAGTTGGTCTTGAATAGAACAAGAACTTCAACCATATAACAAGAACTTCAACCATATATGTATCTCTTCTCTACCTGCAGGTCTGCCTATGTTTTACTTATGCTTCACAACCCATCCTCTACTCTGTCATACCACAGAGGTATTATGTATAACGAGATCTAGGGGGAGGGCTATAAAGAAGAAGCAGCCAGGGTCCTTAATCATCTATTGAGAACAAAAGTTGCCTGGAGTCCGATAGTTCTCTTTTCTCAAACCATAACATATCATGCAACATGTAAGGAGCACTTAAACTTATTCTATCCCAAGTACGTGTGGCATTCATAGTGTTGAATGAAAAATTAAAACATATATTGTTGTCATTGGCATTCAATTCTGTTGTAGGGTACACAATTAGAGTGACAAAGAAACTTGCTACTGGTTTTCAATCCAATCCAACTTCTTTGTTGAACTGTTCTCTCTGGTAGACTTGAGTGAAGAAGGATTATAAATGGCATAGGCAACGCAACTGTTTGATAGAGGTGCATGAAAGTGAATTATGGTCCTCAATTCAACGAAGTAAAAAAAAGTTACCATTCATATTCTTTCCCTTCACCTTTTTTACTGCCTTTCTGCATACATATCTATTGCTCACTAATTTAGCAGCAAATACAGACGAAACTCAACGTCCAATGTTTTTGGCTTCTGAAACAATTTCTTCATTTTTTGGCTTACATGATCATGTTTTCCATTGTTAAGTAGGCTGGAATTTATATTAATTTGAAGAATGCTAGTGATTTACAAAGATTGAACTTTTCCAAGAATAAGCATCATGTTGCTTTTAGAAGAGTTGAAGAACCCAATTCTTCATCGAGCTTGTATTGTTCGAAGCAGCCTACGAACCCATTTTAAGAGGTATTAAATATTATTATACTAGTTAAAAGTTGGATTGGAATTGGGATAGCAAGCTAGCTGTAGCTAAAAAAAGATCTATAAAATTAGTTATGGCAATTCACATTGAACATTTGGAAAGTGGATTTTTCGTGTGTCTCATAAGTTATGTTTCACTAATAAATTCCTCATGTTCAGGCAGATCATGAAAGAGTAAAATAGTATTAATTTTGGCTGTAAAGATGAAAGTTGGATTGGAATGGGGTTAGCAAGTTAACTGTACCAATTTTTGTTGAGACGACAAAGGTGGCATAGTGGTCTAGAGACTAAGCCGCTAGATCGAGGCGAAATATGGTTGTGTTATATGACATATATAACGTTCAATGTTAACGTATCCACTGCAAAATAAAACCTTTCACTTTACCACTTAAGTAAACAATAAAATTTTGATGTACTAGTACATTTTCAAAAGAAAAGAATGACTTATTTTTACATGTCAGCATTGAAGGGTTCAATATCTCATAACCCTTCAAAGTGAAATGGGACCCTTCAAATTTGATAAGAAGGAAGGAGAGAAATAAAAAGCATCTGCTCACTTTTCCATTGTTGAAATATTGAAGTATGTACAATCTGAATGTGTGAACAGACAATATGGCATCAGGGTCAAATTCAGAGTCCTTGCACGAACCATTTCTAGACGAGAAGGATGGAAATGCATACGGACACGGCAGTGAAAGTAGATCTGCATCAATTTTATGCTCGAACTATGATACACATTGGACAAGAGTTTTAGTGGAATCAAAGAAGCTATGCAGGATCGTCGGGCCCGCAATCTTCAATCGCTTAGCCATGTTTGGGATGATTCTTATTACTGTGTTGTTCGTGGGGCACTTGGGCAATCTGGAACTAGCCGCCACTTCCATGGCCATCACTGTCATCTTTGTTTTAAATTACGGACTCTTTGTAAGTATTGACTCCATACTCTTCTGGAGCTTCTCCTTTGTTTTTATCCAATTAGTAAGCAGTATTATGCATCAGATTGAATGATTTTACTGTTATATAGGTCCGGCAGATTGCATGGATTGCATATCGAGCTAATTCTCACTTGTCTGTGTAATAGATATATGCAGAGAGAATGCGTTATACTTTCATGGTTCAGATCTGATGAGGATTTTTTATTACTTTCATGGTTCAAATTACATTATTGATTGCAAACTTTTAACTTAGTCTATAATTTTTTATAGACTAAGTTCATATTAATATTAATATAATGAGCACTACTCTTTAATTCATGTTGGCATTACAAAATAATCTACTCACATATACTTACCTATTGTTATTTTCTTATTTATCTTCTCCCTTACATGTTATTGGGAATATATAAACACACTTGAAATGTTATTGGGAATATATAAACACACTTGAAATCTTTTGGGTGTTGGTTTATTCAATGTTATAAACATGGTTCAAATTACATTATTGATTGCAAACTTTTAACTTAGTCTATAATTTTTTATAGACTAAGTTTATATCATCATCTTGCAAGAGTTTTATGTTTGATGGACAGACGTTATGGGTTTACTGTTCTGTGCTATTCTGCCTGCCAATTTGATTGGATATATGTTGATTATCCGGCTTAAGAAAGTAACATGGATTAAATGTTTTTCAAACAGTAAACCTGACTGTACTTTCAAATGGGGTTGTCAGCGTTACCAAGCCTCGCTGTGTAGCATAAAATTCATGCAAATTGTACTATTATAAGAAATCCAACAAAATTATGGCAAAGGCTTGTGATAACTGGCACGATTGTGATAACTGGCACTCAAATCGTGGGTGAGGGAAAAAATTTCGACCAAGAACAGTTCTACTTTTTCTGGTTTTTTTTTTTGGAATTTCAACAATCTAAATTGTCTTAAAATAGACCAAAAATTTTAAGAACATACTTTCATGGCATAGTTCCGCAGTAAATAGGATGAAACACAAGATCTAAGGAACAAATCGCCAAAAAAAACTAAACTATTTGAATGCCAGTTATCCCACGCACAAAAGTATTACGAAAAAACAATCTCATTAAAGGTTGGAAGTGGGCAGTAATCGATACAGTCTCCATGCGAGAAGCTCGATGCTTTACAATTTGTGTTATTGTGAGGAAGAGTTTAACTTTAAAATGTTATTGGGGAAGAACAATGTTCCTATTAGAATCTTACATCCCTGGATAGCTCAGAGATAAACGGAGATTAGCAGTGGTAGAGTCAATAATTTTCACAATTCATACCAATTTTAATTCCGAACATTTTATATTATTTTGACCCCATAAATAGAAATTCTAAGTTCAGACATATAATTTAAGAGATTTACTTTTAGTTCCGGAATTCCAGACATCGAGGAGAGGGGAAAGTAGAAGGCCCCAATGTACGCTAATATTGTTCTTGAATTTTGAGATGGCAGCTAGGTTTGAGCAGTGCCCTTGGAACCTTATGCGGCCAAGCTTATGGAGCTCAGCAATATCACATGATGGGAGTATATATGCAGCGCCTGCTTTTACCAATGGATATATTTGCCACCCCCATTCTGAAGCTGTTGGGTCAATCAGATGATATTGCTGATTTATCGGGAACAGTTACCATCTGGTTAATTCCACTGCATTTTTCCTGTGTATTGTTGATTCCGGTTCAGAAATTCCTACAGACACGGTCAAAAAACATGGTCATCGCTTGGTTTGCTGGGGCCAATTTGATGCTTCATATTTTTCTAAGCTGGATCTTTATCATTAAATTGGATATGGGACTTAAAGGAGCAGCGATGGCATTGGATTTAGCGTGGTGAGTGTTTGGAATTGGCCTATTTCTTTATGTTGTTTGTGGAGGTTGTCCCCAGACATGGACTGGACTGTCAAGTAATGCATTCACAGAAATGTGGCCTTTCGTCAAGCTATCTGTCGCATCGGGCGTCATGATATGGTTAGTTGCAGACAAGTCGATTTGGAAAGATTTTATGAATTATTGTTTTCGGTTTCAAAAATATTGATCATAAATTCACGTCGCATTGTTTCTCATATCAACAAACAGCTTAGAAACCTGGTATTACAGAATACTGCTCCTCTTGATTCTATCAGATCCACAAGTCGCAGTTGATTCTCTCTCTATCTGGTAAGAGAAGTTTTAATTGTGTAATAGACTAATGGCAGAAAGCTTTAATTCATATTTTAAAATTTTTAGACTTCATTTCCGTTTTTTCCCTCGCAGCATGAACGTCAATAGTTTGGAAATGACGATACCTGTGGGATTTTTAATTGCAACTGGGTATGTTTAGCGTATCTGGAATGGCACCAAATACCCAATTTAGTAATTTGCAACGGATTCATTTTTTTTAATTAGATTTGTTGTAATTCTAAGCTTTTTAATGCAGCATTAGGGTTGCCAACGAGCTAGGAGCTGGAAATGGCAGAGGAGCTAAATTTGCGGTAATTGTTTCCGCCAGTACTTCAAGTGTCATAGGGGTTGTGTTTTGGGTACTCATTCTTATGTTTAGCCAAGAATTAGCATTGGCTTTCACAAGTAGTTCAATCATCATTGAAGCGGTTTCTCGATTGGCAATTTTGCTGGCATTTACTGTCCTCCTAAACAGTGTTCAACTGGTATTTTCAGGTAAAGTAGCTGATTTTCTATCAAAATTTTGTCAATATTTCTTAACAGCTTCATGCTTGTACATTGTGAACAATATATCTTCAAAACTTGCTTAGTAAAACAATATTCTACATAAGGACACTTCCAAAACTGTTAGACAGTGTCAGGATTCTATTTCCAAACAACATTGGGCATATGACGATTAGCATTTATTCTATTTTATAGTCCAGACTAATGCTAGGTCTGTGATAAATTTCTAGGGGCAGTCTACTGTTGCCTACATCAATATTGGGTGTTACTATGCCATTGGAATTCCGTTTGGCGTGTTGCTTGGTCGGTGGTCGGGTATTTCATATGGGAGTCCTGCTAAGCAGGCATGTGTCTAGGGTTTTTGTGTCTAGGGTTTTTGTTTAAGATAATTCTCAAAAACAAAAATACATGATATCAACATTCAAATGCTGTTTTTTCAAAATCATCCCTCGACCATAAAATTCAGATAATTTCCAAAAAGCAAAAATAGAATAATTACAACATCTTTAAGGCAAATAAGAGATCCTAGAGTAATTAGTCTAAAAAATACATAGTACTTGAGTGTATCAGCTGATTCTCATAATATTCATGCCAATATAAGTAGCCATCCTCACCCTCCAAAACCATTTCTAGAGTTACTTGAATTTAAGGTTTAGCTCTTAGATCAGTTTCCACTCCATTAAACTAATCTAGACAGCCTGTAACAACACAGGAATTTCGATGCAGGGAATATGGACAGGAATGATATGCGGAACAGCATTGCAGATTCTAATATTGGCTTATCTTACGTATCGATGTGACTGGGAACTACAGGTAAATTAATATATATTGAATTCAATTCAAAGCACAGAGTAGCTATGATTGGGAAAAAGAGGTAAATAAAATACATTGAAATGAAAAACATAATATATCTATGGGTAGTATGTGATCTGGTGGTTATCTACTATTTTGCAGGCCACTATAGAGCGGGTTAACACATGGTCTGGTTCTCATAGCAGATCGAAGGATGTAAGTGACACCACATCTCAATGTGTATGTAAATACAGCTCCGTTTAATACTTGTGAATTACCACTGTGGCTTTCTTTTGCAAGTTTCCAGAGACGGCGCATAACACGGCACGCATCGAAGATCAGATAGTAGCCAAATATTTCGAAAGCTGCAAACAACACTCGAGGTCAATGAAAATATTCTTTAAATCTAAATAATAAATATAAATCATTTTGAAAATATTGAATTATGTTATCTGTACATTTATTATACAATGTTAACAGGAAGAACCTTATTTTTCAAAAGTAGGTGGTAAGTTGTTTTCCCTTCATGTTTGCATAGAAAATAGAGGCTTGAGCCTTTCCTAGCTTGCTTTTGTAATATTTCCTAAGTCGAAGCTTTGTCGGCTAAAGAAAACCATATCAAAACATGTGATTTCATGCGTGCATTCACCTTCTAAATGGCTCTCCTCCACAAAACAACCTCTACTACACGTCTCCTAACATTGCCATGTAGCCTAAAGTAGTAGTGAATGAACCAATTCATAAATATAATTTAAAAAGTTTTAAAATTGTTGAATAATTCAGAATATCAAAAATACAAATCAAACGATTATCAAGCTTTAAATGGTTTATAATATCATTATAATTACAGCTATAATAATGTGTTCTTTCGTGCTCGATGGTAGAGGTATATAAATATCTACCACCAAATTAATGTGAACATCTATACCAATAAGTAAGGTAATATTTTATGATGATTAATGTGAACATCTAACCCATAAGTAAGATAATAAGTTTGTGAAATTCATTTTTATATTTCATTTCATATTTTACACTAAAAATTAAAAGTTTTACTAGCAATAAAGTTAAATTTTTTGAAAAATAATGTTTATATATATATAGTTAAAGATTGATGTGCATTGGATATATAGTTAAAGTTTTATATATATGATTGTATTTGTTTATTTGTATATATATAATAATATAATCAATTAGATATGAAACTTTATAAATGGTGGTCTAAAAAAAATTAAAATGCATAGTTCTTTACATTGCATTGTGATGTTTATCAAGGTTTATGTTGCATTGTAGCGTTCATCAAGGGGTTATGTCACATTGCGACAATGCCCAAGATGTGAAATTTGACGTTCATCAAGGTTTATGTCGCATTGTGATATTTATTAAGGGTTATGTTGCATTGTGGCATTCATCAAGGGTTATGTCACATTGTGATATTGATCAAGGGTTAGTTTTATAATATGTAAATATTAAAATTAGTTTAATTTTAATAGTTTTATTATATGGTTTAATATGGTCAAACTAAATTCAAATATGGTTAACCAAAGTCAACCATGGTTTGCTAAAGTGTCTGGTATATGCCGACACAACCCAAGATGTGACATATTCACAATGTGAAATTTGACTTTCATCATGGTTTATGTTGCATTGTGATGTTTATCAAGGGTTACGTTGCATTATGGCGTTCATCAAGGGTTATGTCGCATTGCGACAATGCACAATATGTGACACATATGCCGACACAACCCAAGATGCGACATATTCACAATCTGAAATTTGACGTTCATTACTTGGTTTGTGTGGCATTCTGATGTTTATCAAGGCTTATGTTGCATTGTGGCATTCATGTTCATTAAGATTTGTGTCGCATTGTGATGTTTATCAAGGCTTATGTTGCATTGTGGTGTTCATCAAGCATTATGTCACATTGCAACAATGCCCAAGATGTGAAATTTGACGTTCCTCAAGGTTTATGTCACATTGTGATGTTTATCAAGGGTTATGTTGCATTGTGGCATTCATCAAGGGTTATGTCACATTGTGACATTGATCAAGGGTTATGTCGCATTGTGACAATGACCAAGATGTGAAACATTGAAGTCAACCATCATCAAATAAGATATAAAACGTGCAAAAGCAAAAACCGTTAACCATGGTAAATAAAATCAATCATGGTTAAGCATAGTCATGGGTTATGTCACATTGCGACATTCATCAAGTGTTATGTCGCATTGCTAGAATTCCTAAGATGTGACATATTAATAATGTGACATTTGATGTTCAAAAAATCGCATGCTGCATTATGAACTATGGCCACGTGGTTCACTAAAGTCAACCATGGTTAACTATGATCAACTAAAGTCAACCATGGCTAACAAGTCAAACATGGTTCATTAAAGTAAACCATGGTTGACTATGGTCAAACTAAATTCAAACATCGTTAACCAAAGTGAGCCATGGTTCGCTAGAGTGTCAGGTATATGTCGACCCAACCCAACATGTGACACATTAACACTATGGAATTCGACGTGCATCGAGGGTTATGTTGCATTCTGATGTTTATCAAGGGTTATGTTACATTACGACATTCATCAAGAGTTATGTCACATTGTGACATTGATTAAGGGTTGACATTTGACGTTCATCGAGGGCTATGTTGCATTGTGATGTTTATCAAGGGTTATGATGCGGCATTGATCAATGCAATTTTAATAGGCTATCTCACATTGTGATGTAAATCAAGTGTTATGTTGCATTGCGGCATTCAACTAGGTTTATGTCGCATTGCGACATTGATCAAGGGTTATAATATTAATATGATAAAGGGTTATGTCTCATTCTAACATTCATTAGGGATTAAAAAATGATATACACCAACAATGCCCAATATGTGACATTCGACATTCATCAACGACTATGTCACATTGCGATGTATATCAATTGTTATGTTGTATTGCAGCATCCATTAAGGGTTTTCTCACATTGTGACATTGATCAAGGGTTATGTGCCTAATATGACAAAGGGTTATGTCTCATTCTAATATTTATTAAGGATTAAAAATTATATACACCGACAATTCCCAAGATGTGACACATTAATAGTTTGGCATTCGACGTTCATCGGGGGTTATGTTGCATTGTGATGTTTATCAAGGGTTATGATGCATTGCGACGTTCATCTTGATGTTTTTGACGCATCACGACATTGATCAATATAATTTTAATAGGCTATCTCACATTGCGATGTATATCAATTCTTATGTTGCATTGTGGCATTCAACAAGGGTTATGTCACATTGCGACATTGATCAAGGGTTATATGTCTAATATGATAAAGGGTTATGTCCCATTCTGATATCAATTAAGGATTAAAAATAAATTATTGTCACGTCCCCTCCCATCTATTAACGCAAGTAAGGGAACATGGCACTAAAATCTGGGCTTTTACAAAAAAATATTAGCCCCATTCATCATGAATAAAGCAAATGGCATTACAATAAAATGCACATGTTTGTAGATGCAAATCAAGCAAACATGCATAGCGGAATAAAACATCATCCACACACATTTCACATGCATCAACCATATCAAGAACAACCATCCATTAATTAAAACAGTGAAGAAATAACTACACATAAGAGAATATACTTATCTCACTGTAATGTTGTCCCAAGCAACTAGCTATGTCGCTGCAACATTCCACCCAACCATAGGTCTCTGCCCAGCCTATATTCTTTCAGCACTCAGACACCACCCCAGAGCTGAGCATGATATCTACAAGGAAAAGGGGACTCTCAAGCTCAGCACAGTCCAAAGCAATGGATACCCATCTCAACCCCAACATTCTTTTACACACGGCAACTCAAAACTGGGCATGGATACACATTTTCAACAATGGATTTTACAAATTAGGGTCCATGGATTTTCCCAAAATCGTGGCACACCCAAAACGGATCGTGGGAAGAGGGAATCAACCCCAGGGAAGAAAACCAATTTCTCCCACATATGTATGAGTATTCAGTGGCCCAAAACGGCCTCTATCAAACCCCAAATCGATTCCCCTTCTTCCCCATTGTTATCCAACATAAAAACGCCCTTCTCCCAGCTGAGAATGAGGGAAAGCATAGAAAAACGTCGAGGGAAAATGCCTAGGTGACTCCAAACTCATGAGAGAGAAAAAAACTGATGGGTGAAGAATGGCTTTGGGGAGCAATTTTGTGTCTCTTTTCTTTCCCAAGAAGCCAAACACAAATTTCTAGGAAGGGTGGCTTGCCCATGCTCAAATTTGGACAGCCATACCTCTCCATTCCCCAAGGCATTAACTACGTCAACCAACTCTTGGGTGAAATGAATGATTGGGCACAAAAGTCAACATGGGTAGTTGAGGGTTCATGGGTTCTCTCATTGACACTTGGCTTGACTTGATTGACTCAAGGGTTTGAATAATTCCCTCCCAATTCCTTGTAAACATCATGCCCCCTTCTCTTGTTGCATTGCATAGCTAGTTGTGGGCATTTATATTAAAATGCATATTTACAATTCCCATGGTTCACTAGCATATGGGTAGCATAATATCCAATACTTGCCTCTTCAAGGTCGAGCGTTCACTAGTGGGGCCTTGGCCTTGAACTCCATGCTAGGAATCATACATAATATACATACAATATTTACATTATAGCCCAAAATATTATAAGGGTCAAAATGGGGACATTACAATTACACTGACAATTCCCAAGATGTGACACATTAATAATGTGACATTCGACATTCATCAACGACTATGCCACATTGTGATGTATATCAAGTGTTATGTTGTATTGCGACGTTCATCGAGGGTTTTGTTGTATTGCGGCATTGATCAAGGGCTATAATTAAGGATTAAAAAATTATATACACCCACAATTCCTAAGATGTGACACATTAATAGTTTGACATTCGACGTTCATTCGGGCTATGTTGCATTATGATGTTTATCGAGGGTTATGATGCATTGTGACGTTCATCTTGACGGTTTTGTCACATCACGACATTGATCAATGTAATTTTAATATTATAATATTTTAATTAAATTTTATATTCTTATAATAGTACAATATAATATATTAAAAAGTAATATCATTATATTAAAATGATATTATTATTTAATTAATTATTGTATTACAATTAATTAATTAATTAATATTAATATTATTTTATTATTATTATCTAAATACAATATTAAAAAATATAATTAAATAATAATATTAGTAATTAAATATTAATATTTTATGAATACGTTGTTATAATATTTTAAGTATACCATATTCCTATAAAAGTGTTAATATAATAGTATAATAATTTATACTATAATAGTATAGTATAGTTAAATAATAATATTTTATTATTCCTCTCATTATAATATTTTTATTAAATTTTATATTATTATAATAATACAATATAATATTATGATATTAAAAAGTAATAACATTATACTAAAATGATATTATTATTTAATTAATTATTATATTATAATTAATTAATTAATTAGTATATTTAATTAATATTATTATTATTTTATTATTATTATCTTTATAATATTAAAAAATATAATAAAATAATAATATTACTAATTAAATATTAACATTTTATGAATATGTTGTTATAATATTTTAATTATACCATATTCCTATAAAAGTGCATCATCATTTTTTACTAATGTAAACTTTTTTTTCAATCGAAAAAAAAAACGTACTATTGCTATTCATTCGAATCAAATAGTACAATGATATACAACCTTACACAAAAGGTTACAACCTAGTCCAAAAACAAGAAACCAGTATGTCCAAAATACCTATCAAGTCTTAAATACATCCAGAAGAAAAACTAGACAATACTTATATGTCCATATACAAAAAAAACACCAAAAACCCCCAAACAGATGTCAAAAAAAAAAAAAAAACCAACCCTACTAATAGAAAGGGACTTCTCCATGATCCAGTATGAAAGAATCCATCCATTCTTCCCAAAAAAGAGTTCCTTCAAGACCAAGAAGGGCTTGCTTCGATAAACTGTCAGCCAATCCATTGTGCTCCCGATAAATATGATTGAAAGAGATGTAATCATGATGGCCAATCTCCTCTTTAACTCGCAAGCACCAATGATTCAGAGCCAATACATTTAAATCAAATTAACCAGCTGCCCATTTAATCGTGACACGTGAGTCTCCAAAGACCTTTAAATTAACCAGCCCAAAGATATTAGCACACTTCAGAACACACCATAATGCTAAAAGCTCGGCCTTCATATTATTGCCAATACCACAGTTGAGTCAGAGAGTGTAATGGTGGCTCTCATTCAAATGAATGACACCCCCCGCAGCACATGAACCCATCTGTGCAGCCCCATCAAAAAAGAGGATGGGTTGCCCAACCGAAAAGTAAAACTGACCAATCCTTTGATCTCCAGCAGCTGAAAAATCAGATTTAAATTGATGTGCAAATTTCAAAACAATAACTCCGCAAACCTTCAACTCTGGCTTAATCCCTTGAAAAGTGGCCAAGTTCCTAACATACCAGAGAGCCCAAGTAACAAAAATTGGTAATAATGAACCCTTTGCAGTTCGATACCAGTTAAGAAGAGACTGTTCAAAGTCTCCTTCTTCCCAATCCATATCGACTTTCAGTTCAGCACAACAATGATTCCAAACACTTCTACCAAATGAACATGAAGTGAACAAATGACTGATACTTTCAGAATCCTTCTTACAAAGGATACACCAATTAGGGCAATTCCAACCATGCTTCAGAAGATTGTCCCAGGTTTTTAATGTACCTTATAAAGCATGCCATAAAAAACACTTGAATTTTAACGGAAGATCCCATCTCCAAATCTGCTTATACCACCAATTATGAGGATAAATATATTTCTCTTATGAAATTCTGTCATAAGTTGTTTTAGCAGTAACCTTTCCAGATTTGCCATTTCCACACCAAACCAATCTATCAGATTGAGTGTTCAATTTAACACCTGCTGCATTGAGAGCATTGATATAATTGTCCCAGGTTGAAGCATCCGGACCAACCAATCCCAGGTCGGTAGAATTGTGCCAGTAGGAGACACCCGAACTGTTTTTGATACTATTTAATGAATACATCCCATATATCTTTAAATAGTCCAGAATTCTACGAGGGAGAGAAACAGTATCATCAACGCCCAGAATTTTATCTTTCCCAATCCTGATATCCTCACCATTCCCCTCTTACCACTTCAGATCCCCAATAATCCACTTTGAAACTTTAAGCAGTCCACGCCACATAGTAGAAATGCCTACTTTAGCAAGCATCGATCTCCTAAGCCGGGAAATGATATCCATATTAATATATTTGACAGAAATGATTCTGGACCAGAATGAATTGTCGAAAAGACATCTCCACAAACTCTTAAGTCTGAGAGCCATACTAAAAGAGTACAAGTCTTTGATCCCCCAACCGCCTAATTTCTCAGGCCTAGAAAGGGACTCCCAACCAGTCATAACCAAAGATGCACGATCGCTTCCACCAGTCCACAGAAAATTAAAGATTAATTTCCTAATAACATTTAGGATGAAGACTGGAACCTCCAGGAGTGACATCCAATAGACTAGAATCCCCAATAAAATGGCCTTGACCAGAGTTAACTTGCCACCAACAGAAAGCATTCTATATGCCCAATGTGAAATACGAGCTTCAACTTTTTGAATAAGCCACCACCAATCTTTAATCTGGTAATTGTTAGGTCTCAAGAAAAAACCAAGATATTTAAGCCCTTCATCTAATGGGATGCATTTATAAGGCATAATATTTTATATTTCAATTATTCTATCTAATTCCACATTATAATAATGGAAACTAGACTTAGCATTGCTCACCTTCATACCAGAAACGCGACAGAAAGAGTTTATAATGTTTCTGAGAACCTTCCATTCTGCAACTGAAGCAACACCCGCCAAGAGCACATCATCAACAAAGATAAGATGTGTTAAAACACATCCAATACCCATCTTGATACCACTGATCAAACCTTCATTTTTTGCAAAGATCAACATCCTGCTGAGCCCTTCAATAATTAACAAGAACAATAAAGGAGATAAAGGACAACCTTGGCGAATTCCCCGGGTGCATTGAAAGAACTCAGAAGGTGATCCATTAATTAATATAGCAATACTGGCAGTAGAAACACAGGCCATGATCCAATTTAGGACAAGTGGAGGAACCCCAATTTGGATCAAAATGAGTCTTAAGAAAGTCCAGCTGACCCGATCATAGGCCTTTTCCAAATCCATCTTCAATAACAATGCATGAAGCTTCTGAGCTTTAATGGTGTGAAGCAATTCCTGAGACGCCCCAATGGCATCATGAATTTGACGATTATGTAAGAATCCAAACTGTTCTTCAGAAATATGTTCGGAAAGTGCAGATTTTATCCTTTGAGCAATAATTTTGGAAAGTAGATTGTATGCTAAATTGCAAAGTGCAATAGGCCTATAGTCTCCAAAATTTGTTGGTTTTCCCTTCTTAGGAATCAGAGTAACAAAGGAAGAATTCAGAGCCCCTGAAGAAAAACCATATAGCCTAGTATATTCCACCATACTTAAAATGTCTTGTCCCATGATATCAAAGAAATGAGTATATATTTCAGCAAGCCAACCGTCCGGACCAGGACTTTTTTCTCGAGCAAAAAGCTTCAAAGTTTTTTCTACCTCCTCCAGTGTAACCTCATTCCCCAGTTCATTAGCTTCATGATCATTAAAGAACCTAGGGAAGAGTTCAGCAATTCTAATCTGTTCCAGAAGATCACCATTTCCATCATTTTTATAAATTTTGCCAAAATGATTGACAGCTTCAATTTTCAGAGCCTCCCCAGAGATTTTATTACCCCCTTCATCATCCAATTCCCAAATAGAGTTCAAGTTTCTCCTAGCCGATGCATAAGAGTGGAAGAATTTTCTGTTGCGATCCCCAAGTACACTTATAACATATAGTTATAATTATTATATTATTAATATTTAAATAATATTATTTTGAATTAAATAATAATATTAAATTATTACTTTGATTATAATATTTTAATTAAATACCATATGCATATAATAATATAATATAATTAATCATTAATTAATTAAAATATAACAAATAACATTAATTTTAATTATTATATTACTAATTAATTAAATAATATCATTTTATTAATGCTATTTTATGAATTGATAATATTTTTAATTAATTATTATATTATAATAATTAAAACAATATTGTTTTAATTAATATTTTGGAGATATGTGTATGCCCCCACCCGTTATTAGCAACAGCAGTTCATTAATAATATTAATGTGTCCGTTGATAGGCATAAATGGGGCACATACTTTTCATATTAATATTTTTTCGTATAGTATGTCTCCCATTTACGCCTATCGACGTATTCAGACACATTAATACTATTAATGTTGTTGTTGCTAGTTATTTGCAATAATAATTACGCCGATAAACATTTATATCTTACATTTTGGGAGATGGACTTGGAAGAGCGGATCATCAAGATCAACCTCATTGCAACACATGTACAACCTAGATTCAATATATGGTCGTGGTATGTAGTTAGGGTTAAATGCATCTTAATTAGCTTCAGTTAACTATTTTTGTTTCGGCCTACAGATTTGTAGTTTTTTGTTTTTGCTGGTAATACGGCTTCGTAGTTCTAGTATTTCTCTATCTCTGCTGGTAATAAAAGAAGTTGTAGTCTGAGATTTGGCCCCTATGCATGTCGCCCCGTAAGGTAAGAAGCCGTTAAATGCGAATGATACTACTTTCCTTCTTTGCTCATGATATTGTGCTATCTTTTATTGTCTTAACCTTGGTTGGTTTTAATGTGCAGGTCCAAAATAAGGAGTGCAATCGGTGGACACCAAGAACTGATCAATAACCCAAATGGGGCATATGCAGCTTTGCTGCAAATACAGCAGAAAGCCATTCACTGATACTATTGCTCTTAACGCTGCATCAAATGCTTTAATGTCATCCGGAATAACTAGCCAAAGCCCAGGAAGAAAATCACCAGCTACTCCAAATCAAATTGACTTTCTTGGGCTGTGTAGGCGCCTTTGGATATGCGGCAACTCGATTATTGTATTCCGTCACTGTGGCAAACATGATTTCTGCGCTCTTTCTGAAAAACAGAGACGATATCAGATACAAAGTAGGAATTTATTGCATTCTTTTTACAACCCCGGCAGTCCATGTTTTTGCAGAAGATGTTGCTGCAATTGCAACCCTAGCAACGCGTGTAGAATGTGGGCCATAACTGAAATTGCTTTATTTCACCGAAGGCCTCTTGCTTTTAATCCTGAATACTTTAGGTATCTCGAATTATTTTTTCACCGAGTATCCTGAATGCTTTTGCGGCATTTATTTCAGCTATCTATTGGTTCTGTTCGGCATCTATTTCAGCTACCCATAGTTATTTGATGTCTCAGGTGGATGGCAGTTGAGGATGACTGTATTTGGGACTTACTCATTTTTGGATTGTATATTTTTTGTTTAGATGACTGTTGGGGACTATTCTACTGGATATTTCTAATTAGATGACTGTGGTCCAACTTGTGGACGACCTGGAGACCTATGGTCTTTTTTTTTGTCCTTTTTTAGACTATTCTGTTATGGTTGATGACACAATTCTGTCATTTGTTGACATTTGGCTCTATCTTATAGGGATAGTATACTTTGTATGATCTGACAGCTGGACTTATTTACTATTTCGCATATTAATAGTAAGTTGAATTTTTCTGTGGAAAAATGTTATTTTCAAAGGTGGTCTCATCCATGGAGATGCCTCGTCTTGTCAAATACCGATTTGCAAAAAAGGTCTCTTCGATGGAGATGTCCGGTCTTTCAATAAACATGACATCATTTAATTTTTTCAAATAAAAAGACACCATTTAATTTATCTTAAAAATTCAGATCATTTAATTTATTTGTATTTATAGCTAATATTATGATTTTTTTTTATATAATTAATTTTTGGTTTAAGGATAGTGAAGGATATTCCCTCATATCAATATTGTCAAAAAAAAAATTACTAACATAAATTAAGTGCAGAAGGAAAACCTTGAGAAAGAGACATTGAAATTAAAAGTATCTTTATTTACATTACAGATTTACGAAAAAATTACTTAACCATAAATTAGGAATTGAAACTATTTCTCTATTATTGCTAATATAAAATGGAAACTATTTTTTCATTTTTGATAATAAAAAAGAAATTACTATTGCCATGATGATAGCAAAATAATATATCTTCTTAATAAAAGATTGTTTGCAAAGGACATAGAATACCTTGAATAAACTCTATGAATAGATTATAAATATATATATATATATAATATGATGGTTGGATCATCACATGAAAACCAAAGAATTGCATGTATTCATTTCTTTCTTAAATTCCGTGGACAAGAAATATAATATTTTTTGGCTTCATTTCTTAATATAACGAGGTAATATCTCTAGAGTCTAGATTTACATTTAAGAAAAACTTAAATTTTTTTATAGTTAAAGTTTGTCAAAACTAACATAAATTTATGTATCTTTTCACTAACATAAAATTTTGTATCTTTTCATTATAAATATTTTGTTTTTATAAATTCTAAAAATAAAACTCTTTATATAGTTATATGTTTTACTGTGTTAAAAATGATTAATCTAATTTTAATTTTAATTTAAAAAATAACAAAAAAATGATTAAACTTCAATAAATGTAAATATAAATAAAAAATTGTAATTATTTATAAAAATCATAATTACTTAAAGAAATTAAAGAAATTAATTAGATTCTTCCTTTCTCATTTTAATAATAAATCAATCAACACATGATGCATAACAAGGATCATATTGTGTGTAAAATTTTGTTGGTCAGCTTTGGGTATTTCTTTTTTGGAGCATGATCCAAGCTATGAAGGTATTTAATAGAAGTGGAAATATGCTCAAACCAATTTACGTAGTGTGGTGATAACTAATGTCAAAAGAAAAGACGCATAAACAAGTTTATATTTATTTATAATAATTATAATAGGACATGCTTGTTAATAGACATGTTTTGATATAATGAAGTATATTTTAGTTCGATCTCCCACGCAGGGTTAGGGTTAGTGCTACGAGGATGTGCGGGATCTTTAAGTACTCATAATAAAGTAAATAATAAAGTTTTTTTAAATTTATTTTTTAGATTTTATTTTGATATTGTGAAGTGTTTTATTTTTTTTACAATTTTTTATTGACTAAAATTCTAACTAGAATATTTTGGTTAAATATATAAAATTAAAAACATGATATAAAAAATAAATGGATCAAATTATAAAATTGAAATGCATGTAACGTGATGTAGAACATTCTTCTATTTCAATAAAATTCCATGTTTTCATAACTAATAGTATTTGGTTAAGGACATTGGACATTCATAACTCTCTTTAGTCTTTGATTCTATCATGGGAGTTTTTACGTTTTTTTCTTTTTATGATGACAAGGTTATGTTGCATTGCGGCATTCATCAAGGGTTATGTCGCTTTGTGACATTGATGAATGGTTATATCAAATTTGGCATAAGGGTTATGTCTAGACATTCATTAAGGATTAAAAAATGATATACGCCGACAAGGCCCAAGATGTGACGCATTAATAATGTGACATTCGACATTCATCAAGGGCAATCCTGCTTGTTGATAAAGAGATTACCTGCAAAAGGACAAAAACAAGGGACTACAAGATAACATGATACATCTAAGCAATTGACCAAGGAGAACTACTATAAATGAAAATTACACATCATTTATGGGAAAGGAAGACATTGATGTATTAATTACAATAGAGGAAAGAATTACAACCAATGAAGCCTTGGTGTTGAAGATCCTTTCCAATGGAACCTTGCTTCAATTTTCAAAACATGGAAGAATGGATTCCTGGCTCAATTTCTATAGCATTTAGCTACCCTCATTTCAACCCCCCTATCCGAGGAGCTTCATTTATAGTCCAAAAGAGATGAGGAGGAGAGGAGAGGATTAGGGAGGAGGAGGAGGTGGGATCCTACTAAAATGGGAGGTGAGTAAGATCCACCCTATATGGAAGGGATAAGCCTCCATGAGGCTCTCCTTCGAGAGACTTCTTGAAACTTCTCTTTTTTCCCTCTGTACAGGCACTAACACACCCTAGACACTAAAAACATGTGTCAATGATGTGCTTTGTAGTGGAGCAAGGTGCGTCGATCAGGAAAAGATGCGCTTTGCTAGAAGGCAAGGTGCGTCGAGCTCTCTAAACATGGTTTTTACAAGGAAACAACCTCATGACTCATCTTCTGAGGATTTTGGTCAAGTACTTCAGGTATTTAGGCAAGGATAAAGTGTACATGGTTCGTGATCATGACGAGTACAAAATTTTCATGTAGCAGTTGCATATCCCAGGTTTGTCTCAAAACCTGATTTATGTTAGTAATATGGGAAATGCGGGTGTGTAGTCTGTATTTGAGAAAGATATGTGCAAGATGGTGCGAGGAGCGATGGTACTGATGAGAGGAGTTCGGATTTGAACACTTTCAAGCTATTGGGAAGAACAAACAGCAATGGATGTGTGACTACAGTCTTTCCTGAATCCGACGATATGTCTTCATGTCTAGTCAACTTAACCATGTTGTGGCATTAGAGGATGGAACATTTTAGTGAGAAATGACTTCGTGCTATGCGCAAGAAAGGTATAGCCGAAGGTCTCCCTGATTGTTCTGAAGAAATAGAATAATGTGAACATTGCATTTATGGTAAACATAGTTGTGTAAGTTTCTTATATGGGGTCACTAGGGCCAAGGAAATACTAGAGTTAATACATAGTGATGTGTTTGGACTAGTACCAATCCCATCACTAGGAGGAACACAATATTATGTCTCTTTCATAGATGATTTCTTTATAATGACATGGTTGTATTTTATAAGGAAGAAATATGAGGTTTTTGAGAAGTTTCAAGAGTTCAAATCTCTTGTAGAAAATCAGATTGGGAAAAAGATCAAGGTGTTGAGAACTAATAACAGAGAAGAAATATGTGGTAAGGCATTTGACCAATTCTGTAGACAACACTAGTTCGACAAAACAAAACTCCATACATGCCTCAACAGAATGAAGTTATTGAAAGAATGAATAGAACATTGATTAAGAAAGTAAGGATCATGCTTAGTGGTGCAGGTACCGCACAAGAATTTTGGGCAGAAGCAGTCAACACAACATGTTAGCTGGTGAATAGGTCATCGTCGACGGATCTGGTTGACAAGAATCCATATGAGGTATGGGATGGTAATAATCCCTCTCTTACACATCTCAAAGTCATTGGGTCTGATGCCTTTGTGCATGTCCCAAAGGTTAAAAGAAGCAAACTCGACAGCAAGTCAAAGAAATGTATTTTCATCGGATATAAGGATGGAGTGAAGGGGTATAAGTTGTGGAATACGATCGTAAGGAAGGAAATTTATAGTACATATGTGATCTTCAAAGAAGTTAAAGGTATTTCCAGGGTTTAAGAGTTCATAAGAGAAAAGGAACTAGAAAAGTAAGAGTTTGAAATGAACGACAAAAACTTGGGTTCAGATGAGTCGGTTGAATTTGAAGAAAAGGTGGAACAACAAACTTTGGTCATCAGGAAGTCTAGTCAAGCAAAGAAACAACCCAAAAGGTATTTTCAACCAGACTTTCACTCTACTTTTATTTTATCTGCCATTGAAGATGATCCTAGGCCGGTAAGGAAGCGATCAACTCGACAAAGGGTAAACTCTAGAAAATGGCCATGGAAGAAGAAATGGAGTCATTGAGGAAGAATAAAATATGGGATCTAGTCACGTTACCAAATGGAAGGAAACTAGTTGACAATAAGTGGGTATTTAAGAAAAAAGTGAATGCATTAGGATAGGTTGAGAAGTACAAGGTTCGACTGGTAGAAAAGGGGTATTCCTAACTCAAGCGAGTTGACTTTGGTGAGATTTTCTCTATTGTTGCTAAATTAACTTCCATAAGAGTACTAATGTCTTTATTTGCAACATTTTATCTTGAGATAGAATAGATGGATGTAAAGACATGTAATGACCCTCTTGTTTAGCCCCTGGACATATGTTGTGGTTATGATTTGGGTTGTGATGTGGCACGAGGTGTTAGGACTATGGTTTGCACATTATTATTATTATTATGTTGGACATTATTAATTAATTAATTAAATAAAACAACTGGATCGACCGATGCCACAAAAGAGAGTATGAGGAACCATGATGTTATGAGCAAGGGGTTGTGGGAAAAGTGTTACCTTTTGTTTTGTCCTATGTGGATGTGATACAACCTTCTTGTGGACTTGGTGGACCCTCTTGGTTATGTACCCTCATGTGTTATGTTACACTTTGGTTTCATTTATTATGGGCTTGATTTTTATTAGTGTTAGACTCTCTCTCTCTCTCTCTCTCTCTCTCTCTCTCTCTCCCCCCTAGTGTGCCCTCTTGAGTTGGGTTAGTGTGTATCTTGGTGTAACTTCATGATGTGTAACTCATATTTTCTATTTTTTGGAATGTAACTCCTCCCTTATGTCTCTCTCTCTCTCACCCCAATTTGAATTGCTCTTGGGAAATGGGATTTGGGTGGATGGGAGCTAGTCTCTCTTATTGGTTATGGATGCTCTTGGATATTGATTTTGCTATGGTACTGGTGTTATTGGTTTTGGTTTCTCTTTACATGAGTTTTTGATGGTTGGTTCACCCTTGCTAACCATGTTCCCAAGTCGAGTTACTTTGGAATTGCCATTGTTTTGTCCTGGAATTGACTATGGAGATCCTGGATTGGAAGTGATGTGGAATCCACTTGCCATGGTTGGTGTGCCCTTGCTAAGCATGTTCCCAAGTTGAGTTACTTTGGAATTCCCATTGTTTTGTCTTGGAATTGCCTATGGATATCCTGGATTGGAAGTGATGTGGAATCCACTTGCCATTGGATTTGAGGTTGGACTGATATATTTCTGAATCTTTTGTCCTGGAGCCACTGGAATTTCCCTGGAGTGGAAGTCGAGGAATAATTTCCATTGGGTTGTGGTTGGATTGATTTATCCTGGAAACTTTATCCTAGAATTGCCACTAGAGATCCTGGATTGGAAGTGATGTGGAATCCATTTGTCATTGGATTGTGGTTCGACCAATTTTAGATGGGTTTTTTGGTTGAGTGCACTCTTGCGTGTGGCATCATGGTTACGGCTTGGGGGTGACCATTGCAAAGGGATTTTTGGATTAGATTGTGTCTACGACTGGGTGGAACGTGGCACGCTCGATTTCGGTTGTGTATTTTGCAAGATAAGTACTTTATTTCATGTTTATTTGAATTACTTGGTTATGATATGATTCTTATATGGTTTCACATGAAATGTATGAGAAAATATATGAGCTAATTATGGAAGAAATATCTCATAGATTTTAGTTACATTATGCTACTAGTTTTTGGGAAAAATAGCTAACTAGTTTTTGGTATTTTGTGAGAAAGTGCTTGAGAAAAATGTTTATTTGGCACCTTTGCTACATATATGATAATTGTGCCTCTGTTATTTATATTATGTGTACTTTTATTGTGCAATAAATTAGGAATCATTGGAAACACCTCTCTACAGTGTTTCTAGCCTCTATTCGAAAACTATTTCACCGGTTGGGTTGTTTTATGTAGTTTTGAAACTTGGAATGTGAAATGTTTGAGAAAATGCCTGAGTGAGATAAATAATATTATATATGATAATTACACTCTAAATGTTTGAAGAAATGTGTGGAAGAGTTCCTATATAGTTCTATATTTGCTTATCGAAATCCTAGTTTTGTTTCCATTCACTAGCTTTTTCAAAAGAATTGTTTTAAATGGAGTTTATGAATTTGCATGAAAAGTGTTTGACGAAATGTTTACATGAGTTATACCTCTGATAATACTGATAATACATGGTATTTAGAGTTGGAATGGCTTCCGAATGATTCTGCAAATTGTTTATGCATTTATCTTACTTGATTCCTTAATTTCTAGCCAATTTGGAGAAGTAGATTTAGCTAGTTTGATGAATTAATAAGTGGATTGTTTATGAAAGGAAAGCTATAGCCATTTAATAGTGTATATTTGATATGATTTCCATGATCTATAGTAGACAATACTTTCTTATTGTTTTGCATTTGGAAACTAGAAACGGAAACTAGCTTCAAATCGGTGGAAATTGGTAACTAGTTTGTAGATTGAATCTATGTTTTCATAATTTTTAGAATGTACAGCCATATGCTCTGTTTTTGGTACTTTAATTTTGATGTAGGATGTTATTTTCCAGATCTTTACCCTTGCCTCTGTGTGCTCCAGAATTCAGTACTATTGATTGGGTTAAATTCCTAGCAGTGTTTAAACTAGTTGCACTGATTTAGCTTGAAAGAATCACCGTGTATGTGAAAGGATATGAACTGCGAATGCAACTTTATTTGGATGTATGTCCATGCTTAAATATATTTATAATGGCTATAGGTTCAATTTCGGTTCATTGGCATAGTTGTGTGTTGAATCCGTGCAAGACTAGCTGTTTGTGTTAAATACTAGTTAACTAGTCTTGTGGAGTTATTTTTGTAATTGTTTTGTTTAATCAATTGGAAAATGATAATTAGGCCTTATTTACATGATATTAGGTGTTAATTAGCCATTGGGATTGATAAATTATGATTAGGTGATAAATAAATGAAGTTATGTTAAGTGTCGTCAATTATGCACTAAGTGTCACTAAGTGTCGCAATTAGTACACTAATTATTAGTTAATCATGACTAAGTGAAAATGGCCTTTTTATGTGCAAGTAACCTGTGTTATGGCTTGGGATGTGTTGTCGCCAAGATGCACACCTGGGAAAACGCGGCAGAAATATTCAAGCCGCTCGGTGTGGCCTTGGGGGCAAGTAAGAGTCAAGTGCTGTCACCTGAAACTTGACTCCTCCGTCTAGGCTTACTCCTAGCGAGGCCAAGGGGGGTGGACCCTAAAAAGGGAAAACTCTAAGGTGTTTAATCTAAAAGCTAAAAAATATAGGAGTTAGAAATTTGATCACAAGAACAATGCAATATTAAACATGATATCATTTGTTATCCAACATTATCATTGAAACATAAACATCCAACATTAGAAACTATTCAATGACAAGACCAGTGCCAAATAGAAATGCTTGAATAAAAAAAGGAAAATGTTTTGCAAGTGTTCTTGGTAAATTTTATTATTATTGTGGAGATGAGTGGATTATTAGGGAAGGGGATTTCCGATATACCATGAGGTACTGGAAATATGTTCTGATTGTGACAAAGATGGTTCCACACTCAGAAATGTGGGCTGGATCAGAGTCTCTGGGAGGTGTTCAACACTACACCAAATGAGGGTGCAGTCTAATGGTATCCCAAGGTCACTACCTAGTGGTTCCCGCTTCCTTTGAAGAATTTCCCCACACAATGTTAAGAAACGATTATGTCGGATTTTCGTAAATAGGAGGTTAATTAAGAAAAATGAGCCTAATTACTAGTCACTAAGTCCCTTTCTAGTATGATCAATCTGTTCAGTTAAGATCTAGAGCATACAGGGACGAAGCCTTGTTAATTTTAAGATTTTTTGAACAATTTTTTCTTGTTTATTAAAACCCCAAGAGTCTATTTTCTGGCCAGTACCCGGGCAAGCCCGTATCCTAAAATCCGTACTTCGGGAATGCAAGGGGGTTAATTAAAAGTAAAAATTGTTAAAAAATGTGAAAAAGCTAGGTCCTGAGTGAACTTGTGGCCCACCGATGGAACAGACCAACAAGGTAAATTTTAGTCCTAGTTAAATTTTATTAAGTGTGGAAAATAAAATCCAAACTAAAAATAAAAAATAAAAAATTGCAAACCATAAAATTTGAGTCGACACAGTTCCCCCCTGGGGGTATGGGGTGTGGGCATTGGGTATCCCACTTGCTCTTGTTTAATTTTATTTTTACATTGCAAAGAGAAGTGCCCTGGTCCTTGAAAATCGACTCAAAGGTTACAAAATTCAAAGAACAAGTATCTGGTTGAAGGGGGATGGTTCTTGGGTGCTCCGGATGGCTCAATCTACCAAAAAATGGCAAGAGTTTCCTCCTACATGTTCATAAAATGCTGCAAAACAGTGAGCAAATGTTAGTAAAAAGTGCCCAAAAACACTTAGAAAGTGAGTTTGGGTCACCACAAAAAATACTAGAAAAATATACTAAGTTAATCTATGATGAATCAACAAAAAATAACCAAGGAAAGCAAGATCTCCTTGGGATCTTGGCTTGCTTTTGAAAGCAGCCAATCAAATGCACTTTTAGACTTGCAAGATATAAACTTTTAAGAGATTGAAGAACTAGCATCCTACTTAAGCCTTGAGATTTTATGACAAATTTGACTTTTGTAAGCAAACTAGGAAATATATCTAGAAAGAAAGATAAATCTTTAACAACTCAACTAAATCTATCTTTTTATGCAAAAGAAACTAGATCTACTTATGATTTAACCTTTTGTAAATATATCTAAGCAAAATTTGGAATTTTCAAAATTAAAGTAAGCAAAGAAAGCAGAAGTTTATGTGGAGAAAGAGAAGAGGAGCAGGGTAGATTGTGAATAAAGAAGGTTCTGAAAGTCTGGATGTGGGACACCTAGGGAAAGATCCACCAAAGCAAGTCTTTATAGAGAAACAGAGAGCAAACGATCTATCCACTTCTTCCAATCCTATGAACCTGCAACTAAAACATTTTCACACAAAAAAACCATCAAATCTAGAAATGCATTGACTTAGAAATCAAGAAAATATGAGCATAAACAAATGAAACATATAAATCTTAGATCTCTAATCATATGACAAATAAAAGATTAACTAATACAAACAAGTTTAGCAATCTTCCTTACAAAATCGATACCAATCCTTCAGTAAGCTAGATTATGATGAAGAAATTTGCATAAAAATTGATTCAGACACATGTTACCTCATGCCACGAGATCATTCCATCCACTCACAAATAGAGCATCACACATGTATGATCTCCAAAGTCTCTTTATTCACATGAACTAAAAGATGAAACTATTACAACAATGGCTGCTCCAAACTCCAACTAACCAAAAAAGGAGAGAGCTGCCCCAATTTATAGAAAAATGAAAGAGGAGGGTGCATTTGTTGAAGGAGAGGGAGGGCGCACTTGTTGAGGGAATCAATCCATGATCCAATGCTTGATTGGGGGGGAGTGATTCCACTATTTGGGCTGCCAAAAATCAGCCAAAGTGTTGCCTTAAATCAAGCTGCCCATTCCTTGAATGGTGCACCCCCCTCTTTGTGGAATGCGCCCTCTTTAAGAGGAATGCGCCCCCCTCTTTGTGGGGAAGAGATTCCTTCATTTATGCTTCCCAAAACATGCCAAAAATCATCCCTTAACTTCCTCACTTAATTCTGACCATGATCTCTTACAAATCCCACCGAATTAGGAATTGAATGTTTTTCCTCATTTTTCACTTTTTGGCATTTTTTCTCACTTTTTTTACTTTTTTTAGGAAAAGTAAAAAATATGAAAAATAAAGTATTAGACTACTGATGAAAGTGGGTCTTGGGGTAAAGTAGGTGCTCTAAGCTTTAAAATGAGCACCCCCATGGCAAAAAAGACCCCTAGACCACACTTTTACAACATTTTTTTTTATTTTTTCCATTAAGCTATTAAAAAATAGTCCAATTTGATGGAAAATATATATATATTTTCTCAGAACTTGAAAAAAAAACTAGGCGGGCCTAGCACATTTCCATACGACTCAATTCTAGTGTCTATCATGTTCATATACATTGACCCATGGACTTTAATAACCTCCTAAGGCCTAACCACCACGCCAGGCATTCCAGCTTTGGAGGAGGAGGATAAAAACTCAAAAATTATGTCCTGCTAAAACGCAAAACATAATTAATAAGTGAAAAAACTCCTTGGAATACCTGACTTGATAGACAATTCCTTTACATAAAAATATCATATAGCACACTTTATTACAAACCCCGCAGGGCGTGGACGTGTGAAGAAAAAACAAAAAAGGGGCCTTTAAAAAGGCCTAGTGGACTTTAGATCATTGATAATGAACATGTAACATGTTCATACTCTGCCCGTTCACTTGAAATTCCAACTAAGTACAACTTAGATGGTAACATGATGGATGAATAATGATGTTATATAGTGTTGGATAAGCTTTCCCAACCTTGGTTCAATTTGTTTGATCAGTTATAAATTTTGTTTTAATTTATTTGGAATTATTGATATTTTGTCATAACTAAAGTGTAGAAAATGAAAATTAAATATTTATAAAATTATTCTGTTGTGCTAAAATATTCTAATTAGCCCTAGAGAGCTAATGATATGTCCCTAAGACCCTTTGATAGCCTCGGGGGACATTACAAGACATCATTTCTTCATGGTGATCTTAAAGAAGTTTATATGAAACAACCTAAAGGTTTCATAGTGAAAGGAGAGGAGGAGTTGGTATGCAAGCTCAGGAAGTCTCTCCATGGTTTAAAGAAACCACCCAGAATGTGTTACCATAAATTTGATATGTATATCCAGCAACTAGGGTTTGTGAGAATTCAAGCTCACCACTGTGAGTATGACAAGAAAGTCGGTGATCACTTCATATATGTAATTTTGTATGTTGACGACATGTTGTTGGTCAGAAATAACATGGATCTAAACAAGGAGGTGAAATTATAGCTGTCCTCCAAGTTTGACATGAAGGATCTCTTACAACTCATTTCATTCTTGGAATTGAAATTTAAAAAAAAAGGACCGAGCAGATAGAAGGCTTTGGTTAAGTCAAAGTAAATATGTTGAGATAGTTCTGAAATGTTTCAACATGCAGAAGTGCAAACCGGTCAAGCTCCTTATTCTTGTAGGAGTTAAGTTATGTGTTGAAAAATGTTAAAGTACATGTCCCATGCTCCCTATGCTAGTGTTGTAGGTAGTCTAATGTATGCAATGGTTTGTACTGGACCTAATATTGCCCATGCAATAGGAGTATTGAGCATATACATGTCGACACCTGGAAAGGAGCACTGGACCGCAGTCAAGAGAGTTTTTAGGTATTTGCGTGGCACAACAGATCATGCAATATCCTACCAAGGAAAACTTGAAATTGACAAGAAAATATATGGACTGGTTTTTTCGACTCCAATCGGGATGGAGATCTCGATTGCAGACAATTGACCAGTGGATACGTTTTCAAGTTATTCCATGGAGCAGTCAATTGGAAGAGTAGGAGGCAATCAATCGTTGCACTGTCAACTATTGAGGCTAAATACATGGCAGTCGGTCATGCAAGCAAAGAAGCAGTTTGGTTGCAGAGATTGTGTTCATAGGTTGGGTTTAAACAGTAAGTTGTTAGGTTGGATTGTGACAGTCAAAGTGTAATATTCCTGGAAAAGAACCATGTATACCATTCAAAGACAAATCATATTGATGTGCAATATCACTTTCTGAGAGACATGGTGGAAAACTAAAAAGTGTGGCTGGAAAAGGTAGACACTATGAAGAACATTGCAGTCTCATTGACCAAGTTTGTGAGCACTGAAAAGTTTGCTTGGTTTAGGGAATCAACAGGCTTGTTATCCCTTCTTAACTAAAGTGAAGGTCTAAAATCTCATGTGTATGCAAAGAAGACAACAAGTGGGAGAATCGTGGGTTTGTTATATTCTTTGCATGTAAATCAAAGGTTAAATTCGATAGTCGACTAGTTGCAAGTCAACTATAATTGAAGTTGATAGACAATAGAAGTATGTTTTACGGGCTGACTAGTATAGTCGACTGGTCTTCGATCACGTCTGGTTGACGGGGAAAGTTGACAAGACCAAATAGGGAATGGATTTGACGAAAAATTGGACGATGAGAGGCTCAACGGGCGATCTACTATGGTTGACTCAGTCAAATCAACTGTAATAGAATTAATAACTGCATTCAGTTATGAATTTATGGACCATCATTAATGAGCAGGTATCCATAACCAACTATTGTACCACAAGATAGTGTATGTATGGCATCTATACAAACTATGTAAGGTAGAAGGTATGAGTTATGAATCAGAAGAGATAAGAAGTACTGTAGTGTACCGACTGGACTGTGTTGGTATTGTACAAGTGTAGTGAATTCATGCTTGAGTTGTAGCGATCTTGTAAATTACTGTTGTAAACACCGGTTTAAGAGTGTTGTTAATATATGAGTGATAGAACTCACGGGTTTGATGGTTTTCCCCGGTAGAGGGGTTTACAGGGTAATTTATGTGTACTATGTGTGATTGTGTTTTGTGCCATTAAGTTAATTATGTTATATGCTTAACTATAAGAATCATCATGCATGCTCATTATAAAAGGTATTATAACCCAATAGATGTGTCATCTACAACTTTGTTGTAGCAACCTCGATACCTATATTGAACTACAGGTAATGTGCACAACAGTAAGTCCATTAGATAATAATGACAACAAAAAAATCATCCTAGAAATTATGTTTATGATTTATGAGTTTGCTTGTCATAATCAAATACAGTCAAATCATAAATTCTTTCCGACAATTTTCAACATCAACTTCAAGAAAATGTTCACAAGGTTTATGAATTCACATGGGATGTTGCAGGGATCAAGAGGGCGACGACCTCCTTGGGCAGGTTGACGATAGTGCCCTCATTTTTTGGGGTAAATATTTAATTGGTTTTGTGCAATTTCCACTGATTCCCTTGCTAAGTTTTGTCATTTTCACTGACTCGGATCCCTCTGGATTCCTCGTTCAATTTTGTCTTTGTTACATTGGTCAAACACCACACATAACACTAATACCTACTTACATTAAGCCATTTTGACACAAAGCCACCATGCCATTTTGAAATAACATTATCAGACCACTTTGAAATAACATGCATCGACCCCCGTCAAGATAATGTCCATCAGGAAAATTTGAAACAAGACCCATTAAACCATTTCTAAAAAGGTACATCGGGACATTTTGAAATAATCCCAGCATGGCATTTCAAAACGATTCCATCATGTTATTTTGAAGGAATGTGGATTAGGTTGAGTTCAAAGAGGTTTGGTGGCCCACTTCAAAATAAAGTTCATCGAATACCATAAGAGCAAAGAGATTCCCATTGGGGTTGTTTGCAATAACTACCTCAATGTAGGATTTTTTTCCATCGTGGCCCCAACATCCATGGGGATATTGATCCATTTTGAAATAATCCCATTGGGACACTTTGAAATAACATCCCACAAAGTAAAGCATCATTTTGCATTCTAAAACAATGCTTATTTTGCCACTTAAAACAAGACTTGTAAGGTGATTTCAAATGAATGTTTCATCATCCCATTAAAAACAATGTTCTTTAGGTTGCTTTCAAAGAAGGCTCTTCGACCCATTTCCAAAGAAGGTGCTTTGGATTTTTGAAAAAAGCGGTTCGGGTTGTTTCGATAAAATATTTATTAGGCCATTTTAAAAGAATATGAATCAAACCATTTACAAATTAGAGTTATTGGGCTAATTCAAAAGCTTTCACTGTGAGCCTCTTTAAAATAAAGATATGATCTCGCCACCCTTTTGGAAGAAAAGGTTCATCAACCAGTTTTAAAACAATGTCTATCAAATTCTTGAAGCATTGCGAAAGAAGGCTCATTCAAATACTTCATGACAAGGATTCAAAAGATCTTGATATCTCAAATAAGGAAGGGACCTAGGTTTCAAAAGTTTTATGTTGCTCCTAAAGACATTTGGCCTCTAGCTACATCAACATCAATGAAATTTTGAAATTGAGTATGCCCAAAACAACCTTGATTTCTCTAAAACTTCCTATGGAAACTCATGTTAGCCATATTTTCACCTTTTCTAATTGACAACAACCCTAGTACTATAACATGGCTTTCATACCAAGATGGAACATCCCCTTCAAAGGACCACCCAACCCATGGAGCAGAGATGAAAATAAATCCCAATACCATTCAAGTTCATGCATGCACACAAAAAATCGTGTAGTGGAAATTAAGATGCATAAATTCATTAAAACTAAGGATTACATGCCCATTTCATTCATAATAGAATATAATCTTAAAATGCAAAATTACAAACATAGATTTAAGAGTAGAGATGAAGCATGTATCTTTTAATCAAGATGGCCTAAGAAAATGGATATATATGAACAATTTTCCACCTAACCATAGGCATCCAATGCAAATACCACAAGGGTGAAAGAAATTGCCCACAGATTCTAGGTCACTCAACCTAATTGCCTTAAGAGTAAGTGAATATGTTCATAATTGAGGTCACCACCCAACAATCAAACAACCTTGGCATTCTTAACCATTTCCCATACAACACAAGGAAGACATTTACTTGCTCTACTCAATAATCTATCATAAGTATTTTCCCTTTCAATGGTCTTAGTGCAGGCAGAAAGAACCCATTTCATTGTTTGTGTATATCCAAGAGAATCACACAACACAATAGATAACATAAACAATCCATTCTTTTATTAATAAAGATGATTCTTTTCATGGGACTAATCAAACCCTGTTCACTTGCCTCTTCAAGGGGGATTCCTCCTAATAAACTAAGCTCAACATACAATAATCTTATTCGCATATCATAAGGAGAACTCCATCCTTGTTTATAGAATCATCATATAATACTAACCCCCTAACTACCTAGTGGACCTTCTTTAACGAGGTCCCATTACATTTATTTACTAACTCAATGGACCTTATTTAATAATAACAATATACTAGACCCAATACACTTTACATTGAATGGCCTCCACTTCAACTCTAATGGGCCATCTGGGCTCCCATTGCCCCCTAGGTAGGATCATAACACTCCATCCATCTTGGGAAAGCGTCGTCCTTAACGCTTTATGTGAAGTTGTACAACCACAATCTAGGGTCACATGGGTGAATGTTGACTACCATGTTGAAGTAGGAACCTGGGTTCCATGGACTATTATGAGCCACCATGCTGATGTCATTCAACAAATGCTAACTTAAGCCTGGGTCCTGTGTACGAGTGCTAATGGCCATGGTGAAGTAGTTGAAGGGACTTATCCAAAAACTTGGGGCTAATGTCCATGTGCTATAGTTGGCAGCCCATCTCTGATATTGAATATCCACAAATTTCTCAATGTTGTGCCGCATATACCTAGGAGGGTCAAATGGATCCAAATAATTAGCCATAGAAAATGAATCCTCTAAGGAGAAGGAAAATGACGAAGCTATGAGGAAGCATTCTTCTATAGAAGAAGCATATTGTTGTTGTTATTCCCAAGAAAGAGAAGATTCCTCAAAAAGAATATGGAAATAGTTGTCAGCCCAAAGATTACAACTATCCATATATTGATTCTCACAAGCATCCCCTAAGTCATACCATACCTCTGTGTCTTATATATATTCTTCCTTGATGAAAGGAGATTCGGTATTGTCGATATACATCTTCTCCCAGATAGCAAGAATACTTTTAAAACAACTCTTCAATTCAACCCAGTCCTGCTTCATAGATTTCAGATTAGCTTGCCTAGCCTGAGAAAGTTTGGCTACCATTATTTGGTTCTCACCCCCCACCTTGCTATGCTTCAATGTAGGGCAAATTTTTTTCCAGGGTTGTAGCATATGGGAGAGTAGTTGGAAATAAGGCATATAATATATTAGCTGGAAGCCCTCAGAATTTGATTTCCAATGGTGATGATCTTGCTGCAATTTGATTATTTTGTCAAAATATATGACTTCTGCAAGGTCTACATTGTTATCTCTCGAAACCTCAAAAAATGTGTAGATTCAAATTGCGATATCTCCCTCCCCTAAACTCAAATTTGGGCGGTTTTTTTTTAATTGCTTATTTTTCCAAGAGGAGTTTAGATATGCAATTTAGTTTTTGGAGATTTTGCTGGAAAAGACTCAAAAACTCATATGAGTGTCGTAACTATCTTTTTAATCTTTTAAAAAAAATGCAAAAAGAGAGAGAAAACATTTCCAATGTTGTGGCCCTAGGTGGCTTTGATCCCAATTGTTATGCAACTCATATATGAACATATTAGCACAATGAATATATCCAAGAGAATCACAGAACACAATAGATGACATAAATAATCTACTCCTTTATTAAGATAGATGATTCTTTTGATGGGATGGATCAAACCCTATTCACTTGCCTCTTTGAGGAGGCTTCCTCCTAATGAGCTAAGATCAACATACAATAATCTTCCTCACATGTCATAAAGAGAAATCCATCCTTATTTATAGAATCACCATACAATACTAACTGATGGGCTCTTAAATTTGCCTCTTTCTTGCACCTTATTTCATTGTTATGATATCACATTTAACCGTAAATCATTACGTTCACTTTTAAATGCTTATCATTTATTCTAGATTATTAATTGAAAGCAAAGAAAGTGAATGACATAAATCCATAACATATTGTATACAATTTTATTGGTAATGAGATATTGTCCTTGCATTTAATATGTTTCCACATTCCAGACTAGGATCAAATAGCTTGAAATATTGGTACCCATTCTACTACTCAATTCAACACTTGTTCCAGTACTACTACAAATGAGCCATTTGTCTAAAAGTTGTGCCCCTAAATAAAAGAGATTGTGGTTGTTCCAATACTTAATATTACCTTTTCAAAACACCAAGTTCACAATAACAATTAAGTCCTTCTTTTCAAAACACCAAGTTCACAATAACAATTAAGTCCTTTTGCATTAGGTTAATTAATACTTATTTTATTAATTTATTCTCAATAAAATCAACATGCATTTGGACTCGATTATTCATTAACTTGTGAGTATTGAGCTTTCATAATATGAGGACAAGATTGTAAAGGATTGGATAGACCATTTGTTTTGTGAAACCTTGCCATGGATCATTTGATCAATAGTAAAATTTTACAATCCTTGTTGGCATTTCAAATAGCTAGGATAATCTTTTTAACAAAACAAATGACCATCTATGCATAAAGTTTATTTCTTGGTTTTTGTATGGAATATTTCTCTCTGATTTATTTTGCATGTGTAGATATAAACATGAAAGGCATAGACATTGGTGGCGAAGAAATTGTTCCATCCACAAACAAAAAGAAAGTAGTATGTCTGCGTTAATGCCAATTCATTAATTGAAGAAGTTATCAAACTTGTATTGAATGCAAAGAATATGGGCGTATTGAAAGCAATAATAATTGATACCACACCTGGATAAAATGCATCAACACTTGGATTGACATTTGGATCGTTGAGTAGCATCAAAGAAACCTGGCATCGACAATTTGGGATCGCTTCCTGGCTCAACTATGGGAATTCAGCATTAATGGGAAGATAAATTACGTGGACGACCTGCCATTCCAGGATGTGAATCTCATAACCCAAATTTGGCGAAAATTAGCATTACATTGAGAAAACACTTGATCAGGCACTGACAATTCCCGTCATTAAACCAGGAATCAATATTCGGGCTTCACTCCTGAGAAAACCATGAAGAATCTCTCCAAACGGTTCAAAACCCACTTCCCAAATATGCTCATCTACCCCTAGACATAAGCAGTTTGTCAAATTTTTCAACCGATTGGGAGATATGTTCGTTCGTCTAACACTGAATTTTCTAGAATTAGGGTTACGACCAGTTTTGTAAACTTAGCAATTGGTTGAGTGATCCAGAGCTTTGGGGATTCGGTTCTATCTTCTCCTCAGAGGTCTAAATGTGTAAATCAAGGTGTGGAGCAAGAGATCAGGATGGCTAATGTAATGGAGGATTCTGAATATTGAAATTATGCTTGTGATTTTTGCTACTGCTAAATATTTCCTAAGTATATTGATGTTGTGATTTGTGTCATTCAACGTTGAAGTTCTCTGCGTTCTAAGCTTGAGATGATATAATTTCTTTCGTTATGGTTGTAAGGCTTTAAGGCGAGTTTACCTGAGTGGCAAGGGCCCACCACCTAGGTCATCTTGTCTCATTTTTATTCTGTTAAGCATAGGTTTAAGTATTTTTATCTGTAGATTGTTATATCTTTGTTTTACGTTTGATTTAATGCATAATAGTGAAACTAGTGGAGAATAAAGTAGATCTTCCCGTGTGATTTATTTCTGATTTCGATTCTAGTTTGAATGGTTAAACGTATATTTAATTTATGTTTTGAAAAGAAACAAAATCAAATTTATGAATGTTAATTGTAACAATTGGTTTTCATTGAGATCATTAGATTATCGTAAGTTTTCATTTCGAATTGTGAATCATTGAAAATATATATATATATATATATATATATATATATATTAATTCTTTGCAATCTTGAACCTTGCGTTTGCTGCAGCTTGATTAATGAATTGATTTCTGGAACTTTAAATCCAAGCTAGAGTGTTTATGTTTTTTATTTATTTTTTATCTTGTTGCGATTAATAAACATACAGGAAGCATGTGAATGGACTCTTAAAGACAAATCTTAAAAACATAGCATAAAAACCAAAGTAATATTTGATAAATCATTGAGACAAATATATTTGAATCGGATTGGTACAGTGATCCTGAAGTTAAATAACACAACTGATGTATATATGGGTTTAAACTTCCCGCTAAACTAAATCGAATGATCTTTTAAAGTGTGTGGAGACACTGGATTTGCAACCTACCTAAATACAAAGTCTTGATTGTAACTTATACTTTGACAAATAATTAAAACTATGTTTGAAAGATTATCATTGTAAAATCAATTGAATGATATCCAGTCTTTCGATTGCAAAATCTTAGACTCAGATACTATGCTTGATACTTTGGCCAGATCTCAAGAGTTTCACCTTGCAACTAAATGTTATTATTCAGTTTCTGAATTTCCAATAATTTGTTTCAATAAACTTTTGATTTTGATTTTGATTGTTTTTTCATTTTCCGAATTAAGTTTTTAGTTTGGCTTCTTGATTTGGCTTGAGTGAGTAGATTAGTTTTGCATTTTGGCTTGCCAATTAAATGAGATTCCCTTAAATAGTCTTATATTAGTCTGATTGGTTTTGTTGCTTGTTTTGATTTATTTATAGAATTTGCAAAGTAAAATTAGAGGTTGTTTTTACATTGCGAGATTTGGTTTATTTTAGTGTCGATCTGGTATTAGTTACTGTTTGGTGTGGATTTAGATTTAATTTCTCTTTATGTTTTGAAGTAAGTAGGGAAATATTTGGTGTTGATTGAATTTAATGATCTTAAAGCTCTTGCATTTGAAATTTTCTAGTAGTTTCAATCACCAACGGAGAGATCAATGACCTAACTCGGGAGATATGGTCACCTTATGATGGGTTTCCTCTTAAGGTGATTAGGTTAGTTTCAATTATTTTGTGTATTTTCGGCATTATATTAAGCTATATTAGGCCCCGATCCTGCACATACAGTGTCAGAACCTCTAAACTTACAAGCCCTAGTTGATAATTTAATGTTGTATTAATAGTGCATATATTTTTACCGACATTTTTGGCGTCGTTGTTGGGTAGGTGCTAAGGGATTGGGGTTTAGGTAGGTAGGTAGGTTGCTTTTAAATTACACAAATTGGGGGAGGAGAAATGGTAAGACACAAAGACGACCTCACTACAGGATTTCCATGGTGTAATAGCCCAATGCATCCACTTTTTTGGGTCTCTTCGAAGCCTTGTTGTCCCTTTCATGCAAGTGTGCTTTTCTTTCCACAAGTTTGAATTTGTCTACTTTCTTTCAATTTAATTTTTTGCTAGTGTGTTTTCTTTCTCAAAAGTTTGTTTGCTTTTTAAAAGAACTAACTCATGTGAACATATAACTCGGTGACAGTGAGGTCTAAAGTAGCACAAGGAGTTCAAGTTTGCTTTAATTAGTGTGCTTTCATTTTGCAATCCATTTTCAATAGGATTTTTAAACGTTAAATTTCAATTATTATTTCATTGGGTGCTATAAGAGCCTTGCACGAATCCATGTGTGGGAAGAAATTTTAAAAAACTAGTCGAATAATTTGAGAACTTGATGAAGATAGGATGAGTATGTATCATTGGCTCCATGAACATTTTTCACAGGAAGAGGACTTAGAATTCAAGTATGAGGAGGAAATCCAAGAACCATGGACCACACCTGATGAGGAGCGGTCACTTGAGCCAGAAATTGAAGACTTTTTAGCATGTTTGTTTCCAGATCCTTGGTACCTTGTAGAGAATGATGGGCTACCTCCAAAAGAAATTCCAGGCATGACAATCAAATAAGATAACCAGGAAAACAAAGATTACATTGAGACTTGGTTCCAAGAGGTGACTAGGCCACAATAGCCATCTCTCCTCCAACACTTCTTGCTGCCAAATCAAATAGGTCAGTTGGTTCCTCATATCCAGGTAATTATTGAGGTAATTGTTTCATATATGTATATGGGTAAGTTTCTTACTTTGCTTTGCACATGGTTACATTGGAAAAGTTCTTACACTTGAATACATATTTTTTTCTCTTTTTAGGTAAAGTAGGATAATAAATAAAAGCTGCATGTTTTTAGTTTAGTATCAAGTTAATGCACCATCAGTGTGTGTTTAATTTTTCAATAAAGGAACTAAGACAAAGATAGTGTTAATGATTTAACCAAAACAACTTAAAATAGTTATTCCTCTTAATACTTGCATTTTTTTACCATTAATAATAACAATAGCTCGAAGTCCAACCTTTAAAGATTTATGGGGATTATTAGAACTTTAAGGTATACATAATAATACACATAGGTAATTGGTACATCCTAGATTCATCATCAAAGCTTGTTATTTAAGTATCTTTATCAAATAGTAGTAAGAGAGTAAGTGACATTTCTACTTGTGGAGCAACACTGCTGAAACTTATATGAAGAAAATCGACCTAGGGACTGGAGAACAACTTTAGGTCATTCTCTTTTGACATAAACTATAATTTTAGGCTACTATAAATAATGTTGCTCATGGGTTAAATTTGAATTTTGAGTTATGTGCTTAGTAGACCTAATATGCTTTAATACCAATCGGCTTCCGCATACTTTGTTAAGCATTATCTTTTGAAATAATAATATAAGTACGAGGAAAACCCGACGAGGTACTTGTAATGTCCCTTATTAGGAATTTTATTAAAATTGCAATTTTTCACTTTTTTTCCCTAGTTCGACCTTTGACTAGTTTTGATCTCTAGGTCTCAAATTTGCCCCAATTGATCCCAAATCTTCTGAGAAGGTATATGAATGATATTATAACATAAATATGTGTTTCAGGGATGCTTTTGGACCTTTAAAATACTTCCGCAAATCCTCTTTCAATTCTGATCAATGTAGGTAACTTTACTAGTGATTTTCCTTTGACTAGTATTGGTCTCTAGGTCTCAAATTGACTCCAAATGCCTTCAAATATTCAAGGAAGGTGTATGAATGATATTATAACTTGAATATGATTTTTATGGATGACATATGTCCACCAAAAGACCTCTGCAAACTCTCTTAAGATTCTGGACCAATTATGCAATTTTACTAGTAATTTGGGGTTCAAATCCCCCTGGGGTAAGTACTGAAAATGGCTTCCCAAATGCCTCCAAACCCACTCAAATTTATGAACAGAGGTATGTAATATGTTAATTATTTTATTAAAGTCTCATATGCACCATTAATGGATTATTACAACTGTTCTCACCCTCTCCCATTCAACTACAAAAATCCCCAATTCGACCCTTGGGGAAATGGCACTATTTCACCTCCCAATACAACTAAACTGAGTAAAAATGCTTCAAATGCTCAAGTACAGTACATGAAACTTGTATAAGACATCCATGGCAGTATATTGATCACAAATATATCAGAGTATCATCCATTCATTCAAAATAATCATCAATACATTGGCTCACAACAAGGTAGTGGGGAAATGGCATTGTTCTTCCATTAAAAATGAGATTTATACATTTCTACATGGAATTTCGGCCTAAAAATTTTTGGATATGAAGAAAAGAGTATTTAATTCATATTACAAAAGAAATGGGGCATTAAAAGCTTCCCCAAAGAGTACAATAGCTCACCAAAAACACCCTCCCTCAAGAATCAAGAATATGCCATCAAAACTGGAAATGGTTGAAGGAGTGAGCTGCAATAGAAGAAACCATGAGCTGCCCTGTAGCTTACACCTGCAAATAAAGACTCCATTAAAGCTCCAAATGAAAGGTCTGAATGGCCTTTCCAATTACCAACTTGGATGGGAATCTTTCACCCTCGAAATTGGCTAAGGCAAGAAACTAGTCATCCACTAGCTCTCCCTCTTCACAAATGCAATTACAAATTCTACAAATGATCAAAATCTCTTCTCATACTTCATTTCTACATTTTATAACCAACATTAGACTTCTAAGGGTCGAAATCCTCTCAATAGATTCAATAGATTTCCATTTAGGAAATATTCCACATTTGCCACTTGTCTCCTAGTTCCAACCTTCCATCTTCTCCCAAATTCGATTTTGAGTCTCTTTGGCTTCTCCAACTCCCAAATTTGCCTTCCTTGAGCCTATTTTTGGGGCTGACATGTCATAGTGGTCAGATATCAAAGGTCAGGTCTGCAATTTGTCATAGTTGTCATAGATGCTCCATCATTGGTGTCATAGGGGCTAGGGAATCTAGCCCAAGTGTCCACAAACTTCCACTTTGACTCTTTATCTTCCATGGAGGTTACCAATCCTTCCCAATTCGACCTAAGATGCTCAATGACATGTGTTATGACTTACCAACTCACCCAAGAGTGTTCACATTCCCATTAATTCGAATTTGCAAAAGAGAGATACCATGTATTATGAAAAATCAATCTAGTGTGGGTCCCACATCCTCCATGTGTCTCCAAAACCATTTGTCACCTAGGATTTCTCTTGAATTTCTTTATTCACTCTATTTATTAAATACTTGAACCCTTCTAATGTCTAAACATCATTTATTATCCCCCTTATTCCAAATCTCAAAGTTTCCACCCCAAACCTAGGAAACTAGTAATTTTTCTCCTTGGCAATTATTTGACCCTTAACATCAATTTTACAAACTCTAATGAATATGGCTAATGTGATTAGGCCATTGTGACCCAATTCCAAATTTGGGACATGACAGTACTAAACAGGCCCGTTGGCAGTGGGTCCATGCTAAGCAAAATCATAAATAAGGAAGTTCGGTAAAAACAAGCACACCCCCCGGGATACTGAACAGGCTCGCTGACAGCGGGGCCATGCTTGTATGATACCAAGGTAAACCCGTCGGGGTACTGAACAGGCTCGCTGGAAGCGGGGTAATGCCAGGTAAAAGAGACACCATAAACACATTTCTATGCATATGGATTCATCAAACAAAGACCCCGAGTGCATTTATATGGTTAAGTCAATCATTCATTTATTTGTCATTTGAGAATGGCCATAAGTTGAACTTAAGAATCTTCCATCTAATTCATATTGTATCTAAGATATCATTGTCCTAGAAGTGGGACCCATGAGTATAAGAGTCTAATAAACTCAAATGCGAACTTTATCAATATCACTTTAATGACAATAAGTCTTTGAGAAGTTAAACAATGATGACTGGTTTCCTATGGACTTTATAGACCATCAATACCCTCATGTTTCTTTCTAGGGACATGAGGAAAATCCCCTGTCATAACTAGATTCCTGAGTATACAATGTTACTAGTAAATGAAATTGTATGCATGCGTTAGTTCCGATCATAAAATTTATAAGTGTTTTGGTCATTCTCATAACGTAGAATTAATACCACTTTTTCCAAGTTCTAGTTTTTCTTAGAATAATAATGATAGCTTAGTTCTCCTAAAGACTACTTGTAAATTGTTGTCAACTATACGGAATTTTAAATGAATGAACTATTGATTCCAATCTATTCATGGAACGAGGGCGTGCCATATCTTCGGAATGGGGGGATGATGGGCTCTTAAATTTGCCTCTTTCTTGCACCTTATTTCATTGTTATGATATCACATTTAACTGTAAATCATTACGTTTACTTTCAAATGCTTATCCTTTATTCTATATTATTAATTAAAAGCAAAGAAAGTGAATGACATAAATTCATAACATATTGTATACGATTTTACTAGTAATGAGCTATTCTCCTTGCATTTAATATGTTTCCACATTTCGGATTAGGATCAAATAGCTTGAAATATTGGTACCCATTTTATCAGGGCATGGAAGTTGAGGCCGCGAAAAACCGTAAGGGTGCACGCTATCAGAACATGTGGTGGGTGCAAGAACCTGAGCGCCTTAGGGAATGTGCAATGCAGTTTTGGTTGTATTGGGAGATGCTACAAGATGCAGCGACGAAGGTGCCTCACTTAACTGAAGAAACCACGTTGAAGTACAAGTAGATTGCGTTGTTCGCAATTCGGCCTCATGCGATTCACATGCAAGCAAGGCGTGACCCTACGAAGCAATGGTTCCTGACACACTACAAATTGTCTAAGGAAGCACTGGAGGGCATCGTCAATGATTGGCCGGTCGAATGGCGGGAACCAGTTAGTCTGGCGGAGATTGAGGTGGGACCACTAGCGACAGGCCGAGATGATCCATTGTCCGCGCAGGACCAGCAGAGTTTCCATGACTCGGATCAGAAATCAACGAGGACACCCATGGATGATGATATCGACTGTGAGCTTGAGGAGGGCAGAAAGAAGGCGCATCATGAGTATGCTACAATTAGTGGGGCCTCTCCAGCAACCGAAGCGTAGTTGGGACGCCTCATAATGGTTGTAACCAATGTGACAAAAGTGGTAGCTCGAGCGATGACAGCACAGGCGAAAGCTGATTTCAAAGAGGTAAATGTTCGACTTGATTCTTTATGTGATGTTGTTTCGCAGTGGGTACCGGAGGTAGAAATTGGGCAAGCAGTTGGCGCAATCAACACTAAGCCACGGGTTCAAAATGTGAATATTTCCCCGATTGTGATTGTGACTGATAACGAGGCTCTCTAGGCCTTGCTGCATCAGTTAGAAAATTTGACCATCAACATCAATGAGCTACCTGCGAAGGAGTTGACAGATGTGCAGGCGGACAAAATACAGGAGATCAACGGTTAGTTCCTGCGATCGCATGAAAACGAGGCAGCGGCCCAGCAAGAGGTCGCAGAGTTAAAAGGAAAGGCAGTGGCGACGCGGGAGGTCGTCGACAAGTTGGAGGATAAGCTCGAGCAGGTGATGGCTGAGAAAGCTTGGGCGATAGCAGAATTGAAGAAAGAACGGGATCGCCTAATAATGGAGAAAGCCACCATTTGGGATAGCGGTCGAGTACGATTGGAGGCAGCAGTCTCTGAAGCATGTCAGCACATACTGGAGCCCACCGCGCAGTTGGATCCGGTTGAGCAAACGCAGCGACTTGGGGCTGTCATCGCCCAATTACAGTGGGACAATGCGGAGTTGGCAGCTCTAAATGACCCTGGCACACCTGAAGAACAGGTGGATGAACGAAAGTGCGCCCTCGAGGAGGTGGCAACACAGATGGGAAAGATAGAACAAGCGGCGACAAAGCTCACCGCCGAGACTGCACAGTTTTGGGGCAGCATTGTTCACAATGAGAAGCTAGAACAGTTGACCAAGCAGCGGTAAGAAGCATAAGGGAAATTGGCGACATTGAAGGTGTCGCTGAGGACTCTGCCACCAGTTGCTCAGGTCGTCAAATCAACATAACTGAAAGATTTGCAGTAGCGCATCACAAAGGCTGAAGAGCGTCAGAAGAAGCGCAGCTGGAGGAATTCCAAGAGATTGGAGGTTAGTTTTTGCTCAAGGCAAGTTCTGCACTACAGGCTGTGCAGGAGGGTCGTCGGCAAGTTGCAGAGAAGATGACTGAGCATGCATCTACGCAGGATGTGACAGAGAGCCAGGCGGTGGCCGCACGGACGAAGGAGCAGATCCAGGAGGTCAATCAACAGTACGAGGACTTCAGACTGAAGACCACTCAATACACAACTTCCAGTTGATGTGGCTCGAAGGAGAGCCACAAGATTGTGTTGGGGGCTTGTTGGCAGGCGGTTTGATGAGTCAACATCGCCTCTCATGCAGCCCATGTGGCTACGAAAGCTCAAGCTTTGATGGGAGATTGCTTAAATTCACTTCCAATCCCGGAGAATAATTGCATGTTGAATGGGGATGAAGAAGCTTGGATGAATAAAATCCCCCCTTCCCTCATGCCACCGTTCCTGCCACTAACAATATGGAAAATTGGGAAATTAGGATGGATGTTCTAAGCTTTAAACTGTGGCATAAGTCATTGAAGGGGCATACCCTGTTCTTTGATGGGGCCTCCAAAGGGAACCTAGGGGAGGCTAGAGGAGGTGAGGTGCTGCTAGGCCCCAATGGTGGTCTTGAACTTCATTACTCCCGGGGTCTTGGTGAAGACACCAATAATATTGTTGAAGCCTTAGCTCTATGGCAAGGGCTGTATCAAGCTAAGACGAGGAACATCAGAGAAATTAATGTCTTTGGCATTTCAAGGCTGGTGATCCAAGCACTCATTAACAATAATCATCCCAATAATATGAGGCTCGGGCATATCCTCGAGAAAACCAAGATTCTCATGAAACTCTTCCAAAGAATTGAGTTCTTCCATATCTTGCGAAATTTCAATGGAGACGCAGATCTTGATGCTAACGAAGCAGTCCCCTTGAGAAAAGGGACTCTGAAAATTAATGGAATTATCAATTCCTTCACCATACCTTAAGAACTCCAGCACGCTAAATAGGAACCATTAGGTTGGATCTTGTATTAATTTGGAAGAAGGCGTCTTTATGTGGACAGGTGGAGAAAAATCAATTCGTAGGTGGACAAACTGCCTAAGGTGTGGACATCTCTCTCTCTCAACGAACTCTCAGGTTCATTCCAGCGCTTTCCGATCATACTTCTCTTAGTTTGCGAATTCGATCAGTTTTTCATTAGACACGATCATCAGGCAGTTAACTTGCGGATCTCATTCAGATAGAATGATTGGCGTTGAAGATGTTTATAGGATTTTAGCCTGATCCCTTAATTGAGAGATTTGATCGTTGTAGGATTAATTTGGTTATGTTCTGTTTCTATTTCCGCTTAGGTTCCTTCAACAATTCGAACGAGATTCTTTTATTCTATTGTAACTGATCCAACGACTATTTCGCTGACTCTTAATACAAATTATAATCGTTCTTGTTAAAAAAAAGGTTGTAAGGCTTTAAGGGGAGTTTGCCCGAGTGGCAAGGGCACACCACCCAAGTCAACTTGTCTTATTTTTATTCTGTTAAGCATCGGTTTAAGTATTTTTATCTGTAGATTGTTAGCTCTTTGTTTTACATTTGATTTAATGCACAATAGTGAAACTAGTGGAGAATAAAGTAGGTTTGCCCGTGTGATTTATTTCTGATTTCAATTCTAGTTTGAATGGTTAAACATAGATTTAATTTATGTTTTGAAAAGAAACAAAATCAAATTTCTGAATGTTAATTGTAACAGTTGGTTTTCATTGAGATCATTAGATTATCGTAAGTTTTCATTTCGAATTGTGAATCATTGAAAAACATAAAAAATTATATTAATTTTTTGCAATCTTGAACCTTGCGTTTGCATGCAGCTTGATTAATGAATTGATTTCTATAACTCTAAATCCAAGCTAGAGTGTTTATGTTTTATTTTTATTTATCTTGTTGCAATTAATAAACATACATGAAGAATGAGAATGAACTCTTAAAGACAAATCTTAAAAACGAAGCATAAAAACCAGAGTAAGATTTGATAAATCATTGAGACAAATACCTTTGAATCGGATTGGTATAGTGATCCTGAAGTTAAATAACACAAATGATGTAAATATGGGTTTAAACTTCCAGGTAGTCTAAATCAAATGATCTTTTAAAGCGTGTGGAGACATTGGATTTTCAACCTGCCTGAATATAGAGTCTTGATTGAAACTTATACTTTGACAAATAATTAAAACTTTGTTTTAAAAATTATCATTGTAAAATTAATTGAATGATATCTAGTCTTTCGATTGGAAAAGCTTAGACTCAGATACTATGCCTGATACTTTGGCTTGATCTCAACAGTTTCACCGTGCAACTGACTTTTATTATTCAGTTTCTGAATTTCAAATAATTTGTTTCAATAAACTTTTGATTTTGATTTTCAGTTTTTTTGCCATTTTCCGAATTAAGTTTTTAGTTTCCCTTCTTGATTTGGCTTGAGTGAGTAGATTAGTTTTGCATTTTGGCTTGGCAATTAAATGGGATTCCTTTAAATAGTCTTATATTAATTTGATTGGTTTTGTTGCTTGTTTTGATTTATTTATAGAATTTGCAAAGTTAAACTAGAGGTTGTTTTTACATTGTGAGATTTGGTTTATTTTAGTGTCGATATGGTATTAGTTACTGTTTGGTGTGGATTTAGATTTAATTGCTCTTTATGTTTTGAATTAAGTAGGGAAATATTTGGTGTCGATTGAATTTAATGATCTTAAAGCTCTTGCATTTGAAACTTTCTAGTAGTTTCAATCACCAACGAAGAGATTAATGACCTAATTCGGGAGATATGGTCACCTTATGATGGGTTTCCTCTCAATGTGATTGGGTTAGTTTCAATTATTTTGTGTATTTGTCGGCATTATATTAAGCTAGATTAGGTCCTAATCTTGCACATACAATGTCGACAACTCGAAGCTTATGAGCCCCAATTGATAATTTAATGTTGTATTAACAGTGCATATATTTTTACCAACACTAACTTCCTATACACCTAGTGGGCCTTCTTTAATGAGGGACCATTGCATTTATTACTAACCTAGTGGGCCTTATCTAATAATAACAATATAGTGGACCTAGTCCACATTATATTGAATGGTCTCCACTTCTACTCTAATGGGCCTTTTGGGCCCCCCATTACCCCCTAAGTAGAGTCATACCATTTTGTCTTCTAAAAATAACCTAGCAAAAAATTACCTTAAGTCCAATGAATAACCATTGCTGGGGAAAGGGATGTTTCCTAGACAACTAAATTGCATGCTCCTCTTCCTAGGTACACAAATTAGTCTTAAATAATTAATTGTTTGTACATGTGTCTAAAACACGAGGGTTGTAGTGTTTAGAACTTCCATTGTTCTTGAATATAAGAATGGTGAATGTGTAATGAAAATCAAAAGAGCGTGCACGAGAATGGAGGGACAAATTCCCATGAGAATGGGGAATTTATTTCCACGAGGATGCAGGGTGACCTTTACACTTCGAGTGATGATTGTATCCAATCCCATAATTATGTGAGGTAGACTTCCTTACCAACCACCTCATGCATTTAATATATATTTTTTCTTACCAACAACCTCATGCATTCAATGTATTTTTTTTTTCTTAACAACCACCTCATTCAATGTATTATTTTTCTCCTTCACAAAAATCGTACTGTTAGTATTAAAAAAAAAAGGTCACGGCCTGACAGGATGAACTGTGTTTACAATCTAGCTCTTTCTGATTTGAGCATGGTATAAAATAGAGCTGTTAGGATTTGCACAAAATTACAGTTTACAAAAATGTTGCTTCCATCCTTGCTTCTGGTGATTCTATGATACCTACAAATGTATATTCGAAGAAACCGACCTAACAAAAACAAGCGTTTACATTGCATAACAAAACAAGAGGCTGAAACTTAGTCTAATTTTACAGAAGCTTGGATTCTCCTAACTAATACTTTTCCGTCGATTGTAAATCATAAAACATTTCCAGAGTTGTCTGTTGAATTTCCCCGTCCATGCTTACATTCTGCTCCCAATCTTTACTCTCAACTGTCTCCTGGGATTGATTAATTTTTTCTTCCTGGGCTGCAATTTTGCCCTTCCAAAATTTTATCTCCACGTCTGCCATGATCAATTTGTAACCCATGTGTTTCAACCGAGCCTGAAGGAGATCGATTTTACTCTCAGTAATTATTTGATCTTGAAAATACTTGCTCTCCCACTACTTTTGCCAATTTTTCAGTTTTTTGGAGCTCCTGTTGCACTGGACTATTCATATCTTCATGCAGTATTACCTCCTTAACATCGAGGTTTATGGGATGAGAAGCCATTTTAAACCAAGGAACCATCACTCAGCCTAACACCGTAGACTAAACTGCAACAAAACTTATCTCCACCAAATCCAAAGCATAGGGAATTCCTCTAGAATTGTAATTTAATTGTCTTGCAAACAGAGTGCACTCTGTGATATATATCAACTCTAGCTTCTCTGTGTTCTCCAAATATACCAGAATTGAAACAAGGTGCTACACTAAATCGCAAAGAACCAAATCTGTGTATCCCAATTCAACTAAACTGAGAATTGCATGAATTATGTGTTGGATTTAGAGACGTCTAATTACAATAATTAAGTTGGACATACGTGCATTATGATTATGATATCAAATACTGTCGAAAGATTACATCTATGTAATGATTAAAACATGCCAAACAATGTGATTAATTAAGGCATGGCATTATACGTATTTAAATAAGGATTTGGATACAAATACATATAGAATAATGTTAATCAATTATAATTGTTAATGGACCGATTATAGTTGATTAAAATAATAGCAGTAAATTGAGCTAAATAAGGAAATCAGAATTTATTCTGATTTATTTCAGTTTTTTTTTTGAAGTTTCCCGATTTGAAGTTTTTTATAAAATCGGAAACTCCAGATTTCTTTTGGACTTGTTTCCAAAGTATTAGCTAAATTTCAGCAGCCCCAGGATTAGAATCTTTTTCTTTGGCACTGCTATAAAAGGGCTGAGTCTCCAAAGCTTGCAATCATCCAGAAAAAATTGTCTGCTCCATTGAAGACAGGATACTCTCCAGAGAAAAGGATTGCAAGTTCTTGGAAGGATTCGAGAGCCAACAACTCAAGTCAAGACCAGAAGCTGTCCGCGACCTTTGAAGATGGAAAGTAAGTTCCGCTGTGCATTAAACTTAATTTCTAAGTTCCGCTGTGCATTAAGTTTAATTTTCTTGCATAAGAGTAGATCTTGGTTAGGGTTTAAAGCAATTAGTAAAACCCAACAATTGGTATCAGAGCTCCCTTATGTGAGAATTGCAGTTTGAAATCTAGTCTCCATGGCTGAAATGCTGTGTGTGAAAACCCATGTTTATGCTTTGTTTTTGTTTTTTAAGTGCCACAAATTCAGATCGGGCAGCCTACGTTTATGTTTTTTTTCTGATATAAGTTTTACTGTGCACTCTCCAATGTTGCGCCCCTCTCCTCCAATATGGAACCTGCAACGTCCATCTTAAGCTCAAAACGAGACTGTATTTCATTGCAGTTCTCGGTTGGTACACAGATCGTATTCCATGCTTAAAATTTGAAATAAACTGGCGTTGAACGAGACTGTATATTGATTTCAGTTCTCAGTCGACAACCATATCAAATTCCCTATCCAAATCTCTGTGTGAATAGTCCAGAGTGGGACGGTATATGCTTACCGTACTCAGTCCTGCCTATCCAGATCTGATATTCGATTTACATTTTTTTTCCCGCTTTAAAAATCGTGTTGAATTCAATCCTGTAGAGCCGTCCAGGGTTAATGAAGAATGTTGTGCGATATCATTCAAGTGCTCTGTGTTCAATAATTTAAAAGCCTCTGTATTTGGAATCTCAATATTTAAAATGTTTATGCCAAACGATCTGAGCTTGAGATTCATCCTATGCGCTGTCACACAAAGATCTCAGGAAATTGTTATTCGATATGGGAAATTTATATGTATATACCTTTGTATGTTCCCGAGGAGCTACAATAAAATGAGTCCATGGTCTATCATCTCCTTCCTGATGTGTGAAAAACGCCCTGCTTTGGTTTGCATGTTATTTGTGGTCTTGCAGCCAGAGTAATTTTTGTTTTATGATTGTAATTATTTCCCGTATGGTCTTTAAGAACTGTGGAGAGGCTGGGCGATTTCCCTTCAATGAAATCGACCCATGTTATCTACCGGAAACCTCGGCTTTCATGCATTACCTCTGCCACCGGTTTCAAACCTCTGTGTGCAAACATTCGATTCAGAGGGACCTTTGTCTTTTACATGCTTCCAACGATTGGGGATATCTCTATTTCTCCACCGAATGGTTTTGGAAAACATTTTTATTCACAGTATTGTCCATTGAAATGAAAAACGCCTTTCCATATCTCTGTATTTTTGTGAATGGCCGTGTATTTCATGTATTTGGCTAATGGATTTGATTGGAAAACGTTTTAGCATTTCTGGAATGTGCATTGAGTAAAAAAAAAACACCTTTGGCATCTCTGTATGGCTCACGGGTTCGGTTGAAAACGTTTTGGTCATTCTGTATTTTCCATTGAGTTTGAAAACACCTTCGAGCTCTGTATTTCTTCACGGATTTGATTCAAAACGTGTTGGCATTTCTGCATGTATTCATTTGAGTTTGGAATTGACCCATGCCATGAACTGGAAACTCTGTTCTCACGTTTAGTTGTTTCCACCGTTTCCTTTATCCATATTGTGATACTGTATGTACATATATGTTAAGCGTGGAACGGCATTGTAATGCGACTTAATCATAATGTATGCATCATACTTTTCTTATAAATTTCATATAGGTTAAGCTCGTTCTCAAAAGATGCATTCAAATGTACATGGACATATGGAAATGATAGCATGATTATATAACCATAAAATAGGGGTCATGCTACATGTACATGGGGTATAGAATGGATTCGTTTTATGCATATTGTGTACATGGACATAACGGTATATATATATTTATTACATGTTGGTTATACTTTATGTGGTGGTTTCATCTATTTTTTACAAACCTCGTTTAAGAAAAGTTTTGTGGTATATAATGTATGAACAAGGTCATGTTTTCCCTATTGCATAAGAATAGTATATTTTATGCATGTTATATAAAGTGGTTACTAGATATATCTTGGATGAGTTGTGCCTTGAATATATTGTATAGTGGTGATGATTTTAGGTATAATTTTGGAATCTAACTAAAGGCGTTTTATGTATACATGTGTTGTTTTCGCATGAGTCAAACATTGATGTTCGCAAAACGAACCGCTCTGTGTAAGACGATTGCAAGGATGACTCATGACAAGCTCAATGGACGTGGGTGTTAGCTTTCCCAAAGGAGGGTTGGCACCTGCTAAGTTGTTTGGTACATAAGGGTGATGTTTAACAAATAAGTTGCAACACACATATGCTGGCAATGTCTAGAAAAGCATTTGGGGCTTGGTGCACCAGGTCCGTTAGTGACCTGCCTTCCCCACTTGACTGGCCTAGTAGTTAGCAAAAGGATATGTCAATCTGGCCCAAAGGCGGAAAAGACAATAAGGTAATGATTGCGCCCAAAGGTGTTTTTCATTATTGAGTGGTGTTTTGGCTAAAAGATTCAATGGAGCACATAATTTAATTTGGGCCTTTAGATGGATTTTAGAATTATGATTAAAGATCAAATCGTGATGCATAATATCTAATTTTTCCTTTTGTTCTTCAATTTTCAGATCTAAACATAATGTCAAATCTAAGTCAAATTAAGCCCCTCATGGGGAACAATATGTCTCTTGCTTTAGTTTGTTCTGAAGTTAATTTAAGTTCTGTATCTAGATATACTTGGTGGATAGATTCAGGTGCAACGACTAACATCAGTATGTCGATGCAAGGTTGCCTAAGCCATCGCAAGCCAAATGAGGCGGAGCGCTACGTTTACGTAGGAAATGGCAACAAAGTAGAAGTGAAAAGCATAGGAAAATTTAGATTATTATGTAAGACAGGATTTTATTTAAGTTTTGATGCTTTAGTGGTTCCATCTTTCAGAAGGAACCTAATTTCTATATCTTATTTGGACAAAAATGGTTATGTATGTTCATTTGGTAATGGAAAATTCAGTTTGTGTCAAAATTCTAAGCTTCTTGCTTCTGGTATCCTGTCTTCTTATGATAATCTTTATTTTCTAGATATAGACACTTCACATTCAGAGGCACTGCATGTAGATAATAGAAAACGTAAATTAACTTGCGAGAAATCTCCCACATTATGGCACAAGCGATTAGGACATATCTCTATGAAAAGGATAGAACGTCTTGTGTCTAATGATATTCTCCAACCTTTAGATTTTACAAACTTAAGTGATTGTGTGAATTGTATAAAGGGAAAACAAACTAATAAACGTAAGTATGATGCAAAAAGATGTAATGATGTCTTAGAATTAATTCATACGGATATCTGTGGTCCTTTTCCAAAAGCTACAAGAAATGGTCACCGTTACTTTATCACATTCATAGATGATTATTCAAGATATGGTCATATTTACTTAATAAAAGAAAAGGCGGAAGTATTAGACGTGTTCATAAAGTTCAAAACGGAAGTTGAGTTACAACTTAACAAACGTATAAAGTCCATTCGTTCTGATCGTGGTGGTGAATACTACGGTCGTTATGATGGATCAGGAGAACAACGTCAAGGTCCCTTTGCAAAATACTTAGAGGAATGCGGAATTGTGCCTCAGTATACGTTGCCAGGTTCGCCTGCAATGAATGGTGTTGCTGAACGACGCAATCGCACCCTTAAAGACATGGTGAGAAGTATGATTGCTCGTACAACTCTACCTGAGAATTTGTGGGGAGAAGCCTTAAAGACTGCAGCATACATACTTAATAGAGTGCCTACTAAAGCAGCTAACAAGACCCCTTACAAGTTATGGGTTGGGCGCAAGCCTAGCTTGAATCATTTGAGAGTTTGGGGATGTCCATGTGAAGCTAGGCCTTATAAGCCAAATGAAAAGAAACTGGACGAAAGGACCATTAGTTGTTACTTTATAAGCTATTCTGAACGATCTAGGGGATACAAATTCTATAATCCAACAGAACATACAGTTTTCGAGTCAGGAAGTGCGAAATTTTTTGAGGATAATGAGTTTGTGGGGGGAGATATGACAAAAGATAGTATTTTTGAAGAAGAAGAGACGAATGCGAATGAGACTATGGACCAAAGTCCTGGTTTTGTTCAAATTCCGATTGCGTTTAGAAATGAGACTATGGACCAAAGTCCTGGTTTTGTTCAAATTCCGATTGCGTTTAGAAATACATCTTCTGACAATATGCAAACTTCATCATCACAAATAACTCAGTTAGAAACTCAACATGGAATAGAGAACACAAATGGACCTGAACCCAACCCAAACCCTGACATTGACATGACAAATGTTGATGGCCTAGGGCCTGTGGGAGATTCAGAAATTGATAATGATGTTCCTCCTCCTGTTGAAGATCAAGTTGTAAATGAACCTCAAGAAAATCTAGTACCTGTGCCAATTAGGAGATCTACTAGAGAGAAAAGATCTACACAATCTAAGGATTATGCATATCTTCAAGAACATGAGTTTGACATTGGCATGTTTGAAAATGATCCTGTTAATATCAAACAAGCTGTGGAAAGCTCTAACTCTCAAAAGTGGATTAATGCCATGAATGAAGAGATGAAATCTATGTATGACAATGACGTTTGGGATATCGTTCCGTTGCCTAAAGACAAGAAACCCGTTGGTTGCAAATGGATATTTAAGACTAAGCGGGATTCTAAAGGCAATGTTGAAAAATACAAGGCACGTCTTGTTGCGAAAGGTTTCACACAGAAAGAAGGCATTGATTATAAAGAGACTTTCTCTCCAGTTTCATCGAAAGACTCTTTAAGGATTATATTGGCGCTTGTAGCACATTATGATTTAGAACTTCATCAGATGGATGTAAAGACGGCGTTTCTCAATGGTGACATTGATGAAACGATCTATATGAAGCAGCCAGAGAACTTTGTATCAGGTGATGCAGGGTCTATGGTTTGCAGACTTAAGAAATCTATCTATGGGCTAAAACAAGCATCTCGACAATGGTATCAAAAATTTCACAAAATTGTTAGCTCATTTGGTTTTGAGTCTAACATAGTAGACGAATGCATATACCTTAAGTTCTGTGGGAGTAAAATTATTTTCTTGGTTTTATATGTAGATGACATATTGCTTGCCAGTAACGATAAGGACATGTTGCATCAAACTAAGAATTTTTTATTTAAGAACTTTGAAATGAAAGATCTTGGTGATGCATCATTTGTTCTAGGGATTGAAATACTTAGAGATAGATCTCAAGGTATTCTAAGGTTATCCCAGAGGAACTATATCGATAAGATTCTAACAAGATTTGGCATGGAAAACAGCAAACCAGGAGATACCCCTGTATCAAAAGGAGATAAGTTTAGTCTAAAACAATGTCCCCAAACTGACTTAGATAAAAACATCATGAAAGATATTCCCTATGCCTCAGCCGTGGGTAGCATCATGTATGCACAAGTATGCACGCGTCCAGATATTGCGTTCATCACTGGAATGCTAGGGAGATATTTGAGTAACCCAGGTATGGAACACTGGAAGGCAGCCAAGCGAGTGTTGAGATATCTAAAGAGAACAAGGGACTTTATGCTCACGTATCGGAGATCGGAACAGCTCGAGGTCATTGGATATACTGATTCTGATTTTGGAGGATGTGTCGACAGCATGAAGTCAACATCAGGATACATCTTTATGATGGCAGGCAGTGCCGTGTCATGGAAGAGCGCTAAACAGTCATTGGTGGCCTCCTCCACTATGGCAGCTGAATTTGTTGCATGCTATGAAGCATCTAATCATGGCGTATGGCTGAAGAACTTCGTCACAAGTCTGAAAATTGTGGATTCTATTCAGAAACCACTCAAATTATTATGTGACAACAATTCAACAGTGTTATACGCAACCAACAACCGAAGTTCGTCAAAGTCAAAGTACATCGATATTAAGTTTTTGGTTGTAAAAGAGAGAGTGCAGAATAATGAATTATGTATAGAACACATAGGTACAGACTCCATGATTGTTGATCCTCTTACTAAAGGATTACCACCCAAGAAGTTTCACGAACATGTTGCCCGTATGGGTGTAATATCTATTTAGGATAGTTAGAAAATGTGGGAGTCTGAATATGTTTTAAGTTTTGTTTTTGATGTTCTATGTAATGCAATTGTAAACAATTTTGATGATATATACAAGTTGCATTCAGTTTCGGTTTCATTATTTCTTTCTTTAAAGTTTAATTTTTGACCTCATACAGTAAAGTAAAGGTGACTCAATTAGAAATAGGCACGTATAATCACACTTGCGTGTAATTTCTAAACTATATGTCCAAATCAGATTCATGTCATTCAGTTATGTTGGCAGCGTGATTTATGTCGGTTTAGTTGCGAATAAATGTGACAAGTGCTGCTTAAGTCCTTTGTTAGCATAATTGATGGAAGAAATTGTTTAAGAAATACGATAAGAAAGACAGAAAAGTTGCATGCAATAAATTTAAGGATATATAATCAAAAGGTTGCACTTGTCCATGTGGGAGATTGTTGGATTTAGAGACGTCTAATTACAATAATTAAGTTGGACATACGTGCATTATGATTATGATATCAAATACTGTCGAAAGATTACATCTATGTAATGATTAAAACATGCCAAACAATGTGATTAATTAAGTCATGGCATTATACGTATTTAAATAAGGATTTGGATACAAATACATATAGAATAATGTTAATCAATTATAATTGTTAATGGACCGATTATAGTTGATTAAAATAATAGCAGTAAATTGAGCTAAATAAGGAAATCAGAATTTATTCTGATTTATTTCAGTTTTTTTTTGAAGTTTCCCGATTTGAAGTTTTTTATAAAATCGGAAACTCCAGATTTCTTTTGGACTTGTTTCCAAAGTATTAGCTAAATTTCAGCAGCCCCAGGATTAGAATCTTTTTCTTTGGCACTGCTATAAAAGGGCTGAGTCTCCAAGGCTTGCAATCATCCAGAAAAAATTATCTGCTCCATTGAAGACAGGATGCTCTCCAGAGAAAAGGATTGCAAGTTCTTGGAAGGATTCGAGAGCCAACAACTCAAGTCAAGACCAGAAGCTGTCCGCGACCTTTGAAGATGGAAAGTAAGTTCCGCTGTGCATTAAACTTAATTTCTAAGTTCCGCTGTGCATTAAGTTTAATTTTCTTGCATAAGAGTAGATCTTGGTTAGGGTTTAAAGCAATTAGTAAAACCCAACATTATGAAACTTGAACTAATTGCAAACAAACTCCAAATTGTAACATGTATCAACCTTAACTTATGTATTTCCTCAAATTCGATCAGAAAAAAGGCAAGGTGCAACTCTAGTTGAAGATTATATCCCAAATGATTAAAGGTGACCAAACCGTTTTCAAAACCTACCTTCACAATGATTCTGAGATGACTCTTCAGTAGTTATTCTTCAAGCTATCGTTCCTTAGACCACTCCACAATAATTCTGAGATGGTTCTTCGTCGGTTCTTCTGAACTAAACTCCCAATCCTCATATCACTGCATGTATCCTATTAACTGGCAGGATTTCCAGAAAGAGAGGATTTCTACAAGACAGTAGATTCCACCAAAGCTTTTGTACTTCCTGCTCACTTCTTGTCTATTGCCAGTAGACGTGATATAATGCAACACATCAGGAAATGATACACGTTCCTCCAACAAGAACTTACAACACAGTTGTTCAAAGCTCTAATCCAATTACACATAGTACACTTGTCCAATTTCAACAACTTAGTTTCCAAACTCCTCCATTGAAATTCTATGCTTCTATCATTGTCACTTGCTTCGCTCAGTATATGTCTCCAATAAATCAACTCATCGAAGGAAGAAACTTCAATATCAATACTGAATTTCGAGAACAGTCCATTCATAACCCTGATGAAGGCTCGTACCTGAGGCATGATTGCAATAATTGAATTCTAGCGTGCCCAGTGTACTGACACAGAGATTTTCCTTATTGAGATTTGAATGTCATTTATATTCAAGGTTAAATGCCAGATGCTCTTAGGATTTTCCATCAACCTGACAACCTCTTCACATGCAACAAAATCTATGCTGATAATTGCAAATCCTCTCGACCCTAATCCAGGCTTAGGGTATAATATTTTGATGAATTGATTCTTCATTAACGCTTATGGATCCCTTTGAAAGGTTACAAACCTTATTAGATTGAAAATCTGCCTCTTTGTTTAGAACTCTTAACACATGATAGAAACTAACTTCACAAAAATTATTAATCTCCCGATGAATTCTCTCAAGCATTCTTGCAAGGATCATATCTTTTGGTTTCGATTTTGAGATTAGATGTATGATTATCACCATAGAGTCCCCTATTACAATCAATCTCTGAATTTCCAAGTTTTTGGCCTGCCACAAGGCCATTGCTTCCGCTTAGTTGTTTGTCATTACTCCCAAGCCCCATGCATAGCTTTTCTCAAGATTTCCTCCGGGGTCAAAAAGCACCCCCCCCGCACCCCCCGCACCTGTCAACCTTGACATTCAATGATGTACTTCTAAGTCAAGATGGTGGACATGATTTAAATAAGGCACAAGATAAGAGAGGTTGGATTTATTAAACACGAGATTATTTCTTCCCCTCTTGGATCTCATTTTCCTTACGAGTGGACTCATAACCCCGCTTGTGCTCTTTGTAGCCATCTTCGACCTTTCTATTAGTTTTCAACAAACTATTTACATATATTGAGCATCATTGAAGGTCTACCACGCAATACATAGAAAACACATGTATCGCAGTTACATACCTAACTGTTCACTAGTTGGGCCTTGGCACTCTAAACTAGAAATCCATACAACTTATTTATTTTGTAGTAGTCTAAACATGCTACGATTTTACCTTTTCTGTTCACATTTTTCCAACTATTTGTGTTCGAAATATAGTAAAAAATTTAGAAGAATTTTTGGAATTGCACATAATTATATCAATTGCCGAGATTGCATAATTCAGGTGCAATAAGGGTAATTCAGGGCGTTGAATCCATTTATGCATTTAAGGATGCAACAATGAAAAATTGCATTTTCACCAAAGATTGAATAACTGGTTGATGATAGTCGAAAAAAGCCCAAATTGTATAATGTGTAGACTACTTATATATATCGTTACACATGGAATCATTTATTTAAGCTCATATGGCTTGACTCCCATCATTATAAACATTTATTTTCAATTTATACATTATTAAATCTAATACATCCAAAGGGTCAAAATCAAGGTATTATATGCTGTCCCATTTGTTTTTTTAGGGATGCATAAAAGGTCCACAATTTTAGGGACATTTTCCCAAGAGATGATGCTAGCATATTCAGCCTTCCATATTCGAGATGACATCACTGAGCTCTAACATGGCAATATCCACAAAAGTTTGTTAGTTAGAGGAAGATTGAACTATTTTATTCTTCTCAAACATATGACACCTTGAGATTTAAGGGAACTCGTTTTTTTTTTACAAGGAATAAGTCATGGGAAACCCTCAGGTACTTCCCCTCATTTTGGGGATGGTAGCCAAGGTAAACCATCAGCCCTGATTGCGGGGCCTAACCCAGTGGGGACATCAAGTGAGGCCCTTATATAGCAATGTATAGCCACCTGGGGATTTGACCCTGAGAACTTCTGCTCACAACTTACAACATTCAACCACTTGAGCTAGCCCACCGGGCTAAGGGAACTTGCATTTTTTGAAGCTATTAGTGGCCATTTAACTTGTGATTAAATTTTTGTTGGCCTCGTTCTCATTCTTTGATGATTCACTGAGGCACTACTAAAACAAATATGAGGAGCACTAGAAGTGCCTAAAGGATTAATTTCAATAGAGTTAACTTCCGTATGAGGGAGAGGCTTCAATACCATCCTTGGAGCCTATTTTGGACCTTGGCAATAAGGCTATTCTAATGAAATTTCTTCATACCCTTTTCTACATAAAGAGAAGCATAGCTACTCGCCGGAGAAGGTAATGCTTTAGAATTTTAGCATTTCACTAATGTGAACTCGAACAACAATTGGATCCGTGATGAAACATGTTTTTAACTTGGATTCATTGATATGACACCCTGATGTTGAAAGAAAGATATTCAAACCTTTACAAAAGTCTCTAGTCTCTACTTCTGTAACTTCTCTTGAAAACATTTTATCATCTACAAACAATAAATGTGTCATTTGTTCTAAATCATTAAGCAATTTGACACCTCCTATCTACTTGACACACTTTATAGGTTGTAATGAGTTTTCGCAAACCTTCTATCGTTAAGTTATAAACAATGAGGAGGTAGAGGATCTCCTTGAATTCCATGAGCAAGTTGGAAATGTTTGAGGATAGAGCTTAAGAATATCGAAAAAAAACATTGATACACTACAATCTAGAAAAAAAACATTGATACACTACAATCTATTTAAATCCAAGAATCATCAAACCTAAACTTTTTGCCCCTATGAATGAAAGGGCAACTTAGAGGATCATATACTTGAGACATGTTTAATTACATAATCATTCCCTATGTTTATCAATACATGTTTACGAGGTAACTATCATTCCATTTAAAAATTGTCTTCCTATGACAGAGCCAACAACCCCAAACATTTGACCCTCCTTAAAAAAGGAGAAAAATGGCATAATAATGTTAAAAGGAAGAGCAATTTTCATCAATTAAATAGGTGATTGTCACCTTTGCAACTAAGAAATCAACTCCCATGTATATATATTTGCACCAAGAAAATCAAGCTCCTAAATAGGTGATTGTCACCTTTACAACTAAGAAATCAACTCCCATGTATATATATTTGCACCAAGAAAATCAAGCTCCTAAATAGGTAATTGTCACCTTTGCAACTAAGAAATCAACTCCCATGTATATATATTTACACCAAGAAAATCAAGCTCCTTTACAATCCAAGTGATGGAGATTCCCATGTCTTTGTACTATTGGTGTCTCTTAGGGCCTAGGCATAGGCTTGATTCCCATGTTATATGTAAGGGATAAAAAAGCTTAAGCCAACTTTGAACTTGGGCCTCGGTGAAATAATCTCGATAAGTTGCTAATTCGTATTGTAAAAAATGGATTAAAAATCTTAATACATATTTAATAGATTTGGGGTTATGATATTTGTTTTTAAAGTTTAGTTGACTTTGTAAGCTCAATAAATTTATTTCAATCTTAGATTTATTAAATATAATTACATTTTTTATTCTTAACTTTACTTAATTAAAAAATTAATTTTATTTTGTCCAATTAACTAAGCTTTGCATTTGGCCCGAACTATAAACAAAAACACATTTCAGTAAAAAAGAGTAGTCTAAAACCACAGCGTTTTGCCCCTTTTCAGATTACTCTTTTTAGTAGAGTTCCTTTATAAATTCGAAATTCTAGGTGAGAGCAGAGTTCCAAGGATGTGGTGGCAGAGTTCCACTATGGGACTCTACCCTAGGGTTTTGGCCCATTTTAAACCGATCCAGATACTCAAAAAAATCAAGCAAATTTCCGAATCGATGTGAACTCTGCCAAAATCGAGTTGCCAGATTTGACCACCCAGGTACAAAACATTGCGTTTTTACACAACACCAAATGAAAACACCACTTCACTTTCATGACCCAATAAACCGTATTAAGTTTATATATCGAGATTTTTGATCCCTCTAGTTTTCTTCATTCTGAATAAAGTAACTAACCAAAACCCGGACTGGGTTTGGTTCCGGGTTTTGCGTGAGGAATGTATCAAGCGACCTCGATCGAAGCACTTCAAAGACACGAATATTGCTTGCATTGGAGTATTTATTGAGCGAAATGTGATGTCAAACTTTTCTGCGCTACCCTGCTCTGCTAGATCCTCAATATCCACCTCAAAATTCCACAGATCCTACTAAATCCGCCACGGAAATCTCCCAAATCCCAAGCCCTCATTCAACTGGATACCATCCCCAATAGACTGATACCAAATTCATTATCTTTGGCCTCGCAAGCAGCAAACCAGAGTAGAGTAGAATGGATGAATACCCGGAGGAGCTTCGAACCCCTCCCGTGGCGTTGGTCTCCCTCGTGGGAATTCCCGAGCTGCATTCCACCATCTCCAACTTTCTGCACTCGGAGCAGCCCCCGATAAACACCCTTGCCCTTCCGGATTTCTCCAAGCTCTCCATAATAGCCAGAAAGGAGAGGGAAGCCGCCGGTCCTGTGGCGCCCGCGAAACCCTCTGGGATCCTTAAAAGCGACTGGCTGAGGAAGCACCGTACGCGGGTGCCCGCCGTAGTTGCAGCGCTCTTCAGCAGAGAGCACGTCTACGGAGATCCTGCCCAGTGGCTGCAGGTCTGCACCAACCTTGATAATCTGAAGTATGATTTTCTTTCCCTTCTCTGTTTTTCCTGTTTCAAATTTACAGATTTTGTCTATTTGCATTCAATTTAATTCTATTAAACCTCTCTTTCCTCTTTTCATTAATGAGAAGGTAGGAGAGTTTTAAGGTCGAACGAAATCCCAATCATATGATATGATATACCATATGCATTGTAGTTGTAACAATTGCAATTATTATGTACATCATATAGATAACAACTACGATCAAAAGGACTGACAAGCAACGTTCAACTCTTTTATTATAAATCAGGATATCCTATATTCGGAGACATTGTCCAATATTATTATTCTGAAGACTTCAATGTGAGTTCAACTGATAAAACAGATAAGATAATTCTATTAATGTCCAACAAATGATCACAAAAGTAGGTCAGTGGGACTGTGTAGTACCAGAAAATCAATACAAAGTGGGAGCCCTAAGGTGGCTCATATAAAAAGCAAGAAGCAGGACTCGAATTGAAACCTAAAGAAAAACCAAAAGGGCAAACTCCATAGGTGGAGAGCCGATCCAAATGAGAAGAATACAAAAATAGTCGATCCAGAAGAGAAATGCATAGAGCGAGTGGATCTGAAAACTGTGATACAGAAATGGTGAATCTGTCATGGAGCATCGGAAACAATGGGAGCATCCCTCCTACTATCGGAGGTCAATTGAAGGAAGACCAAAAGAGTACTCTGTCTAGAGGAAGAATTGGAAGAGGAGGAGGAGCTACAATGGGAAGTGTGCTATTGCTTGGAGTGGGGAGCTTGCAGTTCTGTCCTGGATGAGGTTGTCTTGTCATTGGGATGGGGTCAAGGCTGGCCACAACGTTGGTGTCGGGAAAAAGTGGAGGTGGTTCGTCGTGTCCTAATTGATCGGCGGTCAAGGGTAGTACTGCCATCTGGTTTTCTCTTGGTGTCCTTAGAGGAAGGAAGCACCACAAAGAGGGAAGTAATACAATGAGCGGAGGTTGGTCCCGACTGAGAATGTCAGTGGAGGGTGGAGGAGTGAAGTCGGAGGGCCTCTAACCTCTTGGAAGCATAGGGAAAGAGATTGTTGTTTGGGGTATCTGAAGAATCTAGTCAAAGTCCGAAGCTCTATGAGATGAAGGTCCCTGAAAAGACAATGAAATCACATGTGGATCTTGTAGTAGATAGGGCATCGAAAGATTAAGTGCTCCTCGGTCTCAACCTCTCGAAGACGACATACTTGGTAGATCTTGGCTGATTGATCAATCTGGTGATCTGTTTCTGCCTAGAGACGATGAGAGCCCACTCTGAACTGGCCTAAAGGAATGTGAAGAGTGTGTGTCCAATGGCAGAATGTGCAATGGGGCTGAACAATGAAACCATCCCTCAGATCCATGAAGTGCACAATGTAGAAGGCCATCTTAGGATTTAACCCCCCTCTGGAGGGTTGATCCAAGTGACCTGCATAAATTGTTTATAAATGTCATCTTTGGTGATTTTGTTCAACTCCTGCTTGGTAGGTAAGAGGCGGCTAGGCGGGTCCGGGGAATATCTAAATGGAGGAAGCCGATCCATCGTAATGTCGACAAATGTCAAAAGATTTGCAACCCCCACATATCAAGATTCAACACCTAAAGCGATCGAAAGGGCTAGCTAAGGCGATGGCCTCTAAAGAGAGAGAGGCCAAGTATGGGTATCGATCATGCCTCTTTATGAGTTAGTGAAGCTCTAATGGAGGTATAAGAGAGTGACAAGGTTGAACATGACTTCAAACCGAAAAGGTCGAGTCCCAAACTCTGCAAGTATAATGGACTGAGGTACTGTCTATTTGCATCCGATGATGCGACGAAGGAGGAGGATTTGCACTCTCTCTGTTGAGGGCCAATCATAGTCAAGAAGGCACGACCCTCAAACCTTTGAGCCATAGAGGACTGTGGCTCGGATGAGAGTATCTAAAATGGTGTTTGAAGCATTGTCTCTCGAGTCTCGAGAAGGGCTAAGGATCTGTATCCTTTGTTGACCCGGGATTGAAGGGCATGCCGTAGACTGAAATGAGGTCCTGTGAACCGGACCCCAAAATAAGTATAGGTGCTAGTGATCTTAATCTCCTCCCCTCTTAAAAAGAAATGAAGATCAGTGAGAAGCCTCTTCGACTCATTGAAGACCATGACCTCGATTTTACCTAAGTTGATTGCCAATTGATAAAGATCACAAAATAGGGTCAAGGCATATAGTTGTCTTTGCAGCCTCTCTAGAGATTAGGTCAAAAGGACCATGTTGTCAGTGAAGAGTAGGATAGAGATCAAGACCCAGTGGAGAAGGCACCCATCGCCTTCTTGAATGTGCTCTTGATAGAAGGACTCTTGGTCATTGATGTAGATTCCAAATAGGGTGGGGATAATGGACATCCCTAATTAACCCCAATGTTACTCTTGATAAAATTTGAAATCCCACGGGCTGTGTGAAGACAACCAAACCGAACTCATAAAGTCTCATAATGGCAGTTGGAAGGGTCTCGGAAATGCCAATGTCTCGTAGTCTTTGGAATAATGCCACTCTGGGGATAGAGTCGAACGCCTTTGGAAAGTCTACAAAGCAATAATAAACTTTCGAAGAGTGGTGGTGTGCCTCCTTAATGATGGCTCGGAGCATAATAATGTGATTAATGTTTTGGTATGTTGGTCGGAATTCAACTTGTCCTCTAGCTCTGAGTTGTCTCCTCTCAAGCTCTAGAGAAAACTACATATGGAGGATTGTAGCATATAGCTTGGAGAAAGTGTGGCCAACCATGATCGTCCTATAGTTATTGGGATCTGCTTTAGGGCCATATTTATGGATTGGGTGAATAATATGATGTGACCACGGTTTTGGAAAGCTTGTATAGACCACGTGATTAAATAGATCGACCAAGTGGCAATCTAGTGCGTGGATGTTGTGTTTGAAGAGTTCAAACTAGAACCCCTCCTCATCTGTTGCTCTGTTGGAACTCATGACCCAAATAGCCTCTTGGACATTGCCGAGAGTGACTAAGTAGTAAGAGGGGGGGAGTTAACTTGGATAAGGGGTTGCCCCTGTTGTTGTTATAGCTATGTGAGGCATCCTCACTAGCCCAGCCGACCTACAGATGTAAAACAAACATTAAATGTATTTTTATATTGCAAAAGGACAAGTTGGCCCAGTAAGGGAATTTTTCAAAAAGTAGTGTATAAATAGAAGTGTTGGCTACCTCATTTAACCATTCAACTCAAGGAAGTTCGCTCAAGTGGAGTAGTTCGCATTTTCTGGGCACTAGAAGACAAGTGTAGCTGATTTCTTGGGCATTGACTCATTTTGTACTTTTTATCTTCTTTGTACTAAATTTCAGAGTAAGAAAGGGTTGTTGGGTTTTTCCCGAGTTTGGGTTTTCCCAGGGTAAAGTGTTGTGTCTATCTTTTCTGTGCATAGTTGTTCTTTCCGTGATCCTTTATTGCTTATATATTGAAATTATGCTGCTATAAGTAAAAACATTAACATGGTTTCAGAGCTATGCTGAAAGTGACTATTGCCAGGAACTAGGGTTTGGATTTTCTTCAACTTCCAACCATCAAATTTGATCGATCTTACCTTCATTGAGCTCGCCTCAGCAAGGCAATTTTTTCTGTGCAAAAAGATTTTCATTCTGACAATTTTCATTTTTGAACTAATTTTTGAGAATTAGGGTTTGCTGGTTCTCAGTGTTCCGACCATAGATTAGGAAGAAAAGAAGGTTTATTCAACTCGCCTTAGTATGGCGAATTCATAAGTGGAAGTAGTTTTTTGAAAATCCAAAATTCAATTTTGACCTAGCTCTTGCTAGGGTTTCTAATCTAGACTGCAGATCTACTACCCAGTCAAAATGTCAAGCATCAAGGTTGAAGATAGGCTTGATGGAGCTTCAAATTACTACTCATGGAAGTCTAGAGTGCTTATGCTCTAGAAGAAAATGATCTACTAATCTTTGCTATGCAAGGAGTTTCAGAACCTAAAGGAGATTCAAAGAAGACTCAATGGAAGAAGAATGATGCCAAGGCAAGAAGGATCCTAATAGATTCAGTTAAGGATCATTTGATATCTCAAATTTCTCAGAAGAAGACAACAAAGGCAATGTTTGACTCATCGAAGAAATTGTTTGAGAATAAAAACATTAATAGGGCTCTTGCCCTAAGGCAACAACTCTCAAGCATCAAGATGTCTAGATCAGACACCATAGCTTCATACTTCATGAAGATCACAGAGATAAAAGATAAATTGGCAACAATTGGTGAAATTATTGCAGACAAAGAGTTGGTCATGATAACTTTGAATGGTCTCCCTCAATCTTGGGAACCTTTCATTCGAAGCATATCGGGAAGATTAGAACTACCAAATTTTGAAAGACTATAGGTAGACTGTACACAAGAAGAAACCAGACTTGTGGTTAGAGGCAAAATACAATCCCCTCATGAAGAAGATCAAGACCTCATTACACATACCAAGAAGAAAGGAAAGAGGAACTTTGGACGAAAAGACAAAGTCAGAAGATCAAGTCCTAATCCTGATCAAAGGAAGAAGAAGGACATCTCAAAGGTTCAATGCTATAAGTGCAAAAAGTTTGGCCACTGCAAGAATCAATGTACATTAGAAAAGAGGAAGGAACATGCTTCTACAGCTGATGTAGATGAAGAAACTCCAGCAAAGAGGTCAAGGAATGCAGAAGATGATGACCATCGAAAGAAGTTCTTCTTCTAGTACACCAATGATTGTATTTTCTCTAGATAATGAGATTGCCATTACTGTTGTATGAAGATCCAAGTTGCGGTTAGCTTCCAAGTAAGAAGATAAAAGGACTCCAGTGATCCATGCAAGGAGGCAAAGATCAAGAGGGAGCCCACACAAAACAATAAAAGATAAGTATTTTCATTATCATTTGTCATTATTGCTCTTGTAGATCAATCTGAATGTTCATAACAGTTGTATACATATCTGTATTCTTAGAATCAAGAAGTGTGTTATGCCTATTATGATATACCATGTTATATGATTGAGATTGACTAGCAGTAGGCTCATATTATGCATGTGTTGAGTAAGCAGCTTGCAGTGTTGTACAACATTCCATGAACCCTAGATGGAACTAGTCTAGGATAAAACCTCTTTGCTAACATATTGGAGCAGTGCTCCTGATAGTATGTTCTGGTAGAGATGGAAGGCATCCAGATAGTCACCAAGTATGTTCGGGGTATGGATGAATGTTGTGCTGAAGCATTGGCTAAGATGCTTACATGACATTGTGAACTATTGTCATTAAAATATGATTTAATTTCTCGTGATTATGCAATGTTGCTGACTATTTGACTAAATCCGACTTGTAGGGAAAGACCATATGACTATGGCCTACAAGAGAAGGATGATGGGACTTGTTCTGAAGAGCAAGTGATGGATGTATAGTCAGCTAGATTAAGATCCTGTATTTGAGAGGGAGCAGAATGCTCAAAATTGACTCTCAAGATCAGATGGCGGGATGGCTTTTCGAGGGAGCCGACAGATCCGGTAGGTTCTGTAGATCCGATGGATCTAGTTGATCCAATAGAGCCCATAGATGTTCCTAGAGATCTTGCTATTGCCTGGAAGAAGCCTATCTGGGCTCGATAGACTTTAGAGGATGCAGAAAAGCATGCTGCTCCCCTAGGTACATTCAGGGAGAGCAAGAAGCCTCGAAGATATTTAGGATACATAGTGCTAATGTCCCTCATTATTGATTATGAACCTTCCAGTTACGAGGAGGCTACCAGCAATAGGTTTGGAAAGATGCTATGATGGAAGAATATCAATCCATCATCAAGAATGACGTATGGGAAGTTGTGTCAAGACCTGAAGGGAAGTTAGTTGTGACTTTCAAGTGGATCTACAAGATTAAGCATGCAGTAGATGGGAGCATTGAAAAGCACAAAGTGAGATGTGTGGCTAGAGGATTCTCTTAGATAGAGGGAGTCGATTATGACGATACATTTGCTCCAGTTGCACGATACACTACCATCAGATCAATCATAGCTCTAGCTTCAACTATGGGATGGAAGTTACATTAGATGGATGTTAAAACAACTTTCCTCAAACGGAGTAATTAAGGAAGAAGTCTACATCGAACAACCAGAGGGTTTCGAGATTCATGGGAAGGAATCCCATGTGTGTAGATTGAAGAAGGCCCTGTATGGCGTCAAGTAGGCACCACGAGCATGGTATGCCAAGATTGATGGATACTTGGTGAGCTTGGGATTCACCAAGAGTGAGGCAGACTCCAACCTTTACTAGTATGTTGATGATTTGTTTCTCACAGGAGATGAGAAGCTTACTGAATGGTGCAAAAAGATGCTAGCCTCTGAGTTTGAAATGAAGGATCTTGGTCCGATACATTACTTCTTAGGTTTGGAGGTGTGGTAGAGATAGGATGAGATTTTCCTAAGCCAAGGAAAATATACTATTGATATCTTGAAGAGATTTGGTATGATGGACCGTAAGTCCATGAACACACCCATGGAGATAAACCTTAAGAAGTTGAGTGACTCAGCTTTCGAGTCAGAATTGATAGATCCTACCATGTACAAACAACTGATCGGTTCACTGATGTATCTAGTTAACACTAGACCAGATATTTGCTTTGCAGTGAGTGCTCTCAGTCAGTTTATGTGTGAACCAAGACAGGTACATTGGGTTGCTGCGAAGCAGGTGCTAAGATATTTACATGGCATTGTAAAATATGGATTGAGATATGCTTCTAGGAGTGACATGAGATTGTATGGATATACACATTCAGATTGGGCAGAAAGTGTCGTGGACAGGAAGAGAACCTCAGGATGTTGCTTCAATTTGGGTTCTGCAGTGGTTTCCTGGTGCAACAGGAAGCAACCCTCAGTAGCATTGAGCACTGCAGAAGCAGAGTATATTGCAACAAGTGTGGCGGCACGAGAAGCAGTATGGCTTCGAAAGCTCTTTGCAATATTGCTTAGGTAGACACTTGAGCCTACCATGATTCACTGTGACAATCAAAGTTGTGTGAAGCTTTCAGTGAATCCTGTATCTCATGACAGATCGAAGCATGTGGAAATCAAGTACCACTATATCAGAGATATGGTACAAAGAGGAGCAGTTCAACTCTAGTATATCCCGACAGATGAACAAATTACAGACATTCTTACTAGGCCTCTTTCCAGAGTGAAGTTTGCGTACTTTCGTGAAAGACTTGGAGTATTGGAGAATGCTTCCCTCAGTGAGAGGGAGTGCTCATAGTCCAGGTAGGACAGGCGGTCCTTGTAGACTGACAATGAACTCTGTTCAGGATAGGCGGTCCTTGTAGACTGACAATGAACTCTGTTCAGGATAGGCGGTCCTTGTAGATCGACAATGAACTCAGTCCGGTTAGGACAGGCGTTCCTTGTAGACCGATAATGAGTTCAATCCAGTTAGAACAGGCGGTCCTAATAGACCGACAAGGAGTTCAGTCCGGTTAGAACAGGTGGTCCTAGTAGATTGACAAAGAGGGTAGTCCAGTTAGGGCAGGTGGTCGTTGTAGACCATAATGAGGTTAGTCCAGTTAGGACTGTTGTTCCTGTGAGGAACCTTTGTTTTCTCCAGTATGGAGAGGACTCTTGTCTAGAGTATATTTGATCCCTGTATGGGATATTGTCCTTGTATTGACGATGTTGACCCTTTCTTATGATGAAGAGATGTACTAGTCCAGTTGTGACGATCATAAGATGTACTACTCCAACCATGATGATGCCGAGATGTACTAGTCCAACCGCGATGATCAGAAGATGTACGAGTCCAGCCATGATGATGCCAAGATGTACGAATCCAATTGAGACGACCAGATGATGCTTGATGAGTTCCAGCGTGATGATACCTCTCTAGCTAAGAGGGAGTGTTGTTGTTATAGCTATGTGATGCATCCTCACTAGCCCAACTGACCTACAAATGTAAAACAAACAATAAATGTATTTTTATATTGCAAAAGGGCAAGTCGGCCCAGTAAGGGGATTTTACAAAAAGTAATGTATAAATAGAAGTGCTGGCTACCTCATTTAACCATTCAACTCAAGGAAGTTCGCTCAAGTGGAGTAGTTTGCATTTTCTGGGCACTAGAAGACAAGTGTAGCTGATTTCTTGGGCATTGAATCATTTTGTACTTTTTATCTTCTTTGTACTAAATTTCAGAGTAAGAAAGGGTTGTTGGGTTTTCCCAGGGTAAAGTGTTGTGTCTATCTTTTCTGTGCATAGTTGTTCTTTCAATGATCCTTTATTGCTTATATATTGAAATTATGTTGCTATAAGTAAAAACATTAATAGCCCCAAGATATCAGAGAGGGACGAGGTGTGGGAAAACATGGATTTTGGATCAAGATCAAGTGAGAGATGGGAGTAGCGAGGGAAAATGGTATGCCATAAATTTTTGGGGAGTGGATAAGGCAAGTACTTAGCTCTCGTCTCCTACGAGAGATGAAGAGGCATTTCTTGTGGTGGAGGAGATGACAGTAGGAGGTTTTAAGAATAGGGTAGGCAAGGTGATCATGGGTGAAAGCATGTCGAAGTTGGGTTTGGAGGTGCTTGTAGTCCTCATTATACCACTGGTTCATTGGATAGGACCCACACTTTTGGGAAGGAGGGGTGGATCGAGTGGAGTGGGGGTAAGTTTTGAGGGTAACATCCCAGATGATAGAAGAAAGACAAGTGTACTTGGTGGAAGCAGAATCAAAGGAAGCGAATCGATACATGGAAGGGAGCATTTGGCGAAGGGTAGAAGTAAAGGTGTTGGGGTCTCCCTCGACAAAGAGGATAGTAGTCCGAGGTGGGCCTGGGGGGTCAGGGGTGTCAATCTGAAGGGAGAAGGAGAGGAGAGCATGGTCGACTAAAGGGATGGGGGTTATAGGGAAGTGATGAATGAAGGGGGAGTCGGTCTTGACTTGAAAGGATATATTCCACCACACTTTGACCACCACCATGAGGTTAATAAGTGAAGGATTGAGAATTCAGGAAATAGGGAAGTCGTTAAGGATTGGTACCTCATAGGATTCTCCAAGTCACAGAAGGTGCTTGTCGTACCTTGTAAAAGGCCCCAAAACATCATCAAATGATCAGTGAAGTCCCACAGAGGTTGGGTCGATTTCCTAAACACAAATCATGTCCTCAAAGCGATCATGAAGAGGATTGGGGTCTCCCTTGGCAAAGAGGATAGTAGTCCGAGGTGGGCCTAGGGGGGGTCAGGGGTGGAGGGGTGTCAATCTGAAGGGAGAAGGAGAGGAGAGCATGGTAGACTAAAGGGATGGGGGTTATAGAGAAGTGATGAATGAAGGGGAGTCGGTCTTGACTTGAAAGGATATATTCCACCACACTTTGACCGCCACCATGAGGTTAATAAGTGAAGGATTGAGAATTCAGGAAATAGGGAAGTTGTTAAGGATCGGTAGCTCATAGGATTCTCCAAGTCACATAAGGTCCTTGTCGTACCTTGTAAAAGCCCCCAAAACATCATTAAATGATCAGTGAAGTCCCACAGAGGTTGGATCGATTTCCTAAACATAAATCATGTCCTCAAAGAGATCATGAAGAGGAACCTGGAGGGATTTGGTGTGGGCATTGAAGTCATCCAATAGGATGACCTCCCCCACTGCAGAATGCTAAATGATGCTGGAGTAAAGATCCAAGTAGGGGTCACCATCAAGCTCACCATGGATAGCAAACCGAGATGGGGCTGGGGGAAAGTAACGAATTGTAATGAAGATATCCTTGAGGAGAGGGGATGGCCTGCAGAGCCGGACCCACATGAACTTGGCAAGCTCATCCACTGCAACCAAAGAAACCCTATCTTGAAGGGAGTCTTTAACTAAGAGTGCCACTTTGCCTAAGCCTCGATCCCCACCTAAAGATTGGGCTTCGTGATGACATGCAAAAAACTAGTAATAACTTGTTGATGTAGTCGATAAAATTTGATTCATTCACGAGATCTAAAAACCATGCAAACACACGAGAATGGAAAAATAACTATATTTTATTCCTTCTCCATCATTAACTATTACAATGAAAGTTCAATCCCTTATAACTACTATCTGAGATTTTAAAAAATTGCTAATTTTTCTCGCATGATTCTAAAACTGATCAATAACTAAAATCTAATGCTATTTGTCAACTTGTTTTTTTGATTAGGTGCATAAACTAAGAGATAATTGATAATTACAAAATTAAAAAACCCTGAAAAAACACTAAAACCCCAATTTGAGGCATTATATGAAGGAATCTGGCCTTGGAAAAGTGTTGAAACAAGGTCCGATTTGAAGTATCATATAGGCATGGCAGTGAACTCTTTGAGATGCAACTTCCTATTAAATTTCAGCCCAAACGAATAACCGAGTCAAAATTTATGACCCTCAAAAATCCCTGCATCATACTCCTCTGGTTGAAAAGAACACAACTCCTGTGAGTTACTGTCTTCAAACTGCTGCCACTTAACGGGATCTAGGTTTAGCAAGTCTCCCTTTGTAATCCATGTACTCTTTACTGGTGCTAAGCCTTCCCACTGGACCAGATATCGGTTGTATTGGCCTTGTCGAGTATGAAGGCTCTTCCTATCTAAAAGATGCACAATCTTTTCCTTTTTCTTGCTCGGAATGGCATGTTGCCAATCCACCTCCGCTTCACTGTTGTCACCCCAAATTGTTCCCATGGAAGACATATAAATTAGAAACGTTAAACACAGGGGAAATATTGAGATTCGCTGGTAAATCGACCTTATAAGCATTGTCGTTAATTTTCTTGAGAATCTTGCAAGGACCAATTTTCTTATACTTCAATTTGTGGTATGTTCCTCTAGGAAACCACTCTTTCCGTAAATAAACCATCACCAAATCACCTTAATTGAATACTTGATGTCGTCGGTGAGCATCTTTTATAATTTTGTTCTGCTCGTTACTGACCTGCAGCTTTTGTCTCACTTGTTGCAACTGTTGAATGTGTTATGCAAATGCTTCCCCATCATTACTGATTCTATCCCCAAGCGGTAGTTGCACCAAATCTAGGACACCCATAGGATTTCTACCGTAAACAACTTGAAATGTAGATTTACCTGTAGATCTATGCATTGGAGTATTGTAGCAAATTCTGCTTGAGGTAAAGCCAAATCCCATTGCTTGGTCTTCTCTCCAACAATGCTTCGTAACAGGTTTCCCAAATCTCCGATTTACTACCTCAGTTTGCCCATCTGTTTGGGGGTGATAGGCACTGTTGAACTGTAATTTAGTCTCTATTTTCTTCTATAAAGTCCTCCAAAAATGAATCAAGAACTGAGTATCTCTATCAGAGGTAATAGTTTTTGGAACACCGTGCAATCTAACAATTTATGAAAAAAACAATTCTGCCACCTTCAATGCATCACTAGTTTTCTAGCAAGCAATGATATGAGCCATTTTCCAGAACCTATCAACAACCACAAAAATAGAATCATTACCTCGTTGTGCATTTGGGAGCCCCAACACAAAGTCCATGCTCAGATTTGTCCATGGGTCTGTGGGCACTGGTAATGGCATATACAACCTTGTATTTTGTGAGTGTCCTTTAGCCATTTGAAAAATCCTACATCGTGCCACATACTTGGTTATATCTGTTTTTATCTTTCGATTAAGGCTAGCATCTTATTCCTTCCAAAATGTCTTGCCAAGGTGTAGCCTTGTAAAAAAGAGACCGATTTTGCATATTTACTGTTCAATTTCTTTTTGGGTGTTTACATATTTTAATGTAACGTGATCGGTAAATAACACAAACTCCTTTGGCTCCAAATAATGCCTCCAATGTCGCAATGATTGCACAATTGCATAAAATTCTACATCATGTGGAGTACTTTCTTACCTCATTCAACTTTTCATTAAAAAATGCAATTGGTCTACTTGCTTGACTAAATACAACTCCAATGGCTACATGTGAAGCATCATAGTCTACATCAAACACTTTATCAAAATCTGGTAAGGCTAATATAGGTGCCTCAGTTACCTTCTTTAGAAACTTAAAACTTTCCTTAGCTTCATTGGTCCACTTGAATGTCGTGCGTTTGGTGCAATCTGTTATGGGTGCTACAATACTGCTAAAATTTTGAATAAATTTTTGGTAAAAGGTGGCCATCCCATGAAAACTCCATACCTCTGTTATGCTCCTAGGACTAGGTCACTCCAAAATTGCTCTGACCTTCTCTAAATCCATCTTGACTCCTTCTGCTGAGATGACAAAACCGAGAAATACCAAATTTTCTTGCAGGAACCTACATTTCTTTAGGTTTGCATTAAGATAATGTTTTCTCAATACAGCCAATATAATCTTTAAATGCCGCAATTGATCCTCTTTGTTGTTACTGAAAACTAGGATGCCATCAAAATAAACGACAACAAACTTACCAATATAAGGTCGAAGCACAATATTCATCAATTGCATGAAGGTACTAAGTGCATTGGACAACCCGAATGGCATCACCATCCATTCTTATAATCCATCCCTGGTCTTAAAGGTAGTTTTCCATTCATCCCCTTTGCGAATACGGATCTGGTGGTATCCACTTCGTAAATCAATTTTACTTAAATATTTAGCTCCGGCTAGCACATCCATCATGTTGTCAAGCGCAGTATAGGAAATCGATATTTGATAGTAATTTTATTTATTGCTCTGTTATCTGTGCACAACCTCCACATATTATCTTTTTTTGGTGTCAACAATGCTGGTACATCACATGGACTCATGCTTTCTCTTACCACACCTTTCTTTATAAGCTCTATTACTTATCTGTGGAGCTCTGCGTGTTGTGTAGGACTCATCCTATAGGTTGCTTGATTAGGTAAAGATGATCCTGGGATTAGATCAATGTGATGTTGAATATCCCTCTTTGGTGGAAGACCATTAGGTAGTTCATTAGGGATAACATCAGCATATTCTTCTAGTATCTTTGCCACTTAAGTAGGTATTGGTATGTCTTCCCCGACTCCTTTTTACACTATTAATGCATAGTAGAATCCTGTTGTCTTCATTTCCTTAACAAGCTCTCTTTGCGACATCGTATTATCAGCTTTCCCTTCATCCTTAAGGGGCAATAAGATGACTTTTGATCCATCCTTCCAAAAGGTGTAAGTATTCTTTTCTCCATCATGCATGACTTTTCTGTCATATTGCCAAGGCCCCCCTAATTACAGATTACATGCATCCATTGGAATGACATCACACATACTTCATCTTTATAGGTCTTACCAATGGAAAACTTGATCAAACATCTTTTATTAATGGTGACTTCATTCCCTTTTTTGAACTATGCAATTCAGTAAGGATGGGAATGTGTTTCCCAGCGTAATTTCAACTTATCTACCATTTCTTTGGAAACCATATTCTCACAACTGTCATTATCAACTATAACTTGACAAACCTTTCCCCTAGAAATGCACTTGGTTCAAAAAATATTTGTCCGAAGCCACGAATCTTCATTGCCGCTACTATGTCTTTGCTCTTTTTTGAGAATCACCCTTGACCTCCGTATCATGAGGTTCTCCCCCATATTGGGTGGGACTTCAGATTCAACTCCTTCTTCATTCTCAGCTTGGACCAAGTTTAAACTAGGTTGTTGTCCTTGCTTTGGCTTTTGCATGTTATAATTTGAGCATTCAAATGCCCGATGACCCTCTACACCACATCTAAAACACACATAAGGTCTTCCTCTACCACCATCGTAACCTCTACCCCTTTGAAATCCTCTTCCTTGTACTTGATTTAGGTTATCTTGTCAAGTATCTTCTACTTTCTCAGCTCCTTGGGATGATTTGCCTTTGCCATAGTTAAAACCACCTTGTGAGGCAGACGGTGTACCCCTCCTTGCTCCTCTATTCCTTTGAGCAAATTGTCGGTTTTGTTTTTCCTCAGCCTTTAAGGCGAATTGGTATGTCTCTTCCACGCTACTAACCCTATGCATTCTCAATTCATCTTGAATAGAAAATTTTAAACAATTCACATACCTTGTAGCTAGTTGCTCATCAGTTTCCTGGTGATGCACACGAATAGACAACTGATAAAACTTGTGCGTGAGTTCCTCCACGGTGGACAGGTTTTGCTTCAAGTTTTGAAATCTACGAAAAAGGGTCTGTGCATGGTCCAAGGGCAAAATGTTTTCTCACAAATTTTTCTCCATCTTATTCCAAGTCCTAATTGTGTCTTTTCCTTTTTTTGTTCTTTCTTTTTGCACATGATCTCACCAGATCATGGCATGACCCTTCAACTTGGTGCATGCAAATTTCACCTTATTTTCCTCTGTCATAGGCTTCCATTCAAAAAATTTCTCCATGGCATTCAACCAATCTATTAACTCCTCTGGTTTAAGACTCCCTGCGTATTCTAAAACTTCCATTTTGATACCATCATTTCTCCATTCTAGAGCCCTGAGCATATTTTCTTCAAAAGTCACGTGCCCTAATTGTTCTTCTTCATGTTCTATATGCTGATCTACATCTCCTTGGTTTGTCTCCTCATCAGATGCTTCTCTTCATATTATTCTTTGACTAGCCAGCATGTTTGTAAGTTCTGCTACTTGCCTTTGGAGGTTTTGCATATCTCTACGCATCTAAGCAAGGCCTGCTCTTCCTCTTCCTCTCCCAGCCATCTTCTTGCTCCGATACCAGATGATGTAGCCAATAAACTTTGATTAATTCATGAGATCTAAAAACCATACAAACACTTGAGAATGGAAAAATAACTATCTTTTATTCCTTCTCCATCACTAACTATTACAACGAAAGTTCAACCCCTTATAACTACTATATCTATGATCTTTGAAAATTGCTAATTTTAGAAAATTCTCGCATGACTCTAAAACTGACTGATAACTAAAAGCTAACTAGAGTGACACTAATTGTCAATTCGCTTTTCTGATTAGGTGCACAAACTAAGAGATAATTGATAATCACAAAATTAAAAATCTTGAAAAAACACTAAAACCCTAATTCGAGGCATTATATGAAGGAATTTGGCCCTAGAAAATGATCAAATTGAGGTCTGATGTGAAGGATCATATCGACACGGTAGTGAACCCTTTGAGACACAACTTTCTATTAAATTTCAGCCCAAACGGATAACCGAGTCAAAAGTTATGAACCTCAGAAATCCCTGCATCACCTGCAATATCCGAAAGGGGCTTGACGAGGCTCTCATGGGTCTTGGCAATAAAAATGAGATCTGATGAACCAAGAGCATCATGTAACATGCGAGGCGAAGACCATAACGACCCATTACCATTCCAACACCCCATTGAAAACCCCACACCTGGCTGTCTCCTCCACCGAGCTAGTCATTTAGAGAATCTAAGTCGAGAATACCCAAGAGGCGGGGAATCTCGAATGATGGCTCAAGGTCGGGTCTTGTATGACGTCCGATTTCCCTGCCTGTCCTGCTGTTACAACAAGCTCCCTAGAGCGTTGGAGCTTCGCAACCTAGGATCTAGTGAGATTGGTGTCTAAGAAAATATTAGCAAGGAGAGAAAACAGCCTCTGTTTAGCTCAGAGAGCCTGAAGTCAGTCATCAACTGATCTGAACTGGATATACAGTGTAGAATCATGACCAACCAAGCACTCTCAAGGGGAATATCGGGAAGCTCGAGGTAATCTCGAAGGAACATAGCACTCACCTGTAAGGGGTTCGGGGAAGGAGAAGGTGACCTTATATAGCATGGCATATTTTCCAACTTAGTAGTACAAAAATGACAGAGCCCACAGTGCAATTCCTCGTCTATCAATGAATTCAAAACCAACAAAGATCTCACTGGGGTGCAAATTCCATTTTGGTATGTAGTATGAGAATATTAACATGATCCACATGCAAGGGCTATATGTATTTGGGGAGTTGGTTCAAGATCCACAACTTGTCCGAAGAGGTCGGGCACTGCAAACACCCCACTTGAATGGGCAAAACAGCCTAGGGGGGCAAACCACTGAACATAAACACTTTTGTTCTAGGGTTACATTTCGATAAAGTCACCCAGGACTTGCATCTAGTCGCAGCTGCTTAATTGATCCTTGGTTGATGGCCTAACGTTCCACCATCTTCATCACTTAACCATGACCCCATTGGCAGATCAAGATACCTGATACATCAAGTTGAATTTACATTTTTAAGCATATCTATATAGAGTAGCACTGGGATGGGCGACTGATCCTAGGAAGTACTGTTAAGATTTGTCAGATGTGACAGATGTACAGTTGAAACCCTATGAAATATTCTGGGATAAAGGTGTCAATTGAGCTGGTTCTGAATCGGTAGCTAACCCTTGTGACAGCTGTTGTTAAATCAGATGAAAATCAGTGCGTGTATTTTAGTTCTTGTTCTGCCCATCAATCTGGTTTTGGAGTGTCGAGAGATGCCTAGACTTAATAATTTAGCTAACTATAGAAATAGTATTTTCCTAAATAATCTCTTAATGTAATCTACTTTTAAAATGTTTGTGATCTGAATCAACTCCAATGCATCTATTTGTTTTTGCTGAGAGTTGTGACATTGTGCTATGCAGTCAATGAGGAATTAAGCTTATAGTGTCCTGAATGCAGTGAGCATTTGGTCTGTTACTGGAAGCTGCACAACCAGATGTGGTTTCTCTGGACAAAACCCATCCAAAACAGGAAACATGTCAGAAATACCATCTCTGATGGCTGTTTCCTGTTCTGTCGAGGAAATGCATTGTGTGAGAAATGGCCATCTTTTCTTGCAAAATGCAGGCTGTTTTTTGAGAAACAGTTTGTGTTGCTCAAGAAGCTGAGAAACAGAGACCATTTGTCAAGAAACAGCTAGCAGAAAAAGCCATAACAAATGAAAAACAGAAGAAAGCCTATGACCCAAAAAACCTAAACCCTAAAATTCAGTTTCCTAACCCTAAAACTTACTGTTATAATCACTAACAGGTTACTCTTTGTTTGCATTTTCTTATTCAGGTTAATGTTTACTAAGCCGCTAGTTTAGCTGCCTACATATCCCAGTCTCTTCAAAATTCTTATTGTTGAAAAATTGAATTAATTATTTATGCAACAGAATATACATTGTAAATGCAGGTGCTGCAAGATTTAAGTAGTAGTTATTGCATTCATAAACTGGCAAATTGCTAGGTAAAAAAACTAATTTAACCCTTTGTGTGGAGTGTAATAAAATTCAGATATAGAAGTTGTTTTTAGTTTTCAACATTTTATTGACGTAGGATGGATCAAGGTTACTTCATAAGCTAGAAAAAAATGCTTTTATTTTTAAAGAAAAAAGGATGTAAGATAGAGAAAAACCTTTAGGAGCTAGAATTCATAAATTTGCTAATTTTCCCAAATTCCTCAAAGCAATTGTGAAATTGTGAGATCAACTCCCATATTTTTCATTCTAATTCTAAAAAGAATATTGAATATCAGGACACTTCAAATCTCCAAATCTATATAATATTATATTTTTTGGCAAAAGTTAACATTAAATTCTTAATTTATGGTAGGAATATTTGCCCACTATCTTTACTTTTAAATAAGAGCATTTCCTCAAAATTATTGCTGATTTACTCATGTGATAAGAAAGCACTGCTACTATCCTTTATAGAATCCCACAGATTTGCACTGTCGATAGCCCCACTACAATATCTGTCAGCTGCAATATAGTGTTGTTGCTATTGTGGGCTTATCACGTGATATGAAAGTGAGGCCTTTCCAACATCAGGGTATTATTCTGTGTGTTGTTTTATGGTTTGCTTGATGTTGTTGGTTTTATGATATCTATGTGTATGTACTTTAGAACTGTCAGTGATTTGCAATTTAAAAAAAATATTCTTGTAACATCAGGGTATTATTCTGTGTGTTGTTTTTGTAAATTTTTCTGTGTAATTGCAGCTTGCTGGTTTATGTCAAGTTTTAGTGTTTTTCATTCCCAAGCCGGTTTTGCATTGGCTGGAAACTACTTATAAAAAATGCAGACAATTAAACACCCTGTAACTACACTTTAACAGGCAGAAAATTAATTTAGAATGCACCCATAAAAAAAATCAGGCTCAGAAATTTTTGGCCGATAGCCCTGGAAAAACCCCCACGGGGAAAACCAGTCAGAGAGAGAGAGAGATTTTATTATAGCTTCAGTAAACTTCAGTACAGAATTTTTACAGTCAATATGTACTTATCTCGACCAACCGAAATCACCCTTCAAGCTGCCTCGATTTCTGAGCCAAATCACGTTTTCTGTGTCAGCTTCTAGATTTCTGTGTCAACTGCTGAAAATCAGTTTCTGTGCTTGCTGCACGATTTGTGTCAATTCATCGATTTCTGTGCCAACTCTATATAGAAAACACACCCAGGAAAAACAGTACGGTCTGCCTCGAAAACAGTGCTGTACGGTACATCATTTAATGCTGCTGCACAGCCCTCAAAAACCGTGCCAACACTCAGCTGTATGGTGCCTCGAAAACTGTGCCAGCTGAAAGTTTCCCAAATGCCCTCCTCGAAATTTGTGCCCTTGGTCTCTGCTCTCTTCTCAAGAATAAAGCTCATTTGCCTCCCTTTTCCTTTTTGACAAAACCCTAAGTGAGTTTTTCATCCAACGGTGGAGATTAGATCAATCCGACGGTTGAGATGTGATGAGAATAAAAGTATCTAATTTAATTCTCATAAATGCAATTTCACTCACCCCACTTAAATTTTATCAAAAGTGACTTTATAACATAAAGTCACAATAAATGCTTTTCTCAAGTCATTTAATGCAAGGGTCACTTTTCCCCACTTAAGTGACTTAGGCAAAAAGTCACCTAGGGAACACATCCTAGGTACAAAAACTAAGACTCCCTCTTACCGAGGAAGGTGTTCTGCACCACTCCCAACTAGTCTCTGAAGAAAACAAACTTGCCCCTCCCCAAAGATTTTGTTAGGATATCTGCTACCTGCTCATCAGTGGATATGTATTGCAACTCTACAGCTCCTCTCTGAATATAGTCACGGATGAAATGGTACTTGATCTCAATATGCTTTGACCTGTTATGGAACAATGGATTCTCAGAGAGCTGAATGCAACTCTGGTTGTCATAGTAGATCACCGTAGGCCTAAGCTCCTGATCAAACAAATCTACCAACAGCTTACGAAGCCATAGTGCCTCGCAAGTAGCCTGACTGGCTGCCATATACTCAGCCTCGACAGAACTTAATGCAACGGACGGACTTCTGTTTCCGATTGAACCACGACACTGCTGCTGAGCCCAAACTGAAACAACAACCGGAAGTGCTCTTCTGATCCCTCACAGTGCCTGCCAGTCTGAATCTGTGAAACCAATCAAACTGACTCCACCCGAACCCCTGTAATCCAAACCATAGTCCACTGTACCTGCAAGATATCTCAGCACATGTTTTGCGGTAGTCCAATGTACACTCCTAGGCTCCACCATGAACTGGCTAAGAGTGTTCACCGCAAAACACAAGTCTGGCCTGGTGTTGACCAGATACATCAACGACCCAATGAGTTGACGGTAAAGTGTAGGATCCACCAACTTACCCTCAGAAGCATGAAGTTGCTTCCAGTTGGTGATCATAGGTGTAGACATCGGTCTGCAATCCTCCATCCAAAATCTCCTCAGAATATCAACTGCATACTTCCCCTGTCCCAGGAAAATATGTCTAGGCTCCTGCCAAACCTCCATCCCCAGATAGTAATGCATCAACCCAATGTCGGTCATCTCATACTCAGTAGCAAGGTCTCTCTTGCAATGTGCAATGAGACGCTCCTCTCCAGTGATAAACAAGTCATCAACATATAACAAAAGAATGAGAGGATCTCCACCAACCTCAATGTAGTAAAGGTTGGGATCAGCCTCACTCTTCTAAAAACCCATCGAAGTCAAGTACGCATCGATCCTGGATTACCAAGCTCTAGGAGCTTGCTTCAGTCCATACAAGGCTTTCCTCAGCTTGCACACATGAGAATCTCTCCCATGAATCTCGAATCCCTATGGCTGCTCTAAGTACATCTCCTCCTGCAGAAGACCATTGAGAAATGCAGTCTTCACATCCATCTGGTGGATCTTCCAACCCATCTCTGTTGCTATAGAAATCACTGCTCTGATGGAAGAATACCGAGCAACTGGCGCAAAGGTCTCATCATAATCAACTCTCTCAACCTATGAAAACCCCCGTGCCACAAACCGAGCCTTGTACTTCTCCACACTGCCATCCGCAGCATGCTTCACCTTGTAGATCCACTTGGAAGTCACAACAGACTTCCCCTCTGGTCTCGACACTATCTCCCAAGCATCATTCTTCATGATGGAATGGTAGTCTTCCATCATGGCATCTCTCCAAACCTGATGTTGAGAAGCCTCCTCAAATGTGGAAGGCTCTGAATCACGAAGACTCGCAACAAGAGCCATACCCAATCTATCTGGCATCACTACTGTCCTGATCTCCTCCTGGGGTCTACCAAATGCCTCTGCCTCCTTCAAGGTCTCCTGAAGCCATTTAGGCTTCCTCTTCCTTGAAGGCTCCTCCCATACTGGTCTATCCTCATCTGAAGAACTCCCAGAAGTAGAAGGTCCAACACCCCGAGGACCAGTGATTGATGAACCAGTCCCTGAAGAACCTGTAACCTGTCCCTGAAGTACCTGTCACCTGAACCACTGAACCTGTAGAAGTTGTGCTTGTACTCTGTGATCCAGTCACTCCGGAAACCTGTGGACCTGAGATCTGTATTGAAGAAGCCTGAGTCACCTGAGGTGTGGAAGCTGGTGGCTCCCCCTGCTCTATCTCTCTGGACTTCCTGAAGGCTCTCTCCTCATCAAACTTCACCTCCCGCTTAACAACAACCTTCTTCAGGCTAGGAAGGTAAATCCGGTAAGCCTTCGAAGTCTCATCATATCCCACAAAGATGCCTCTCTTTGCAGTGGGATCAAACTTCATCCTTTTCTTAAAAGGGACATGAGAGTAAGTCAAAGAACCAAATATGCGAAAATGGCTCACCTCAGGCTTCTTGCCTATGTACATCTCCTCAGGAGTCTTCCTACCCAAAGCACGATGAGGACTCCTGTGCTGCAGATAAACTGCAGTGCTGCATGCCTCTGCCCATAGAAAGAACGGTAAACTCTGATCATGCAGCATCGCTCTCGCTGCTCCCACAATCGACCTGTTCTTCCTCTCTACTACTCCATTCTGCTCAGGAGTGTAGGGAATTGTCAGTTGTCTCTGTATACCCTCCTGTGTGCAAAAACCATCGAACTCCTTGGAGGTATACTCACCCCCATTGTCCGATCTCAACATTCGAATCTTCCTCCCTGTCTGCTTCTCCACAAGGGCTTTGAACCCTTGGAAGACACTCAATACTAAGGGTGACTTCTTGCTTCTCAAGAAGTAGATCCAGGTCTTCCTGGAGTAGTCATCAATGAAGGTGATATAGTACTCAAATCCAGTCAAAGAGATTGATGATATAGGACCACAAATATCAGAATGGATCAAGTCAAGTACTCCTGTTGCTCTAGTGTCACTGCTTGGAAAAGCAGTCTTGGTGTACTTTCCCAAAGCACACCCCCTGCACACATCACTCTGCTCAGTGCTGAACTCAGGTAAACCTGTAACCATGCTCCTCAACAATCTCAGAGCTGGGTGATGTAAGTGGGCCATCCTCCGATGCCATAGCTCACATAGCTCACTGCTCCTGCTGTGTGCTATAGCGTGCTGCGGCTGAAACAAGAGTTTGTACAGCTTTCCACATCTAACCCCAATGTCCATGGAGGTAGATAATCCTGTAGTCCTGGGGAATACCTGCACTCTCCCATTTGAGAAACATACCCCAAGACCCCTGTCGTCAATGGTGGAAACTGATACAAGGTTCTTCTTCAACCCAGGGGCAAATAACACATCCCTCAGAATCATGGGACTCATAGACTGCCTTTGAAATGTAATGGCCCCCCGACCGATTGCTCTAACAATGGTGTCATCGCCTAGTACAACCTCCACATCTGTACCTGTCTGTGAAAGTTCAGAGAACATCTCTCGAGCACCTGTCATGTGGCTCGAAGCTCCGCTGTCAATATACCAAGTGCTAGTGGTGGATGCACTCATCTGACGACCTGTCAATAAGGAATACTCCATCTCCATATCCATATCAGTGCTGGTAACTAAAGAGGCTCTCTCTCTCTCTCAATCTGTCCAGCACACAGAGAAAAGTCTCTTTGAAATCTGTCTCCAAAGTCATCAACCTCCGCTGAAGCTGCAGTTTGCTATCCCTTCCTCTTCTTGCTTGGACACTGTGAAGCATAGTGCCCAAATGTCTGACATGCATAACACTTGATTTTACTCAAGTCCTTCTGCCCACCCTGCTGCTGCTGCTGCTTGGCCCCACCCTTCTTCTTCTACTTCCCCTTTGCTGTCAAAGCCACGTTCTCCTCATCTTCCCTACCCTGTGATGAACTGCCCTGTACGAGACCTCTCCTGGTCTCCTCCTGCACAAAGTCATCCCACAGTCTCTCCCATGAAGGTAGGTTCTCTCTGCCCACTATAGCTTACAAATGCACCCCAGGGCTTGGAAGCCCCATTCACTGCTGTACGCACAAGCTCAGTAGCCGTGACCACCTCCCCAACTGCTGCTAGCTCATCTCTAACTGCAGATATCCTGGTAAGGTAAGCTGTCACTCCCTCTCTGCCATTCATTTTTATACTCTTCAGTTTCTCCTTGAGAACCATCTTCCGGTTCTCATTGGTACTCTCGTATAAGCTGGTTAAAGCACTCCACATCAAATGTGCCCTAGCTTTACCAGAAATGTGAGGGATGATATGATCTTTAACTGCATCAAGGATTATTCTTCTAGCTTTACATTCCTTCTTGTTGAAGGCTGATAATGTTGCAGCATTTGTAGCAGCGGGAATTTGAAAGGGGTTTGCTGTAGTGTTTCTAACCACCTCCTCCCACATCTCATTTTCCTCTAAAACCAGCAAAATCCTAGCCTTCCATGGCACAAAGTTACTTGTCCCATCCAGCCTCTCCTCCAACCTAAGTCTTGTAACCATCTCTACTGTCAACCCAACAAGGTGCTGTTCACTAACAGAAGAAAATACCCAAATCTGGAAATTTCTGCGTGTTTGCAAATTTTACTGTTTTCTGCCCCCAAGCTCTGATACCATGTAAATTTTTCTGTGTAATTGCAGCTTGCTGGTTTATGTCAAGTTTTTAGTGTTTTTCATTCCCAAGCCGGTTTTGCATTGGCTGGAAACTACTTATAAAAAATGCAGACAATTAAACATGCTGTAACTACACTTTAACAGGCAGAAAATTAATTTAGCATGCACCCATAACAAAAATCAGACTCAGAAATTTTTGGCCAATAGCCCTGGAAAAACCCCCATGGAGAAAACCAGTTAGAGAGAGAGAGCGAGATTTTATTATAGCTTCAGTAAACTTCATAATAGAATTTTTACAGTCAATATGTACTTATCTCGACCAACCGAAATCACCCTTCAAGCTGCCTCGATTTCTGTGCCAAACTGCTATCTTGATTTCTGAGCCAAATCACGTTTTCTGTGTCAGCTTCTCGATTTTTGTGTCAACTGCTGAAAATCAGTTTCTGTGCTTGCTGCACGATTTCTGTGTCAACTCATCGATTTCTGTGCCAACTCTATCTAGAAAACACACCCAGAAAAAATAGTACGGTCTGCCTTGAAAACAATGTTGTACGGTACAACATTTAATGCTGCTGCATGACTCTCAAAAACTGTGCCAACACTCAGCTGTACGGTGCCTCGAAAATCGTGCCAATCTCTTGCTGTACGGTGACTCGGTTTCTGTGTTGATTACTAAATTTTGCTGCCTCGAAATCCATGCTGCATTTATTGCTCTTCTAGCTGCCTCGAAAACTGTGCCAGATGAAAGTTTCCCAAATGCCCTCCTCGAAATTCGTGCCCTTGGTCTCTACTCTCTTCTCCTCACTCTCTTCTCAAGAATAAAGCTCATTTGCCTCCCTTTTCCTTTTTGACAAAACCCTAAGTGAGTTTTTCATCCAACGGTGGAGATTAGATCAATCCGATAGTTGAGATGTGATGAGAATAAAAATATCTAATTTAATTCTCATAAATGCAATTTCACTCACCCACTTAAATTTTATCAAAAGGGACTTTATAACATAAAGTCACATTAAATGCTTTTCTCAAGTCATTTAATGCAAGGGTCACTTTTCCCCACTTAAGTGACTTTATAACATAAAGTCACATTAAATACTTTTCTCAAGTCATTTAATGCAAGGGTCACTTTTCCCCACTTAAGTGACTTAGGCAAAAAGTCACTTAGGGAACACATCCTAGGTACAAAAACTAACAAGTCTTTCCTTAGATAAATTCATTTTTGTATTTTTTCGAATAAATGCAAGTTATGTTTCATCAGCCATTATAAGAACTTGTGCTACTAAAGTTGGCTTCTCAAGTTGAGATGTTTTTACAGAAACTAGAGATTCTGTGGTTATCACATTCTCTCCTTGTCTAAAGATCAGGTCAAGCACATGTCCCATAGTTGGAGCCAACGGTTACCACCTAAGTTGTACTTAGTTGGATTTCCAATGAGCCGCCAAAGTATTGAACAAGTCCCTTGTTCATCATCAAGTGTTCAAAAGTCCATGCGGGCCAATTTTGGCCCTTTTAATTTTTTTTTTCATGTTCATACTCCTCGGGGAAGTTGTAATAAGTTAACGTAGCATGATGTCTGTTGTAACGCTTGTTCATCATCGAGTGTTCAAAATTCCATGCATGCCAATTCCGGCCCTTTTCAAAAAAAAATTGCATGTTCATACCCCTCGGGGAAATTGTAATAAGTTGACGTAGCATGATGTTTGTTGTAAAAGACTTGGCTTTCCTAGGACTTAGACATCAATGCGTTACTCCAGAGTGTTTTTTCATTGTTAATTATGTGTTTCTTTTCAGCGATGCATAATTTTTGAGTTTTTCACTCACACCTCCAAAGCTGGAGTATTCGCCTTAGTGATTAGGCCTTAGGAGGTTATTAAATTCTAAGTGTCTATGTATATTACCATGCTCATCAACATTTTTGAGTCTTATGAACATGCACTAGGTCCCCCTAGGTTTATTTTATTTTCCGCAAATAAAATTTTTCTTGTAAAACGCGTCAAGTTTTTAACGTAAAAACCAAAAAAGGCATAAAAGTGTGGTTAAGAGGAGGATTTTGCCATGGGGGTGCTCGTTTTCTAACTCAAAGCACCCACTATACCCCTAAACCCAACTTGAGAATAATTTGAGTGATTATTTATCACTTAAATTAATTTTCTCTTGAAAATGGCTAAAAAGACCAAATAAATGGCCAAAAAAGACAAAAATAAGCATTCCTAAATCAAAGGAAGTTTGTCCGGGACTTGTCTCAGTTAAGTGCAATGGTGGCAAGTTGATTGATTTAGAGAGAGCTAGATTGATTTGATTGAAGATTTAGTGGTGATCCTCATGAGAGGTGGTGCATATCTCATGGAGAGGGGCGCATTTCTCCATGAGGGTGCATTCCTTGATGGTGACGTGTCTCTTGTTGAGGGAGGGTGCATGTCTTAGTAGGTGTGAGGTGGCTTCAATCAACACCAAATCACCCTCAATAAACTCCAATCATTGCTAAATCAGCTCCTTTTACTTCTAATTCAACTTCACTTGCTCTCTAGTTAAGCTAATGCGCCCTCCTTGAGGAAATCACCCTCTTTTGGCTGTAAAAGCAAGCATTCTCCTCTTGTTTTCTCATGGTTAGAGGATTGGAATGTCGAACTTATGCTCTTGTATTTTGTATTGTTTCTATCATTTGAATAAGAAGAAGACTTTGGAGGTCCATGTAGTGCATCGGTGTCTCTTGTGAATGCTTTGGTTTGTAATGAGGTAATATCATGCTAGTTATTTCTTCGTTGTTATGAACTTGTAGATATTTCTGGTTTAGAAGGCTGCTATCAACTCATAAAGCAGGTATTTGAAGCTTCAATTTACTTGTTTATTTCTTTACCTTTAGAGATCTAGGAGTAGCATACTATAGTTGGTTATATTTTATGCTCTCTTAATATCTGTTGGTAGAGTATACCAGATTTGATCTTGTTTGTGCAAGGTCGTTTTAGCTGTGTAGGTTACCACTCTGAAGAAAGAGTTGAGCTCGGTTGCATCTTCTTCTATCTTCAGAACTTTTAAGTGGATTTAATGCCCTTGTTTCCCACTGGCACCTCCTCAACTTTCAAAGATTCAAGCTTTAGCTTGCTTCCTCTTCTTCCCTCTTTCCTTCACTCTCAAATTTAAATTCTTTTTCTTGGATACAATTTTACATGCTTAAGTAGATAGTTTCTCTTTAAAAGAATATCTAAAGGCTGATTTGTTTAAGCATGTAACTAGATCTAAAAATGTAAAGTGATATTTTCAAAGTAGACCTAGTTGTGTTCAAGTACTTGTGCTTATTTTTTATTTTTTCAGTACTTAAAACTTTTATGCATTTAACTTCATATCTGGCACATTTGGTGCATAACATGTGGCTAGTTTTACTCTTTTAACGAATAGGCAAGAGGAGGTGCCGCTGAAAATTCCGAGATTCAGGCCAACAAGGGCTTCCCGGAGCAACATATCTCGAACCTGTCTCATTTGTAAACCTTGTAAGCCTTTGGTTCCTCATTTAAAAGGACCAAAGTCATCCACCTTTTAAAGGTTGTGAAATAATAATAAAAGCAAGTGGGCTACCCAGTGCCCACATCCCATTCCCCTTGGGGATCCGCGTCATTTTCGTGGCATGAGTTTTTCGTTTCTTGCATTGTTTTGGTTTGGATTTACTTACTGTTAGGTTAGTTTATTTTACTTAGATTAGATTAATCAAGTTATTTTTCAGTCCTTTTCATTATTTGCAAAAGTAACGAACCACTACGCTTTCCCGAAGTATGGTGCTACTGAAAGGGCATGCCTGAGTAGGTGGTATTCAGAAAAGAGATTCGTAGTTTAGTAATTAGCAAAACATTTTATTTCTTTTGCAAGTTGATTTTTGTAATTTATTATAACGAACATTCAACTTAGTGTCCGTGTATGCTCTTGTCCATCGTAGGCTTGCTTGAGCTTTGGAACAATCAGAAACAGGACTTGCAACACTTAATTAATTTTCACACTTAATTAAAATTAACTTCCCGTACAGACGGAAATCCAGTGTCTTACCTTTTGTCTTTTGACGGGCAAATTTCACAGTGAAAAGGGAACAACTAGGTAGTGACCGTGGGGACCCATCAGGCTACACCCTAGATTGGTGTCAGTGTTGGACATACCCCCGCGACTCTGATCTAGCCCTTCTTCTCGTGTGGAGCTACACTTGGCAATCCGGACTTGTTCTGCGTACCTCACGATATATTGGAATCCCCCTTCCCGTAATCCACTCATCATCAATAACTAAAACTGACCAAGAAGCGTCAGCGAAACATTTCCGTTTCAGCAGCAATTATTTGACTCCATTGGCGCTGGTCTCCTATTCAATCATTTTTCTTAAGTGAATTCAATGTGTCGTGATTAATTTATCATTTATTTTCTGTTGGTTTAATTCGTATGTCATGCTCTTGTTTCAGTAATTCATTTACACTCCTAGATTGACTTTCATTTTCATAACTTAGTGTAAAAGCCTTAGTTTCTTTTCTTAGGGAGCCCTTCCTTGGCTTCACTAGGAGTTGGCTTAGATGGAGGAGTCCAGTATCAGGTGACAACACTTGACTTGTGACTTGCCCCAAGGACGCACCCGGTGGCTTGAAGATTTCAGCCACACTACCCGAGGTGTGTATCAAGCGGCAACAGGTTCCATTACCCCTCCTTTGAAGATTCCCACACGCTCTTGGCTGCAAGAGCTTTCTCAAATTGGAATTTGTTTTTTAAACCCCACTCCCCATATTCTTTGGCTTAGCTATTGTTTGTAATTTGACAATGGGGATACCAGTAACCATCCTTCTCCTTATAAGAATCTGAAGCTTGCCCTTTTGATTTTTTCTAGGATGCCTTCTAGGATATATGCTATGGAATGCAGTAAACATGGATTGCTTTCAACACTGATTTAACAAGGACTCACCTTCCACTCCTGGATAACCATCTGTTACACCAGTGGTTTATTCTCTTCTCCACCTTTGTTAGCAGCCACTTCCAGTCATTTTTCTTGTAATTGTCGGGCATTATAAATAAGCTTAAATATTTAAACCGTCCTGGAACCCAGTACAGTTGTAGAAAAAAGCTGTAGAATGTCTCTGATCTGTGCCTCTTCCAATCCAAAAAAACGTATAGAAGAATTTTGCAAGTTGACTGACATACTTGTAGCAGTTCAGTAAAGATCTAAAACTTCCTTTAAAGATTTGGCATTTCTTCTTGAGCAATCTCCAAAGAGCAGAACATCATCAATGAAGAGGAGATGGGTCAGATGCAAACTTCTGTGTTGGAATTAGTGCAACTTCGGAAGTTATTCTTACTATATTTTATTGTATTGATTTGTACCTCCTACAGGAGATGATCTTGATGTAATTAATTATGTAAACCCTTGAAAGAATCAATGTAAACCTTGGGGATAAATTACCCAAAGAAAATAATTAAATAAACATTATTTATTTGTCCCCAGGTCAAGTCGGCCCAGTTAGGGAAAAGGCCAGTTTGGCAAGTGTATAAATAAAGAGGTTGTGTTCCTCATTTGACTCACTCACTCATCACAACAAGTTCGCATCACTTGGAGAGGAGCTCGCACCTGCAGCTAGGACAAGCTTATTTTTGGGTTTTATACTTAGAGAGACTTTCTAATTTCTCTCTCATCTCTGTACTCTGTTCTCGTAATTGTTCATCTCTATACGAAGGTTGCTGGGTTTTCTCCCTACTGGGTTTCTCAGGATAAATTCTCGTGTTGTTTGTTTCTGTGCTTTGTCTTTTTTTTAGTGATCCTATTGTTCATATGCATTTAAATTATACTGCTATAATTGTATGAAAAACTGACATTCTGCCCATTCAATACCTTTTAAGTTTTTTGCTTCAACCATCCCCCAGTACTATGGATGGTTTTAAGTTATCAGTCTATAATGATGAGGATCAGTTGATCCTACCTTATACAGGCAGTTGATAGGTAGTTGTATTTACCTGACAACTACATGCCTAAATATTTACTTTGCAAGTTTGCTGTTGTCACACTGGAGAGTAGTGCCCCTGAGGATTCTAAGCTACCGAAAGGGGATGGTTGATTACAGATTAGAGTTCACTCAGAAATCAGATTTAAGGTTGACTGGACATTCTGATGCTGATTGGTTAGGCTGTGCTCTCTTGGAATTCAACTTGTAGCTATTGTTTTGGCCTTGGTTAAGCAAGAAGCAACCTGTAGTTGCATTGTCTTCCGCAGAGGTGAAGAAAGGCACTGAAAGCCGCTTGTGAGGGTATATGGCTGCAGTGTAAGCTGTATTATCTTCTATCATTGGTTTGGAGTATAGCTCCTCTGTGGCTGTATCACTCTTCTTCACCATTTGTATATTCCTATAGTTTTAGTCATTAAAGGACTCATGCTGATTTGTCTTAAGCAGAGTCATTAGTTTATAACTTTGTGGATTGTAAAACATTTGTTTCGCTGTATCCTTTTACATGCTTGTTTGCTGTATCTTCTTGTTTTGCATGGTGTCATTTCCAGTCTTTGTGAAGGTACTCATTCTCTATCAATTTGGTTCCAAGTGTTAAAAACCTTTGCTATATGCTTCATTACATAGTTTCCTAGGGTACATGATTGTGTATGCAGGATTTGACTTGGGTTCATCATTTTGAAGTTTTAGGTTTTCAGATTAAATTGTGGGCTCAACTTTAGGTTCAAAATTTTAAATATTTTTGTTCACAGTTTAGGTAAAGGAATTTATTTTTGTTGTGGGATTGGAGGCATCACATCTCTAAGCTTGCAAGACTTATTTCAATTTTGTCTCCAAATGTCTTGAATATGCCTTGAGGCTTAAACAAAGTGAAAGCTATTCATGATGGTCGGCAATCTATCTTTTTCAGAATTTTAAGTCTTAAAGCAAATTTATAACACTTATTTTGTATCCTGGAAAGTGTTCAAAATACTGTAGTAAAAAATGAAAACTAGAGTCGGTCTGCAGGAATGAAGAGGTGTTTTGTATGGGTAAAACATGCTTGGTTTTACAGATTCATTGCTTTAGTATTTACTCTTTATGATTATATTTAAGCTTTATTGATGTTCTTTCTAATCTAATTTCGAAAGAATTTGTAAATATGTTCTCAAGGGTGTGATTCTTTAGATCCCCAAACAAGGACCTATGTCAAGTAATGTTCTGGGCCTCGCTTGGGAATCCTGTTTTCTGATTGATTAGATTTTAAAATTGTACTTGATCATTATGTCTTTTTGTTTTACATTTATTATGCACTGAATTTCATTTGATTTCTTATCTACTATACAAATTGGGCTGTAAAGGTTGCATTTCGAGAATGTAGGCAATCTGATTCTTTGACTGGTGTTGGCAGGACTGTGATTCGTGGAAGAAACATCAAGTTAGTTGTGGTAGTAGTGCAATCAACACAAACTGGTAAGTTTATAGTATATAAAGAATGTACAAACAGAATAGACATTTAACTTTTTGTAGCAATGAACAAACCAAAATTACAGAGCAGAGGTAAGAGGAAAGCTAGCTTTAAATCTTCTAATCACTTGATCCATTTTGGTATATTATATACAATCGTTGCCCATTCAGCATATAATGCTAGCTTTCCTCATAGGAGTCATTTAATAACCTAAAAGAGTATTTTTGATGATGATGGATTGCAACCTTTAACGTTTTTGTAGAGTTTTGTGTACATGATATGTTGTTAGTCCTGAGCAGAGTATTATTCCTTTAGATGAGATAAGATATGTAATGTGATAAGGAATCAGTAAGACTCCAAACTTTGTACAGGAGTGTTATGTCTGCTTTCTGATTAGGTTGGTATTGTGTGGAATGTCATGCCTTGAGATAAATCATAAGCCCAGTCCCATGCCCCAAGTTACCTGAAACTTGGAAATGGGTTCAAGTTTTGGAAATGCCACTTTGAAATTTTTAAGAACGGGGAAGTGACAGGTGTATATATATTAAAACACACAGACATGTATATACAAAAGAAGAAATGGACAAAAACAATAGAATTACATGGAAAAGCATCAAACATCATCTATTTGCAAACAACAATTCTCAAGGGTCCCTGGACAACCAAAACTGTGTTGATTTTTCCTAAGCAGCATCGAGAGCCATTCCCTTAGGAGAATGGGGACATCTGGTCAAGGACCAAGATGTGGAACCAGTCCAGCACTGGGCGAACTCAACCTTGAGTTGAGTAGCCATTCTATTGAATGGGGACATCTGGTCAAGGACCAGGATGTGGAACCAGTCCAGCACTGGGGGAACTCAGCCTAGAGCTGAGTGGCCATTCTTTGAATGGAGGCACCTGATCAGTTACCAGGAAGATGAACTAGTCTAGTATTGGGGGACTCAGCCTAGGGCTGAGAGCCATTCTCTGGGAGAATGGAGGCACTTGGTCAGTTACCAAGTATTTGACCTTGAGTCAAATGATGCAGCCTAGGGCTGAGGCACCTGGTCAGTTACCAGGACATCACTATAAGTCCTAGACCGGGTCTGGGCATGTGAGGCACTCCTACCCTTGATCTGTGGGCTTTGTGACCTTCTCCGAGGATTAGCTACCCTTGGTTAAGACACCTAGTACCCGATCTTGGTGGCACATGAAGTGTGAGATAAAAGCATTGGTAATTCTCTCTATTTATGATGATGTACTTTGAGTGGGGATGAAGGACACCAATGACCATTTGTTTTGACCACAAGGCACTTGAAGAAGGCTAAAGGTAAAAGTCAAAAATACATAAGGACCCTTAGACCACTAAGGAGTCAAAGTAAAAGTACAAAAAGATCTTTAGTACCACTAAAGGTAAAAGAATAAAATATTATTATTTTATTCTTTTGAGTTTTTGTCCACATCCAAGTGATTCAAAGGCTATAAAAGAAGATCAACTTCATTTCATTTTACACACACTTGCTCATCATCCAACAGCTGCTCCAAGGAAGAATTTTTCGCTGGTTTTAGGAGAGAAGATTTCTGTTTTGCTCATGCCCTAGCATGGAGGCTTTTCTAGCTAGGGCATCTTCATCATTCCTCCACAATCAACAGTAGTAACTCTAAGCCTGCTAGGGCTTATCTTCTTTCAGTTTCAGCCATCAAATCCAAGCTAGGGTTTGACGCTAGACCACTCTATTTTAACGGCAGCCTCCAGATCACTAACGGGCAGCCTCGGAACCTTCACGGGCAGTCTTTCCTCAGCCCGGGCAGCTTCCTAAATACATAGGCAGGCCGGATCTGTCCTCGGGCAGCTCAGTACAGCGCTCGGGCAGGCTCGGGCAGCCTCAGGAAGATCCGGGCAGATCTTGGTCAAACAGAACTGGCCTCGGGCAGCAAAACAGTGAATCCGGGCAGCAAGAAAAGGTCTCGGGCAGCAGTAGAAGAAGTCTGGGCAATTCTGGGCAGCTTGGGAAACATACAAAGAATTCCGGGCAGCAGAAAAAGATAAATCTGGGCAGTTGCCCTAATCTGAAATTTTCTGTGATATTTATCTTTTTGTGAAAAATTGAATTTGTTCATCTCAGAATTCTGAGATTGAAAACTCAGTCATCTCATTCAAGGGATGAATTACTAATGCTTTGGGGTTTTTGTCCTCTAAATGTTTCCCCGTGAAAAATTCTTGTGTTCAGTGTGTGTGATGTTTTGATGTATCTACTGCACTTGTCTACTGTTATCTTACAGTCTGCAAAATTTTAAAAGAATTCATGCTAATGCTAAAATTCAACAAACTGGCCTCTATTTTTTTGATTGTAAACAATAGAAAACTAAAATTTACCTTTATAGAGTAGGCAACACAATTGAACTACAAGAAGAAAAAGCCACACTAAGTGTTAGATGTCAAGATGATCAAGCTGGACACCCCAGTACATTTAATATGTAATGGTTTCATCATTCATGTGTTTGGGAGTGAGCTGCATGTGGTGCTGAAATTGAAGAATACTCTCCAACTGAATCTGAATCTTTATTCGTATTCAGATGGGCTGAAGCAGTGATACTGGATTTGCACCTGATAGGCTCTACACCTGTTCCAGGGGCATTTCAGTTGCATGCATGCAAGGATTTGCAGTCAGAACGCCTCCATTTGAGGCCCTAGTTGATCGGAGGTGTTTTCAGTTCCTATAAACCCTAGTTACTAGATCTCTGCCTATGGAGGATTTGGATCTGGATCGGGATCCACTCTAGAGGATTTGCTTGAGATTTGTAATATACTACTATTTATGCTTAATAACTATTATGTAGTGTCATGTCCTATTCTGTGTGGGAGTCCCCCCCCTCTCCAGTTCATTCCCGAATCATGCTTCGAGCGAGAGTGCCACCAACCTTCGCTTTGCTCTCTGATCATGCTCTGAGTAGGAGCCTTAAAAGCAGACTTTTGGGTTGCTCCCACCCCAAAGTGTTTCTAGAGAGTGTGCTCCCAAGGGTTTTAGAGTGCTCCTTGACCCCATGGGAAGCAATCCGGGAGTGGTGCTCCTTGGATGTTCTTGAAGAATTTTCTGGGTACTTCTGTGCGTTAAAAACACAGAAGTACACCTCTGCCTAAGCGCTCTTGGCAGAAACCAAAACACCTCCAAACGGTTGGCGATTTTCTTTGGTTTTTTGCTTAGGGGGGAGAGAACAGATGCCTAAGGTTTATTGATGGATTAAAACACTTTCACTCTGTTTTTTCTCATTCTATGACTCTTTTCATTCATCTTTGCTATGGTTTTTAGTGGGCTTCTTGATAGTTGTTGAGAAGCAGAGTTGTGAGAGGTTGGAAGGGGGATTGAAGGCTGCCATAGCTACATTCAGCTGCCATTGGAGCGCTGAAGAGGTAGGCTCTAAGTCATTATGGTTTGTTATTTTACCATGTTGCAAACTTGTATATTTTCTATGTTGAATGTTTTCTTCCCCTACTCTTTCCCATTCCTTCTCCCTCATTCTATTGCAGATAATAGGTTATTCTCAATTTTCAATAGGCATGATGTGTATGTGGCTTATCATTATGCTTTTGTTTTTATTATGATGGTGTTGTTCGAAAATTGAAATACTAATGACGAGGAAGAAGTTGAGTATGGCACTAACCCATACCATGGAGAGGATGAAGAAATAGAAGGGGATGAAGGGTTTGATGAAGTAGTGGTGATGGAAATAAACCCAAAGTGACTCATCTCTGTGGGATTATGCTAGTTGATCATGATCATAAGAAGAGTAAGGCAATTGGAGTGCCAGCAAAACTGCCAACAAAAGATGGAAAAAAATACATGAGTTCAGATGAGGAAGCACAAATTAAATTAAAAAAATCAAGGGTTGAATTTGAGGCCTCATATAGAATGTTTGGTGGTTGATCCTCACCCCCCATGCTAGTGGAATCATAGTTGATAACATCGGCATCGACAAAAAATTGACGAGGGTCTTGAATACAACTTCTCGACAACATCGGCGAAAAAATTGGGAAAAATCAGCAAACCACGGAAAGCATTAAAAAATACAAAATAAATTCATTTTGTTTTCAATTTTTAAACATATAAATCAACAGCAACATCAATTAAACACATTGGCACATAAATATAAGAAAAACACCGATATATATATAAGATGTAGTGGATGCCAAATAAAAAATAATGCATCAAAGTCAATGCTAAATCCTAAACATTGATAGCTGTCCAATCAAGGACTCAAAAGTGGATAACCGATACAAAATGACATCAAATTTATAGATGTATCTCATAATCATGAGCCAAAATCTTGGTGTATCACTTGGCATTTGTATAGGATGATTGAGAGGAGGGGAGTCCAGATAGGTGTATAGTCAGCGGTCCAATAAATGAAAAGGTTTGTCCTCTTAGCTATGTTCATAAGCCCTTTGTGTTTCTCAAGGCTTGTGTTGGAAGTATCTGAGCCATGCCATGAATAAAAACACAAAGCGATTGCAATCTAAACCCCAGATCCATGAGGATGAATGTATACATAGGATGCTAATGTTTTTGTGTCTTCCTATTGAACAGTAGTGTTGCAAAAGCTGAAGGTGGTGGTCACTTAAAGTGTGCAAGACAATAATTGAAGTTATGTTTCTAAGCTAAAAATCTTTGATTTTGATGAGAACAATGGTTTGGGGTTGTCGATGATGGTAAACACCACCTCATTCCCGAACAGTTGCAAAGATAAATAAGTTTAATTTTTTTTTTTAAATCAGCACTTTAATAGGGTCAAAAAGTGCTTGTTGATTCCTTTCTTTATTTGCTGTTTTTTTTCTCGTTTTTTGCCGATTTTTTACAATGCCGAATGTTTGGGGCTGATTTTTAGTTTCAGGGTTTGCAGCGCAAAAAAATGCGATGTTGTCAATTTTTCAACGATTTTATCAACTATGAGTGGAACTTTGCCCATGCATTGAGGGCATAGAACAATATCAGATTTCCTTGACCAAGGTTGTAGGGATGATGTGGATGCAGGAGTGTTCAAGGTTCTCTATGCATTTTACATGCCCCCATTGTAACGCAACTTACATAGGTTCATATACCCATGTGATGATTCATCTCTATGGGATTATGCTAATGTTCCGCCAAGTTTTCGGGAAGCGGGAGCACAGGAGGGAGGAAAACACATTGGGGACGTGTAGAGACCACCCCCAAATTTAGGAAAATTTAGGGGATGGGGGGACATTAAGGTCTTTAAAATTATAAAAGATATATAATTTATATAAATCCTAACATATTAACATATAAATTCCTCATCCCATCACCATTTACATACTAAAACTTAAAAGTAAATAGTAAATACAAAATAGTAAATTCATCATAGTAAACATGGTTGTCAATTCATCATTGATTTATGAATCATTTATCATTTGAGTATTTGAATTTTACATTGATAAATTCTAAATTTATAACACATGCACATCTTCCATTATAAATTTGAATTATAAACATAAACAGTAGATGGAAATTTAAAATTTAAAATCATAAAATTGAATCATAGACATGTCACATAAAGTTTTAAACACCGTCAAATTTAAAGAGTCAAAAGAGTGATGAGACAAAGACTTAGTCTGAGGTCATCAATGATAGTATCTACTTCTAGAGTCACAAGTTAAATTGAAAACTAACAATGTACAATGAACATTGAAAATAAAAGTGGTGAAAAGAAAGTTGAAAGCATCAAAAGAGCATCAAGGAGATAGTTCCATGAACTGGTCCTTTCCATGCATTCATTACATGAATCCAGCAGGACCATCAATGGGAGTGTCACTATCTGAGTCAGAGTTACTCTCATGAGTGACCAATGGCACACCAACCAAACCATGTTTTTGTTTTGTTTTTTAAGTTATGAAAAATAATTGAAAATCACGTGTGGGCATCTAGGCATCCCCCATTTTCGTGAGGGGACACCCAGACGCCCCTCACCTCTCCGGGACGTTCCTTGTGCGTTTCCTTGAGTTTTTGGGAAAAGGGGACGTGGGAAAACGTTTCTCATAGTGTCGCCAAGCCCCCAAAGCGTGGGAAATGAGGGGAGCGTGCCCCTGACCCTGTGAGACGCGTCCTCGTGGAACACTTGATTATGCCAATTGATCATAAGAAGAGTAAAGCGATAGATCATAGGAGTCAAAGCCTGTGATTAAGTGTAAGCAAAAGATGAAAAAAAATACATGAGGTGGTTGATCTCCAACCCCCTATGCTCATGGATTCTCGCCATGCATTCGAGGCATAGAACAATGTCATATTTCCTTGACCAAGGTTGTAGGGATGATGCAGATGCAAAAGTGTTCAAAGTTCTCTATGCCCGTGGCATACAATTCAATGTTTTTCACGCACCCTATTGGCATGAATAGGTACAAGCAGTCAACAATGCACGTAAAGGATATAGGACACTTAGGAATGACAAAGCAAAAACCAGGAGAATCAACAAGGAAAGAGCCAAAATCCATAGTGCTATGGGACAATTTACAAATGATTGGATTGAATATAGGGTATCCATTGTATTTGATGGTTGCACAAATGTTAAAGGTAGACCATTGATAAATGGTTTTGGTGAGATCATCACCACTCCCGATGATGATCTCAAAGAGAGATCGAAACGTCGAGCCTTAAAAAGCACCAATGCAGTTTCCTCCTCCTTTCAAACAAATCACTGCATATGGCTATATTTTTACTGGAATCGTTACAAGCCTGATATTAATATTGCAGAGCCCTTAATTATGACCATTCAAGAGATTGGGCCTTAGAATGCTATTTAAGTCATCATTCATAATGTTGCAATGGGAGCAATCACTGATGATATGTATCCTAACATGTTCTGGTTTGGGTGGTTGGTGCACACATTAAACCTCTTGATGCATGATATTATTAAGTTGAAGGAGAATGATTATAAATGGATTGGTGCATTGTACAAGAAACAGAAGGGTATGATAATATTTATTATCAATCATAGTCATGCCCACTACATTTTTCAGAATCGCTCTTTGTTGGAGCTACTTAAGATTGCAAGAGTAGATTTGCTAGCTATTTCCTCACCTTAAGGGCTTTTTAAAGGGATAATTTGAATGTTCGCCTTTTGAAGGGATAATTTGAATGTTCCACTCCATGTTTTAGCATATGTCCTTATGCCCAAATATTATTCTCCATCTTTGTTGACCTAACTAGTACATAGAATCTACAAACACACACCGTAGAAAAATAATAACAACTACACAAATCTAAACTCTCAATTCCATCTATCTTCTATTGAATATAGAAAGAAGAAAATACACCACAATAGTGCAAAACCAAAAACTTGCTAACAAAGCTAGTGGTGTGCCCCCCATCTCCTTTATAAAATAGGAAGACGAGAGAAGATACAATGTATCTGTTTGCATCCATGAAGTGCTCAAGGTGACCTAGTCAAATCGTAACACCAGTCGAATCACTTTTTGCTTACTAGCTACCTGGATCAGTGTGCTAGGTGTTACCTCCCAATTTGTACCCAAGTGGAAAAGGTCCCAATCCATGGGTACAAACCAAACACAACCTTAGATTGATTGCCATTGTGACCACACAATCAATCCCTTCTCTTTATGCCAACTCTCAAAAGCAAAGGGAGGCTTCCCCAATTAGATAATTTTCTTGAAATGGAGGATTAAACTATAACTTAAGCACAACAAAAATATGAAATATAAATGTGTACTTAAGATACCAGATGAATCCACAACTTATATATATACTTAATTAAATATCTAGATTCAAATGGAAATGTTTCAATAAGATATAACAAGATAAACTAAGAAGCATAAAAGATACAAATTACTAATTCTCAATAAAGATAAAAGGAAAACCAAGCATTAATGTGAATTAATAAAATTAAGAACAAGGTCTAGGGTGAAACCCTAGACCTTGTAAGGAGCACACGGATGTTTGGATACTTAATGAGAGTCTTTAATCACCCTAATAAAAAATGAAACTTAACCACCAATTGAATGAAACTAATTGCAAAAATGAAAGATGTGAATTTAAATCAAAGTTAGAAATATCATGTTGGCAAATAGATTGCCAAGGGTCTAAAAAACAAATTATCGGATTTATCGGGCAAAATGTTGGCAAACATCGACAATATATCAGCAAACTTAAAAAATATTATTCACAGCCTTTTTCGGGCAGGTGATGTTTAGGCAACGACTCATGATATTTTCCAATTTATTGCGATGTTATTGCCCTCAAAAAATCGCCAAAATTTTGAAAAAATCAGACATTGTATCATTTTGTTTTATATCGCGACGTCGGTGATATATTGTGATATTGACGATTTATCGTCGATATTTATAACACTGATTTAAATACTTTAAGCAACTAGATGTTAGGAACTAGGTGATTATGTTCAAAGAATTAGTGGTAAAAACCACTTTTAATGAGTGGTAATAACCACCATGGAATCTTGATGAGCAGTGAGAACCACTATGAACCTTGAATAAATGTATGTTAAAGCTTGCAAAAGAAACTTAAATTATGGAAATTATGGAATTAAAAATGCAGAAATTTAATCAAATTCTAGAATTTAAAAAATGAAAGAATTTTTTTCACAAACACTCAGCTCCCTGCTATTCCTCTTTGGAATCAAAGGAGCTTTCTGACCCCCTGGAATGGACCCCGGGTCGATGGGAAAACCCCCCACCATCTAACCATTGCGCCATTCCATCCAGGTCTATAAAATGAAATAATTAACCCAAGAAATGATATAAACTTAAGATCACTCAGGTTAATGAAATTTCTGCAATATATGTGATTTAACTATGATCTACGCTTGCTGGAAATTACAGAAATGTAGCTACCAACTCAAAAGTAAAAGAATTTAACCCTTAAAACCAAGAAATCAATAGCAAATTTATGTTTTTAAATGCATAAGAAATGTAATTTTTATATCATAGAAATTTAATAATTACTCACTTTAAAGATAAGTAGCTTGAAAGCACAAATGAATGATACAAAATTGAGTATGTAATTAATTTATCTATGAAGTAAAATTCAGATTTATAGGTGTAAGTCTACTTAAATTTTTTCTTTAAGGCACAAAGACTCGAGAAAAGGAAATCTGAAAATTGTGTGATAGGTTTAAAGTTTCAGATTTACCTACTAGATTTAATCCAAGAAAAATATTTAATAAAGGGTTAGTAGATCTAGAATAATTGTGAAATCTAAGAAGGATTTTCCTTTAGGGTTAGTAGATTTCACATCAAAACAAAAAAGGAAAAACAGTTTTGATATTTTAAATATGTGGATGATTGTAAGGAGAAATTAGTGCTAAAGACCAAAGGGCATATGGAGTCATCCAAGACTTACCAAGAGGGCCTTTCTTAAAAAAATCATGGAGAAGGATTTTGCTCCTGGATAACCTCAATCCACTTGTTGTGTTGGAGTAACCTACACAAGATCACAAAGGGAGAGAGTAGATCTCTCCATCCTTTTCCTCTGAGGGTGCACTCTACATGGAAAGGGTTAGTATTGCACAATCCAAATTAAGGCAAAGATGAAAAAAAAAATTCCTTTCAAGTAAAGTACAATGAAAATTATTGTAGAACTTAACATACCATATTCTTCATCCAACAATGTAGCAATAACCTTTCATTGGGCAATCACAAAGGAAAGAAATGGCAATGCTATTGTTATATTACCTCCAAGCTCCAACATGTAGCATGAAGCAAGAAATAAGTCACACATACACAAGTAGATCCCAAGAAATTTTCCTCCAAAGCCTTTAGATTAATATTCAATGAAGCTCTCCAAAAAGTACAAGATAGAAATGAGAGAAGAAGTCTTTTATAGGACTTGAGTCTTAACTTCCTTCTCATTAATTTTTTTTTGTCTAAAACCCTAGATTTATTATAGAACTAAGTAAGCTAGACCTTTTTTTCTTTTGACGTGGTCAAAAAATTAATAAAGTAATGAGGTGGTTCTAACAAACTCTTTGACAAGTCAAAAAGGAGAGGGAGCTTCACTTGGAATGAGGATGATTTGGTTAGAAGAGGGACGAATTGGTTAGACAAGGGGATCTTCTAGAAAATGATGGCAGGTATGGCAAAAAATGTTGCATGGCATGTTAAATGACAGTTATGGATTTGCTAACTTCCTCAATATTTATCATATTTTTTATTATAACCACTTTTTGGAAATCCGACGACCACTTTGCATCTAATGGGGTTGAGATGGCACATCTCTAGGCATTTTGTCCAAACATAACTACTCTCAAGGCTAGGATGTGAGATGTCCAAGTGGCTTGATGGATAGAATCATAGATGTGAGATTGCATAAGAATGTGTTGAGGGTCCAACATCGGAAAGGGGGAATGGTTTTAAAGGGTAATTGAGAAATAGAACCTAAATCAAAGTTTGAGCTCGGGAAAGGCACCTCTAGCTAATTATGTTTTAACCTAAAAACCAACCTATGTTTTAACCCCCAACACACCTTAATAATTATGACCAAGTGCTATAGGAACTCCTAAAAGACTCGAAACTAACTAGGATTGACTTGGCACATGTCCATGGTGGCCCCAAAGTGAGATGTAATAGACCAAGGGCTAAAGAAGCTCCATGACTAGGGCAGTTGTACTAGGACGAGCTCATGGCTTTGGAGGATTTTTATCAAGTGAAAAAACTTTGAAAGATTTAGACTATAAGGATCTAAACTTTTCTCAGGGAATAAAGCTCATGAGGCACTTGCCGAGTACACCAGTCATAGCTGGGGTTATTATACATTATAGACTAGCCCTTTATAAACAATTACAAGTGGTGGCTCACTTTTTACAATATTTGACAACATGACCATGGACAAATAAATGTAATGATGACCATAAGACATTAAAATTTTGCTTGCCAAAGCCTCGCCAGTACAAATTTTTGGTTTACCATCATCTTCAATCCCTACACTAACCCTCGTACAAACTGAGGAGTAACACTTGGTAAATGCGCCTCAATGAGAATTGAACTGGATCATGCATCCCCTTCCATGAGAATTGTGCCCTCTACCTAAATTGGAAACTTACCCATGCAAGTGCCTTAAGCAACCTAGGGCTCTATGCACTGTCTAAGAATGGATCATGCATGCATTCGAAAACTGAACTGAAATATAAACTGAATTGAAGCGAAATCAGAATTGCTAAATTTGGACAACATGTAAATTGAAATTAACTAAAAGTGGCAAAACTGGAAACATACTAAGATAGCCACATGCATGTGTCCTCTACTCTCCTACATAACTATGCATCCCTCACCCTCTGTTGTGCAGAGGGACCAAGACAAATTCCTGCTTTACAATGTGAAATAAATGTGCCCTTACCACTAATATACTTGTTGGCGGATGGTGCCCTTGTACTGTGGAGAAGACCGTTGGAGCTAAACAAGGTAAAAATCCAACAATTTCTCTTAGCGAGGAATGTGTTCTACAAACTTGGTGTTCCCTAAACATCTTGAACTTCCCCTTTGCTAGGGGTTTAGTTAAGATCTATGCAACCTACTAATCTATCTGAACATTCTCTAGAACCACAACTCCCTTTTGAACCTTGTCCTGGAAAAAGTGGTCTTTGATGTCACTGTGCTTGGAGTAGTCATGGAATATTTGATTCTCAAAGAGTCTGATACAACTTTGATTGTCACAATAGACCATAGTAGGATACAACATCTCACCTGTCAACATTACTATCAACTTTCAAGTCAGATGGCTTCACAACTAGCAGTGTTGTTTGTCATGTACGTTGCCTCTCATGAATTCAGTGTCATTGATACCTGCTCTCTGTTGAACCAAGATATCACTCGTAAACCCAAACTGAAGCAACAATTTGAAGTACTTTTCTTGTCACAAGCATTCCCAACCTGGTTAGAATCAACAAACGCACACAACATCAGCTTTCCATCTCCTGCATACCTTAGACCACACTGTATTGTTCCCTTTAAGTAACAGAGCACTTGTTTTGCAGCTACCCATTGATTCTTGAATCTACCGTGCCTTAACCATACTCTTGCTCAAGGTGTTCACTGCAAAACATATATCAGGTCTGGTATTAACTGGATACATCAAACATACAATCTATTGTCTATGCACTGAAGGATCTACCAAGTCTGAATCCAAGTCATCCTCAAATGTCGGATTTGTTATCATAGGAGTAGCTAAGTGTTTACAGCTAGGTTGCGAGGAAGTGCTCCCGCTTTGGAAGCTCAATTCAGGTCGAAGCTAAGTTGAATCACCCTTTCGGTTCCATTCGAGGTCATTTTTTAAGAGTGCGCTTCGGTGCATTTTTTTTTACGCTCCTTGCCTCTGTGTGGAAGTGACGAGGAAGGGATCGCTTCGTCATTGCTTCCTTTCGCTTCCTTCATCGCTTCCCGTAGCTTTCGACCAACATTTAAATTGCTTCCCGTCGATTCGGTCAACTCTTCCCATCATTTTGATCAACGCTTCCCATTGTTTTGGTCAATGCTCCACATCAACCCGCGGAAATGAGAAGGAGAAAGAGGGGTGGGGTCCACGATTGGACTATTGGAGGGAAGGAAAAGGGGTTTGGGGGATAAAGCCCTCTTCTCCACACTCATTCTCACTTTGCTTTGCTTGAGAAGAGAGGAGAGGAGAGGAGAAGATGAGAAGAGGAGAACGCTGCCATCAAGCTTGGGTTTTTCTTGGAGATTGAAGAAGGTTGTCACACTCATTACGATTGGAGAGCCAAATAGGTAGGCTCTAAACACTTTCTTGTTGATTTGCTTTGTGTTTGAAGTTTGAAGTTTGATGATTGATCTATATTTGAATGCTTAGAATCTAGAATCTAGAATGTAGATGTTCCTCTCCTACTCTTTCCCATGCTTCCTCCCTCATTCTATTGTAGGGAAACAAGTTAAATCTCTAGTTCTGCTTCCATCTTCCAACAAACATGATGATGGGTATATGGTTTATTTTGTTGGTTCCATTTGTTATTTTGATGATGGTGATTGGAAACCGGAGGAGGAATGAGGGAGAGGGAGAGGGAGAAGAAGTGGGTAGTGGCACATACCTTGGAGAGGAGGAGAAGGGAGAGGAAGAGGAGGAGGAGGGAAACCAAATGAAAACCAAAGAGGACTCAACACCCTTGTGGAAATATGTCACAAAGAAGGGAGGGAGCAAGGGGGTGGAACCGCCAAATTTGGTTGACCCCCGTTGTAAAAAGACCTACACAGGTTCATATACCCGTGTGAGAAGACATATGTGGGCACATGCCATGTGATGAAAAGAAAACTATAGGAGTTTGTGTTTTGCGCAAATGTGCCATCGACACAAAGAGCCATGTATAAGAATGAAGAATTTGAAGTACAAAACAAATCAAAAGGATCAAGGGTTGACCAGGACTCCTCAAACTCACCGAGAACTAGAGGCCCATCCACCGAAGGTAGGGGATTCTCACCCACGAGGTCATGCAAGACAATACTAGATTTCCTTGACCAAGGTGGTAGGGATGACATGGATGCGAAAGTGTTTCGGTTTCTCTATGCATGTGGCATACCATTCGATGTTCTTCGCTGACCCTATTGGCATGAAATGGTAGAGGCCATCAACATTGCTCCAACAAGACACAAGAGCCTCGAGTATGACAAAGCTAGAACTGTGGGGCTTGACAAGGAAAAAGCCAAGATCCAAAATGCTTTGGGGCAATTCACAAATGCTTGGAATGATTATGGGGTATCAATTATATTAGATGGTTGGACAAATGTAGAAGGCAAGCCATTGATAAATGTTGTTGGTGTGTTTGCTACTACTGCAGTCTTCCTTTCAGCCCATGACTACTCAAATAAATTGAAGATCGACATTAACATTGCAGAACTCCTACTCAAAACCATTGAAGCTATTGGGCCATACAATGTCATCCAAGTCATAACCAATAATGCTGCTAATTGTAAGGCAACGGGAGCAATATTGAAGATAAATACCCCAACATATTTTGGTTTGGGTGTTTGGTTCACACATTGAACCTTTTGATGCATGACATCATTAATTTGAAGGAGAATGATGACCAAGGAAAATTCCATCTGGTCTCTACCACACCTCCGTACCTAAGAAGTAGTGCATCATTCCCAGGTCCTTCATCTCAAACTCTGTGGCAAGCTTCTTCTTTGTTCCTGAATAGTAGAATCATAGGTTTTCCTTCTTCAACATTGTAGTAAAGGTTGGCATCCGCTTTACTCTTGGGAAAGCCCAAGCTCGTCAGAAACTATCTATCTTGCCATACCATGTCCTCGGTACCTGTCTCGAACTGTACCATATATACTTCCTCTTTATGAGGGGAAACATCCGATATCACTCTGAGCATATCCTTGAGATACTAGGGCAAACAATTTGCCACAGATAGAGGCTAAGTGATAATGTCTCTCTATCTGTTCTATAGTCACTCCCTCTGAAGCAGAGTTTTCCTGCTCCCTTTGTAACTGAGCACTATCCTCCCTCTGCATCTTGTACTCTGCATCGGGGCATTTTGCACTGGAGTGACTGGTAGCATTCTCTTATGATGATCTTCTGTGTATCCATCTATGTCGTCTTTCCAGGTCACTGGATACCAAGATCTCAAACTTTGTTGCAAGTTCTCTCTTGCACTCATCTATGAGCTTCTCATCTTCAACCTTGTAGCCAAGGTTGATGTCCCATCACTCTAGGTGATTCTCGATCTCATCATGCTATCCCATGGGTGCCTTCTGAGCCCGTACAAATCCTTCTTCAATCTATGCGCATGTGGTTCTCTGTAGAGAGTCCCGAATTCTGGAGGTTGCTCGATATACACTTCTACTTTGATTACACCATCTGTCTAGTGTAATATCCACCACTAAGGAAGTGTGTCTGGCCACTAGAGAAACGTCTCGTCATATCGACTCCCTCTTTCTGAGAGAACCCTCGCTTTGTAAATCTGTAGTATGCTTGATTTCATAAATCTTCTTGAATGTTATAGCTGAATCATCGTCATTTGTTCTTTGGAACAAGTCTCTCTTGTAGGTGATGGTACACGATCTTTCCTACAAGTCAATTTAGCTGCGTGGTTAGAAACATTTCATAATTTTCAGAACAAATTCTTATGCATAAAGACAAATTCTTAGGTCACACAGTCATGCAACTATCTTAGCCAATGCTTCAACACAACATTCATCCATATCTCGTATTCATACGGTAACTTTCTAGATGCCTTCCATCTCTACCAGAATATTGTTAAGAGCGTGCACTACTCCCAACATGTCAGCAAAGAGGTTTTATTCTAGATAAGCAATAATGGAATGTTGTATAGTACCATAGGCCACTTACCCATTACTTGCATATTAGTATTATTTTGTTCATCAATGCAACTTCTCTAACATGCATAATACACATCCTAAATCTAGGAACATATGTATGTACACAATTGAACAATATCATTTAAGTAATTAGATATACAAGAAATGACAATTCAAATACTTATCTTTGTTTGGTTGTTGGGTGGACTCCCTCTTGATCTTTGCTTCCTTGCAGGAACTACTGGAGTCTCCGACAGTGTGTTCTACTTCATCGTTTGATTCTGAGGACCTGTGCCTTTCTTGCTTATGATCGGGAATGTTGAGCAAGTATTCTACACCGTATATCACTTGTTCTTTGTACTGGAGTAGACTCTGTGTGTCCCTACTTCTGTATCTTAACCAATGCTGAGTTGGATGAGAGGTTCTTCCATATTGATCTTTATTTGTTTTCCGGAGTCCAACTTTGTAGTAGCTTCTCCTACTCCTTTCATGTAATACTGAAAGTCATCTCTAGCTTCACCTTATGAGGTGGAACCTTCTGAATGAACCCTTGTAACTGGTTACCTTCATTTATTACAATACATATTCTTCATCACTTGAAGAATCTTCTTTTGTTCTTTTGCTTGCGGGTTCATCATCTTTTGCGGTGTGAGCATGATGCCTCTTCTTGTTGATTCTCCTGGAGGATCCTTGGTTTCTGGGACACTTTCTTGAATAATGTCCTTTCTCATCACATGTGAAGCACCTAATACTGGAGAGGTCTCTTCTAGGTCCATGATTCCTGTGGGATCTTCTAGACTTCTTGTGATGGTGGTCCTCACTCTTGTTTTGATTCTTCTTGGTATGAGTAGTTAGGGCTTGGTCATCGTTAGTCCCCATCTTTTCTTCTCTTGCTACTAATCGAGCTTCTTCTTGGGTGCATTCTTCCCATAATCTGCTGAATGTGATTAGCTTCTTTCTGGCCAATATTCCTTGAATAAATGAATCCCATGATCTTGGGAGACCATTCAAGGTAGTCATCACATTATCTCCTTCTTTAACAGTGTCTTCAATTGCTTCAAGTTGTTCCTTGATCTCAGCTACTCTTGTGAAGTAAGATTGAATAGTTCCTGAATGTTGAATCTTTACATTCTTGAGTTGGTTCCTCAGAGTCATCTTGTGGTTGATGTTCTTTCCTTCATATAGCTTGGTCAAAGCATCGAACATCTTCTTCGGAGTCTTCAAGGATGATACATGAGGGATGAGGTGATCTTTGATGGAGTTTGCAATAATCCTTTTGGCCTTGATTATGTTCTTCTTGTAATTTTCCTTTGCCTCTTCTCCCTTTGGTTCTGGAACCTCCTCATTGACATACTTGTCCAAGTCATTGTCTTTTAGGACCAGAGAAATTCTATACTTCCATGCTTGAAAGTTATCAGCTCCTTCAAGCTTGTCCTCAAGCTTGGTGTGAACTATCATTGATATGAGAACCTCAAATGGAAATAGCAATGAATTAGATCTTACCAATTTGAGATGCCCAACTTGGTTCTGGAGCTGTCTGACCTAGGGTTTGACAGAGAAACCCTAATTTTTCAAACTTGGAATCTTGAACTTCTGCTTGGATAGAAAGATGCGCCTTCTCAAGGTGAGTTGAGAAATGTACTCCCTTTTCCAATTCTGTGGACATAATTGCAAAATAACTGATGCCCTAGTTTTCCTCTGGCAGTAGTGATAGGGCCAAAAATGAAAATTCTCGGTTTTGAATTCTGCTTCCATAGGAAGATGTGCCCTCCTAGGGCGAGTTGAAATGACCTCCTTTTCAAGCTGATCTGTGGAGGGAAGTGCCCGGAACAGGAAGCCCTACTTTCTCCTGGTGCTAGTAACTGGGTCAACATTGAAACTTCACCAAACTGGATTTTGCTTTCACCAAAAGATGCGCCTCCTTGAGGCGAGGCGAGTTATCCTAGCCCTCTTTTCTTGATGATCTGTGGAGAGAAGACCTTGAAATAGGAAACCCTAGTTTTTTGTTACTGCACAGTGCCTTCTTTCAGAGTGGCTCTGATACCATGTTAGAGTTTGCACTTTAATTCAATTATGTTAGATCTTTAAACTGAAAGATAGACAAGCACAACAATACACAAAAGACACAAGAAATTTCCTCGGGGAAACCATAAAAGAGAAAACCCCGCAACTTTCTCAATAATAGATTCGTCACTAGTACAATATCAAACCAAGATACAAAACCAAAAGATAAGATGTCTTCTGCAACTTCCTTCTTTCTTCTCCAACGAACCTGTCTTTTCTCCTCCTTGGTGCAAACTTGCTTGAGTGAGAGTGATGTACAAATGAGAGAGTGAGCCTCTCTATTTATACTTTATGTGTGACTGACCTAATTTCCCCATTGGGGCTGACTTCCTTAACTGATTGGGACGACTTGTCCCAGGGAGACTCAAAAATACATTTTACATTTATCTTTCGGGGAACTAATGCCCCGACTTACAATGGAGGTTTTACCTCAATATTCTTGCATGACCAAATACAATAATGACATCCCCGAACGGAGGAAAAACATCTCCAACGGAGGTACAATAAAAGTATAATAATATACAAAAGAATCTACGCTACTGGGAATCGCTCTCCCCCCCCTACGAATCGATCCCAATTCGAGCTCCGGACGGAATCGATGAGGAATCGATTCCGGAATCGCGATTCCTCATTGATTCCGTAATTCGCAATTTCCCCTAAAAAAAACGATCCTTGGTTTTTAGGGTTCGATGAGGAATCGACCTGGAATCGATCAATTCCGGGTCGATTCCTCATCGAACCCTAATCGATTCCTCCCTTAAAAATCGAACCCGAAATTGATTCGCGGATTAGGCGGATTCAAGGCAAAAAAATTTCAATTTTTTTAATTTTTTTGGGGTTTTTTTTTATGGGCTAGGTTATTTTGGGCCAATAAAGGGTGACCATTTGGACTCATTCCATTACTCATTTGCTTGATTTGGAAGAGCTTTGAGCTTGGAGTGAGTTTGCTAGTTGTTTGAGAGCTTTGAGCTTTGAGTGGGAGATTGAAGGGAAGAGCTTGCAAGGGAGATTGAAGCTTCGATAGAGACATTCAACCACCATTGAAGAGCTAAAGGTAGGTTCTAAAATCTCATCTTTGTTTGTTTTTGCAATTTTTTTTCACTATGTTAAAAAATGGAAAACTTGCAATGCTCTCTTCTACTCTTTCCAATTTCTTCTTCTCCATCATTCTATTGCAGGGAACAAGTGACTCTCATCTTGAATCAAGAAACATGATGGGTATGTGGTTTTATTTTTTCATTCCACTTCTTCTCATTATGATGGTGTTGGGAAGTAGATATGGTGGTGGTAGTGATGAGGGGGAAGAGGTAGAGAGTGATGCATACCAAGGAGAAGAGGAGGAAGGGGAAGAGGGTGATGTGGGGCAAAAACAAAAAGACACAACACCTTTGTGGAAGTATGTGACAAGGCAAGGGGGAGGGAGAGGGGGTGGAACCACAAAGTTTGCATGCCCCCATTGTGGGAAAACATACACAGGTTCATATACCCGGGTGAGAAAGCATTTGTGTGGGTTTATGCCATGCGATGTAGGTAAGTCTCATGGAGTCAAAACTTGTGACAAAGTGGGAGCTAAAGAGAGAAGCAAATATAGGATGGAAGAAGAGGCTACTCAAAACAACTCCAAGAAATCGAGGGTTGATTCTGAATCCCCACAGAGAATGTTTGGTAGTGGAGTTGGATCATCATCAGCTCGATCGGGAGCCTCATCTCCCCATGGAGTCTCACCTATACAAAGAACATTATTCGATTTCCTTGACCAAGGTTGTAGAGATGATGTGGATTCAAAAGTTTATAGGTTTCTCTATGCATATGGTGTGCCATTCAATGTTCTTCGCTCACCCTATTGGCATGAAATGGTACAAGCCATCAATGGTGGCCCTCAAGGATACAGAAGCCCTGGGTATGAGAAAGCTAGAACCGTGGGACTTGACAGGGAAAGAGCCAAAATCAATAGTGCTCTTGGAAAGTTCACAAATGATTGGTCCAACTATGGGGTATCCATTGTATCTGATGGGTGGACAAATGTTAAAGGCAAGCCATTGATAAATATTCTTGGCGTTTCTACTAGCGGTGTAGTCTTCCTTTCAGCCCATGACTACCCAGATCGCTACAAGACCGCTATTAATATTGCACAACCTTTACTTAAAAACCATTCAGGAGATTGGGCCATACAATGTCATTCAAGTCATCACTGATAATGCTGCTAATTGTAAGGCAGTAGGAGCAATCATTATGGATAAGTATCCCAACATATTTTGGTCAGGGTGTTTGGTTGACACATTGAACCTTTTGATGCATGATATTGTTAAGATGAAGGACCCTAATTACCGATGGATTGGTGCCTTGTACAAGAGAGGTAAGAAAATGATCAAATTTATTACCAATCATAGCATGGCCCACCACATTTTTCGCAATCACTCTAAGTTGGAGCTATTGAAGATTGCAAAGACTAGATTTGCTAGCTACTGCCTCACCTTTAGGAGGCTTTTGAAGGTAAGAGAGGCATTGGCTGGTATGGTCTCAAGTGATCCATGGCAAGAATTGAAAGACAGAGCTGCAAATGCATCAGATAGAAGTGACTTTCAGGAGGTGGAGGACACCGTTCTTGAAGGTCATTTCTGGTCACAGGTTAGGTATGTTCTGCAGTTCACCAAGCCAGTTTATAACATGATTCGTTTTGCAGATACAGATCAGCCGGTGATTGGGGAGATATATGAGTAGATGGATAGCATGCTTGGTATAATCAAAGACATTGTTGAGCAAAAAGATGCAATCTTGTATGACCATATTCATAAACATGTGGTCAAAAGGTGGGATAATCTAAATGTTCCACTCCATGCCCTTGCATATGTCCTCACCCCAAAATACTATTCTCCAATTTGGTTGGCCAACCTGCACCTGGGGGTGTAGTTAGGAGAAAACCCCACACAGATCCAGAGGTTGTTGTTGGGTATATGCAAGCATTAGACAAGTTGGTCCTTGATGAGGAAGAGTGTGCTCAAGTACGGAGTGAATTGAGCGAATACATAAGTGAGCATGGACGCTTTGGTTCCCTGTTTGCAACCAAAGATCGAGACAGATTGGATCCTATCCTTTGGTGGAACATGCATTGCTCTGGAGCCACATATTTGCATAAATTGGTGGTGAGGGTACTATCACAGGTTGTTAATAGCTCTTCTGCAGAGAGGTGTTGGAGCACCTACAACTTCATCCACAGTGTAAAGAGAAACAGTCTGAATGTAGATCACGCAGAAAGCTTGGTTTATGTGCACTACAACTTGAGGTTGTTGTCCCATTATTGTGAGGCGGCCAAGAATGATAGAACATTTGTGACTTGGGACAACAATCCAAAGGAGGCTAATGTGGAGGATGGAGCCATAGCATTAGAGCGCTTGGAGGTTGAACTATTGGGTGATCATGATGATCCAATTCAGACTACCCATACAGAGATGCCACCCCCAAGCAGAAGCAGCTTTCCGGATGCAGGAGTTTTGCCTTTAGCTTCACAACGTCCAAGTTCAGCCCGTGGGGGCCATTCATCTTTTTCTCATGTTCCACGATCACTTCCACCAGCACCTATTCCACCTAGAACACGAGAAAAGAAATTGGAAGTTACTCGTGGCAAGCAGAAAGCTTAGTAGATTCATAGTACTTTGTAGTTTGTATTTCATTTTCATGTTTATTTTGGTGGTTGGCCTATTTTGTAAACATTATGGCCTAGTTTGATGGAAAATATTATATGTTGAAATTTGAAGGTTGATGTTGTTGATGATTGATGATTGATGATTTGATGATGATCATTTAATGACAATGTTATAAGTTATAGCTCCTAGAATCTAGAAGACTAGATGATTAATGTTATATCAATGTGTACTAAATGGTTATATGAATATCTAGATTCTATGTTTTGATGTTTTCTATAGCTAATTTGGCATAATACATGTTTTTTTTAATTTATATGCATCAAAATATATTAAAATATATATCATATAAAAAACGCTCCCGAAACGCTCCTGAAACGGAAGCTTTTGAAAATTTCGCTTTTCGCTCCCGCTCCCGCTCCCCGCTCCCGCTCCCCGCTCCCCACTTCGTTCTCGCTCCCAACAGCGTAGAAAAGAATATCTTCCGAAGATACATTTACAACAACATTCACGACCTCCATCAGCATCGGTGAAGGGGGGTCGTGCAGGAGCGAGTCTTGGACGTGGCTTAGCATTGGTGGCTATTGGGGATGATAATCCCACTCCCATTGTTCATAGAGCACGGGAAAAGAAAATAGAAATTTCTCGTGGCAAGAGTAAGCATCCATAAAATCTACTTTTCTTGTCTTTTCTTGTTTACAGTCGTTTCAAGTTTCTGCACTATTGACTCTTTTAGATTTATTATGGTATATTTTGTAAACATTACATGGCAATTCAAGTTTGAAGTTTGAAGTTGAACCTACCTTTGAAGTTCAGTATTTGCAACTTTGCATGATTAAGTCATTGACTGCATAAAAGCATATTATAACTCTTTGGTAATGAATATGATGCTTTGTGAATTGTTTCAACTTTCATTTCATGGTTGATGTACTCTGTTATAGACTATAGTTTGGTTACAAGTACTAGTGATGACAAAATGTTATATATTGAAAATTTGAAGCTTTAAGGTTGATGTTATGGAATCATGGATACTGGACCTATGGTTGACAAATTCAATACTAGATAATTGGTGAATGCTGTTATATGGTATTATGGTTTATTTCATGTTTTTATGCTTTCCGTAACTAATTCAACATTCTACTTGCATTTGTTGACATATATGCATCAAAATATATAAAAAATATATATTATATAAAAACCTCTTCCGAAACGCTTCCAAACTGGAAGCTTTTGAAAATTTCACTTTTCACTCCCGCTCCCAATTAACCTTGGTTTACAGTACATCATATCAAATCTCTCCAAAATCATCGCTGCATACTTACATTGTCTGAGGAACACCTCACCTGAACTTTGTCACACCTCTGGACACAAGAAGTAGTGCGTCAATCCAATGTCTTTCATCTCGAACTTACGTGCCAACTCTTCCTTGCACCCTCTTATGAGCTTCCTAGAACTCCTTGTAAGTATCAGGTCATTTCCATACAAGACCAAAAAAGGTAGATCAGATTATTAAATAAAAATAAAGATTGGGATCTGCAGAAGTTTTAGTGAAGCCCAAAACTTACACTTCTATTGGAGATGTCTGCATATATTTTTCATGTTTGATCTCCCTTTGTCTGATGTGAATTATCCTATCTAAGTGACATGCTGCTTCATGTTCTAAAATGATTGACCTGCAAACACACACAAAAATTGACAAGATTAGGGTTCTTCAACAAATCTATGGGATTCATGCTCCAGTGATTACAGTAATAGAAGAAATAATTAGTTATTCATTGCTATTTTCATATTGTTTGATGATTAAGAAAATAGAAGAGAAGATGAGAACATATACAAATATGAATGTTGAGGAACTCATGCTTTGTTCAGATAATAATCACTGTTTCATCCAAAGACTGCCCCATGAAGAGGGGCAGTCTTTGGATGAAACGGTGATTATTACCACTATCTAAACCTTTTTGATTTCATTGGTGCAACTATTGTGGATTTTATCTGTAAAAGTTCTACTTTTGTCAAATGTATTTCATTTTTTATAGTGAATATTTGATGCAATTTGATGCACAGATGATGTGAATGAAGATCGTCTGGTAGCACTTAGGAAGCGGGCAGAAGTCGATACAAAGTGTTTTTTCATTTTTGTTAGGCAGGATGCATCGGAATTAAATCGGTCTCTCAAAAGGTATTCAAACCTCCTTTACCATATATCATGTCACAGTTGAGAAATCTCTTTTCTTATGCTGCTGTTTTCACGGTGGATTTTGCAGACTAGGCAGTATATTTTTAGAGCTATCAAATACTTACTGCAGAGAGGAAGGACGAAGGATTAAACTCCGCATTGAAAAGAAGAACTTTAACTCAATTGAATTGAATGTTCGCTACAATTTCAAGGTATGAGTCTACTCTTTGTGTTGCTTTACAACATGGCCGTTATTGGTAATATAGCTGTTAATTTGTTCAATTGCCTGTGTTGCTGGAAACACTGGGAGGGGAGGACTGAAACCCTGTGTATCAGAGTTCGATATGGAAGGGGTAACCACTGGGTACACCATAGAAATGTTTCAGTGCCATATGCGATTTTTGAAAACACCATTCCAGTTTTGGAAATGGGAACCTCACATTTTTTTGCCAAACTGTGAAACATTCAAGATTCCCAAAATGTTTCAAGGGTGTAGGTCTGCTGAAGAAATTCTGCCTTTAAACTGCCTGCTGGTTTATGTCAGTTTTTGGTGGTTTTCACCTACAGCCGGTTTTGCATTGGCTGTAGGTTACTTATTGCAAAGTGACTTGAACAATAAACACACAATTTAAAAGCTACTAACAGGCTGCAAATTAATTCAACAACATTCACACACGAAAAATGTACTCAGTGATTTTTGGCCAAATCGAGCCCTGGAAAAACCCCCACGGGGAAAACCAGTTGAGAGAGAGAGATGTTTATTATTTCTTCAGCATGATAATTTAACAGCATTATAAAAGCAAATACAACTTATCTCCACAATAACTGCACCCCAGACTGCCTTGATTTCTGTGCACAACAGCTGCCTAGAAATGTGTGCAGAATCTTCTCGGTTTCTGTGCAGATGATTGCATGAATTCTGAGCTGTATTCTCCTCCTCGATTTTAGTGCCAAACCACCCTAAAAATCAGAGCAGAAACTATCTCGATTTCTGTGCATTTGTTAGCTTCAAATCTTGACTGAAATGACTGCTGTACGGTTCTGAACAGTACCAGTCATTTCCAGAAATTCGTACAGGAGTATATCCCTTGAATGCTTGCTGGAAAAACCACAGGATATGTGCTGGGTTGGAGTCTCGATATCTGTGCCACGTTTTTAGTGTGAAGCAGTCTCAAAAACAGAACCCAGAAAACCTCGACCTGCGAGCTATGGATATGGTCTCTGCTGCACGGTATCACCACAAGTTTTATTGCTGAAGATAACAGCTGCTGTCACCATTCATTATGTTGATAATAAATGCCACACTGTGCCTCGAACTCTGAGCTAATACTGGAACCCATACCTGGAAACTGTGCCTCATGCTGGTGTCCTTTCAGCTCTGTCTCGACCTCTCCTTCTTGTGTTCTCTCATTCTCAAATTCAACAATGAATTAGGTATTCAAGCCTCCCTCCTTTTTGTCCAATCCCTAAAAGGGAATCTTAATCCAATGGTTGAGATGAAATCAAATCAATGGCTAAGATTATATGTGAGCAAAAGTCTCATTAATTAAATCACTTAATTAATTAAATGCTCACCCACTTTATAACTTTAGACAAAAGTGACTTTAAAACATAAAGTCTCATTAATTGGTAATTAATGTGAGGGTCCCACTTCCCCCTCTTTAGTGACTTAGGCTAGGAGTCACTAGGGGAACACATATCAAGGTACAAAAACTAACATCTGCCGTCCGCTTTTTCGGCCAGAAAAGGTAGAAATTTAGAAAAACATTTAGAAGAAACAAACAAAACCCTAAAAGCAATCCCATAAACCAATGTTGCAAATATCAGCAACCATAATCTTGGACCTGAAAAGCTTGGAAAAGTCAGAAATATTGGGAGAGATTGGAGATATTTGTAACAGTGCCATAAATACCCTGGTTGGTATTTAACTATAAAGATTAGTTCTTAAAGTTAAAGTGAGACCACTATTTCAGGATGTTTGGTGGTGGATTCAGCACCACTAGCCCTCATGCGTAGAAAGTAGAATTGGGGGTGTTTTTCAACTTTCCCTATACTTAACAGCTTTTTCAGTGCTCTAGACCATACCTGCTACACCCCATGAACCACATAGATGTTCAAACACTAGTGATTTGATTGTAGTATGATCATGATGATATTTGTACCATAGAGGCCATTTAAAGCCTCACTGATCATGTTTCATGGTATTTCCAATTTTGAAATTCATGAATGTTATTCTGAATTTGTTGTCTCTTGGTTTTTCCCCACAATATCGTGTTGTGTTTTACTTCAGTGCATAGACAATTGATTGGATTTTTGATGTATCTGGTTAATACCAGACCTGATATATGTTTTGCAGTGAACACATTGAGCAAGAGTATGGTTAAGCCACGGTAGAAGAACCATATATATATTTGTGTGTGTGTTCTGTTTCCCCACCATATTGTATATATACGTATATGTGTGTATGCGCTTGTGCCCTGTTTCCTTGCCATATCATATCCATCCTTTTCTCATATCCATTCCCTATCTCCATATCCGTATTTCAGTGCTACTTAGTTCAATGCAAATGCTACTGTCAATAATAGCATCAAAGTATGTTGAAGGCAAATCCATGGTAGAAATGATGAGGAAGATGAGTTTTCATCTTGGTAGCTTCAATTTGTAATGCACAAAACTCAGCTTAACATTATTGACAGTCTGTATTTCGTTTTTGTTCCTCTGAGCAAACCTAATTTTACTCTTAGGGTTTTTAAACTTCCCAACTTGAGCTATTCTAGGTTCTTTTGGATTCAGAGGAATGCTCCATTAAGGGTAATTGATACAAAACCTGAAAATATGTGTTTATATATGAAACATGCAAAGAGTTTATTTCACAGTTCACTGCTTTCCAAAATAAACCTGTAATTTTTTTTTTTTTATATCATCTTCCACTTTGCTAAATTGACTTGCTGTATTTTCTAGTACCATTGATGTACTTTGATCACATCAATAAAATTCCTTTCTTTCTTTGATGTCCAATCCATGGTAGAAATGATGAGGAAGATGAGTTTTCATCTTGGTAGCTTCAATTTGTAATGCACAAAACTCAACTTAAAATTACTGGTAGTCTGTATTTCGTTTTTGTTCCTCTGAGCAAACCTAATTTTACTCCTAGGGTTTTTAAACTTCCCAACTTGAGCTATTCTAGGTTCTTTTGGATTCAGAGGTAATTTTACAGGAAGAATATGTAATAAAAAAATCCAATACAGCTCCATCATGAAAGTATACTTGAACTGTGAACTGTGTTATCAGAACCAGATCGGTTTTTCCAAAACTAGCCGTTTTACAGGCCTAACCGGTCCAAATCATGGCCCTGAACCAGAAATGCCTGAACCGGCCGGGTTTGTGCAGAACTGGTTGGTTTTGTACAAGTTTGCTTGCCACTGGTGGGATGATGATTTTGACCATGAAAATAAGAAATAAAATAAAAAGGTTAAAACAAGACACCAAAACTAACCCCAGACCCTAGTAAATAATGGTAATATTAAGTTCTTACAGTAAAAGGATAGAAAATGAAAATGTAATCGTTTTATTTCATTTTCTATCCTTGTCTGAAATAAAAGGATCCAAGGATAGAAAATGAAATAAAAGGATTACATTTTCATTTTGAGTCCTTTTACTTCAATTTTTAACATTACCATTAGTTTTTTCAGGATGTTTGAGTGGTTCCAACCTCATCGGACTTCATATGCAAAAAGTATGATTTTAGATCCCATTCAGAATTCAACAAACTTAACAGCTTTCAGGATTGCAACATTTCCACTGGATTATATCATGTATGAGGTATGGGATTGGCATTTAACCAAGTGCATCAACCCCTCTCTGTAAGTCGAAGTTGGTGGTGCTGATTCTTGAACTCCTCTGTCATGACCTTAGTAAAAATGTACCCTTCACTTGAGCAAAATCACTTAGTACAGAGTTACCGGAATTGCCCCCACCTGCTAAGGTTCTGTACCGGAATCTAGGAAAAATCAGAAAATCAGTTTGGAAATGATTCTTCATTGGAGGGATTCAGTTTTAGTTTTAGGAATCTTCATTTGAATCAGGAATCAGTTTCTTCATTTGGTACTGGATCCCCTTTAAAAAAAAAAAAAATTTAAGATGAAAAAAACCACAAAATTGAGGAAATAAAGCCCATGGGAGAGCCTATTGACCCCACACTTATTACTCCAACGCGCGGGAGAGCTTACCATTACAGTCACACAAATTACCATCATAGTCATACAGTGTTCTCCGTGTTAGTTTACTGTTGTTTATTGTTTCAATCATTCAATGTTGTTGCTTGGTAATTAGTAGTTTACTGTTTAATAGTATTTAGTTTTTAGTTTTTAGTTTTCCTGTTTGGCGTTTGGGTGTCTTGGCTAAAGATTGTGCATTTCCTGTGCATGACAACAAGCATACACAGCAGTCCTGTGCTGTGTATGCTTGCTGGCATGCACAGGCTCCCTGTGTATGCCAACAGGGCACACACAGGCCTGTTCAGGCCTGCCGACAAAGCCTGTGTGTGCCCTGTTGGCATACACATGGAGCCTTAAATAATAAATATTAATAACATAATTTATTATCATGATGTATCAGTTTTTCAATATGATTACAGATTATATGTTTAGTATCATTTGACAATTGAGTCTTTAGATGTATGTAATATCTTACATGTAAGATGATTCATGAATTGATGAATGATGTATGATGTATGATGTTACATGTAAGATGTTAAATGTTAATGTATGAATCCTTGTAGATGTATGATATTGATCATTGATGAATCATTGAATCATGATTGATGTTAGATGTATGAATCTATGATGCATTTCTTTTATATTTTGTTATTTTCATTATAAATTAAAATTTTAAAAATATAAATATAAAATAGATATTTATAAAAAAAATTAGGGTTAGGGTTCTGATTCCCCGATTCCTATTTTCAAGATGAGTGCCGAATCTGCACCGGATTCTTCAGCCAATTCCGACCGCACCTGCGATTCTTGTAACCTTGCTTATTAGGCATGGAAATTTTTTTCTACCTTATTTTAATCCTTGGATTAGGAAGTTTCATCAAAATTGGAGGGTGTTGAGTTTCCTCAGCCTAGAGGAGGGGGGCTGAGGGTGGTATTGATGAATAGGATCCCAATATATGCAATGATTTTGATGATATATAGGTATTTGTTGTAGCATGACGTTTTTTGGACTCTAGAGGCCATTTAGAGCCTCGTTGTTTTTGTATTTTGGGATAGATATGGATTGTACTTGGTGCTAGTTTAGTTATATGCACCCTTACTTGTTATATGCATGAGAAAGCTTTGCATGTTTGTGTTTAATGGTTGGATGTACATGAATATATTTATTTTTATCAATTTTGAATATTTTAATATTTTATGTATTTTTTGCTCAGTTTTTTTTTTATCCGGTTCCCAGTTTTTGGGGTCCACCTGTTCAGTGATATGTCCGGTTCTGATAACATTTCCTGTGAATTCACTTCTTGAAAAATTCGCCCTTAGTTTATAATACTTTATATCTATAGATGTATTCAAGAATTTCTTTTGTTTCAATAATTTTTTGAGGTCATTGGGCTGTTTGTTTTTTGGATTTATAAGTCCAAGAGTATCAAATACATGAAGTATATTATCAAAGACAAGCAAAAGTAAGTTGAGTGTACTGTATCCATACTGTGGAAAATTTGCTGCATTTGCTGTTGAAATTCCATAGACCAAGGGCCAATATGGCAGTATATTGCTACTATGCAAATCACTGCACAGAGGGGGTCTCTTGTCCCACAAGCAAGCAGGTATCATACATCACTTCGGCTTTTGGCTAGGCTGTGACCTTAAATTAAAGTATTACTTTTTTTTCTTTTTTTTTTCCTTGGAAAAATTCGTAATTTTATTCAAAAAGAGGAACAAAATTACATTCTGCACATGTAATAGAATCACTAAGATCCCTACATTATCACATATTACAGAATTAAAGTATTACTATAAACAGTTGGATACACAATGTTTGGCATCTTGGAGTAGTTCCTATGACCTAAAAATTTCCTCTCCTCTTTCCTCTGTTTTATTACTTTTTTCTTCAGAAAAATATCATAATTTTCATTCATTGAAGACAGAAAAATTCATATTGTATATGCTGTTTGCATTTCGAGATCCTCCCCCAGAATGATCTTACATCAAATAAATCCAAGATGTCATGTCAAAAATCAGATTATTATCCCATAGTAAGCCTTCACACAGGCGTTCACATACCAATCAGAATAATATAAAAAATATACCACAAAATGTTTGGAAGTCCATAAAAAAAGCAGTCTGATCAGAATCATACTAAGACTATTGCAGTCCTCCAGATTGAAACAGAGCCAAGGTCTATATAGAAAGAATCACTATCTGATAAAAATAGAGAAAGCCAGATCAGAATGGGTAAGGAATAGTATGGACAGAAGACGGTCCCTTTCTTGCTCAACAGATGCCAAGAACCTACTTCCAGTTGAAGGCCTTCTTTTGAGAGAACATCTGCATCCACATTGCACTCTCTGCTCCCCCCTGACTTGCCCCATCAAAACAGGCCTAGGCCTCAATTCAATCAATTTGTTCTTGCCTAATAGATCATGAGCGTTTGACCTTAGGATAAGATTTAAAGTTATAAAGATCGACTTACTCTAGGCTGCACGTTGAATATGCAGTATGCTACTGTCCTAAATAATGCTTGCATTTTGAGCTAGCTGTTCTCCCCATGCTACAATTATAGGAAGAGCCTTGTAACCTTTTAGCTTTGGCTTGGATAGCCAGTTTTTGAGAGAATCAACAATTCTCCCTCCATGCCAACCATCTTTCAATCCAATTACATACACCATTTCCCTCTATACTTGACCTGTAAATTCACTATAAATAAGCAAGTGGCATATATTTTTTTCTACTTGGCCCCTACCTATTTCCCTTGTGGAGTACCTCCTATGTGACAGTTTCTTTCTAATGGCTAGTGTGTTGAAATTTGTAGTGAGGAAGGTTTTCTACATTGCTTGGTGTCTAGGCATGTAGAAAGGACCTAGGTGACTTTCATAGTAATTAACTTTAGAGTTATAAAGTTAATGTGAGATTTTATTAAAGTTGTGAGTGAAAATGATTTTTATTTCTTAAAGTGTAATTTGTCTCACCCATTGAAAGTGAAGAGTCACTTGGGAAGGAAGAGACAAAGTCACTTTTGAAAGTGAATAGACAAAGTCACTCTCATAATTAATAAAAATAGAAGTAGGAGAGTTTAGACTTACACATTCCAAGAGAGAGCTTTGGAGGGTGGGAAAGGCACGATTCCCAAGAGAGAGAGAGAGAGAGAGAGAGAGAGAGAGAGAGAGAGAGAGAGTTTGATCTGGAGGAGAAGAGGGGCAGCAAGGAGGATTGGCATGCATCCCAAGGAGAGGGGCATGCATTCCAAGGATAAATCTCCGTATTAAATGCAGTCCATACAACTGAGCATTTAATGCAGTCCGTACAGCCATAAGACAGTTTTGTACAGCAGATGGGGGCACAGATTTTGAGGCACTACTTCTGAGGTAAATCTGCACTGTTTTTACCTGTTGCTGGGCACTGTTTTCAAGGGTACTGTTACAACATTTAATTAGTGACAGTTCTGTACAGTTTGACTGCTTATTGCTGCACAGAAATTGAGGGCACTGATTTCTAAGTGGTTGGACTGTGTACTTGATAAAAGTATAGAGAATTTAATGTTGAAAAATGCTGCTGTAACTTTTGTGTATTATTTCTTCCCAGCTGATAATAAAATCTCTCTTGTGGACTGGTTTTCCCCTATGGGGTTTTTTCCAGGGTCTTAGGACCAAAATATACTGTGTCAAAAATTGTGATTTGAAGTCTGTTGTTTCAAGTTTATTTTCACTGCTAAAAGTATACTTAGTACTGTATATCAACTTACTGTTCATGAAAATGTATGCCAGTGAAATGTGGTCGTTTTCCATGCCTTTAGAAGTCTGATATTAGAGTTGTACTAAGTATTATGGGCTGAGTTAAGCTCAGATTTTAACATGGTATCAAAGCTAGGGCTCTGAGTGATTCAATGGACTGTTTTGTGGCAGCTGTGTGTACAAGAGTATTGCTGGTTAGTACAGCTGAGTGTGATTTTTTTGGCACAGTTGAGCAGAATTTCTTGGTTTGTGTTTAAAACTGGAAATTTTGTAGTTGTACGGTTATGCATCTAGCCATATGATGGGAATTCAAGAAGTGTTCCTTAGAGTTTCAGAGATAGGCTCATGCATGCAATGGAGGGAGTTGGATGGGTTGGATTCTAACTCGAGTCAGGAGGTTCTCTAAAGGTGGCAGGAGGGATGCTTGTACTAGAGCTGAAAGATTTGCCCTCGGTATCAGCTCTAAAGGATGAGGAATATTGCGTGGTGTTCCGAGATGGATAGAGGCTTCTATATTCAGAGGGATCGACCTCAGATGCAACGGTGAGGCATGGAGTTAGATAAGGAAAGTTGTACAGATTGCTGGGCAAGCCTGTAGGTGGATCCAGGGAGATCTTGGATGCAGTATCAGTGTCAAAGACAGAGGGAGAGCGAGATGCTCCGGAGATTGAGGTGGTACCGAGTATTTGGTCTTCGATTTAGGGAAGATGGGCGAGAGGCTTCTTTCAGTACTGTCAGAGGAGATGACATTGCAGGATACTCAGGAGTGTAAGACTCCTTGGAGCATGTGTGATTGGCACAGATTTCAAGCATGTGGTTCAGGGCAGGTAGTGAGACAGGATCCAGAGCTAGAGGGAGCTGCTCAATCGGACAGCGTGAAGATCTTGGAGACAGATCCAGGTGGAGGATGTGCCAGAAGTACCTCCCTCGCTAAGAGGGAGTGTTGAAATTTGTAGCGAGGAAGGTTTTCTACATTGTTTGGTGTCTAGCCATGTAGAAAGGACCTAGGTGATTCTCCTAGTCATTAACTTTAGAGTTATAAAGTTAATGTGAGTTTTTATTAAAGTTGTGAGTGAAAATGATTTTTATTTCATAATGTGTAATTTGTCTCACCCATGGAAAGTGAAGAGTCACTTGGGAAGGAAGAGACAAAGTCATTCTCACAATTAATAAAAAGAGAAGTAGGAGAATTTAGACATACAGATTCCAAGAGAGAGTTTTGGAGAGTGGCAGAGGCACGATTTCCAAGAGAGAGGGAGAGTTTGAGCTGGAGGGAGGAGAAGAGGGGCAACAAGGAGGATTGGCATGCATCCCAAGAAGAGGGGGCATGCATCCCAAGAAGAAATATCAGCATTAAATGCAGTCCATACAACTGAGCATTTAATGCAGTCCATACAACTGAGCATTTAATGCAGTCCATACATCCATAAGACAGTTTTGTACAACAGATTGGGGCACAGAAATTGAGGCATGTTAGGAACAGATTTTGAGGCTGAGTTGCACGGATTTCGAGACACTACTGTTGAGGTAAATCCGTACTTGTTTTACCTGTTGCTGGGCACTGTTTTCAAGGGTACTGTTAGAACATTTAATTAGTGACAATTCCGTATAGTTTGACTACTTATTGCTGCACAAAATTCGAGGGCACTGATTTCTAGGAGGTTGGACTATGTACCTGAGAAAAGTATAGAGAATTTAATGTTGAAAAATGCTGCTATAACTTCTGTGTATTATTTCTTCTAGCTCATAATAAAATCTCTCTTGTGGACTGGTTTTCCCCAAAGTCACCTGATTCGAATTCGTGTTCGAGTTTGGCGACTTTGAAATTCGTCAAAAATTCGGCAATGAAAATTTTGGTGATAAAATTTGACATTAAATTCTCGAGACTATATATATATATATATTTAGTATTTTTAATTTTTTAGTAATCTTAGTATTAGTATTAGTACGGGTTCTAGTTATGCTAATATTAATATTAGTTTTAACAATCTTAGTGTTAATATTAATTATGATTTTAGTATAATCGTAGTATTAATAATGATAATATTAATTAGATCTTTTAATATTAATAATAATATCTTTAAGTATAAGATTATTAATATTATTATAGCTAGCCTCATAACTATTATAAATTATTATAGATTAATAATAATTATTAATAAGATTATTAATAGCGTTTACAGATAAATAATAATGTAAACAATAAAGTATAAACCTAGAAACAATAACATAAATTAACCTAACAATAATAAAATAATTGAATCTAAAAAAAACCCTAGTTCAAAGTCGGCCCGAAAGAATGATGGAGACAAATTTGTTGACAAACGCACTGATACTCCCATTTAAATAGTATGTTTGTCAAAACGGCTTGCCACGGGCCCTCAAACCAGTTTTCCCACGAACCGGTTTGTCACAAACTGTTGAATAGTAAATTTCGACTTCGACTTTCAAGTGCAGAGGCCGGAGAAGAGCACGACCGTCAATGGCAAGCTCTGCTTCAGTTCTGGTCTAGTCGGTTGAAGCAAAAACTCGCATGATTTTTATTTTTTCTCACAGCGTTGGGCGATTTAGCCACGGCAGGGCGGCTATGAAGTTTTGTGTGGGTTGGCAATCTAGTGGTAAATGGAAAGGATGGAATTCAGCGAACTTAACCGTTTAAATTCGGCCTCCCATAAAATTCGATGAATTTCGATTTTCATGCTGGAAAATCGGCGAATGCAGTGACTTAGGTTTTCCCCTATGGGGTTTTCTCTAGGGTCTTAGGACCAAAATATACTGTGTCAAAAATGTGATTTACAGTCTGCTGTTTCAAGTTTATTTTCGCTGCTAAAAGTATACTTAGTACTGTATATCAGTTTACTGTTCATGAAAATGTATGCCAGTGAAATGTGCTTGTTTTGCATGCCTTAAGAAGTCTGATATCAAAGTTCTACTAAGTATTATGGTCCGAGTTAATATTTTGGATTTCAAAGGAGATCTAATTTTCCAAAGTGCTTTCCACCACCATTAGACGTCATCTACCCTCTCATACTTGCATAAGGACTTGTAGCCTAGCCTGGGAGTATAAAGTCCCAAAGCAGGATTCTTAGATGATGTCACGAAACCAACTTGTCTGCAAAAACCTTTATCTCACATGACTGGACCTGAGGGTGGCTTTGTAGTTGCCTCAGATTTCCCCTTCCCTCCTGAGGATACCCATAAGAGTTGTTGATTTCCATTCTTGTTGCCGAATGTAGTTAATACTGGATAGGCAACTTGACCTATATTATAGAATCATAGATAGCTTTGTTATGGAGAATATTGATCAGGTTTTTGGGTGTTTGGTATCCTTTGCCACTTCCTACCCAAGGATCAACACCTATGAGCATTCTATCTCTATTGCCAATCTTCCACACCGACAAATCACCTGTCTGTTGATGTTTTGTAGCTTGGACATGTATTTCCATGGGGTGGGTATCTTGCCCATGGGAATCGTCACCATAACCTCTTAGGTACTCAGGAAATTTCACTTTAATTAAAGGACTTATTAAAATGAATGCCCTTTTATAATTAATTGGGGTTAATTTGGAGAAAATCTCAAGTTTTGGGGCTTTATTGATTAATTGGGGTTAATCAAATGAATTTTCGCCCTTGATCTCAAGTGGATGAGATCTAATCTTGGCCATTGAATTTAGGGCTTTGGTTCAACCCAAAAGTATAAAAGGGAGCTAAGGGGTGAGGAGAAAGACACAAGAGAGACGCTCAAGCATTGAGTGAGAATTAGGAGAAGGAAATTCTGACTTTCAGTCTTTTGGGCAAGGGTGAAGGACTTTCATGCAAGGAGGTAAGAAGGAGTTTCTGATTTCCAGGTCAAGGAGAAAAGAAGATAGCAATCCGGGAGCAGTAGGTAGCCATACTAGTTAGGGCAAAGGTCGCTGAACAGGAAAAATAATTGAGGGAAAAAGTGTAGGATAATTGTATGGATTTTGTACAGGAAAAATAATTGAGGGAAAAAGTGTAGGATAATTGTATGGATTTTGTACAACCGCTTGCAACAAGCCGTACATATTATGTGCAGCCGTATGGATTGACATACATAATCCATACATCTGTACATACAGGACTGTATGGTACCGATCCGTACAGTCCATACAGCCGTACGGATAGGGCGGTATAGGCAGCAGAAATATATATATATATATATATATATATATATATATATATATATTTTTTTTTTTTTTTTTTTTTTTCTGGGTTTTCGTGAAGATCTCCAGGGCAGAATTTCAAAGGAAGTTGATCTTTTGAAGGGCAGATTTTGGCAGGTTTGCTGTGTAAATTTTCATGGCCATTTTCCCAGTAAGGGAGCCCTTGTAAGCTTGGATTATTTGTTTGTGTTTATTGTGATATTTTTCCTATTTTTGCTTCCACTACTTCTATTTATTGTTTATAGATCTCACCAAGTGTAAAATAATCAGTGAGCTAAAATTAAATTTTATGCAAGGAAAATCACTAGGAGTTATTTTATCTAGTGCTGAAATCAAAAAAACTAACACTATCAACGAAAAGGCTAGCACAAATGCCTTCTAGACAATTGACACATCGTGAATATTTATAGTAGGCTTTCTAATCCAATTGTCAAATGTATCAGGTTCCACCTATTTCTAAATCACAACTGGGCTCCACAACCCATTGTTTGAGATCACACTCCATACACATTTTCACTTCCAATGCCTTCCCAGACAAGAGAATGTTATTGAGCTGCTGACCACCTAAATTCGTTGGCCTGGAAGTTGTTTGCCACTTAAGTAAGTGGATACCGATGCTGTCACATTTCCTAGATCGTAATCTTTAAGACAAACTTAAGCATAACAAGTCTTCCTCCGCTAGGAAACCACCTGTTGAACCATAAATTTATGCTCTTCTTAGTCTTAGCAACCAACCATTCCCAATCTTTTGTGTCCCATAATCAATAAGTTTAATATTGAACCCCAAATACTTAAACCCTTCCCATAAATTAATCCACTGGTAAGGGAACAAGTGAAGGATATACCTAATGTTGTCTTTGTTAATCCCATTAATGGAAATAAATAATTTTCCTACAACCACATAATACAACTCTAGGATCTCTTCTAACTTTACAACATCCCTTGTAGATCCATCACAAAATAAAAGAACATCATCCAGAAAAAGCAAAGGAGATAAGGAGAAGAATCTTACCAACATTCTACCTTTAAAGTTCCCAGTTCTTCTGGACTCCAACAAGTTCCTGCTTAGTCCCTTTGCTACTATTAGCAACATTGATGGAGATAATGGGAAACCCTGCTTGATCCCACCGGATGGCCTTAAAAAATAGTTGCTAAACCATTTATGTGGATAGCAAAAGAAACTGTAGACAAGCAACTCCTCACCCAATTGACAAAGTGCACACAAAAGCCTAGATGAATAAGTATCAATCTCAAATCAAGCGAAGTGACCCATTCATAGGCCTTAGAAAGATCAAGCTTCACCACCATGGCAGATAGATTTTGGGTCTTTATAGTCTGTAAACCCTCTTAAGCTACCCCTATGGCCTCATGTATTTGCCTTCCATAAAGGAAACCAAACTACTCTTTGGAAACTAATTTAGAAAGGAGTTTCTTCATGCTCATTGCTATGATCTCTGCTATAATCTTATATATACAGTTACACAGAGAGATGAGTCTGTACTCATCAAAAGAACTTGGGTTGTCATTCTTAGGGATGAGGGAAATAAAGGTGGAATTGAAAGCAGATAACATTTTCCCAGATTCCCTTGATTCCTCAATTACCCTTAGAAGGTCATCTTCTATAAAACCATAACACCTTAGGAAAAATTCAATTTTCCATGCATCCAGACCAGGACTCTTTTCCTTCTGGAAGCTTGTGCATTTCTACTTGAAGTTCCTCCTTCGAGGCTACCTATAGCAATCTCTCATTGTCATCCTCTTACACAAAGCTTGGGAAAAAGGAGGTCATCTTGAATACCTCTACAATAGAAACCCTCTCTTCGTCGTAAATTCCTCCAAAATGTTAGTGATTGTAGCTGCATGAGGTATCCTCACACAAGTTGGCCCACAAGAAGATTATAATAAATTCTAATTATTATAAAGAGAAGTCGGCCCAGACAGAAAGACAAGTTGGATTAGTGAAAAAGTCAACCTAAAATCAAGTATAAATAAAGGGTGACACCTCATTCATTTGACACATTAAGCAAGTTCGCTCAAGCTAAGGAGAAGTTTGCTCAAGCAAAGGAGAAGACTGTTTCTAGGGTTTCTATCTTGGTGTTTATTCTTCTATTTGATCTCTCTTGTATTGTACTTGTATTTTGGACTGAAATATCTGAATCAATAAGAAAAGGTTGCGGGGTTTTCTCCCTTGTGGTTTCCCAGGATAAATTCTTTGTGTCATTGTGTATCTGTGCGTGGTTATTCTTTCAGTGATCCTATTTTGTTTCCACTGCAAATAAGATTGAAATTATACCGATATCTTAAAATATAACACAAAATATTCCACATCTATCTGAGCTATGTCTTGAAAACTGTGTGCTAAACTCCCATCTTTTTTAATTTCCCAAATTGTATTAACATTTTTTGTACTCTCATCAACCTTTGAGAGCTACAAGGCTCTACTTTTCATCCTCCATGTATTTTCCTTTTTTTGCAAGCAATTTTCTCTTCTTTTGCTCAAGTTTCCTCACCTGGTCCTTGAAAGAATCATGAGGTAATCCTGATAATTCATGTTGAGGAGCTCCTCGAGATTGCTTTCAACATAAACAATATTGTATTCGTCCTTTGCCTTTTCTAATGGGCCCAAATTGCCACAACCTTTTTAATGGCCTTCATATTAGCCTCAAATTGAATGCTTGCTAATTCCCTCAATGGTGCATTGTTAGGATATTTAGACACTTAGGAGTTAGTTAAGATCAACTTGTGTAATATATCCGTTAGGGATAGTGTGTTTCTTTAGTATGCATTAGTATGCATTTGTAAATACTTAATCCGACGGTCACGATATGTTTCCGACATAGAGTGATCCAACGGCTCAACTTCTCTTAGATCAAACCTAACCTTGATCCGTGGCTTAACACCCGATTGGTCCATGATCTCTATTTAAAGAGCATGGAGGGTCATTGTTTAGTTGATCGATTATGAGAAGCTCATTTGTAACTTTCTTTCCTTGCATAATAAATTGTCCCGTAGAAGCTATTTGGCCGGGGCCGTGGAGTGTTTCCCTCAAGAGGGTTTAAACCACGTCAAAACATCGGTGTGTTGATCTGTGATCTGTTTGTGTGAAGTGGTTGCTCTTGGTGTTCGGTCCTTTGGTAGTACCCTGTGTACTCGAACATGCATCATATGGAACATATTTTTCCTTGATCAAAATAACAAAATATTTTTCCTCGATCAAATTAACAAAATATTTTTCCTCAAACCATGCTGGTTTGAATTTGAAGGGACTAGTATTTTTTTGTCTTATTTATCTAGCTCAATAAAAATTAGCAAGTGATTAGAATTCCCACGAGTTCCCACTTATTGTCTAATCCTTATTTTATCTCCATCTAGAGCTTCTGAATTTAAGAACCTATCCAATCTCATGGCTAGTTTGTCACCCCCCACACTCATATTCCTCCGAGTTGGAGTGAGTTTTATAGGTTAGATATCTATCAGCTCTACATTTTTCATTTTTATTGGAAAAACAATCAGGGGTTTTGGAATAGCTGAACTTCCCCAAGTCTCTGCTCTTCCCAAAGTGAAGTATAAATTCCCTCCTAAAGTTATGTTCACTTGTCTCAATTTGGCTTGAGCACAAACATCCTCCCTGTTGCCACTTGGAAACACACCTGGGGAATGCAACATAAATCTTCAAGCCGCTTGGTGTGGCCTTGGGGGCAAGTGAGAGTCAAGAGATGTCACCCGAAACTTGACTCCTTCGTCTAGGCTTACTCCTAGCGAAGCCAAGGGGGTGGTCCCTAATAAAGAAAAGTCTAAGGTGTTTAATCTAAAAAAAGAGAAAACAACTAATCTTGGAGTTAAAATGATGATATAAATACTGAAAGGAAAACTTCTGTAGCAAATTTAAGCAACAACATATAAGTTTAAATAACATTCACGACATTTTGCAGATTGACTTAAATAGAAGATATTGCGTAATGACCAGTGCCGAGATGTGAAATGATGCTGTTGTGTTGGGAATGTATTGCAGTTGTCTCTTTGTCAGTTTTAATTTATTAATGTGTGGATTAAGGAGTGGGTTTATTGGGGATTTGGCCCAAATGAGCTTAACTCTTCGAACTGAGCGCTTCAAGCGACTTTAGCAAGTGTCCAATGGGGCGAGGCATAACCTTCTTAAAGTAGCCCCCTAACTCTATGGTAGTCACCCTTCGCGACCTTCCGAGTTCTCAAAGATAAATTAACTTGGATTGTCCTATCACACTAGTCACTCCACCCTTTTTGGTTGGCCAACTGGTCAGACTAAGCTGCAACGGTCAAGAGCATACAGGGAAGGAACCTTGGTAAATTTTATTAAACAAAGCTTAAATGTTTTCTACTTGGTTAAGCTAGTCCAAGAGTCTCTTTTCCGGTCGAACTTCAGTACTCGAGCAAGCCCTTTCCGGGGTACCGTACTTCGGGAAAGCAAGGAAAAATTACTCAAACTTTAAAACAAATTGTTAACAAAATGAGAAAAGCTAGGTCCTGGGTACACTTGTGGCCCGTCGTTGAAACATAACCAACAAGGTTAATTTTATTAAATGCGAAAAAAGTAAATCTAAACTAAAAATCCAAATCACACAAAAGAGAGTCAACATAGATCCCCCTTGGGGGGATGGGATGTGGGTGCTGGGTAGCCCACTTGCTCTTCTCTTATTTCTCTTTTTTATAATGCTTTTAGAAATGCCTTGGTCCTTACAGAAATGGACTCAAAGGCTTACAAATTTGCATAAAGGATTTAGATGAAGAAGAGGGCTTTCGGAACGCTCTGAATGGCTTAAAACACCAAAATTTTGCTAGCATGCATCTCTAATTAATCATTAAAACTTGCAAACCAGCAAGCAAATGTTAATAACAAATGCCCCAAAACACTTTAAAAGTGTCTTGGGACTTACAAAAAAAAACCCAAAAAAATCTAAGTTAAAAAGCTAAGTAAAAATTGCAAAAGTAACTAAGTAGGACAAGCTAGGAAGCTTGCCTCCTTAGGATCTTTGCGTGCTCACAGCAAATTCAATGCTCTAAATAGCCAAATAAAATCTTTAAATCACTCTTAACATTCTACTTATTCAAGCTTTAAGATATATTGAAAATGACTTATAACAAATACGAATGCTAATACTAGATCTAGATATGAGATATTGACTTTAAACACTTAGATCTAATAACAAAAATCAGATCTACTTATAATATATCAAGATAATATAGATCTGAGATATGCAAACTGAAGTAACTGAGAAAAGTTGAAGTTTGAAGACGAGAAGGGTGAAGAGGAAAAAAGCCTTCGAATTCAGGCAATGGGGTCCTTGAAGTATAGATCGGAGGGACTAGTCCTTCGTAGATCTATATGAAGACAAAGGGATGCAAGCTAGCTCCACAAAACTCATCAGATTGGGCAACTTGTAATCACACAAAACTCACACAAGAAGGATTAAAAGCATCTGGTGCAAACTACGATAGATATTCGGAGACAAGCATTTAAGCTAAAATGACATTGTTAATCCAACATATCTATTATAACTTGACATAAAAACAATGGACGCATTCACACTACTTTACCTTACTCAGATTTAAATCTCCTTCAAAAGCCAGTATTTAATCAACAATCAAAGTGTAAGAAAGCAAAGACACATATAACCTCATGCATGCATTAGAACATGATCATCCACACACCAAAGACCAATACCACGAATTGCCTCCAAAGCTTTTATTCATTAACAAAATTCCTCACATACAATGCACAAGAGTAGAGGTTCCACCTTCTCATCACTGAATGGCTTGGAAACCTCTCTCTTAAATAGAGAATTACAAAGAGGGGGGGCGCAAATCCCAAGAGAGGGGCGCATACATGGATGAGGGAGTTAACTTAGACTCAATAGATTTGATTTAGAGTTGATTGGGAACCCATCCAATGGGGATTTTGCCACCTCTGAAAGAGGTAGGCGCATCCCAACCTTGTAAACATCACACCATTCCAATGCTGCCATGTGGAAAAGTCGCCCAACATGAGAGAAGGGTGCATCTCTTGATTGAGACTTCACATATGCGAACTTGAAGTGATGGGATTTGATCCCAATCTCCTTGGCACCTAATCAATCAAATATTTGATTGTTAGTTAACTGAGAGCTCCAAATTAGACTCCCTCAATCAATGGGATTTGTCTTTTCTCACTTTATTATGTCTTATTTGGCCATTTATTTGGTCTTTTTGGCATTTTTCGACTAAATTAATTTTAGAGATAAATACTTACTCGGTGTTGCAGCTGGATACGCACCTCGAGGGGGAAAGGGGTTAGCGTGGTAGAAATATTCAAGCCACTGGGTGCGTCCTTGGGGGCAAGCAAAGAGTCGAGATACCGTCACTCAACACTCAACTCCTCCGTCTAGGCCAACTCCTAGTGAAGCCAAGGTGGGTGGTCCCTATGAAAATGAAACTAAGGTTTTTGCACTAAGTTATGGAATGAAAATGAATCTAGGAGTTTGAAGACGAATTACTACTAAACTAGAGATTGCAACTATGAATTAAATCAACAGCATGAAATAGTTAAACCCATCTAACACATTGATATCATTTAATTGAATAAGTGCGATTGTTGCAGATTGTACCGGTGCCAAATGGAGTCACATTAGTTTGGAGTGTTGTTGTGTCGTGAGAGTATTGCAAGAGTCTTGTTGGCCAGTTTTAATTGATTTTATTATGATGTGTGGATTAGGGAGTGGGTTAGTTCTTGGTTTGGCCCAACTCCAACTTAGTCCTTCGAACCGAGCGTAGTGACAACTATACCAAGGGTTCAACTGGGTGAAGCATAACTCACTTAAAGTCGCCCACTGACTCTGTATTTAGCTTCACGCGACCTCCCGAGTTTTAGTGATTAAGTTTTTGTTGGATTTCCCTATTAAGCTAGTCACTCAAGTCCCTTTTTGATTGGCCAATTGTTCAGACTAAGCTGTAGCAATCAAGAGCATACAAGAACTTAAGCCTTGGTAAATTTTATCAATTTTATTTGTGAGTTGCTTAACAAATTAAATCCCAAGAGTCTCTTTTACAAAGAAAAAGCAAATCCCACGAAAAAGACACAGATCCCCCCCGGGTGGATGGAGTGTGGGCACTGGATAACCCACTTGCTCTTTCTTTTTTATTTATAGATTACAATGATCTCAGAAAAATGCCTTGGATCTTTACAGATATAGATCCAAAGGCTTACAAAAATGCTAGTACAAGTCGCCAGATGAAGCTAGGATGCTCCGGGAAGCCTCAGACTGGCCTAAAACTTGATTTTTCCACCTCAAAGTCCCAAAACCTGCTAAAAAATAAAACAGGACAGAGAGCAAATTAGTACCAAAAATTGCCCAAAATCATTTTAAAAGTGATTTGGGCGGACTAGAAAAATTATTGAAAAAATTGTAAGTTAAATGGCTTACAAAAATGACTAAAAGAACTCAAAAGGACAAGTCCTTTTGAGGATCTTGGATTGCTTTTTAGGGCAGCCAATGAAGCACTTTTAATTTGCTAGATATGAAAGTCAAACCAACATAAAAGCATCCCTTGCACAAACCTCAAGATCTACTTTAAACTAGCTTGCATAAAGGAAAACTTTTTGCTACATCTAGATGTAAAATCAACATTTAATCAAATTCTTAGATCTAAGCATGCAAAACTAGAACAAAATTCTGATTTTAAATGAAACCTTAATAGATAGATCAAATCTAAGTTATAGCATAAAAACAAGTAACCAAGTAAGAAATATAATTTGAAGTGAAGGAGAGAGGAAAGAAACAACTCAAAGCTTGGGAACTTTGGGCAATGGGGCTTGATGGTGGAGAGTGGAAGGACTATGTCTCTTCGAAAGTGCTTGAAGATGAGGAGGACACAACCGAGCTCAACCCCTTCTCCAATCTAGCAACCTGCAGCTTAGAGATTCTTGTACATAAAATGGTTAAAATGAGCATTGGTGTAGCCTGCAGCAGAAACCTAGAAAGCATGCAATCAACCTAGATTAAACATGCACGTCTAAGAGATCTACTACAACCAAATCACAAGAGCATAAATCAAACTAGAATTTCTCTTACCTACTGGGAGATAACTTCCATTCTAAGGCCAACACTCAACCAAAGGTATACAAAAGAAATAAATACATATTACCTCATAACGAAACAATGATCCTCCACACACTTGAGCCATACACCACATGAGACCTCCAAAGATTTTTTATTATTCCAAATGATATTACAGATACAAAAGCAAAGCTTGAGTGGCCTTTCGATCATCTGACCATGAGTGAATGAGAGCCCAAGCTCATGCTTAAATAGAGTTTGGAGAAGATGAGGGGCGCACTTGAGAAGAAAGGATGAGGGGGGCGCATCTCATAATTTGAGGAGTGATTTACTTGAAGTTGAATGAGATGATTGTGGGATTGAATGGATCTCAATCCCATGAGGATGCGCCACCTTTCCATGAGGTGGGCGAACTCTCCTTGAACTTATCACACCCAATACAACAAAACCACGTGGAGGAAGTCGCCCATATTTGAGAGGGCACATATCTTGATTGAAAAGTTAACTCAAGCTCCAAAATGGTGATTGATATTTGATTTGGATGTCAACTTATGGGAGTGCGCCACCTCTCCATGAGGTAGGCACCTCCCTTGTTGAAAAAATCACATCCAAACCTTTCTTGCCATATGGACAAAGAGGCCCTCGTGAAGGGGGGCGCTCCTCACACATTGATATACTCGCCCACTCTATGATTTGACTTTGAAACACGAGCCTTATGCCTTTAACTATGTCACCCACCACGTAGAATGAGAAGCCAAGTCATTTGGCACATGCCAATTGCTTTATTTAATTAATTTTTTTTGATAGTTTGGTGCATTTTGTCGCATGCTTAGCATTTCTGTGACATTTTGTCGTCTCCTTAAGAAAAAATGCCATAAGTGACAATTTAATCACCTGAAACCTAGGAAAAGTGGGCTACGGGGTAAAGAGGACGCTCTGAGCGTGAAAACGAGCACCCCACGCCAAAATCCGTCTCCCGATCATACTTTTATTACAATTTGAAATTTTCCATTTAAACCATTAAAAATGGTCTAATTTTATGGAAAACTTTACTTTTGCCGGAATGAACTCAAACTCCTAGGGGACCTAGTGCATGTCCATACGACTCATTATTGATGGATAACATGTTAAAAATACATAAACACTTAGGCTTTAATAACCTCCTAAGGTTCACCACCATGGAAAATACTCTAACTTTGGTGGTGTGAATGAAAAACTCAGGAATTATACGCCACTGAAGCGCAATGCATAATTCCTAGTGAAAAAACACTCTAGAGTATCTCCTTGATAACTAAACCTAAGGTAGGCCAAGCCTTTTACAAAAAGACCATGCTTAGACCAACTTATTACAATTCCCCATGGGGGTATGGACATACTTTTTTTTTTGAAAAAAGGGCCAAAAATTGGCCTGATGGATCTTGGAACATTGATGATGAACAATTTGATTGTTCAACTCTTCGATGGTTCACTCAGAACCCACTAAGTGCAATTTAGTGGATAACACTCGGAACTTAGGAAAAGTGGGTTTATGGGTTAAATGGGTGCTCTAGCTTAGAAAACGAGCATCCCATTGACAAATTTTGCCCACAAACCATTTTTTTATTACATTTTCAAATTTTCGAATTAAAGCATGAAAAAATGGCTTGATTTTGTGGGGAAATTTATTTTTTCCAAAACATAAAAAAAACCCTAGGGGGACCTAGCACATGTTCATATGACTCTACAATAGTGTCTATCATGTTCATATACATTGACACATGGACTTTAATAACCTCCTAAGGCCTAACCACCAAGACGGGCATTCCAAGATTGGAGGAGCAAGAGAAACACTCGAAAATTATACCCTGCTAAAACGCAAGGCATAATTATCAAGGGAAAAAACTCCTTGGAATACTCGGATTGATTGCTAAGTCCTAGGGAGCCAAGTCCTTTACATAAAAATACCATGCTAGCACACTTTATTACAAACCCTGTGGGGCATGAACATGTGAGAAAAACTTAAAAAAGGGCCCTGAGAGGCCTGATGGACTTTAGAATGCGGATAAAGAACATGAAACATGTTCAACTTTGGCACACTCACTTGAAAGTCCAACTAAGTACAACTTAGCTGGTAACACTACCAAAATGCAATATATAAAGACCATATATATTGATGACTGCTGATAGAATAGATACACACATATATGAGAATCTTATAAAACAGAATTAGATAGTTTTAAACATCTTTTTTTTCACCTAGTAACTATCCTCCCTGACCTTCCTGTTAGGTCCACTGAAATAAACTCTCAATCCCCTGGTAACTTGGCCAGATTACCCTTAACCTTTGACCTTGTTATCACCTAGAAATTCCCATCTGGCAAAAGTTGAGGGGAGCCGAAACCACTAGGACAAAAATGCTAAATTAAATGCTGTTTTTGAGTATTTTATATATATTTTTAATGTTTTTAGACTTTTCCAATGCACAGAAATTGAGAAAAATGTAAGGTTTCTCTCTATGTTTGCCTTAATAATGAAATTACAGCAAGTTAAGGTTGCTGTAATTTAACAGAAAGTTGAATAAATAGGACTTGATATGCGTAAGTTATATGACCAGAATGCCTAAGATGCCTAAGTGGTTTAGCTTTTATCTGAATAGCTAAGTAACTCGAATGAATAGATGAAGAAGAGTTCACAAAAAGTATAAAAATTCTTACAGACAAAGAACAGGAGATAGTCGCCAAAGACTTGTTTGATTGTCTTTATTACCAAGGGTTGGGGGATGAACAATATACTAACTCTCAAATCACTCTCAAGTAAAGAATAAGTAATGAAAGGGGGAAAGGCAATCGTCAACAAAACTCTAGTGATCAAATCACTCACAAAAAATATGCCCTTTCCCCTTCATAACTTGTACAATATATAGAAGAATGAGAGAATAATAATAGGTAAGATAGGAAATAGAAGGGAAGTAAGAATAGTATTCTCCAAATATAGCACTCCTTTTGAGTGAAATAAAATGTGTATGAAAAAAACAGATCCTCTCTTTATCTCTCTCTACCCAATTGTTTTCAAAACAATATGTTTTCTTCATTATGAATCTTGCTTTGTTGAGGAGAGGGAGTTTAGCATTGCAGCCTTTCAGTGTTTTCAGCAGTGTAAGTTGCTTTTTTCCTAAGTTACCAGGATACGGATACGGATTCGCCAGATTTTTTAAAACCCAGGATCCGGATACGGCGGAGAAACGACAAGTACAAAACATATAAAAATATTTATATAATATAGAGTGAAGAATCAAAACAACCCATGAAAGTTTGAAACACAAGAGTAGAACTATAAGTTATTGCCAAAAAAGAGAGTTCATATACCATAACTGATAATTTGAAGAGTTGTAACCATGATTGATATTGATAATTTTAAAAACCATTTCAGCATGAACTTGAAGCAGGTCATAATAATGTTTTTGTGAGCCACATCCACATGTCCATATCAGTAGGGAATAAAGTGTTTCTCTTGAAAGCTATGGCAAGACTACATAACAGTGTAGGTGAAGTGAGCAACAACATAGCAATATAGCACATAAAGATAGATCAGCCCTTGATAGCAGACCTTGACCATAAAGAGAAATCAAATAAAAACATTGAGAGCAGAACTTGATATTGATATATCAGAGTTCAAAAGCAGATCTTGACGTAATGATAGATCAGACCTTGAGCAGGAATGAGTTTTACACTTTTAGCCATTAGTTGTTTAGCATTTTTTATGTTTTTCATTAAAAACATTTTTTTTGGGGGTTCAATGGGTCATAGAAGCACTGGAAGTTTCAGGATCTGTTTGAAAATTTCAGGAATTGTTTGATTTTTCACATGATCCGTTTCATAAGACCAGGATACTTTTCCTTCTGCAGGGGATCCGTTTCCATGATGGATCCTAGGCGGATCCGATCCGGATACGTATCGGATCTGCGGATCCTACAGATTGGGGTGGTGGATCCGGTAACAGAGCATTTTTCTTTCTATTTGTCAAATTTCCACCTCTGTTTTATTATATTATAATTGTGAATTCAATTATTTTGTTTTTGTTTTAATTGTAGATATGATAGTTATTGATGGATATACATCACATGCAACAATTAATGAAACTGGAGAAAAAGGCAGTCTTGTAACTTCTACAAATTTTCATAGTTAGTAGACAGTATATCCTTGAGCAGAGATGTATGATGTGGAGTATATCCACATCATAGAGTTAGTTGTAGACAACTTAACATCTTTGCTTTGACTTCTGATTGAAATTAATGTTTTCCTTGGTAATCAATTAGTTTTATAATACAGTGGATAATCTCTTCTTTTCTTCATTAATCTTTATTGTATAACTGATTCAGATTTCACTGCATGTGTTCTGTTCTTTGATTATAGGTTGCCGTTTATGCGGAGTTTCGAAGAGATTGGGTAGAAGCATTGAAGTTTTATGAGAGTGCATATGCTGTTCTGCATGAGGTGAGCCATCTTATTTTATAAGAAACTATTTGTTAATTCTCTCACAAACTGAATTTATTCTGTTCATAGATAAGGTTAGCAGGCACCTTAACAATGAAGATTATTACAATCTAGTCTTTTAATGAGATGCCAAATTTTGAAGGCAGTATAGAACTAAACTCCTTATGTATTGCATCACTCAACTTCAGAAATTAAATGTGTCTACCTAATGATGCTTATGAAGGCAGTATGAATTTTGAAAACATTATCCTGTGTACTGTTAGTATTGTTAGCAATGGTAAGTATGAGTGCAAAATTATTCATCGTTAACTTTATTGTTCTCTCCCATGGCTATTTTGTTTCTAATGCACAAAATAATACAATAAAGTTGAAGACAGATCACTCTTCTTTGTGCTAATGTAATTGTGTTTCAAGTTGATCAACGTCCAAGGATCAGAAGTCAGTTAAATACACTTTTATGTATTGTTATGAGCATAAAATAATATTAAATAAATAAGAAATATAATTATTAAGTTAATAATGAAGAGACGTGTCCTTTATAATTGAAAAGGTACATTGGGCTATATAAAAGCCAAACCTATTGTAATGTATAAATCATCAATGCATATTCAATATTATTTATCTTTTCCGATATGGATTTATTTTCTATTTGTTGATTATTCAGTTGGATAGTCATAATAGAGTGTCTCTGGATAAGATACATTTCATTGGTAGCAAAGCCAGTCTGATCCGGCTTGTAGCCATCATCTCGGAGCTTCTCTGATTTAAAAGGATCTTTGATCCAAATAAATTGGCCATTGGCCATACTCCCACGAATATTCAAGTCCCCCGCTTTACCTTCCCACACTCCTCATCTCTCTCGCCTTGCGCACAATCCCACCGTGCTTTCCTCCACCGTGAACCTGCCTGCGTTCTCTTTGTCTCCCCCCACACCCCTTTCTACTCCCTTTCTCCTGCACTCCACGCTTTTCCAGCTCCCTCAACGCACTCCACTCCCATCCTTCACAACTCACAACACCCCCCCATTGCCATATCTCCTACGCACAGTTCACCGCCCATTACTCTAGCCCGAACCCTACCGGCTGCTCTCCTCCATACGTTATTGCTGCTCTCATATCCACGCATTGTGCAACACATCGCTGCCACAGACCATTGGTCTCGTGCTCCCACCACCAGCGCGCTCTCTTTGCCCATGTCTCCCTCTGCTCGTTGCTCCCGTCAACTTGCCCGCACCTGCGACACTTACAACACCTTCAACCCACTAGCCTTAGTCCCAAACTCACACCCAAACCCTCCTATCTCTGAAACTCGGCCCTTGGCCCGTCCGCTCCAATCCGTTTTAGGGTTTTGAAACCCTAAATCCGGCATCCTCCAATCTTCATATTCAACGCCACCTTCAAACTGTTATTAAAAATACAAGCGCCAACTCCATTCAAATTGGTTTATAATAATAATATTATTATCAATAATAATATTTATTATATTCTAAAAACCCTCAATATTAATATTATTATTATTAAATTTTTTAATAATAGTAATAATTTTATTATTATAGTTATTTTTTTTAAATAATAACTATTTGGAAAAAAAGAGAATAATAGAAAAAAATATTAATAATACATATTATTAATATTATTATTAAAAATACCACTGCCAACTCCATTCAAATTGGTTTATAATAATAATATTTATTATATTTAAAAAAACCCTCAATATTAATATTATTATTATTAAATTGTTTAATAATAGTAATAATAATAATTATTATAGTTATTTTTTTTAAATAATAACTATTTGGAAAAAAAAGAGAAGTCAAAAGAAGATTATTTTTACAAAAAGGACCACATTGGGGGGTATTAGTAATTACACCTTTTGTGTCTACCTAGTGTCAAAGGAAAGAAGACTTACAAGGATTATATTGAGTTCTCCCTGCACTTGTTCGTGACCATTTCTCGCCGAAGAAGTCGAAGACCATTTATTGCCGAAAAAGTCAAAGTCAAAGTCAAAGGAAAACCATTTATTGTCAAAGAACTCAAAGTCAAAGGAAGACTCTCTACAGCTGAAAAGGTAAAAGACTATGGAAATCAGTTTGCAGTTACAAATGGAAAAATTAGAAGCTAAATCAAGGCGTTATCGAAGAGAGAATAAAGAATTGCAAGACATGAATGAAAATTTGGAAATGATTATTAAACTACAAAAATCTCAAATAGAATACAGAGAAAATAAATTTTTCGACCAAAAAAACTAGACAGAAAAACTGTCTGTGCAAATTGACGAATTAAAGGATGAAAAAGATTTAATTAAGAGATTACAAAACCAAGACATCAAGAAAGAATTTAATGATAATAAAGCAGAAATAATGTGCTTAAACAATATCCTGAACGACAAGGATAAATAAATTGTGCAAGTCCATGAAAAGTTAGAATGTTAAGAATCAGAGATCTACCGACGTCAGTAACAAATAAAAGAACTCCAGTGAAAAAATGACGACACTAAAAAGGCGCACAAGTTAGAGATTACAAAAGTCAAAAACACTTTATCAAGCAATATTGAAGAACTTTTCTGGCTAAGAAACCATAATAAGATGTTAGTTACAAAAATTAAGAAAAATGGAAAAATAGTCTGAAGATAGAGCAGTCTAATGAAGACATCGAAGGAAATATTCTAGAGAAGCAAGAAGAAAATCGTTCAAAATCATAATGAAGATCTTAAGGAACAACTTAAGAAGTCCAAAGATGAAGAAAAGTCGCAAGAAGAGATGATAAAAAAGATTCAGAATGATAACAAGCTATTAACAAACAAATTAGAAGAAATATAGAACGAGACATCAAAATCTTCAAAAATACAATTTGTATAAAAAGGCACCATTATAAAACTCTCTCTCTCTCTCTCCAGAAGTGAAAAATTAGGGCTTCTAACAAATTTGGAATTTTGGAGTGCAACTGGCATAGGAAGGTGCGCCTCTCCAAGATCGAAATTTTGGTACCAAGATCGAAATTTTTGAGTGGTTGAAACTCCCGGGAGGTCAAACCCTAGTTTGAATCTGGACCAGAAACTACAGAAAACTAGAAAATCAGAAAAAGCCAGAAACTGCAGATCAGAATTTCGCAAGTCAATTTTGAAGGGTGAAATTTTGGAATCTTCAGAAACCAAGTGTACCAGCATACGCGCCTCAGTCAAGCGCATCTTTTGGTGAGTTCAGTTTTTGATTTTGAGAAATTTTGATTTTTTGTTATTCTCTGCTCCCGGGGTTGAGATGGCACCAAGCACCAAGCTTGACGACAAGTTAGAAGGCATAGAGAACTTCCGTGCTTGGAAGTATAGGATTGGACTCATTCTGGAAGAGAATGATCTTACCAAGTTTGTTAAAGAAGTTGTACCTAAACCCGAAGAAGCTGAAGCTAAGGAGAAGTAGAAGGAGGATATGATTAGGGCTATGAGGATCATAGCAAACTCCATTAAAGATCACTTGATTCCTCAAGTGTCCTCTAAGAAGACTCCAAAGGAGATGTTTGATACCCTAACTAGAATGTATGAAGATGAAGAACCTCCTGGGAAGCAAGCAAAGAAAGAAATAGAAGAATATGTTTTATTCTCTGCTCTCTCTGGGTCTGTGGCACCTGGAGATGACACATGGTTAATTGATAGTGGTGCTTCAAAGCACATGACAGGTTAGAAGAAGCACTTTCTCCAATCTTGAAGAAAAGGACTCCCCTCAGAAAGTTTCACTAAGAGAATAGGAGAAGCAACATACAAGCTTGATTCTGGAACTTTGATGATGGAGTATAGTTCACCATCAAACATTCCAGTAATCCCTACAAGAAGACTAGGATCAAAAGAGATCCTACCAAACAAACAAAGATAAGTATTTGAATTGTCATTTTTTTTGTTTAAATGATAGTATCCAGTGTTAGATTTTCAATTTTTAATCAATAGTTATCTAGGATCTTACTGAGAGAATAGCAAGCACATCATAAACACAAGAGACACAAGAGACACAAAGATTTTCCTCGAGGAAACCATAAAGGAGAAAACCCCGCAACTTCCTCAGAGATAGAATGATCACCAATACAATGTCACAAAAGAAAAACCCAAAAGTAGAAATGGTCTTCAGTAGCTTCTCTCTTCTCCACTTGTGCAAACTTGTCCTCCTTCTCACTAATGCGAATTGAGTGAGTGTGAGTCAATGAATAAATAGAGAGCCTAACTCTCTATTTATACTTTACCTTTCACTTTACCTTTACCACTTGAGAAGTCGGCCTCAACTAAAGTTGACTGGGCCGACTCCTCTAGGGGACTTAAACACCCCAATACAAATGACTCTAGGGGAAGTAATGCCCCGACTTACATGGGAGGGTTTACCTCAATGACTTTACATGACCCAAATACAATAATGACTTCTCCGACCGGAGGGATAAACATCTCCATCGGAGGTAGAAATAAAATACAATAATAAATACAATATGAAATACAAGTGAATATCTTCCGAAGTTACAATTACATTAACACTCCCTCTTAACTAGGAAGGTATTCTCTAGACACAGTCATCAACACAAGTCTTCGTCGCTAGATCAACAATGCTGGAACATCATTATCAACACTGGATCGGCGTCGTCACTGCTGCTGCAATCCTCGTCATCTTGACCATTGATTGGTGCTATCTCTCAGTTCTACTCGTCTTAGGAAATTCTACAGAGCCAACCCTTTTACATGGTGGATGTAGGCCTAGCCTCCATGTAGGTCTTCATCATCTCTGCGAGCAAGCCATCAAGTAGGTACAACCCAAGACCAGTCATTACATTGCCTCTGCAAATACCTGTGTCTCTTACTGTTGCCTCATGACGTCCATATCATCTCAACGTCAACGGAGCACAACCCAGATGCACATCAAACAACACTTATATCAGCCGACATGGGAGGACAAACCTACCACCATTCAGGAAAGGCTCAACACTTACATCAACGACCATGGTAAGACAAACCTCAACCATGCCGGAAAGGCACATCACTTACATCAACAACCATGGGAAGACAAAGCTCAACCATGTTGGAATGGCTCAGCACTTACATCAACAGCCATGGGAAGACAAACCTCAACCGTGCTGGAATGGCTCGACACTTATATCGACGACCATGGGAGGACAAACCTACAACCATGTCGGAATGGCCCCAGCCCTTACATCTGCACCATGGGAGGACGCACCTACCACCATTTGAGAATGGGTCATGTGCATTTGCGTCTTCCGGACTCATCATTTCCCCTTGGAAGGAACCTCGATCTGGAGTACACCAAGCTTCTCTCTGAAGTACTCAAACTTCACTCTGGCTAGTGGCTTGGTCAACACATCGACTATCTGCTCATCCGTCGCAACATACTGGAGCTTCACTACTCCTTTTTGCACCATATCCCTGGTATAGTGATACTTGATCTCAATATGCTTTGACTTGTCATGGAACACTGGGTTCTCAGACAACTTCACACAACTCTAGTTGTTGCAAAATATACAAGTCACATCCAACTGGAGATCAAATAAATTAGACAGTAGCTTCCTAAGCCATACTGCCTCGCAACAAGCTGCGACATACTTTGTTTCGACTGTACTCAGTGCCACGCAGGACTGCTTCCTGCTAAACCAAGAGATCATACCGGATCCCATACTGAAGCAACATCCCGAAGTGCTCTTCCTATTTGCGGCACTGCCTAACATAACCCTCTAGGTTAATCTTTTGATTTGCGTCATACTTGAGCCCATAATCAACTGTACCCCTCAGAATATGCTTGGCAGGAATCAAGTGAACATGTCTCGGATTCGTCAGGAACATCAAAGATCCAATCATCTGATGATACATCGTGGCATCAATTGATTCTGATGAAGCATCACTTAATAGTTTTAGGTTTGATGCCATAGGTGTGGCCATGGCCTTGCAGTCCATCATCCTGCACCTCTTCAGGGTCTCTACTGCATACTTCCCTTGTCCAAGGAAGATTCCATCCACACCTCCATACCTAGAAAGTAGTGCATCATACCCAAGTCCTTCATCTCGAACTCGACAGCAAGCTTCCTCTTCGTGTCTACAATAAGCCCATCCTCACCTATCACAGACAGGTCATCTACATAAAGTAGAAGTATCACTGGGTTCCCTTCCTCAACCTTGTAGTAAAGGTTGGAATCCGCTTTACTCTTGGTAAATCCCAAACTAGTCATGAAGCTATCTATCCTGCCGTACCATGTCCTGGGTGCCTGTTTCAATCCATACAAGGCCTTCTTCAATTTGCACACGAGTCTCCCTGTCATGTGTCTCAAATCTGAGTGGCTGCTCCACGTACACTTCCTCCTCTACTACACCATTCAAGAATCCATCTGGTGTACCTTCCACTTCATTATTGCAGCCAATGCAGGTACTGAACTGATGGAAGCGTATCTGGCTACAGGCGCAAATGTCTCCTAATAATCTATGCCTTCCTTCTGGGAGAAGCCACATGCCACAAACCTTGCCTTGTGTTTTTCTATGCTTCCATCTGCAACATGCTTGATCTTGTAGATCCACTTGGAAGTCACAACAGACTTCCCTTCTGGTCTCGGAACTACCTCCCAGACATCATTCTTCATAATCGACTGGTACTCTTCGATCATGGCATCCTTCCATTCTTTCTTCTTCGCTGCTTCCTCACAGTTGGAAGGTTCTTTGTCAATGATGTCACACAATAGGGCTACATAGCTGGAGTATGGCCTAGGTCTCTTGCTTTCTCTGTGCAGTCCCTCTGGAGCGCCATACCTCTTTGCATCTTGTATTGCCTCTCGTACCCATGCTGGCTTCCTTTTGTGGGAGTTCTTCTCACGAGGTGGATCTACAGGTTCTCGTGGTTCTTCTATTTCACGGTCTTTATGGTCTTCAGGAATTACTCCTTCCATTGCTGTATCTCTGATCCTGGGAACTTCAGGTTCTTCAGTGTCTTCATCTTGACTTCATAAATCTTCTAGCTGAATCATTGTCACTTATTCTTCGAAACAAGCCTCTCTTATAGTACACAATCTTTCCTACAAGTCAATTTGGTTGCGTGATTAGAAACATTTCATAATTTTTCAAAACAAATTCTTATGCATAAAGACATAGGTCACACCATCATGCAACTATCTTAGCCAATGATTCAACACAACATTCATCCATATCCCGTATTCATACGGTAACTTCCTAGATGCCTTCCATCTCTACCAGAACATTGTTAAGAGTGTGCACTACTCCCAACATGTCAGCAAAGAGGTTTCATTCTAGATAAGTAGGAATGGGATGTTGTACAGTACCATAGGCCACTTACCCATTACTTGCATATTAGTAGTATTTTGTTCATTAATGCAACTTTTCTAACATGCATGATATACATCCTAAATCTAGGAGCATAAGTATGTACATGACTGAACAATATTATTTAAGTAATCATATATACAAGAAATGACATTTCAAATACTTATCTTTGTTTGGTTGTTGGGTGGACTCCCTCTCAATCTTTGCTTCCTTGCAGAACTACTGGAGTGTGCTCCCTCTTGATCTTTTGCTTCCTTAACCAATGCTGAAAATGGATGAGAGATTCTTCCATAGATTATTGATCTTTATTTGTTTTCTGGAGTCCAACTCTGCAGTAGCTTCTTCTACTCCTTTCATGTAATACTTAAAGTCATCTCTAGTTTCACCTTATGAGGTGGAACCTTCTGAATGAACCCATGTAACTGGTTACCTTCATTATAATACATATTCTTCATCACTTGAATATTTTTCACTTTCTTCTTTGGTTCTCTTTCTTGCAGGTTCATCATCTTCGGCGGTGTGAGCATGGTGTCTTTTCTTGTTGGAGTCACTTCTATTTCTGGGACAATCTCTAGAGTAGTGTCCCTTCTCATCACATGTATAGCATCTAATGTTAGATAGATCTTTTCTGGATATTCTAAAGTTGTCCCTCCGAGTTTGGTGGTGGTGTTTCTCTTTCTTATTGTGATGATGGTTCTCCCTCTTGTTGTTATTCCTCCCGGAGTGTGTTGTGAGAGCTTGATCGTGGTTTGCTCCCATCTTCTCTTCCCGAGCTACAAGTCGAGCTTCTTCTTATGAGCATTCCTCCCACAACTTACTGAATGTGATTAAATTCCTTCTAGCACAAATCCCTTGAATGAAAGAGTCCCATTGTCTAGGGAGACCATTCAAGGTGGTCATCACAATTTCTCCATTTTCTACATCTTCTCCCATAGCTTCAAGTTGCTCCTAGACCCTTGTAAAATAGGACTGCATGGTCTCTGCATTTTGTATCTTCACATTCTTCAACTGGTTTCGCAAGGTCATCTTCCGATTTATATTCTTTCCTTCAAATAGCTTGGTCAAGGAATCAAACATATCTTTAGGTGTCTTTAAGGAAGGCACATGTGGGATGAGGTGATCCTTAATAGAATCAACAATAATCCTCTTGGCCTTAACCAAGTTCTTGTGTAAGGCTTTAGCCTCATCTCCCTTTGGAACTGGAACTTCTTCATTTACATATGTGTCCAGTTCATTCTCTTCAAGGATTAGTGTAATCCTATACTTCCATGCTCAGAAGTTATCAGCCCCTTCAAGCTTATCCTCAAGCTTGGTGTGGTGAGACATCTTTAATGAGAACCTCAAATGGAAATACAAAAGATTTAGATCTTACCAAGTTGAGATGCTCGGGCTAGATCTGGAGCTGGTTGGCTTAGGGTTTGTCAGAGAAACCCTATTTCTCCAAAAGTTGGAATTTGGAACTTCTGGTTGGACACATAGATGTGCCTCCGCAAGGCGAGTTGTCCAATGTACTCACTTCCCTAAATCTCTGAATAAAAACCCAAAATATTTGATGCCCTAGTTTTCCTCCTGCAGTAGTGACAGGTTTAAAAATGAAAATTCTTGGAATTGAATTATGTTTTCACAGGAAGAAGCACATGGATGAGTTGAGTATGCTTGTACACTTGGTTTCTGAAGATTCCAAAAATTCACCCTTGAAAATTGATTTGCGAATTTCGGATTTGTAGTTTCTGGTTTTTTGGTTTTTCTAGTCCAAAGTCAAACTAGGGTTTTACTTTCCTGGAGTTTCACCCACTCAAAAACTTCGATCTTGGTCTCTAAATTTCGATTTTGGGGAGGAGCACTTCCCTATGTTGATTGTACTCCAAAATTCCACTTATGTGAAAAGCCCTAATTTCCGGCAGTAGTGACGGGCCAAAAAATGAAAATGCTTAGAATCAACTTCTGCTTCGACAGAAAGATGCGCCTTTCTAAGGTGAGTTAGCCTAGCCTCTTTTTGTTGATGATCTGTGGAGAGAAGTCCAAAAAATAAGAAGCCCTAGCTTCCGCAGCTGCATAGTGTCTTCTTCTTAGGTTAGCTCTGATACCATGTTAGATTTTCAATTTTTAATCAATAGTTATCTAGGATCTTACTGAGAGAATAACAAGCACAACATAAACACAAGAGACACAAAGATTTTCCTCGGGGAAATCATAAAGGAGAAAACCCCGCAACTTCCTCAGAGATAGAATGATCACCAATACAATGTCACAAAAGAAAAACCCAAAAGTAGAAATTGTCTTCAATAGCTTCTCTCTTCTCCACCTGTGCGAACTTGTCCTTTCTCACTAATGCAAATTGAGTGAGTGTGAGTCAATGAATAAATAGAGAGCCTAGCTCTCTATTTATACTTTACCTTTCACTTTACCTTTACCACTTGAGAAGTCGACCTCAACTAAAGTTGACTGGGCTGACTCGTCTAGGGGATTTAAACACCCCAATACAAATGACTCTAGGGGAACTAATGCCCTGAATTACATGGGAGGGTTTACCTCAATGACTTTACATGACCCAAATACAATAATGACTTCTCCGACCGGAGGAATAAACATCTCCATCGGAGGTACAAATAAAATACAATAATAAATACAATATGAAATACAAGTGAATATCTTCTGAATTTACAATTACATTAACATCTGGGTGTATACACATTTATTTAGGATGTGTGGTTGCAGTGATATGCATGTGATGGGTAAGTAGCCTATGGTGCTATACAACATTCCATTGCTACTTATCTAGAGTGAAACCTCTTTGATGGCATATTGGGAGTAGTGCACGCTCTTAATAATGTCATGGTAGAGATGGAAGGCATCTAGAAAGTTACCATATGAATGTGGGATATGGATGAATGTTGTAGCATTGACTAAGATAGTGTGACTTATGTTTCTATGCATATATTTGGAAACTATGAAATGTTCTAACCATGCTATTGAACTTGACTTGTAGGAAGTATCGTACGTGATCACCTACAAATGAAGAATGTTGAGACTTGTTCCATAGAACAAGTGACGATGGTTCAACTATAAACAAGACTTATAGAGGAAGTTGACTATGATGAGATGTTGCTCTAGTCGCCAGACTCATGGTGTGATCAAGATATCGAGAAACCTCTAGGACTCAAAGAACCACATGTGTAGATTGAAGAAGACTTTCTACAGGATAGAATGATCCCCTATCCCCTAGAGTGATGAGACATCAACCTTTGCTACAAGGTTGAAGATGAGAAACTCATAGATGGGTGCAAGAGAGAACTTGCAACAAAGTTCGAGATATTTGGTTGTCCAATGTTTGTTCATATTACAAAAGAGAAAAGAACCAAATTGGATCCTTCCGTAAAGAAAGGAATCTTTGTTGGATACTGTGAGGTCTCCAAGGCCTTTAGGATCCATATACCAGGCTATCATCACATGGAGATTAGTAGGGATGTAACATTTGATGAATATGCAGCCCTCAAGAAGTCCAGAAAGTGCCAGCATGAAGAAGTATATGAAGAAGATGTAGCTGCTAGAGTTGTAGAGGTTGCACCCTCTCTCGATGATGAGACTCTGGACGATCAGGATATGTTGGAGCCCCAAGAACCTCTATCCATGACTATTTCCTGCAAGAGAAAACCAGCTTGGGCTTGAGAAATCATTCAAGATGCAGAAAGGTATGGAGCTCCAGAAGGCTCCACAAGAGAAAGCAAGAGGCCAAAGCCATTTTCCAGTTATATGGCTTTGATGTGTGATCTTGTAGACAAAGAACCTACTTGCTTCGAAGAGGCCATTCAAAAGAAAGAATGGGTAGAAGCTATGACGAAAGAATACCAGTCAATAATGAAGAATGATGTGTGGGACATAGTTCCCAAACCAGAAGGTAAAAGTGTGGTATCTTCCAAATGGATATACACGATAAAACATGTTGCGGATGGAAATATTGAGAAATACAAAGCTAGGTTTGTGGCTCGAGGATTCTCTCAAAAGGAGGGAATCGATTGAGGAAACATTTGCTCCTGTAGCAAGGTACACTTCAATTAGAACCATCGTGGCACTAACAGCCCCGATGAAGTGGAAGTTACACCAGATGGATGTGAAAACAACTTTCCTGAATGGTGTTATTGAGGAGGAAGTGTACATAGAACAACCACAAGGTTTTGAGGTTGAAAACAAAGAGACGCATGTCTGTAAATTGAAGAAGACTCTGTATGGGTTGAAGCAAGCTCCAAGAGCTTGGTATGGAAGAATTGATAGTTTTATGACGAGCTTGAGCTTTACTAAGAGTAAAGTTGATCCTAACCTTTACTTCAAGGTTATGAATGATGAACCGGTCATATTATTGCTATATGTGGATGACTTGTTCCTGACAGGTAATGAGAAGAGAATCTCAGAGTGCAAAGAGAAGCTCGCTGCAGAATTCGAGATGAAAGACCTTGGCTTAATGCATTATTTTCTAGGTCTCGAGGTATGGCAGAGCCTAGAGGGAATCTTCCTTAATCAAGGGAAGTATGCATTAGAAATCTTGAAAAGATTTGATATGTTGGAGTGTAAAGCCATGGCCACACCCATGGATACCAACTTGAATTTATTATCTGATACTTCGTCAGAATTAGTGGATGTGACTCTATATAGACAGATTATTGGGTCGTTGATGTATTTGACGAATACCAGACCAAATATATGCTTTGCTGTGAACACCTTGAGTCGGTATCTGGTAGAGCCTAGACGTGTTTGCCTTGTAGCTGCAAAGCATGTGATGAGGTACCTAAAAGGTACAATAGACTATGGTCTCAATTATACTCGAGATCATGAGTTCAGACTGTATGGTTATACAGATTCCGATTGGGCAGGAAGTGTCTCAGACAGGAAGAGCACTTCAGGCTGATGTCACAGTCTGGGGTCAACCATGATCTCATGGCTAAGCAGGAAGTAGTGCAGTGTGGCTCTCAACACTGTAGAGGCAGAGTATATTGCAGCCTGTTCTGCGAGTTGTGAAGCTATATGGCTTCGGAAGTTGTTCTCAAGTCTATTTGATTCGGAGTTGGATACCACAGTGATTCTATGTGATAACCAGAGTTGTATAAAGATGACAGAGAACCCTGTGTTCCATGCCAAGTCAAAACACATAGAAATACGGTATTTCTACATCCATGATATGGTGCAGAAGTGAGCTATAAAACTCCAATATGTGAGCACGAATGAGCAGGTTGTAGACGTGTTGACTAAACCTCTGTCTCGAGTGAAGTTTGAGCACTTCCGTGACAAGCTTGGTGTAGTCTGTAAGGACTTCCTTCGAAAGGGGGAGTAGTGTTGATGATACCATGGTGCAGTGGGATTGATCATCCCTAGACAAAGATAGTCTTAAATGTTGATCTTGAGTTGTAATGGGATCGATTGCCCCTAGATAGAGATGTCTTAAATGATTGTGATGGGATCAATCGTCCCTAGACATAGATGTCTGAAATGATTGTGGTGGGATCGATCGTCCCTAGAAAGAGATGTCTTAAATGATTATGGTGGGATCGATCGTCCCTAGACAAAGATGTCTTAAATGATTGTAGTGGGATCGATCATCCCTAGACAGAGATGTCTTAAATGATTGCGGTGGGATCGATCATCCGTAGATAGAGATGTCTTAAATGATTGTGGTGGGATTGATACCCCCCAACTTCTAGGTTGACTCAAGGATTGAAGTCAGAGAACATTTTCCTGGGCTTGGCCAACTTTCTTCTAAATTTAACTTGAATTCATTGTTGCTCTTTGAGTCTTAATACCCCTCAACTTCTAGGTTGACTCAAGGGTTGAAGTCAGAGAACATTTTCCTAGACTTGGCCAACTTTCTTATGAATTTAACTTGAATTCATTGTTGCTCTTTGAGTCTTTATCCATTTGAGAGTGTTGAAATCTAAGTTGCATTGAAATGGATACTGGAGGAAACAGATACGACAAATTTTAAAAAAGTTTGGATATGATACGACAGGGAAACGACATATATATATACCATGCGACAAATTAAAAATTCAAATTTACAATTTACCATTCGTCATTTAAATTTAATATGTATAGACTATTATGTATTAAATTTACAATTATTAAATTTATTATGTATATAATATAGACTATTATGTATTAAATTTACAATTATTATGTATTAAATTTACAATTTATTTATTATTTAAATATAAAATTAAAATCTAATTAAATGTTTATCATTTAAAATCTCTATTCTTTTACTTTTGAAAAAATACTACTTATGTATAGATTTATTTATTATTCTCCTCTGTGGTCATGGCTATGAACCGGCAACCATGGTCATGGCTACGAACCGGCGACCTAGCAGTGAATTCATTATCGTGAACAATAGTCATGGCTACGAACCAGCGACCACCATGACGATCAACTGCTGCAAATGGACACCACGACCACGACCACGACTTCCATGAGTGCTTCACTGTTGTGCGATTGATGGCTTGCAACAGGCGTTTAGGTTTATAAGAAAAGAATAGGTGCTTGGATTTAGATTTAGGGTTTTTGAAATAAAGAATAAAATCACCGCAGCTCGATCTGCATCCAAGAACGGCTGATCTATATCCCAAAACCACTGATCCGTACCCAAAATTCGCTGATCCGTATCGCTTTCAGCTGATTTGTATCAAAATTTCCGGATCTGTATCAAGGCCGTATCCCATTAGCTTCTGTATCAGAAGCGGCGAACGACGTTTCAGCAGGGTTAGAGGGCCGTTTCCGATATCTTAGGTTCAAATGTTTGTGGTAATTGCAACAACTTAAGATGCTTACAAACAACATTGTCGTCTTTTAAAATGAAACTAATCGATTGACCTGATTTTGCAACTTTGTTTCTCCTCGTCAAGCTGTTGATTGCTGTGGCACAGTAATGGGATGATTTTCTTTTCCCATTTCTTATTATAACCCAGTTGCTGCTTGTAAAATCTCTGTTTGCTCTCCAGGGTTGGAATACTTGTTCTGCCACTACCCCACTTTCCAAATCTTTGGTTGACCTCTATGTTTTAAAAATTGATAATCTTGGACTCGAATTTAACTTGAATTCACTGTTCCTCTTTGAGCCTTTATCCATGTGAGAGTGTTCAATTGTTTGTAGTAATTGCAACAGCTTAAGAAGCTTACAAACAACATTGTCGTCTTTTAAAATGAAACTAATCGATTGACCTGATTGAGCAATTTTGTTTATCCTCGTCAAGTTGTTGATTGCTGTGGCATAATAATGGGATGATTTTCTTTTCCAATTTCTTATTATAACCCAGTTGCTGCTTGTAAATTCTCTGTTTGCTCTCCAAGATTGGAATACTTGTTCTGCCACTACCCCACTTTCCAAATCTTTGATTGAACTCTCTGTTTTAAAAATCGGTCAACTTGGACTCGAGCTCGACCAAGTTGACCATCAACTGAGATAACTTGGCCTTCAAACCGGATCAGGAGACCGGTTCGGTACTGAAACAGCCGGATCGGTGTCCAACTTGGCCTTTCGATACTGAACTGGTCAACTCGGTCAAGTCCCGACCTGAACTGGCTGACTTTATATTGCTCCTGATCTGTTTTGCTTATGTGGTTGGTTATGCATGTCAACCCATAGAAGATAACATCGTCGAAAGATCGGCGTGGTCACGAAAAGTCACAACTTTTTCTGGTTGTCGATTTTTTCCTAAATGAAAAAATCGCCGATGTTTCTCGAAGATTTCTTGCCACATCCTAACAAATCGGCTCTCAGGCTGGGCCGCAGCATCAAGGGCAAATTTTGTTAAAATTTTGAAACTTGAAAGCAATGACAGACTGTGAATAAAAAATGCAGAAATGGCTATCAGTAATTACACATCCACAAAAATTGAACACAGTAATTTTTCACGGGGAAACCTTTTAAGGACAAAAACCCCAAAGCAATTTAATAATTTATCTCCAAAATGAGATGACAGAGTTTTTACAATAATAGGCTAAAACAAGCCTTCACAACAAATAAGAATTTGTTTCACTAATCAAGAAGAACCCTGTACAATGCCAGCTGGCCCTAATCTGCCACTGAATAACTGTAATTGATGCTAGATGCCTGGAGTAGCTTCAATCTTGCATAGTCAACCTGTACATGCCTGTAGATGTCACTTGTTTACTGATGTGTAGCCTGCTAAGAGTGCCTTGAACTACTGCTGGGCTGTAGTGACTTGTAGAAGCCCTTTCTGGGGCTGCTGTAACCTGAGACAGACCCTGTACAAATTCGGGTGCACAATAAAAATGCCCTAGCAGGGCCCGGGTATACACAGCAGAAGATTCAAGTAGAAATCGGATGGCAGCAGTAAAACCCTAGCTGAGATAGGGTATTTTAAACCAGCAGAAAAGAGTGTGAATAAAAACTGGAGTTGACTTCTGCTAGAGGTAAGAACCAACAGTAATTAGATAACCAAGCAAATAAGGAAGTCATCCACGAGCTGAGCAGAGAAGACACTTGGCAAATCCACGAGCTAGATCAGTTAATAATACCCACGAGCTGTCTCTTGAAGATACCACGAATTATATGTCTGAAATGTTGAGTTTCCTTTTTTTATTTATAGTGGAATAATTCCACTTTATTGAGGCCGACCTGTCCTCATATTAATTTATATATTTTTTATTATTATTTATTTTGTCCTCCAAAAACGAAATAAGTATGAGGCCGACTTGTCCACCTATCCTTCACATATTTACATCATTTTATTTTTCTTTTCTTCACTAATGAGCCAACCCATAATAAATAAATAAATAAATATATATTTTTTTTCTTCTTCTAAATGGTGGGTTCGTGGACCAAGCCAAGCTATGCTTGGGTTTCATTTATCTTCAATAAATCATGCAGGTGTTCTTCAAGGTCTTCATGTCCACTCCAAGTACATCATAGGGAGATAAATTAATTGCTTTACTTCACCCTCCTGTTGCCACCAAGACCAAGTGGAGGAGTACACCACTTGCCCAGACCCGGTTTAGGGCTTATAGTGAAATCCTGGTAACTGACCAGGTACCTCCATTCTCCCAGAGAATGGCTCTCAGCCCCAGGCTGAGCTTCCAGTCCCAGACTGGATCAATATCCTGGTAACTGACCAGGTGCCTCCATTCTCCCAGAGAATGGCTCTTAGCCCCAGGTTGAGTTCCCAGTCCCAGACTGGGTCAATATCCTGGTAACTGACCAGGTGCCTCCATTCTCCCAGAGAATGGCTCTCAGCCCCGGGCTGAGTTCCCAGTCCCAGACTGGGTTAATATCTTGGTAACTGACCAGCTACCTCCATTCTCCTAGAGAATGGCACTCGATGCTGCTCAGGAAAAAATCAACACTCACTCTCAACGAGAGGGTCATTCTCTGCAATACCAAGCTTGTCTCGAAAGTGCACAAGCTTTGTCAACGACAAGGGCTTGGTTAATATGTTAGCAATCTGCTCATCTGTACGGATGTACTAGAGCTTCATGGTACCTCGCTGTACCATATCTCTGATGAAGTGGTACTTCATCTCAATGTGCTTTGACCTGTCGTGAAATACAGGGTTCTCTGAAAGCTTAATGCAACTCTGATTATCGTAATGGATAACAGTTGGTTCAAGCTTTCCACCAAACAGTTCAGAGAGAAGCTTTCTAAGCCAAACTGCTTCTCTGCAGGCATCACTAGCAGCAATATACTCAGCTTCAGCTATGCTCTGAGCTATGGAACCCTGTTTTCTGCTAGACCATGAGATCATGGTTGATCCCAAACTGAAACAGTACCCTGATGTGCTTTTCCGGTCCACTGCACTGCCAGCCCAATCGGAGTTAGCATATCCAAGTAGCATTACCCCACTGTTGGAGGTATATCTGAGCCCATATGTAATTGTACCTCGCAAATATCTGAGCACATGTTTGGCAGCTATCCAGTGTATGTGCTTTGGCTCGGACATGAACTAACTCAATGCATTCACTATATAACAGATATCCGGTCTTGTATGCACTAGATACATCAAAGATCCAATAAGTTGGCGATACTGAGTAGGATCCACTGCCTGTGAAGAAGTAGCTGAGTCACGTAACTTCTTCAGATTTGATGTCATGGGTACACTCATGGGTTTGCAGTCATGCATCCCAAACCTCTGCAAGATATCAACTGTATACTTCCCTTGAGACAGAAAGATCTCATCTAGCTTCTGCCAGACCTCTAAACCAAGAAAATAGTGCATGAGTCCCAGATCCTTCATTTCAAATTCTGAAGTAAGCTCCCTCTTGCACTGAGCTATCATTTGCTCCTCTCCAGTGAGGAACAGATCATCCACATAGAGGACTAGGATCAAGACATGGTTCTGAACAACCTTAAAGTAAAGGTTGGGATCAGTAGTGCTCTTGGAGAATCCCAAACTGTGAAGGTCACCATCAATCCTAGCATACCAGACCCTTGGGGCCTGTTTGAGTCCATACAAAGCTTTCTTTAGTTTGCACACATGAGACTGCATTTCATCTGTCACAAAACCTTCAGGTTGCTCAATGTAGATCTCTTCTTCAACTTCTCCATTAAGAAAAGCTGTCTTTACATCCATTTGATGGAGTTTCCATCCAAAGACAGCAGCAAGGGAGATAATGGTTCTGATGGTGGTATACTTGGCAACAGGAGCAAATGTTTCATCATAGTGTATGCCTTCCTTTTGTGAGAAACCACGAGCCACAAATCTTGCTTTATATTTCTCAATGCTGCCATCAGCAGCATGCTTGATTTTATAGAGCCATTTGGAAGTTACCACAGACTTCCCTTTTGTTCGAGGAACAATTTCCCACACATCATTTTTCATAATGGAATTATATTCTTTTGTCATGGCATCAATCCATACCTGATGAGACTCTGCTTCCTTGAATGTAGAAGGCTCTGCATCAATGAGCTTACTCATAAGACCTGAGTATTTATGGGGCTTCTTGCTTTCTCTGAATGTCCCAGAAGGAGCTTTATGCTTCTCTGCTTCTTGCAATATTTCTCTTGCCCAAGTAGGTCTTCTCTTGGAAGGAGGAGCTTCAAGTAGTGCTTCAGCTAGTCTTTCTGGTTCTGAGTAAGCATGAGGTTCATCTTCTTCCTCCCTTTGATTCTCTGAATGAGGAGATTCTGAAATGTCGGAAAGAGATCCTTCTGGATCTTTTGGAAGCTCTTTGGAGTGGTGGAAAATAGCTTCCTCATGAAATATCACCTCTCTGCTGATTTCAATGTGTCTTTTACCAGGAACATAGATACGGTAGGCTTTTGAATTTTCACTGTACCCAACAAATGTGCCTTTCTTTCTGGAAGGCTCCAGCTTTAATCTCTTTTCTTTTGGCACATGGATGTAGACTGGAGTGCCAAAGATCCTCATGTGGTCAACTGTAGGTTTCTTTCCTGTAAAGACTTCTTCTAGAGTCTTTTCTCCCAAAATGGCATGAGGACTTCTGTTTTGAATATAGACAACTGTACTAGTAGCCTCAGCCCATAGAGACAAAGGAAGATCTAGATCACACAACATGGCTTTAGCAGCCTCACAGACTGTTCTGTTCTTCCTTTCTGCAACCCCGTTCTGTTGGGGGTTGTAAGGTACAGTCAACTCCCTCTTGATCCTTGCTTCTTGGCAAAAATCATCAAAATCATTTGATTCAAACTCACCTCCATTGTCTGACCTCAAGATGCGAATGTGTCTTCCTGTCTGATTCTCAATCAACGCCTTGAACTCCTTGAACTTATCAAAAGTTTCACTCTTAGCCTTTAGAAAGTAAATCCAAGATTTACGAGAGTAATCATCAATGAACAGTACATAGTATAAACAACCACTTAAGGAAGGTGAAGACATGGGTCCACAAATGTCAGAGTGAATCAAATCCAAAATCCCTTTTGATCTGCTGTGACTTTTGGAAAAAGACTTCTTGGTATTTTTACCAAGGGCACAACCTTTGCAAATACCACTATGTTCATTAGAAAACTCAGGCATACCTGTAACCATCCTTTGAAGACCAGGGAGAGCTGCATAATGAAGGTGCCCAAACCTACGGTGCCATAGCTCACAAGGGTTGATAGTACTATGAACCAATGCTTGAGTAGAGTGCCCAGATGCCTTGTAAAGGCCTCCCTCTCGAACCCCAATCAATTCTGCTGCACTCAACCTTTCATTCTTTGACCACAGCAAAACCTTTTTATCCATGAATATAACTCTGTAGCCTTTGTCTTCTAAGCTAGCTACAGAAAGAAGATTTTTCTTCAAACCTGGAACATATAGTATGTCTTCAATGTGCAACATGGTCCCTGAATCAAGTTGAAATGAGACTGAACCCACTCCCTCAATTTTGTAGGTGGAGTCATCTCCAAGTTCTACTTGAGTGGCAAACTTGTTCTTTCTGTAGCTTGTAAGGGCTTCATGGGAACCTGTCATATGTTTTGAGGCTCCACTGTCCACCAACCAAGAATTTGTGCTGTTGGTGATGGACCCAGCTAGGGCAGAAATCAAATAGTATTCTTTTCTTGATTCTTCTTGCTTGGAAGACTTTGTATTTTTCTTCTTCTTTGGTTCTTCTTCTTCAGCTGTAGATGCATGGAATTTTCTTTTGGGCTTTCTCTGTGGCTGCCTACAGTCCCTAGCATAATGTCCCATCTTGAAACAATTGAAACATTTAACTTGTGACATATCAAGTTGCTTACCTTGTGGCTTGTTTTCTTTCTTCTTGGGATGGAAGGGCTTCTTGAATTGTTTCTTGGTTTTAGCTGCTAGTGCAAGGTTCCCTTCTTTAGGACCCTTAGTTCTGCTCTGTACTCTGCCTTCTTCTTCTAAACAGTCATGCCAAAGTCTCTCAAAATTTGGCTGAGTCTCACGCCCACTAACAGAAGCTAAGAAGGTTTCCCAAGAACTTGGAAGACCATCAAAAACAGTTTGTACAAAGTCATCATCATCTATTGTAACCCCAATAGCAGAGAGTTGATCTCTTACCTGAGCAATCTTTGTAAAGAAGGAGGCCACTCCTTCATCTTTTTCCATCTTCAATGTACGAAGTCTATTTTTCAAGACTCTCTTTTGACCGGGTGCTTTCTTCTCGTACAAATTTGTCAAGGTGTCGAAACACTCCTTGGCTGTCTTCAGTGGTGTTATGGCAGGCATTATATTTTCCTTGACTGAGTCATAGATAATCCTCCTAGCCTTGGCTTGCTTCTTTTTGAATGCTACCCTTCCTGTGTTTGACGTGGGTTCTTCTACAACATTGATGACCAAGTCATCAAGGTCATTTTCTTCCAAGGTGGCCATAAGCCTTGCTTTCCATGAATTAAAGTTTGCTGAACCCTCAAGCCTGTCCTCTGGTCTGAAAGAGGTAGAAGAAGCCATCTCTGGTCTGTCTGTACTGTCCCAAGGTCTATGTAAGACACAGTCAATTGCTCAAACACTGTGTGCTTTACAAGCAGAGCTCTGATACCATGTTAAAATTTTGAAACTTGATAGCAATGACAGACTGTGAATAAAAAATGTAGAAATGGCTATCAGTAATTACACATCCACAAAAATTGAACACAGTAATTTTTCACGGGGAAACCTTTTAAGGACAAAAACCCCAAAGCAATTTAATAATTTATCTCCAAAATGAGATGACTGAGTTTTTACAATAATAGGCTAAAACAAGCCTTCACAACAAATAGGAATTTGTTTCACTAATCAAGAAGAACCCTGTACAATGCCAGCTGGCCCTAATCTGCCACTGAATAACTGTAACTGATGCTAGATGCCTGGAGCAGCTTCAATCTTGCATAGTCAACCTGTACATGCCTGTAGATGTCACTTGTTTACTGATGTGTACCCTGCTAAGAGTGCCGTGAACTACTGCTGGGCTGTAGTGACTTGTAGAAGCCCTTTCTGGGGCTGCTGTAACCTGAGACAGACCCTGTACAAATTCGGGTGCACAATAAAAATGCCCTAGCAGGGCTCGGGTATACACAGCAGAAGATTCAAGTAGAAATCGGATGGCAGCAGTAAAACCCTAGCTGAGATAGGGTATTTTAAACCAGCAGAAAAGAGTGTGAACAAAAACTGGATTTGACTTCTGCTAGAGGTAAGAACCAGCAGTAATTAGATAACCTAGCAAATAAGGAAGTCATCCACGAGCTGAGCAGAGAAGACACTTGGCAAATCCACGAGCTAGATCAGTTAATAATACCCACAAGCTGTCTCTTGAAGATACCACGAATTATATGTCTGAAATGTTGAGTTTCCTTTTTTTTATTTATAGTGGAATAATTCCACTTTATTGAGGCCGACCTGTCCTCATATTAATTTATATATTTTATTATTATTTATTTTGTCCTCCAAAAAGGAAATAAGTATGAGGCCGACCTGTCCACCTGTCCTTCACATATTTACATCATTTTATTTTTCTTTTCTTCACTAATGAGCCAACCCATAATAAATAAATATATATTTATTTTTTCTTCTTCTAAATGGTGGGTTCGTGGACCAAGCCAAGCTATGCTTGGGTTTTATTTATCTTCAATAAATCATGCAGGTGTTCTTCAAGGTCTTCATGTCCACTCCAAGTACATCATCATAGGGAGATAAATTAATTACTTTACTTCACCCTCCTGTTGCCACCAAGACCAAGTGGAGGAGTACACCACTTGCCCAGACCTGGTCTAGGGCTTACCGTGAAATCCTGGTAACTGACCAGGTACCTCCATTCTCCCAGAGAATGGCTCTCAGCCCCAGGCTGAGCTTCCAGTCCCAGACTGGATCAATATCCTGGTAATTGACCAGGTGCCTCCATTCTCCTAGAGAATGGCTCTCAGCCCCAGGCTGAGTTCCCAGTCCCAGACTGGGTCAATATCCTGGTAACTGACCAGTTGCCTCCATTCTCCCAGAGAATGGCTCTCAGCCCCGGGCTGAGTTCCCAGTCCCAGACTGGGTCAATATCCTGGTAACTGACCAGGTGCCTCCATTCTCCCAGAGAATGGCACTTGATGCTGCTCAGGAAAAAATCAACAAATTTGTCAATATTTTTGCTCATTTTTTACTTTGAGCTTTTGGAGAAGGAAGGGAGAGGGCTTGTGGTCATCATCACTCACTATGGACATAGCTAGATGTAATATCCCAAGTAGAGACAACCGTCTTTTGACTGAGTTTCTTTCACTTATGGTTTAATTCCGTTTGATTTGATTGGTACCTTGTTGGCTTCCATGCAAGGTACTAAGGGAGTACTTGTGGTTTTATGTTATTTGCATTTCCCACAATAGTTAACATCACACATGAATCCATTAACGCCAATTTGAGAATAATAATTGCTGTCCCAGTATTTAATTACAAATACACATCATAAAGATTATAAACTCACCTTGAAAACTGTTGGCTATGGACTGTTGATGGTAGAGGCAGCGGCTGCAATATTTTAAGTGTTGTTGACAGGATGGACAGAACCTTGCATAAGATCAACCCTTAATCCATGGATTCACGCCTTGACTGTGGTAATAATTGATGAGATTTTCAGATCCGATGAAGAACAGCTTGAGATGACAGTCACGCTATTCTGTAAACTTTGGGACCATCACATGCTGTCAGATTGCAAGCTATAGCTGGAAGATGATGCCTTTCTTTGACTGCTGATTTGTGGTCTTCTTATGAGGTATATGTGGTGTGTGACCAGCCCTTTCCAACTCTAAAATCGTGACTGTTATGAAGTAGATCGTGGCCCTCTTTTAGGAGCTAGGGCACACGTATAAAGCCTAAAAGATAGCATCTGTTAGGAAGCAGATCGTGGCCCTCTTTTAGGAGCTAGGGCAAACGCATAAAACCAATAGATTGCAGCTGTCAGGGAGTAAATCGTGGCTCTCTTCTAGGAGGTAGGGCACATGTATTGAGACAAATACATCGTAGCTGTTAGGAATGAGATCGTGCTACCACAATGAAGAGACATGCATGATACCAACGCTATTGATGATGAACTGCCCTTTATTCCATCTTTGACTGGACGCTTTAATGATCTCGAACCTCTTTGAATTATGGTGATAGATCTAGGTGATGTGGCCCTGCTATGTGACATCATTGATAAAGAACCTTCCAACTATGAGGAAGCAGTAGAGAAGAAGGAATGGAAGGATGCCATGATCGAGGAGTGTCAGTTGATTATGAAGAATGATGTCTGGGAGATAGTTCCAAGACCAGAAGGGAAGTCTGTTGTGACTTCGAAATGGATCTACAAGATCAAGCATGCTGCAGATGGTAGCATTGAATAACACAAGGCAAGATTTGTGGCACGTGGCTTCTCCCAAAAAGAAGGTATAGACTATGAGGAGACGTTTGCATCTATAGCAAGATACACTTCCATCAGATCTATACTTGCATTGGCTGCAGTAATGAAATGGAAGGTACACCAGATGGACGTCAAGACAACATTCTTGAATGGTGTAGTTGAAGAGGAAGTGTACATGGAGCAACCACTGGGACTTGAGACACATGACAGACATACTCGTGTGCAAGTTGAAGAAAGCCTTGTACGGATTGAAGCAGGCACCCAGGTTGTGGTACGGCATGATGGATAGCTTTCTGATGAGCTTAGGCTTTACCAAGAGTCAAGCAGATTCCAACCTTTACTTCAAGGTTGAGGGCGGAAGACTAGTGATACTACTGCTATATGTAGATGACCTGTTTGTAACAGGGGAGGATGAGCTCATTGCAGATACAAAGAGAAGGCTTATCGCAGAGTTCGAGATGAAGGACCTAGGAATGATGCACTACTTCTTAGGCATGGAGGTGTGGTAAAGTGCCATGGGGATTTTCCTTGGTTAAGGAAAGTATGCAATGGAGATTCTAAAGAGGTTCGGAATGATGGATCACAAGGCAATGGCCACACCAATGGCATTGAACTTGAATCTATTGTGTGACACTTCTTCAAAGACAGTTGATGCCACGATGTACAAGCAGATGATTGTTTCATTGATGTTCTTGACGAACACGAGGCCATACATATGTTTTGCTGTGAACACCTTGAGCTAGTTCCTAACGAATCCGAGACATGTTCACCTGACGACTGCAAAACATATATTGAGGTACTTGAAGGGTACAATTGAGTATGGGCTCAAGTATGAGGCGGATCAGAGGATTAACCTGAATGGTTATGTTGATTCGGATTGGGCAGGCAATGCCACAGATAGGAAGAGCACTTTGGGATGCTGCTTCAGTTTGGGATCCGGTATGATCTCTTGGTTTAGCAAGAAGCAGTCATGCGTGGCATTGAGTACAGCCGAAGCAGAGTATGTTGCAGCTTGTTCGGCTAGTTGTGAGGTAGTATGGCTTCAGAAGCTATTGTCAGATTTGTTTGATCTCGAGCTCAAGGTGACTTGTATCTTCTGTGACAACCAGAGCTGCGTGAAGTTGTCTGAGAACCTGGTGTTCCATGACAAGTCGAAACATATTGAGATCAAGTACCACTATATCCAGGATATGGTGCAGAGAGGAGCAGTGAAGCTCTAGTATGTGGCGACAGACGAGCAAATAGTTGATGTGTTGACCAAGGCGTTAGCCAGAGTGAAGTTTGAGTACTTCAGAGAGAGGCTTGGTGTTATTGAGATCGAGGTTCCTCGAAAGAGGGAGTGATGAGACCGGAAGACACAGATGCACTAGAGCTGGTTCTCGCATGGTGGAGGAAGCAGGTGGTTCTTGGGACGTAATGCACCTGGGGTGCTCCTAGGCTATGCTCACATGTTGGAGACGTTGAGAGGTCCATCGGTCACAAAGACACTTGGTGTGCGCCTAGGTTGGTTCTCGCATGGTGGAGAGACGCAGGTGATCCTTTGGATGTAATGCACTTGGGGTGCTCCTGGGCTGTACCCACATGCTGTAGACGCGGGTTGACTGTTGAGAGACGTAATGCACCTGGGGTTTTCCTGGGTTGTACCCACTGGGTGGGAGACGCAGGTGGTCTGTTGGACATGAGATGTGCATCTGGGCTGCTCTCAGTGTATGATAAGATGATCTGGATATGATGAGATGATAGTAGGAGACGCAGTTGATTGCGGTGGTAATGTAATGTGTGGTCCTGGGTTGTACCTACTTGATTGCTTGCTTGTGGAGATGATGAAGACCTAGATGAGAGCTAGGTCTTCATTGTATTTTACTTGTACCTCCGGTGGATATGTTTTTCCTTCGTTCGGGGATGTCATTATTATGTTTGGTCATGCAAGGTCATTGAGGTAAAACCTCCATTGTAAGTCGAGGCAATAGCACCCCAAAGAATAAATGTAAAATGTATTATTGAGTCTCCCTAGGACAGGTCGACCCAGTCAGGTTAGTGAGGTCGGCCCCATTAGGTAAAAAGGTCACCCACACATAAAGTATAAATAGAGAGCTTGCTCTCTCATTTGGACACACCACTCACTCACTCAAGTTCGCATAAGCAAAGAGAGGAGACAAGTCCGCTGGAGGAGAAAGAGAGAGAGTTGCAGAAGCCATCTTATATTTGGTTTTCCATTTTGCTTGATATTGTATAAGTAACAAATCCATCTTTGAGGAAGTTGCGGGGTTTCTCCTTTATGGTTTCTCCGAGGAAAATTATTGTGTTTTGCTGTGCTTGTCTTTCTTTCAGTTAAAGATCCTAGTTAAATTGAATTAAAGTGCAAACTCCATTTTTCTGTGATCTAGAGTGACTTACCTCTTAGCATCACAAAAAAAAGTCCATTTTTCTAGCCAATGTGTGATGCCATTGCTATTGTTGTCCCAAGGTATAAGTGCCCTACATATGAGGAGATTCGGGGGCCAATTCTTCAAGCAGAAAAGGACATCAACACTAGATTGGAGGAGTTCAAACAATCATGCGAGGCCTTTAGATGCATAGTGATGTCCGATGGTTGGACATATGGGAAGGGTAGGACCCTTCTCAATTTCTTGATACAATGTCCCAAAGGTACCATGTTTATCAAATTTGTCGATGCATTGACACAAGTAAAATATGTAGCACTGTTATGTGAGTTGATGGATGGGATCCTCCAGGATCGGTTCGCACAACGTGGTGCAAATCATAATAGATAATGCAACTAATAATGTGGTTGTTGGTAGATTGCTTATGGAGAGGCACCCCTCACTGTTTTGGACTCCAGGCATTGCACATTGTATTGATATGATGCTGGACGATGTGGGGAAAATTCCTTTCATCGAGGAGGTCATTGATTAGGCTAGGAGCGTCTCAAAATTCATATATAACCATGCTTTTGTTCTTAGCCTCATGAGGAGATGCACGAGAAATAGGGAGTTGATGCTTCTTGGAATCACACGTTTTGCCACCAACTTCATATCTCTTTAGTGTTTGCTTTAATGTCAGTTTGAGTTGAAGCAAATGTTTGTTTGTGATTAGTGGCGTGATTGCACATATAGCAAGAGAGAGGATGGGAGAGCCATTGCTAGATTGGTGTACATCGACTCTTTTTTCGGTAGGAGTGAAAGAAGTGTGCTCAATTAGTGAACCTTTGGTAAAGGTTATGAGATTTGTTGACAGTGATAAGCTCGCTATGGGCTATTTGTATGAGGGCAGATATAGGGCCAAATAGACTTCGGTCTTGTTATGTGGGGAAGGGTACCCCTGGATTCAATAGACACATGATGCTATGGGATTTGATTGATAGTCGGTGGATCGGGATGCTCCATTGACCCATTCATGCAGTAGCACTTTTCCTCAACCCGCCTTTTTGACAAATGTATCTTTAACTTTGAGGGTGAGGTGATGGAGGGGCTTCTCACATGTCTTCATAGGATGGTAACTAATGCTAATACTTGCCACACTATTACTCATGAGATGGAGATGTATCAAGAGGCTATTGGACTATTTGGCTTGCTGATGCTATCCGTGAAAGGACCGTTTTGATGCCACGTAAGTGATTACTAATTAAAATTTAGAACTTCAAACTTTTTAAATTTAATTATGTTTTATAATTTTTATTTGAAAGTTAAAATTTGAATTATGTAATCCAATTCTCTTTCTTTCTTGTTTGTTGTAGCTGTTTGGAGGAAAACATATGGTGCAAGGGCACTGTTATCACACAGAGTGTAGTTGCCTACTTGAAAGGTTCTATCCAGGATGGTAGAGGAAGACAACTAACCGGTGACACCTAAGAGGGCCTTGATTCCCTAGATAGATTGGTTGTCATGCCAATCGAGACACTCTTCACTTCTTGATATCCAAGCCACAGATAACAAAGGGGGAGACCTTGATCTACTATTGAAAAGAGAGATCTAACCCAAACACTCAAACAAGCAAATCAAACAGTGAAAATCAAGTGAAGGGTGAAGAACCCTAGATTTAAGGAATTGAGCTATTGTGAGGCTTAAGGAAGATGAAAAATGAAAATTGATTAGTTTAGTTACAATAGCTCAGGATTAAGTGCAAATCCAGGATAAATGTGTTAGGGAAAATTATCAAAATCATATGCCTTGGGAAACGTGTACTTAATTTTTGGGAGATGGTCCCAAGAGGTAGATATGAGTGGATAATGGCTTCCTAACACTGCTTGACTATAGATCTGACAATATCACAACTTACAAGCGAAAAATGAGCAGTCAAACAACGAAAAAGGGGCAAACTCAGAGAGGGCGTATTAGCTAAAGAACAATGCCTTGGGATTTGAGCCAGAAGGAGTCAACAGAGCATGATGCCTTAGGAAACCCACTTCATGCTTGGCATTAGGATGAAAACCCAGAAATCGTTTGCCACAATTTGAAGTTGTTTGAGGTAGAGAATTTTCAGAAATTTTTAGTGAGGGTTTTAACAATAAATTTTAATGGTGACGATTGGATTGGATCCCAAAATAACAAAAATACTTTGAAATTTACTTGGATATGCTTGCGGTCGCCTTGCAAATTGATAATCTTCCCAAAATGAGGCAATCAAGAGTGAGATCCAGCTTCCCCAAGTGAAATCACTATTCCTCCAAGATGACCAATGCGCCCTTCCCTGCCATAAATGATCTATAATGAGAATCAATCAAGCATGAAAGAAACTATACAAAAGAAAAGATTAAATAAGTAGCATCAAGATGTCCAAAAGATACAATAAAGATACTCCCTGAGACAAAGTTCGATCCGAGAGAGAGATATGGGGTTTCCCCACAATAACGCCCGCTTGAATCCGCCCTCCTCTTCTACTGCACGGCCTCCCTGCAGAAAAACGTTTGGAGAAAACACGATCCACAATGATATCACAGAGAAAAGATTGTATATTCACTTGCAAGAACATTCATCAGAGCATCCAAGAGATTTGCAAAAGATATTCTTTATTACAGAGCTGCTGGGAATCAACCCCCCCCCACGAATCGATCCCGAATCGTGCTCCGGAAGGAATCGATTCCGGAATCGCGATTCCTCATCGATTCCTCCCGGAATCGATTTCGTAATTTGCGCTTCCTTGGAGAAAAAAACGCTCCCTAGAATTTTAGGAATCGATCCGGAATCTACGCTTCCGGATCGATTATTGAGCGATCCCGGGCAAAAAAATCGCTCCCGAAAACGCTTCCTGAGTGATTCCTTAATTTTTCTTTTTTTGGTTTTTCTGGATTGGCTAGGGTTAATTTGGGCAAATAAAGTCTATTGGACTCCATTTGGACTCATTCTATGCCCTCAGTGGTAAGCCTCTTTCTATTTTTAAGACTCTGATTTTCCTGTATTTAAGCTGAAAATCCCTGCTTGTGCATGTAGACTTTATGTTTCACCTTCCAGAGAAACTTCCTTCAGAAGATATTTTCATATTCTGGAACCAAATGATATGGAAAAGTCATCATCTATATTTCCCTAGGAATGAAAGTTTGCAGAATCTCAGTGAAGTATCAGGACATGAAAAGCCACAGCTTGGGAGTGTATGGATGGAAAGGAAGAAAAATAATCAGTGTCCATTGATATCCAAGAGTGGCAGATATATGAAATACGTGAATACAGTGACGATACATCTATATAAAATTCTTCCCATGGACTGAGACATAGAATATAAATCAATAGGTTTGGTGGTTGGCGGTGTTGCTTGGAAGCTCAGGTGACACATTAGGAGTCCTACAGTGAAGCATAAAGCTCAAATCATGTACGTTATTCATCATCTATATACATAAATCTCCCAAGTGTTTGTTACATAATATCTTTTGCTCTAAACAAATGAATAGTTGGATGACAGTATTCTTCTGATATCTACTGAAGTGCTGGTGTTTCAAAATTTACAGTAGAAAGAGTTGTAGTTCTTTGAGTAACTGTAATACTTCTCAAGGATTACCAAACATTTGTTGTTGCTGCATGTGCTTTTGCTTCCTTCTCTTTTTTGCTTCCTTTCCCAACACCATTGACATCATTATCTTCATAATATCTTTTAAGCTCTTACTCATCACCTAGTTTCTTCCTATGAAAGAAGCCCTGGTTGCTTGTCTTCTATGTGAAAGCTTTGTCTATTATTCAACAAGCATTGAAATTGTTCACCATTTTTCATTTAATTTGAGCATTATAATGGTTTCCCCAAACACTGGTACCAAAAAAGAAGTTCATTTGATGCACTGCCTAATTCATAAAATAATCCTTGGTATGAAGTGAGATTAACTTCCAATGACAATTTTGGTGGAGCCTAATGAAATGAATCCTTGATCTTACTCGCAAGATACATACATGAGCTATACAAAGGTATATGACATCAACCGTGCAGCCAAATCATTTATTCTTTTCACTACAACCAAATGTTCCAAAATTAAAAATAGCTCTACTTTTATACTGGGCCCTTACATTCTTCAGTTTATCATGTAAGATGTTGCAATTGCCATGCTACTTTGGAATCTACAATTATTGATGGTGTGAATGGTACAGTGCATTTCACCTTATTCACCAGTGACCTCTTTCACTGATGTGGGCATACACAATCGAATGTAGTGATCCAAAGAAAGGCACATACAAAACATGTGAACATACAAATGGCATACAATGAGGCAAAGAAAGAGACACACAAACAAAAAAGAGAGACAGCCAAGACAAGAATAGAGAATTGTCGATACTCCACATTGCTATACACTCTTCCATTAGAAGTTAATAGAGTATGACAATGCCAAAAAAAGAGTAGGCATCGAGGATTTTGCAGGACAGTTACAAGGAGAATATTGCAGGTTAGTTACAACTTACAAGTAATACTGTCGATCACTTACATGGAACTTTTAGACTGTCAAGAATATTCAGACAGCTGGTCTCAAAAACAGTTACAATCATAGTTAGCATATATGAACTCGGATTTGGATTCAGATTCCATGCAATTCTGAAAAAGCCTTGTTGGAAGAATCCATATCCAAAAAAAAATTGGAAGTATGGATGTCATTAATATGAAGAAACATACTAATGATATCTGATAAAATAGAAAACAGTCTGCATGTTAATTTTAATCAAATTCTAATTAATAGAGTTTGGTTATATGAGAAAAATGGTATTGACATATGAGGGTCAAATATATGCAGCATTGTCTTAAAGTCGATGCCATCAGCTACACATTTGTACTTCCCTTACAAAAATTCAATCATAGATTTTGTTTTATAAAGTAAATCTTAACAATAACTTAATATCTTTGCAAGTTTGATATTGGATTTAAAGACATCACTTGCAAATGGTCATTGCCATAGCTATGTCATTCCAGAAAATCTTCTGAGATGTCCTAGATGATTGATGTTATATCAGTGTGTACTAAATGGTTGTATGAATATCTATGTTTTGATGTTTTCTATAGCTAATTTGGCATAATACATGTTTTTTTTTAATTTATATGCATCAAAATATATTAAAATATATATTATATAAAAAACGCTCCCGAAACGGAAGCTTTTGAAAATTTCGCTTTTCGCTCCCGCTCCCGCTCCCCGCTCCCCGCTCCTTGCTTCGCTCCCGCTCCCAACAGTGTAGCTTTATTATGCCTGGTGCCTCGGGCACAAATCTGACTGTACCAAAGTGTCTGGGGGTATGGCTATATGGTATTAACAAGTGGTTGGACCCCATAGTCTCTCTATAGCGCCCTAGGAGAACCAAATAAAAAACTCATCTGTGCTGCCAGGCCATTTTATTATGGCAGATCTGCAGTAAAATGACAATCTGAGTGAAATCTTGTCCGAAGTGCCTATAACTGAAAACTGAGTGTACCAGTGGACTCAGAAGGTCCAAATGCACTAGAGATGAATACTCATACACCCTGTGGTTACCTGGATAATCAATCTGTAGTCTCAACCATGCCCGAACCAATAAAAATAAATTGTCTGTAAATAATAATAACCATAAAAATCCATCAAACCATCTAGTGAAGCCTGTGTTTGTTGCATGTAACCATCGAATGGGCATCAAAGGACCATAAATCATCAACCTCGAACATCACTGGTCCAACTCATCTCAGATCCTATAGTTGACTTGGTCAAACTAGGTTTGACAAGGTCAAGACTGATCATAATATGACCCAGGCTAAAAATGTCTGATGCTGCAAGTGCAAATGGTTAAGATATGCTCTTTTAATCATTCTTAATAGCAAGACTTAAAGTAGGAAGCATTGTGGTTAATCAATAATTACATCAAATAATTTACTCAAAACAGAACCTCAAGAATATACTCATTTCATAGACGTGAACATTTTGCTATCAAAGGGTGAGGGTGAAGAATGCAAGGCTAGGATAAAGGGATGACTTGACTGACTCAACACTGTGATACTTCGGATAAGGGAAAGGGAATACACACTTAAGCATATGTTGGATAATAAACACACAGGGAATGGCAGTGTCTCACAAATGGAATAAGTTGTTTAGAGAGGTGCTTATTCAACCTTGGCAAATGTCTATAGCTCACATCCAAGCTGAATCCAGCTCCGTGAGGATTTTTGCTAGAACCGCCGTAACTAGGTGCACAACTAACCGTAGCATGAGGTTCTAGGGGACACTTAGAATTAGTTGTCCCTTACTCCATCTCACATCCCAACCCGTAGGCTTCGTGAGGTATTAATCATTACATTTAATTCATGGCCAACAGTCTTTGGATTTAGCATACATTTAACCACTGCTTTTTAGGCCTTTAGGAGCCTTTGGATTTTGCATGTGCTTAGAAGCACAACTAATCGCAGCTTGCATCCAGGGTGCTTTAACATTTCAATTTTCATAGCCCTCTTTCATTGTGCTGAGAAGCACAATTTTTAATTTGTTTCTATGGGCTTGCACAAAAGATAAGATAATAGTTTCCATATGCATGTAATGATGGTAGTACAAGTTGCTTCAGCTTAGCCAACACAACTCAAGCAACTAGGGGGATTATCCACAATCAGGACCAAACATCGGGGCAACCGACTAGAGTGATCAAGGTATCAAATCCAACTCACCTAAGCTCAGGAACCAACACCAGTGGGTTCTCCTGGCCCAGAAGGATCAAGGCTTCGGTAAGTTCTATTGCCAACTCAGAGCCGAGACACAAACTAACAGGGATGCTATCCAACACAGAGGCAAAAATGGGGAAGTACTCCATATCACAGGCTAAGGTGTAAGTCAGGGTGAAAACCAAAGATGGGAGAGAACGGATGGATGGGGAAAGTGAAGGTGATGCCTAAGCTAGCAAGCCATAAATGGTGGGAATGATCACGTCCATGCTACTAAGAGGGTAAACCAATGAGTACAAACAAGAGCTTCTAATCCTAAGTAATTAGACTATTTAGATAATCATTAAGCAACCAAGTCCATATATATACCACCAGGTCATGACCATTAGATACCAAGTCAAGCTACTATGATGAGCAAAAGAGCAAAACAATCATAACCAATGCACACTATATACCTGCTGGGCCATATACCTGTACCTGCCATCTGGATCATCAATAATCACTGGAAACACTGCTGCTGAAACTCTGGGCACTGCTCTGAATGGAATGAAAATTGTCACCTTCGGTCATCAAATCTGAGGTCATGAGGCTTAGTCTTGGCATAACGCTCACCGCTGTCTAATCTGGGGCTGCTCTGATATGTGAGTGATCATCAAAAGTACTATTCATCATAGGCTATTCTCATCAAAACTGTGTAAAAGCCTGGTTCAAAAATATACAATGAACTACTCTACAATCATGGTAGCTCGGCTACTATGGATGTGATAACAGGCACCAAAGTTTAAAAAATATTGCCATCCAAGTCCTTAGCCAAACCTGTAGCTCTTCAGGATGTGAGCGCAATTGGAGTGTATTTGATCAAATATACACTCAAAGAAATGCAAGAGGTTAGAACTTGAACACATCAATTAAATTCATTGTAATTTAAAATCCTCTAAGATATTATGTCCCTCGGGCCTCAAGACTCATTAAAGTTTTTATGACCCTCTTATAGGTTGGAGTCCCCATGCTTGAATGACTTGGTGTATTTCCATTACAATATTCGACTGTGGATGAAGCAGGTGGAAAAAGCACCCAATGTGGATGCCATTTCCTTGGATAATATTGATGTATTGTCCAAGTGGAGGGTGGAAATTGAGTTGTCTATCATGGAGGAGGCACCTACATGGCTAGAGGAGGAGGAGCGGGAGGAGTAGGAGGAGCAGCTTGAGGACTTCATGGAGGGTGATGTACTTGCATCTGCACCATCTTCTACACCAGTTGATGTACCTAGTCCCACATTGGCACCCACTAGTCATCGTTTTACATCTGGTGCAGGGCTAGGACCTTCTACTGCTAAGGGTAGGCCTTTCAAACAACCCATGATCTTTTTCCATAAAAGCAGGAGAGGGCATTGATATCAGAGACATATAGCTAGCTACTAGTTTTGTGATTTTGGTCATTGTATGATTGTATCATTGTATATCTACCTCATGATGATGAGATATATTAATATATGTGATGTCAGTTTGTATTGGACCATTGGTTGTCCACTTTTGAGTACTTGATTGGACAACTATCAGAGTTCAGGATTCAATATCAATTTTGATGTATCATTTTTTATTATCCACCACATCATATATATCAGTGCTTTCTCCATATTTATGTGTCAATGTGTTTATCTGATGTTGCTGCTTTCTATGTTTAAAATTCTGAAAAAAAAATGAATATATTTTGTATTTTTTAATCTTTGTTGTAGTTTGCCAATTTTTGTCGATGTTGTCAAGAATTTGTATTTGGGACCCTTGTCGATTTTTTGCCGATGTCGAGTTTTTCAACTATGTGTCAACCTGTTGATTGAATGGTTCTTTGTTGACTATTTCAGTGCTATCGAATGATCGACATTGTATTTTGACATGGAAACTGGTCTCTCCCAGTGTCAAATGTTCCTTGTGCTCTTGCTTTCTTGACTCTTTGAAACAACCAAGTGTTGGTCTTTATATGGAGTCACGAGTTTTGCAGAAAAAACAAAGAAAAGAACTGCAATGTAGTGTATTATACAATAATTTGTACAGTTGCAGAGGTGGTGTTTTCTCAGCCATGATTTGCTTCTCAGAGTATCTTCTAGAGTCACATGGCAAGAAGTCAAACTTTTTCTACTTACTATCTACCTTCTAGTTCCTCAACCACTCCTCTTCTATCTTTGCTCAGAAGCCCCCCTTATAGTGTAACTATCTTCCTATACTTTTGATGGTTACTACCCAACAATGGCTTCTCTCATTAATGACACATTGGCCTCTTGGTTTTGCACAGTGGAGATCCATTGATCAACTGAATGAGTGGTTGTCTCGATGGGTTGTTGGCTTGACAGGTGGTTAGTATAATGGGTAGTTGAACCTTGGTTGTTCTCTCTTATTGTCATCCACTCAGGACCTGTCTATTTGAGATCAATTACGGTGCTATTCAGGTGGAGGGGTTGAAATAATGTTCACTTAATCTCATTTTCATCATGTTGTGTCAGGGTAGACTTTTGTGTTGAGGCGTGCCTTTTCCTAATACGGAATATATATATGACACACATCTGTGCTTATTCCTAATATATGTGTATGTGAAGATGACATGTTATATAACCCTTATATGGTATATACATGAGCAAACTTTGGATATTTTGTCTCTAATGCTTTGGAATCATGGATTAGAATCTTTAAGATATTGTTTTTCTTTAAAATTTAAATATTTTATGTTTTTTTGAGTAAACCAAGTCATTATATTAAAATAGGTCAAGTCATTACCGGTTCATTACCGATTTTGAGTCCGAGTCTGAGTTGACCCTTGATTGAGTTCTAGTCCGAGTTTTAAAACATTGATATAAACCACAATGAAATGTTATTTTAAAAGCTACAACATCCATTAAATTAAAAACATAAATATAAAACCTTATTAACATATATTTTTATATATGTTGTGAATATGTAAGAACCAATGGACGAGCTACATTCAGATTGGCTCTTGAGCTGTATGCATTGAGAGAACTTCAACAATTTTCCATTAGAACCGGCCATCATTGCACGGATTTCAAATCGACCAATCACACAAGAATATTTCCACGATTTTAACTCAAATTTCAATGAATTTGTCTATCCATTTCAATTACTAGCAAATTCACTTTTCCATTTCATTGTTTCAATGCCCGTGTGTAATATTCCCTTTTTAACAAATAGAGGAATTGACCGAGGATTGATACCATTCAGACCAAAAGAAGATCTTAATCATGGTTATTAGATCATCAGTAGATAAAAGAGGGCCACAGGAACTAGGGGCCACCTACATGCATTACACGTGGGCCATATTTCATGATGCACACAGAAAGCAGCAACATCAGAAAAACACACAGAAAGCAATGCATGCAAGTCAACTAGAAATTAGAAGAGAAAAGCGACCTCGTCATGCAAAAGTTAGGTCAGGCAATGTCAAAGTTATAAAAGAAAGATAAAGTGAATGATTAAGGCCTGCTTATTGATTATTGATTTGAGAAGTCGACTTGAAGAGCTCAGAGAGCTAGTTTAGGGTTGAGGGCACACCACTCAACCATCAAGTGTATTTCGGCAGTGAAATCTATCTTCCCTAGTCACTATCAGGGTTGGATCATCTAGATTCAACATTACTACTATCATCAGACAACATTCTTCAGCTTTCTACACGGTTCAAGCCATAGACTGGAGCAGGAGGACTCGCCCTCTTTGCATGGGCGAATTGGACAAGTAGGGTATCTTCATATCTCAGCATATAGTGGCCTTTTTGTCTGCATGTAGCCTCCATCCTTCCGAGAGCACCATTATTAGCCTAGTTACTAAATACAGGCTTTTGATTGGGATCCGAGATCAAGTTATCAACAAAACCATTATGAAAAGGGTGCCTTCTCTTGCATGGGCGACTTTCCTAGAGGAGGACTCACGCTTTATGCCTTAGAACGGATGCATGGTCTGCATGGAGCTTCTATAGTGATCAGAGGAGGATTCTAACCCTAGTGCACATCTTCCATAGCTATTTCCCATCAGTATAGCACTTATACTTCCACATCAAGACTGAAGAAGGCGCATTAATTGCAAGGGCGCATTATTGGAGAGAGAACCATTCATATCTCAGCTATTTCTTCATGCGTGGCTTGCATGCTTAGCTCATACTGATCTACATCAACTACCCACTCTATTGGTACGTACATCTCTGTTACAAACATCGCCGATATATCGGCAACATCGCGGTATATCGCGATGCTAACCCTCTGGCGATATATCGGCAATATATCGACCGATATTTTCCTTGATTTTTTGCCGATTTTCTCTCGATTTTTTTGAATATATCGCGATTTGTTGCCTTTTTTTTGCTCATTTGTCGTGTTTTGGAAAAAAAAATTGCCATGCCCATAAAAATGTTGCCTTCTTCATTAGTAATTGGTCATATTAAATGGTAATATTAAATTCTTAAAGTAAAAGTGACATTCTCCTTATCTTTCATTTTCTATCCTTTTACTTTGATTTTTAACATTACCATTAATTGTTTCAGGATGTTTGAGAGTGGTTCCAACCTCATCGGACTTCATATGCAAAAAGTAGAGTTTTAGATCCCATTTAGAATTCAACAGACTTAATAGTTTTTCAGGAGTTTAGGATTACAAAGTTTCCACTGGATTTTATCATGTATGAGGGTATGGGATTGCCATTTAATCAATCACATCAACCCCTCAATGTACCTTGATGTTGGTCGTGTTGATTGTTGAACTCCTTTGTCACGACCTTAATAAAAATTTACTCTTCACTCAAGCAAAATCACTTATTAAGCATGGGAAGTTTTTTCTATCTTATTTTAACAATTGGATTAGGAAGTTTCATCAAAATTGTAAGGTGTTGAGTTGTTGACTAATGTAGAGGCAAGGACTAGAGCCTAGAGGAGGGAGGCATAGGGTGTTATTGATGAATAGGATTCCAATATAGACAATGATTCGCCGACATGTATTATTTATGGTTTATGTTTCACATTCATTTTTTAAAATGTCCTTGCTCATTTATTAATTAAAAATATGCAGATACATACATAGCGATTTAAAATATACATAGAATCCACTACAACCCCCATGACTGCTAGGGCCTTCTAGCTCTAGAGGCAAAGCCATTACTAGAGCAATTACCTTTGCTTGTAAAAGGGGTAGAGGGAATCAATTGTTTATTTACTTCATTTCATTGTATAGAAGATACATTGATTGTATTTTTTTGGTGATTCAATAGTCGGGGACTGAGGATCTAGGACACAATTCATTTTTTATGTGTGATCTATCACTAGATGTCTTATACATCTTATATCTAGTACGGTTTTCTTTCCATATTCATGTGGTAATGTGTTTATTTGATGTTCTTGTTGCTTTAGATGTTTAGAAAATTGAAAAAAAAATGAATATTTTTGTATTTTTTAAAGTCTGCCGATATATTGCCGATGTTTGCTGACACTTTCGCCGATAAATCCGATAATTTCTTTTTGGACCCTCGGCGATATATTTGCCGACCCGATATTTGTAACACTGACGTACATGCATCATTTCTATCCCTATTTTATAGCATATCTGAATATTTGGGTTATTTAGGGTTTCTTAGTAAACCCATGCGCTTGCATGCATGATCAGGCAATCATATAACAATACTTGCATTGATATTTTATTATAGTATCGAGTTACAAGACCTCAGACAAGCAAGAAACTACATCAAAGAATTACAAAGACAACAAAATATCAGTTGGAATATTACACCGTGGCATCGTCCATTTTAGTGGATCAAGGCATTGTCCATTCCAACTATTCAATAGTGATGTATGTTGGAGGAATGCACAGCAGGTAGTGTCATAAAGCTCGCAAAAGTAAAACCAACTGATATGTCACTTGGGAACAACCAATTTGGCCCTATAACATAACCTAAATGCTCGCAACTACCAAATGACGTTTCCAACTTGGAGTGTTTTGGACCTGCTTCTTAGCTTTCGAGAGTGTGAGAATGTTAGGTATAGACTCCCCAACTATTGGTAGTGGTACATGTGCAACTTAGTATGAAAGAGATCCAAGATGGATGAGCTCTTTATTTTTTTTGGTGTAACATCTACTATGAGATTCGGGGATGGTTCTACTGCGTAGAACTCCCTCTCCACCCTCTTTTGATGCATGGACTAACAATGCCTTGCCTTGCCTTTTAGGGGAGATGCTATGTCTCTAATCTTCCATACTAAGGCCTCAACCTTGAGCAGACACTACAAAGACAATTAAATCATTTTTTTTGGTGATCCCATTAGATAAGGGCACCATTGGGTAGGTCAACAATGACCCCATTCCAACAGGGTCTAGATCCGGGAGATCCTGAGGGGCCTCTTGCCCCCCAGTAAATGAGACTTTTGTGGTGTTGTTGAACTAGAACCCAGGACAAAGGTTGGCCTTCTAGCAGGTAAACATCCGTTTCTAGACAATAACAATAGGCTCCTTCCTTTAGTCTGAGAGACGCACAGTGGAGTAGTTCTTCTTCCAGCTCTTCTGGACAATCTTCTATCATGAGATTTTACTATTCGGCCTTGGATGGTAGTATTGATACTTTTACAAAGGTGGATGGTCCAAAGAGTAGCATTTCCTGCTCCTCCTTAGGCAACAGACCAGGGGCTCTGAGCCCTCTCTCCCCTTGTGCTTCCAAAGCATCCCTACAGAGAGGTTATAGGCTTTGGGCTTTTGGCCCTTAGTAGTGCCTATATCACTCCAGTTCTCCCAAGAGCATGCTCTTCCTTAGCTTTTAGATTTGATATCTTAGATTAGATCTGCTTTTGGTTCTTATAGGAGTGATCTTTCCTCTCCCACAGTGTATTTCATACTATTGTACTTAGCAGTCCCTGTGACCTATTTGTGGTTATTTGTTGGACATTAATAAAATTATCTTATATTATCTTTCCTAGCAAAATCAACAAGTTTAGCTTGCCGATTTGCACTTTTTGGTGCAGATTTAGAGAGAAACTGTTGTGTTATTACCGATTTGCACTTTTTGGTGCAGATTTAGAGAGGAACTGTTGTGTTATTACCGATTTGCACTTTTTGGTGCAGATTTAGAGAGAAACTATTGTGTTATTACCGATTTGCATTCATCTAGGTATTAGACATAATCAAATTCTGTCATTCCTATTGAGTCCATCAAAATAAGTGGGATTAGCTTGCTGATCTGCATTATGTTATGCAGAAATAGGAGATTTCAGTGAAATTTCGTAGATTTGAGTTTGTCCTTGCATATATCCTTGGAATTTTGTCTGCTTTTAGTGTTTTCCTTTCTTTTTGGGGTGTATTCACTTGATGATCTGCACATTTTTTGTGCAGAATGGCAGGTGTGTTGCCTATTGGTGAGTACTTGGTTTTATCATTTAGAATCATTAATTAGCCTTCTTTGCTTGCTGTCCCTAACTACTCGCTGATTTCTGATTTAATTAGTTTAGGACAGCAGCATACTTTGTTGAGGGTCAACTTAATCCTGTAGTAACCATATAGCATATTTTAGATCTCTTAGGGAAGCCCTCCTGTGGTTGGCAGAGCACCCACCTGAAGAGAAAGGATTAGAGTGAGGTGATATTGGCTCTATTCCTATGAATTATCTGGATTCTTTCTAGTTCCGCAGGAAAGAATTTCCAAGTGATGACAGAGCTGACAATGATTTGCTATGATGGTTCCGTCAGCTTAAATATTTGAAGAGTGATACAGGATGATTGGGATGTGCAAGAAATAGAAGGGTTGTCTTTGCACCAAACCTGATATTTATCAAAATTGAAGACACCTTATTTATGCCTTCCAGAGGTTGCATGTCTTAGTGTATAATTATGGAGATGACCTTTGTGTGTAGCCTCTTTGGGCTGGTGCCAATGGCTCATCTGACTATGGAGAATCGGAGATGACCTTTATGTGTAGCTTCCTCTTCAGTTCTTCTAACCCCTTGGCACATGGATATGTGGCTCTACACTAATTCATTCAAGTTTATTGAACATATATGTAATCAGTATACGATTTGCAACAGTTTGCAATATCCTTGAGGTAATAGTCTACTAGTAATCCTTGGGTCTAATTCTGTTCCCATATGTTATCATGATTCCATCAGTTCATTACAAATTTCTATTTAATCTCCTTTTCTCTCGCTTCCTGTTAGTGATGTTCTGCCTCATAAGGACCTCAAGTATGTTTCGACTCTTGAGGATACCTGTGCATTGTATGTCATATATGATGCTCGGTCAGACAAGTACCTTAGGGTGTTTACCTTTTTGTACATCATCATTCATTATGGTTAAATAATATATCATTGAGAACTATGGGGTCAGTGGTGATTTGCACAAGTTTTTATTTTCAATGCTTTCCTTGTGGTGAAGGTCTTGTCTACTCCTTTCATTTCCATGTTGATGGATATATTTCAATGAATGTATCTCAGCCATGAAAACAGGGGAATGAAAGATTTTCTGGTATTGCCTTTTACAGAGATCAGGGACTGCTATAAGCTTTTTTCATCTCCATAATCGTATCCTGTGATTCATTTTATTCCAACTAGAATATGAATGTTTATCTTCTGGTTGTGGTGTCCAGATAATTAATACTCCAGCTGAGTTTCTGCCAATCCAACGTTTAGTTGAGATAAAAGTTGTTGCAGAACAACTACACTTCAAAGTTTCAACATTATTGATGCATAGCGGAAAAGGAGTAGAAGCAATAAAATGGTTTAGGCAGCATATGGCGTGGTACATGCAATTGATAGGGCCACACAACGCTGCATTTTTACACTGGGAATGGGTTAGCAGACAGTATATTGTATTTGCAGAGTTGCTCCAGGCAAGTTCTCTTGGGACATCAATACTTCAATCTCCTACACCAGGGATGCCTGGACCACCTGTCACTGAGCTGGAACAACAACCGGGTTACTACTATGAGGTTTGTGGACTTCTTCATAATGAATATTTCATGATCCTTGGTGATATTTTGGCAAATCTTTCATTCTTTGGACAATGTCTTTCTGTTTCATGATCAAAATTTGTCTGTACTTGTGACTTTAGTATTCTATAACTGAATCTCCCCTCTTTGTTGAGGTTTTATTTCTCTTGACTAATCCTTTATGCAGTTACTTGTTATTGGATTCTTCAGAGGCAAGGGCCAATTCTTTAATGTAAGTTTGTGTATATTCCAGTTAGCAGCACATTATATGAGAGAGAGGAGAAACAGCTTCAAGTTTGCCTTAGATGTGTCTGAAGCTTCTGAAAATGAAGCAGTGGACATATTTCAAAGTTCTTCCGAGGCACTAGGTGTGCCTCTTTATGTGGGGCAATATCCACAATTTCTTGAGGAGGGCAGCAATCTTCACATGAGAAGGTGATTTTTTATTTATAAATATATCAAAGTGGCAAACTTGGTATATGTCTGTGTGTGCAATGTGTTCAGGTTATGAAATTCAGATCGCTGATTTACTTTGGTGTACTGTGTGCCCTAGTGCTACTCAAGCAGAGTATTTGGGACATTTCATTGCGGAGGAAAAAATGTTTCAACATTCTCACGCTGTGATTGATCTACTTATGAAAGCTTATGAACAATATAAACTGGCTAAATCTAGTAGAATGGTTTACCATATTGGTAGTGAGATGGGACGAGAATATTTTACTGCGAGGGAGTATGCAAATGCAAAGAGGCTCTTTGACAGTGTAGCAGGATTGTACAGGCAAGAAGCCTGGGTAACATTGCTCTGGCCGTGTTTGGGCACCCTGAAAGAGTGTGCAAGAAAACTGTGTTTGCTGAAAGAATACATAGAATATTCTCTTGAGATGGCAGCTTTGCCAATTTTATCAGATCTAGACTTGGAAGCTGTCACCTTTCAAAATGAAGATGGACCATCTGGCCCATTTTCGTACTCCCAAAGAGCTAAGATACACAAAGAAGTGATTGGAATTTTGCGAGGAACAAACTCTGATACACCAGCCCAGGAAGGAAATATTTGCCTCTCTGTGACAGAGTCTGGGCCAATATTTCTAGAAATTGATCTTGTCAGTCCTTTGAGAGCAGTTCTTTTGGCTTATGTTGCATTTCATGAGCAAGTTGTGAAACCTGGGGGAACGACATCCTTCACGTTGGCATTGCTAACTCATTTACCACTACCCATGGAAATTGATGAGCTGGAAATTCAATTTAATCAGTTGCCTTGCAATTTTCTTGTTATAAGTGAAAAGAGACAAGCTTCAGTAAATACTCCAGAAACTAGAAGTCTCAGGATTGAAACAGTTCCAGATCTGGAGCTGGAGCCAAACAAATGGAAGAGATTAACATTTAATGTCAATGCAGGTATGCAGACTTCTACTCAGCTTTGTGATGTGTTTTTATTGAGTAGATGAGCATATGAATGATGTAAAACTAACACTAACTTGCACTTCTATTACGACACCTGTCACAACGGTTATTTGTTCTGCTTTGTACCATGATCTAGATCATAAGTGAATGTAATGATTTTGCAGGTCTCAGTGGTAAATTGGAATGCTTGTCAGTGATTGCACGAATAGGACAACACTCAACCATCTGTTGCAGAGCTGAAAGTCCAGCATCTAGGGAGGACCTGCCACTCTGGAAGTTTGAAGATAGACTGGAAACACTGCCAATGAGGGATGGCAGTCTTGCTTTATTTGGACAGAAGGTTATCCAAGTAGAAGATCCAGAGCCTTTGGTTGATGTTGTATTGAGTGCATCAGGGCCTGGATTTGTTGGGGAACTATTCCCAGTCTCTGTTCTTGTCAATTCCAAAGGCCATGCTATCTACGCTGGGGAATTGAAGATTAATATTGTTGATTCAAAAGTAGGTTCAATGGCTAGTCCTCGGGAGACTGCATCAACTTCCTTGCAGTCATATGATGTAGAGCTTCTGATAGTTCAAAGCAATGGAGAACAATTAGAAAGAGTGACAAGAGCTGAAGAAAACTTTCAAAGATGTTCTGGTATTCTGGCCCTCCCATTTATAGATGTAGGCACATCATGGTCTACCCAGTTATTCATTAAATGGCACAAACCAAAGCTGGTAACATTATTTGTTTCGCTTGGATATCAATCTCCTCAAAAGATCCATGTGCACAAGAGCTTACAGTTAGAGGGTAGGATTCCTATCACTGTCAGCCACAGATATATGACGCCTTTTAGACGAGATTCTCTATTACTGGCAAATATTCAAAGAAAATCATCTTCTGATTTAGACGTTTCATTGGCTTTAAATGAAGCCAATGTACTTGTAGTAACAGCAAGAAATTTTACGGAAGTTCCCTTAAGATTGATATCAATTACTGTTGAGGAGGAGGATGGCTCTTCATGCTCTGTAAGGCAGGCTGGAGAAACTTATGCTGGATTACTTTCTGTTGCAACGACTGATTTGGAACATTATCATGCAGAGCCAAAAACTGAAAGGGGAAGCATAACAGAATCTGACTTTTCATTTTTACTGTTGCCAAATGAAACATACAGACAGATCTTTTCTGTGCGCCCATCTGTTACATCTTCATCACTTGGTGTGGGAACTGTTTGCATTAGATGGAAAAGGGATATGGAACCTATGAAGTTATTCCCCCATGAAAAAGCTAGCGATGTTTCTCATTTTCAGCCTTCAGTAACTATTGATTCACCAACAGTGACAACAACACAAGTAAAGCTTTCACCTATAAGAGTGGAGAAGCCTCCATTAGTTGTCAGCCTGGAGTGCCCTTCTCATGCTTTATTCGGGGTACCTTTCACTCTTGCTTTGAAAATACAAAATGAGACGACTAGTCTGCAAGAAGTTAGATTTTCTTTAGTTGATTCACAGAGCTTTCTTGTATCAGGAGCTCACAGTGACACAATTTCTATTTTACCGTACTCCAGCCATATACTGTCTTACAAGCTTGTTCCTTTAGCTTCAGGTCTGTTGCAGTTGCCACAAGTCATTCTTACTGCTGCTCGGTACTCAGCTAGTTTCCATCCTCCTCCAGGAAGTACACAGCTATTTGTTTTCCCATCCAATCCTCATTTGAAGTCAGATCCTGTTACTTCTGGGCTGGGTACAGTTAATTCTGGATAAATCCATGAAAAACAAACACCAGCCACTATTTCAAGCATTTCTATATGAAAAGTCAATGATGCATCACACCCAAACAAGAGAAAGTCACTAACAGTGGAAACCCTGGTATGAATGTTGTCTTTATTTAAGATTTTAGCAAAGGGTTTCCTGATTTTTCTTTCTATGTTTTCTCACACTCGTTGCCCCAAACAAAGAAAATTATCAAGTCGTAATGCTTTTGTGTTTCAGAAGCCAACTATGTTCACCATTCTATTTCAAGGCATGCAACAAAGTTCAGCTACTTGTCTAATAATACAATTTACATCAGGTACTTTGGCACAAGGATTCTTAGAATCTTACAAGCTACAGCTCCCACATGATATGTATACATTTGTAGCTCTATTTGTATCCTCTTAAGGGTTTGTAAACAAAGCATTTTTTCATTTGGGTATAATTCCCAATATGTTTGTGATAATAACAAAGTGGGCCCAATTTGGGGACTGCCCCAGGGCAAGCTTCTCCAATCAGTTGTCACATCAATTCCCATGATGCTTCCATTTGGAGAACTAAGCCCTTTAATGCCTCAATCTATGGTATAGGTGATTTTTTGCGGGGCTGAATAAAATAAGAAATACGCTTTAAAGCTCGAACAATTTAATGATCCAAATGGCTTCGTTATTTCAAAGGACACATGGACCATAAACTTGCACATGAAATTCAGTACCACTTAAAAGATGTGAGTAGCCCCACGGAGAGATACACGAGCATTTAGGCCAATGACTTCTTGAGATTGTTGTTAGCACTTCTGCAGTGCTGCAGTGGATAACCTTGTACTTGGTTATATATTTTGGACAAAATGATTTTAACTCGAATGGATCCTATGTTTTCTTATCTAGGAGTATTCGTGTATTAACTATCGACCGAGTTTGTAATTGGTTATTCAACTTCCACTAAGGGGCTGCAAGGTTTGTTTATTCAAATTCCTCCACAGGGCCATAGTCAATAGTTTTGCCGTGAGCCCTGTCAGATCAAAATAAAAAACAAAAATAGAAAAAACATTATATTTAAGGTAAGAATGTGTTACTTTAATTAGCTGATGATTACAATGCATAGGAATTCTAGATGGATGATAATGCCAGGAGGCAAGGACCCAGATGATTTATTTCTGCAAAATATTTGAAATTTTTGTCGTCAACCATTATACTCGTGTACTTGTATAGGAACCTTTTGGTTCGAAGCTTGCATCGCAAAAAGTGGCTGTTCTAGTAACATTTTCCATGCACGTGAGAAGGAATTTTGAGGTTTACCGTGACATTTCAAGACTATGTATGTTTCAGTGACAATATTCGGCATTGTGAATGAGATGATCAAATATTGATAGAGCGTGATGGAGGCTGTGCGAAATGGAACCCCACCATAAACTATTATTCAAAGTTCAGATGTTCTAAATGGGCACGCAAAACAAATCATTTGGTTTTGTTTAGAATATCAATATCCCCTGATAAGTGGATTATGTGAAAGATGCAAAGTTAGAATATGAAGGCTCTTATAGAAGAACTAAAATGTCAGAAAAATATATTTGAGAATGGAAAATTGTATTGTTAGAAATTTGCACATAAATTCATCTTCTCTGAATCAAGGAAGGCCAAACTGACAAGTTATGAACGAAGGATATTGTTTCTTGAAAAATCACAACAAAATAATTGCTATTAGGGGAGAGGAGCCAGTGGTGGAACGGGGTGACCAGTAGTGGAAATAGTAATGGTGTTGGTTGACCTCATTTTGAAAAAACTATCTACTATAAGTGGTTCATAAAAGCACTTTATGTACAAGTAATTCTCAGTATTTTCATGTTTTTAAAATTATTTATAAAAAAAAATTGAACTACATTTTGAAATAAAATGAATTTTTGAAATTGGAAAATCACATTAAGTCACATCAATGTTCAAGCATTGGTCCCAATCAAAAATACACTAAGGCACACTAAGACTAGACAACTTGGAACTTTGTGGTTGACATGGCATAATTTTGGATTCATTACACCTCAAGACCAATATGGTTAGATAGAGAACACGACAAAGTATGTGTAATAAAAATTTGGAGGAAAAACAAGCTCGGAACATGGAGAATTAAGCTGCACCACTACCTGTAAAATAATTGCACCACCACTAGCTCCTCTCCCCTAACGAGGGAAACACTGGAAAGCTATTAGTCATGGATGGTTTTAAAAAGTAACAATGAAACAATTATTATAAGGTTTTGATACAGGTATGTCAGCTGGATAATGGGTAATGCATGTATGTAAAAATTGTAATAGTTATGTATTATAAGGGTCAGGGGGTTACCAGAATTGTATAATTATAATCGAGATTCAACGACGATCAATGTATATATGTTATGCATTATAAAAGTAATGTATATAACGTAGGGTGACTAAATTCATACATGTTCTTTAGAAAAATGATCGAGAGTTGTCAATTTGTAAGAGTTTGATTTGTCCGAAGTGTTGACCCTAACTCAAGCTAATCTCAAGTAGGCAACTCAACATTAACCATGCCACCACATTGACTAGACTGACAAACAAGAAGGCAATTTAACGGTGATGAAGTATGTTTGAGAAGCCAGGTACTCGTATACGCAGAGAAAACAGAAAATTTGACATACATGGTGTAGCAACGATAACTATCATGTTGCATAAATGTAGCATTGAAGTCTGAATGGCAAGTTCTTGTTAGAAAAACAGAGATAGGTAAAGCAATATAGGAGTTCAAAAAATAAAGGTGGCATTTAATTTTGCAATTCCTTCCATGCAATTCATGTTGTTCCTTTCGGAGCTTTGAAATTGCAGTCAACAAAACAAAGATCAATGTTGACTACCCATCGTTTGTTGGCAAGAATTCTTTTAAGTCACAAGGAAGAAATTTATTTTATCCAGTAGGATACAAGAAAATCAAAATAAGAATTGGTAGGTTTCAAAACAGAAAGTAAAACATTGAGTTTCAAAATATATTGATGAATCTTATTAGAACGTAAAGTTGTGCATACATAAAATGAAGATAGTTGTATTCAAATAGATTGGATTCCACGTTTCGATGGGTGAATTTTTGGGCTGAGAGGCCCTTTCTACAACCCAATGTGGATGTGATGTGTCACGTCTATCACATGTCGGTTCCAAATTTAAATTGGCTAGATTGCAAAATACATTTATATAAATATACATTGAATTTCAATTTCAATTTTCATTCATGCATCTTCATATTTTAAATAATTTTTTTCATAAATAGTTACAAGAATGAATATTTTACTTCATAATCAATGAATGCAGGCAATTTTTGCATATTTATAGGGTTTAAGTGTTATTGTTTAGGATCCCAAATTGGAATATTTGACACGTAGATGAATATATTGGATTATGTATTGTTAAGTTAATAATATAACAATAAGTAAGATATTAGTTTTGTGATAATTGCAAATTAATCAATAATTGGGTAAATTGAAAGCATTTTACTTCATCATTAATTAATGATTGCAACTTTTGTGTATTTGTGGGATTTATATGTTATAATTTACAACATGAAATAGTTGGTACTTGGACAATTAAATTTGGGTAAATAACTATTTTACTTCATAACCAATGAATGAATACAGTTTTTGTCTATTTGTAGGATTGATGTGTTATACTTTAGAACATGTAATAGTTGACACTTCGACCATTAAATTTCTGTAAATAACTTTTTTACTTCATAATTAATTAATTAATGATTTTTTTTTATATTTGTAGTATTTATGTGTTAGCATTTACAACATTTACAACATGATTCCAAATTGGAATAGTTGGTGGTTAGATATTAGTTTTGGGTCAATATCTATTTTACTTCATAATTAATTAATTAATGCAACTTTGGCCTATTTGTAAGATATTCAAATTGGAATAGTTGGTGCTTGAATGATTATAACCTAAAATATATTAGATTAAATGTATTTTTAAGTTGATAATATAACAATGAGTTAACTATTAGTTTTGTAATAATTGCATATTAATAAATTAACATAGATCCATTTTAACGCTCTATCAAGCGTCGAGACCAAGGATCAAATCCCTTGAAGTGCAAACCCCTTTTTAGAGTCCTAAACTTCTTCAAGAGATTTGATCCTATCGGCCCTTGATAGAGCTAGAGTTAAGATGGATCTATGCTAGTTTTAATACACATAGATGATGCCTATGACAAGGGTGATGATTGCACGAGCCAAGTTGGGAAAATAACAATTTGATTGGGTGGTGTCATGGCATTATTGACACAAGTAAAATTCCAACGCAATATGTTAATTAATGTTGACAAGTTGACCAATCCTTGAGTTGGCATAGGAAAAAATGGACAAGCCAAAGTAGAAAGGGTTTAAAGTGCAAACAGTGTACGATAAAATAAGGTGAAGATAGTTGGCATTGGTTTTGTAATCACCTATGTTGTAGTTGTCATTAAAAGGGTATCCTATCCAAGACGGTAGAGGAAAGGAACTAAATCAAATGATACCTCAAGGGCCTCGTTCACTACAGATGAAGTAGTTGTCACATCGAATGGGCTCGTTACTTTAGGCAAAGCTAAAAGCTGAGCCAAGGGGGAGACCCTAACAAACCTATTAGATGCTAGCAAAGGGGGAGACCCTATACTTTGTGTTATTAGATAACAAAGGGGGAGACCCTTACTAGCCTATGGAGGCTAGATGAGAACCAAGACACACACATACAAGCTTAAAGACAAATGAGCGTGGGAGTATCTTGATTAAACAAGCCTAGATCACTAATGACTGTTATCAAGCAAGAATGGGAAAATAGATTGTAATGTGAGAGATATATCAGCATAAAAATTAGATTATGAAAGTCTTAGTAGCCAATGATTTAAGCATGTAATCTAGATGAAGATGGTGCAAGAAAAAGATAGACAAAATTCCACCCCTGGGGGGTTTTAAATTAGCAATATGAAATGGTCTCGAGAGATGGATTTAATCACTATTTAAGTGGTCACAAGCAAGAAACAAGTATCAAATTTGGAAGCCCTAGATAGTTGACTAGGTTGGGTGCACTTCAAGAATAGACCATCACCTAAACTATGGGCAAATGGAGTCAAAAACACTTGAAAATCAGGCCTAAAGGTTTGGACACTAGCTTAGAAAAACCAAAATGCTAGCTTCTTGAAACTCCTAATGTGTAACTTGTCGAAAATTGAAAGGGTTTTAAATTAGTTGGTGATTTTATATGACAAATGGAATGAAATTGAAACCAAGAGAAAGTAATGGAGAACTTACTTGTATCGCGGAGAGGTGGTGAAGAAATGACAATTTGTTCCCAAAAGATCAACTGTAGAGAGTAGAGTGGAGTCTAAGCTTTGGTCCCAAACGCCCCAGTGAGCCAATGCACCCTCCATGTCAAGCAAACAATAAAAATATCAGTTTGATTTCCGGAGGAAAGATGCCATTACAAACAAGAAATTTTGAGAGAGAAACATTGGTTCAAGACCCAAAATTACTCCCTTAAACATTCAACGATTCAGGAAGAGAGGAAGAAGGGAAATCCACTTGTGCGCCCCCTTCTGAAATCATTGCCTCTTGCGTGCAAATTAAAACTATGGACAACCACTAAATCTCTTAGTGCAGATGAAAAACAACATGCAATCATTCATTCAACCATCACTATCAAAGAATACAAGTTTTTTTTGTCGTAAAATTTCTTCTCTATTTTTCAATCAAGAGAAAAGAGTCCTCACAATGAATGAGAGATTTCTATAAATAGAAATCCCCAAGTACAAAATCCCTAGCCCCAATGATATCAAGGGTCGAGATTAAATCATCCAAGTAACAAATCAATGGTGGAGAGAGTGCCATCATTTTACATTGAGCAAGCCAAGGAAGGGACCGGGGGGATTTCTCTAATTCACCCTAGCAGCCATTTTTGGTACAAAATATAACATAAGAATGTGATGAGGCGGGCTGGTTAGGGTTCTAATTCTCCCTTGGACACCCCCCATACAATAGTAAATAATCATCACAACATAACATAAGTGGGGTGGCCCACTAAATCCCCCCCCATGAGCAAGTTGAGTTCACTAGCAAGGGAACATAAAATGTTGACCCCCACAAGTGATATAAGCATGATGAAATGGTCTCTGGGACATCAACATAACATAAAACAAAGTCATTTCCTTGCCCACATTAGCCAAATCAAATCATTGGATATAGTCATGGTCATTTTATTAATAAATTAAAATGTTGATATATACTGCTGAAAGATAAACCTGCCCATAACTTTGTTTCCCTTGCCTGGATGAACGATCTAAGTGCACCAATGAGATCAGAGACCTCAAATCCATTAAGAGCGACTACAAACGTCCCACGAATACATCTATATAATGATCTGTAAGCTTGGTCCATCTCTAATAATTAAAATATGGCAATTAAAAATTCTAATAATTACAAATATCATCAACCATGACCAATAACCACCAATTGAAGCATGGAATGATGAAATGGATGCCCATGGGTGCCAAATGCACAATCTTGAACCACTGTAGTCAAGTCCACCCCAGGACCTACATGTGGGGTCGGTCAAATTAGGTTGACCAGGTTAAAACTGGTCAAATTGATGACTACGCTAAGAACTGAAATATCCTGTGTGCATAAGGAGGTAAATGATGCTCCTTTATTTATATTTATAGCCAACTAAAACATTTGTAACACAAACAGTGGTGATCAACAATAATCCATAAACCCAGACTTGTGTTAGAACAATTGCATGACCTTTCATGAAGTCCCTGACGTATGCTAACTTACAACTTTGACCACCTTGTTAGGTTGGGTGAGGTGGATGAAACAAGGCTAGGCCTAAAGGAATTGACTTGAATTGACCAGACTAGTAATCTCTCAAAGTGTAAGGGGAAAGGGAGACACCCTGACACACACTGGTTAGCCTGACACTAGCGAAGGGCAATGTCTCACAAATGAAATAAGTTGAGTGGGAGGCATTCATTCAACTCTAACAAGTGCCTTTATTGCATTTCATTTCTACTTGCTCTTTGCAAGTTTTTGACTTTCGTTTAGGCCTGCATCTTTTTTATATGTGGCATTAAGCTCCGATGCATTTTATATGACCGTTTTATTTGATGACCTTTTCGATTTTACTTGCGCTTAAAAGCACAACTAATTGCAGCTTTCATCTAGGGTAGATTTTATTTACACATGATGGCAACTTGCTTCAAGTCTAGCTAATACCCCTTGAGCAACTAACCAGTCTTTAGTTCATGTCACAACACCAGTGGGTACTCCTGGTCCAAAAGTTAATCATGGGGTCAATTGGAGGGAATCTTCCACAATCGGGACCAAACATTGAGGGAAACCGACCTGAGAGGTCAATGATTCAGAAACCCAACTCACCTAAGCCCAAGACCCAACACCAACGTGTTCCTTTGGCCCAGAAGGGTCAAGGATTTGGAAAGTTTTGTTGCACAACTCAGCCGAGACACATTACAACATGGATGCCATACCAATACATAGGTCAAGGTGGGGGAGGCTCTTTGATTTCAAAAGTCTCGTCCAAGTCAGGGGAAAAAGTTCAAATGTGTAAGTAAATGGATGGGTGGAGGAAATGATAAGTGGTGCCAGACATAGCAAGAAAATGGTCAAGTTTGTATAAGGTGGGCTATACCCACGGGGGGTTCACTAGTGAGGCAATATCATATCACGTCCATTCATATTGGGGGGTTGAATACTCTTAAAAACCTAAAAAATATATTGCCCCGTATTAAGGGGTCAAGGGGGGTTTTTAATTTGACATAGTAATATAAATATTGGGGGTTATTTTATTTGGGAGTGTTGAGGAATAGCCTCCAAATCATGGGATGGATTCATACGTCCAAATCACGAGATCGATTCATACCCACCTAAACTTAAAGACCTTCCATTTTTATTTCATATTGCTTATGATCCTAAGTTTTGCTTAAATTTGATAATAGTGTACCAATGATAATATTGATGGAATTCTCTTTGGATTATTGTCCTTGAGCAATCCTCATTTAATAGCTTATTTAGGCTTTGTTTGAATTGATGTTATATTGTTTTTCATCTTTAAGTTAAGAGATGTAGTTAAATGTGTAACATCCCGGAAAAATCACAAAATTTTAAAATTTTTCTACGTGACAATTAATGTTAATTTAATATGTGCGGAATAGAACAAAGCATAAAATGTTATCCTGCTGTAATAAATACCATGCTGGTTTATCGTATAAGAAATTGCAACTAACAGAATTATGTTTATGTCTTGATGTTATTAATACTACTGCAACTTCTATTATTGATGTTATGATTTATGAATCAGTTATCTTTGACTAATATACTTTTATTGATTGATAAAGGGGTCCTATGGACAACCCGAGGCTTACTTAGCATTCATGCTAAAGCATGTGATTTCGTACTTGTAACAATTTACAGGTAAGAGTTTAAAGTTGTGACAAGTATTCAACAGTTTTTCAGAGAAGATCTGTAATGATCGTTTCACAGTGTTGTACCTAGAATTATTTTTGGTTTCCATTCATGTTGAATTGTATGTAATTATCTACCTTCTTCCTCCGTGGCAATTTGTGGAAATCCTATATATACCTGTCTTGCTAACTTGCCTTGGATCTATACTTCTATCATGGTCATGATAATTTGATTTATTAACAAGTCTTATATTTCACTATACAATGGCATGTATGTATAAACAATCTTCTTTAATTATTTATATTATCTATTTATATGGTGTTTGGGACATTATCAAACAATTACAAACTATATACATAACATATTATATGTTGTGTGTTATGTGCAATAGTGTGGCCCCATTTGATAATATGCCACCCTAGTGAACTATACAAACATATGATGCTATGCAAAATGCAATATTATACAAACTTGATCGATAATTTGTAAACATATAATACTATATGATCCTACGATACTATGTGAACTTTGGAGATATTCTATTATGTGTTGTGTGCACTTATGTAACCTCGGTGATACTTATGCGACCTCGGTGAAGTTCTAACCAACCCTTAACTTAATGTTACAAGGGTGTATAATACGACCTTACCATAACTATATCCACGTTGTATGATGTGAATGTTAATATGGTTTACAGGTTGGCGGATGTGATTGTATCCTATGCATTGAATGTTTTCAACTAACGAGAATAGTGGGATTCCCTCGTGGATGGCTTAGTAAGCTTGGTTCACGGGAAAGCATCTTGGTGCATCAACTGAGTGCTGAGTTGTAACTTGACAAAGGTTTAAACGTTGTCGAGCTGGTTCCCTTGGTAGTGATGGCTCATTTAATGTGATAGATGGTTTGTGATTTCGTAAATCCCACCGGTGACCTGGCAAGGGTTTCAATGCATGTGGTTAAACCCTACATTTGCTGTGATCGATGAGTTTATTGTGATTTTTGTTACTGGGTAGTGGTAGCTCTGCGTGGCCGACAAGCTGAGGGTTTGTAGTTTGGTTGTTCTAGCTCCTGAGTCTTGAACTTGTAACCTATGTAATTTATAGAGCCGAGCTCTCTTAATTATGTTAAATTTAGCTCTCACCTTAATTAAGAAGCCTCTATCTTTGAAACCCTTAATATGGCTATTTATATTTTAGTACTCCCTATGCATTTCTAACCTCATCATTATGTTTTCACATTATCATTTATTTAAAATTGTTAAAGGGTCTATGTGCTTGGGTAACTAGCACCCCAAAGGATTTCCATATGGTTCCTTGTCATTACTCCATAAGGGTTCAACCCATAAAATATATGCTACAATTCAAAATACTAAATTGTATTAACATCCAACTTCTAGGTTATGGTTTGCATAGTTAAATTTTATTGTATGTACTTTATGCTAATCCATATGAATTGTCTACAAACCTTGTGGATTGATCAATCTTCTTCCTTCAATATCTATTGACCCTCACGAGTCACGAGAACCGTCAATCTAAGGGGGAGGACGTGACAATCTAAATGTTGCTCGTATGCACTTTAGAGTAGTGTTGGCAGTGAGTTCCAACGCCGTCAATGCTTCCACGTGGCGATTGATCTCACTCCTTAATCACGTGAACACTATTGGTACATTAATTTGGGGTTTTTTCACAATGGCGGCAATTCATGAGCCCCAAATATCTGTAAAATCTCCATAAAAAAAAAACTTTTCTTCCCTTTTTGTTATTCTCTCCTTACGATGAAAAACATCAATCGGATCTAAGTGACCACACATTAAAAATGAAATTACATTCGCATGCTAAACTAGCTTAAACTCTGTCTCGTGAAATTCTTTCTGCTAGTTAGAGGAGTGCTTATGGTTGGCATGCTGCTTACTTAGCTAAAGCTAACAACATTCTGTACTGATTCACAGGTACACCTATACCACCTGGATTTCTTCATAGACGCAGAAGTGAGTTACCAATTAAAAGTGACTCCGCATGCATGTTTTAGTCACATCATGATGTGGCCTTCAATTCTTGATTACTTCTTGCTATAGGTACAGGGTATGATGTTAAATGCATTCTACTTGGTATAAAAATTTCTCCATGAACTTGTTGTAGAAAGCATGGTACCATCGACAAGATGTGACAATTGGAAAAATTGAACATACTTGATTTCATGAAACGTTTAGAATTCGATTCTTAGATTATGAGTGTTTGGCATGCTTTTCATTGTAATACGCGACATGTTTTGATCAACCTACTAAAATAGGTTAATGGCTGCGGAAAGGTTTCTATCTTGGCAATGAAGGACATTTGCAAGCTCTAGGAAGGTTCATACTATGTTATTATACCAATGCTATCATACCACGATTATTATTGTAAGGAAATTCCAATACTCTGTTATTATACCACGATTAAATGCAAGGTGATATCTGGCTAACGTTACCTATAGTAAGGTTGCCTTTCCATTCTCCAGTTCGGAATAAGATTAAAAATGTTCATCTATCCTTCAGCCTACAACATTTCGCTGGGATTTGACACTTCCTGCAGGGGTACCTGAACATTTAAACCTTCCATTAAATTTGTTGGCTCATCGTTCTAGATTGGGGTCTTCGATGGCTGCCAGTAGCTCAGCATGGTACCGAGCCATGTGACTCTCATTAAATCTTTTAAATGAAGTGACAATACTCTTAATTGGCCTCGATTCCAGTCTTGATCGAGCTTGACACAATTGCTAAGGCAAGGGTTTCTCAGGTCTCCATTCGACTTTGTAAAAATGCCTCTCCAGAACGAATGAAACACCCTTAATACGAATTCATGCAACTACGCTGGTCAAAGGAAAGGTTCGCAGGGTAAAAATACACCAGACTTTTGCTTGATGGTTCCTTGAACAGACGAAACTCTCGTTGCAGAGTTTGGATGGTCACTCTCGTGGATAACAAGGAGGAGCCGTGATCTCAGAGGTAAGAAGATGCAGATATATTATAAAGTTTTCATACATAGATTTTTTGTGTTTTCTCTTTCCGATTACTAAAGTCTTGGTTGTGTCCGTGGCAGGTTTTTTTTTTTTTAAACATCCAGCTACTGGCGATTTGGACTACTTCACATGGTAAGCATGCATTGCACCAAACCGACTCCAGTAATGTGTGGAAGAATTTCTTTCGCAATAACCCCTGTCGAGGTTAACCGAATCTTTATAACAGCATATAATTTCTGAAGATGGATGTCGAATCTCTGCATCACGGTTTTACTGTAGTATCTCTGTATAGACTTTTGTTTGAAAAGTTCTCGTTGAAACCCTACGACTGGTACTCGCCAATATTCAAAGTGGAAGAACCTGTCTAGATTTTGATTTTAAAAGCCAAGATTACAGCACCTGCCTTCTGCCTGTAATGTTGAATGTTTGTCGTATTTCCTTTTGCTGGAGATCTGAGCTAGGACTCTCATAGAGGTTAAATGCTACTGGTTCTATGATAAGCATACCTTGCAATTTTACACTTGTTTTCTCGGCTGCTAGATGTTAAGGTAGACTTATATAACACTCAGAAATTCTGCTGTAAGCTATACGACTACAATGATAGGGATCTTCTTTTATTGTGTGAGTTTACTATTAAACCTGTACTCGAAATGTAAAAGGAATGGAAATCTGAATACGATGGGTCAAAGTCCCAGAGATAATGTTTAAAATTTCGTCTGTTGCTGGTTACAGCCGTGAGGTTATTTAATTCATTATATATAAAAACCCTAACTATTTATACTGTCTGGAGCTCTCCGCTGTCATCCTTTGTATCCATGATTTGCATATGAGAACTAAGATTTTATGAAAATAGCTGAGGTTCACATACGCCGAAGAAATCTCAGTTTAATTTTTTCTTGTTTGAAAGAAGCCCTGAATGCCTATATTGATAAAACGCCCGCTGAAACCCTCTATTTTTAAATTCGTATGTAAGTTGTAAGGTTCAAAGAGAAATAACAGTAGATCCTGGCTCAGGTATGAATCAACGTTTACTGACAGTAAAATTTAATGTCCTATTTATATAGGGTTGAAATCGTTAGATTATCTACACAAACCCACGGGGTCTCAAATCCTTTTAGTTGGAATTGTCTTTTGGATCTGTGGCCATTGGTTTCAATTATGACGTTGTCGGGGCCACTGCCTTTTAGATTTTCGTAAATTGCTCACAATATCATGCTAATCGATGCCGCCCATTTGATTACTGCTTTTCCCTATGAATTTGTCTTCTACCGACAAATTGTGGCAGTGGGAGATAACTGATAAGGATATTGAAATCAGAGGCAGTGCCGGCCAAAAGTATCCATGTCACTAAAGTGGATGAGAATCCATGTCAACCGCCTGAATCTCAATCAAAAGCCGACAAATCAAAAGCTGATTCGTCTCTTATCCTCAGTTGCGTGAGCCATATTGGCATTTTAGCAGTGGCTCGTACAATGTCTATGGCCAGGAATATGGTGCATAGATAAATACGTTTGCATTATAATGAGTTTTTAATTAAAATTTTAGTCCACTCTGAGCAGTGGTCATAAAGTTAGCCAGATTTTAATTTTGGGTCCTTAAGACCGATGAAACCCATGATTTTGTTGAAGATTCTAATAGCTTGTGGTAGAACCCACATTACAATTTCTTAATCTCTTTCTCCTTTCGAAATATCTCATCATGGAAACATGGAGCTCCATTTGTAATCGGGGTGGCGTAATTTTTGCCAGTTGTTCAAAATGCCGTTGCAGCCGTGCTTAAGCAGTGGGACCACCCTGTGGCTTACCATTCAGAGAGTTTAACAGCAACCCAACTCAATTATAGCACATATTATAAAGAAATGAAATCTTTACAGTGGTCCATAGTTTCAAGTATTGGCGGCACTATTTGCTGGGTCTCTCCAAATTTGTCACTTTAAAATTAGAATAAGCATCAATTTAACTTTACCAAAACCTTTCTGTGGCCGACATAATTATCGGCGTGCCCGTCGCGTCTTTCATGTCGCAAATTCTTCCATATACTCTTTTAAAATCATTTCTCCTTCTACCTAAGGTTTTGTGGCTTCCTAAACAAATTCATAGTGTAATCGACATAGATAAATCTACTTTTGATTTTAGCCACCATTTTATCCAAGTCTTTATTTTGTCTTTGCATTCCCTTTGAATTTTTAATTGTACATTGTTCCACCATAAAGATGCATGTCCTTCAACTTCATACATGCCATCTTCACCCTCTTCAGTTCGCTCCACTCTCTTCAGTTTGCTCCATGTCAAATAATGTTTCCATGTCCCTAATCCAGTCAATTAACTCTTTAGGGTTCAATTTCCCTGAATAAATAGGTGTCTTCATTATTTCCCCCTTCAAATCTGTCAAGGTTTTAATGCTTCTGTCTTCCGGTGCATCAACCGCCTCAACTTCTTTTTTTGGGTTCTCAATTTCCAGTTCTTCATCACTTACATCATGAACTTTTATTGCAATTCCTCTTCTTTAGTTTGATTATCAACCGCCTCAACTTCTCTTTTTGGGTTCTCAATTTCCAGTTCTTCATCACTTACATCATGAACTTTTATTGCAATTCCTCTTCTTTAGTTTGATCATGAACTTTTATTGCAAGACCTTGTTATAATGAAAATCCATTGAATTCAGCACTAAACAAATATGATAGAAGTGGGCGAGTTAATGTGCTTGTTTTGTGCAACCATATGTAGTTTTGTTGTACAAACTACTGAAAACAAACAATAACACATGAGAATCCATGACAACGTGAAAACTTTATGTATGCCCAATGGGAACTTGGGCAATGACATGTCATAGTGTGACAAAAATTTACAAAATGAAATTGTTATATTTTTGTCAATGTTTTGTTATGAAGATCATTTTCTCTTTTTTCACATATTGATCTTGGAATATTTGTTTGTTTAGCTGGATTTTGATATCATTTTATACTCCAACAAATTTTTTCAGTGTTCAAATTCTTATCCGATGTTGATATAATCTAATGAATGAAACTACTTCAACAAATTATTTTTCTTGCTTTTCAACTTAGGTCAATATTATTAAGTCAATGATATATGATAACTCGAGTATTTGAATGACTTGTTTGTGCAGGTAGTTTGGGATATCACCTGAATGTATGTCAACAAATTAGGGCTTTTCAAGTTTCTTCAAAATAATCACAAGAAGTTCCGATAAGAACAATAAGGTATAGATTTTGAAATATAACTGAGATTCTATTTAAGTATTTTGTTTTCCCAGTAGACACAAGTTCCAATAAGAACAATAAGTTAAATAGTTGGAAATACAACTCGGATTCTTGATTAATTATTTTGTTTTTTCCATTAGCCACATAGAAGACTTCATTGTTGCACAATGGTAAAAATAAATTATATAATTTAGTTTTTTTAAAGAGTAATTGATACTTGATATATTAGTAAAAAATAAAATAGTTACAATCTTATTTACAATATGTAAATATAGAAGTTTGGTAAAAACATGAATCTTGGTTGTGTTTTTTTATAAAATAGTAAAAGCAATATTGTCAATCAAATCCATTTCTTCATTGTTAATTACTCAATTTTAGCATAGTTTATTTGCAATGCACACGTATATAGGTTTTAATAGCGATTCACTTATTGTTCATAAATGTTTCATGAATACTTCCAAGAATATTTGGCTTCTCCTAATATCAAAGTGGAATTCAAGCTATCACAAAACCAAAACTATAACATGGCATAATTGATGAAATTACTATAGTCCATGATCTCTACTTGTCTTTTGACATGCTAATGAAACCATGTTGGTAGATTGGTAGGTTGTGGTTTGAAACATCTGTAATTCTCATCTTTTATAAGCATTGCACTGACTATTGGACTATCTATCTTTTACTTTCTTTGTTACATTGATCTCTTAACGGGTTTCCTTTTACTCATTTTACCTTCCCCATTACTATTTCATTGGGTCTTCCACTATCCAATGCTACAAATTGATCAGTCGCCCCTACAATCTTAGTGGGATCATTGTTAGCATTATACTACTACTTTCTTTAGCATCTTGTTTGGTTATACTAAGATGCATTAGGATCCTGTTTGTTACACCTTGATAATATGATATAAAGGGGGTATTAAAAATGGGTTGATAAAAATGGATACCTACAATATCTGGTGAAAATAGGGGTTTTCTTAATTAAAAAGATATATTGGGAGGGGGGTTCAACAATACAATTTTAGGAGAGATTTTCCAATATTTAGTGAAATTAGGGATATTCTTTAATATCCTGCGAACGATGGTGCTATGTAACAAGTTCACTGAGTGAACCCCCCGTGGCTATACCAGTGACCATATCATCACTGCCAGTCACCCATGCTAAGTCAAATCTATCAATATAAATAAAATAGACAAATAATAGCACCCCAAATGCAACATGTATACCTGCTCAGCTATATACCTGTCTTTGAATGTAACCATGAGGATCGACTCTGACTGCATAGGGGCAAGGGAAGTGTACCATCTTCCTGCTCTACTAATCTACCAACTAAATCATGACCAAACCAAGTCATCTCAAAGGATTCATGTGGGACTCAGTCATGACAAGGGGTAATGATGTACTACTTTGAAAGCTCTGGCTAGCTCTGAAAAATACTCTACCACCGATGATCTATGCTCTGCATCAATGCTCATCTCGTGTACTAGGACTAGGCTCATGTCTCTGACATGCTAATCTGCATCATGGTAGCCCTGCTATTATGGATGTGACAACAGGTCCCTGTATTTAGAGAAATGACAACAAAAAATATAATTACAAGTTGTTAGAAGCAATGCGCAAGACATATCTTGACATTAGCGATAAGTCTATGCTTACAATGAAGAATAATGTGATGAACATAACAATTCAATATTTGAATGATATGATGAAAATAAGAATTCATTACTAGACCATTCATCAAAAAGGGGGTAAACCAATATTGTCTAAAGAGGAATATATTGAATAAATGTTGAATTGTTATTATTGAAGATGATAGATGTGTAAATGTGAATGTATAAATAATGAATAAGGGTTATTTCATTGTTTTCGGACAATCTACTCGAGCGGACGTGAGCATGATCTCCCTAATCCAGGTGGATCTAGAACAAATGGAGACAGAACATAAAACTACTTTCCTAAATCAATTAGAGATCAAGGTAGATAGATCTCTAACCTTCAGATTCGCGAATCCTTCTCCTCTTTGTGGTCGTCAAATCCGTAGCTGCAAGACCTGTCAAAGCACGTAGAGACAAACAAGCAGTAAAAGCACATCTAAACACTAACTGATCTAAGCAAATAGTTAAGGAAGTGAGCTCTAAATATCATTAACACAAATACATTTATGGAAAGAGATTATATTATTGCAAATAAGTGGGAAATACATAGAAGAGTGATGGTTACAATCCAAGCCTTAACGTTGCAATCTTCCTCCAACAAACCAAGCCAATGCCTCCAAAGGAAATGTCTGCCTCCCAAGAGATGGATAGGGATCACCTAGGTTAATTCCACCAGCATGTAAGTGCTATAGACTTCCTCCCTTTGGAATGGGGAGGAGCTTCATATTTATAGGACCAAGAGGATAGAGTAGGTTGAGAAATGATGGGAGAGGTCTAAGGGATCTTCTCTAGAGGTTAGGGAACCGAATGCCAACTCACCTAGAAGCTAGGGATAGACATCCAACTCACCCTTCTTCGAGAAGTCGCTTGAAGGTTCCATTTATCCAATTTAACCAACCCCGGCGCATGCTGCATGAGGGAAATTTGCGCCAGGAATGGGCAGGCGCGGGTTGCATGAAGGAAACCTGAGCCACCGACGCAGGCTTCCAGATGTCATTCTGCGTCGAGCCTAGTCAAGCGCATCTTGCTAGAGGACAAGCTGCGCCGACCTAACTAGAAAACATGGACAAAGGGTCCACAACTTGCTCTAGATGACTCCAGGTCAAGGAAACTTTTGGGATTAGGGCACTGAGTTGACATGAGACTCATGATGACGAGATTTAGGTGTAACAATCACTATTAAAGAGGGACCATTAAGCTTATATATTATTAAATATTATACAATTAGGATTTAATAATAGTAATTACATATTTTTCTAAGGAAAATTACGTGGACTTTGACCCTCACAATATATTTGTATGGAAGAAGCTCAACCACCAACTGCAACAACAGTTATCAACCAAGAGGGACTCGATTGGATTCGAATGGTTGGCCTCACCCTCAACAACATCTCTCTCTCTCTCTCTCTCTCTCACACACACACACACACACACACACACACACACATATTACAACTCTTCCACCTTAGAAATGCTTTTCCCATAAAGTATAATGGCGTAGGGTGATGTTGAAAGTGTAATTTTCCCTACAAGTGTCTTTAGATTGTAACTCTTGTATTGATGAAATGTATTGTTACTATCATGGATTGAGGGAAGGAAATGAAAAGATCTTTTAAGCATTAAATAAGTCACATTGTGAAATGATTAATCATCCTAGTTTGACTCTTTTTGGGATTGCCTATTGATAAGAGTCTTGACATGGACTTCTTTGATACTGCTCCAAGCATGTGTTCATTTACGACTTCAAATTGTATTGGGGTTTAGAGTTTTTGGGACATGAACATAGTATTGTATTGTTTAAATTAATGTTGATGTTGGTAATTTGATTGGGCAATGCAATGACTTTTCTAATTAGAATGACAATAAGGTATCTTTGTAACTTGATGCATTGATTTTAGGGTATTTGAAGAGATTGAACATGTTCAATAGATGCAATACTAACAATCTTAAAATAGAAAAAAACATCGGCACATTCATACATATATACATATATTGCATTAATTACATTGTTCACAATATAATATTTGGATATTTCATAGCATCAATTAACCCTAATCCTATAAGTGGGGTTAGATTACAACCCTGATCCCTTAACGAATATTAGATTACAATAGGTATAAAACCATGGATTGAATCTATCCAAAAACCTATAAATTCAAATATAACAATGTAAAAAAAATAAGAAACCAAAAACATCTTGGGATTCCAAGCTATCCCGACAAAGAATACAACTCATCCAACTATGTTATGATTAAATTATTGTATAATTATGATTTCGTCATATATTTTTATCAATCTATTAGTCGATTAAATTTCATTAGTGGTGACAATTGAAATTTTACCTTTTATCGAGTTTCTAAATATGTCTTCTTACACAATTTGCACTTCAACTCTCGAAGACATCAGTTAATCAATTGGGGAGGTAGATGTCTCTTAGCTAAGAACTTGCACCTTGATTTTTCAAATTGATAATTTTTTTCCTTGTAATCATTTCAATTAGATAGACAAGGTTTGATATTGATTTTATAGATGTGCACTTTTCTTATTTGTCTAATAATTTTTTGTCAATTTTTTGCATTTTTCCCTTATGATCTTGTTTATTATGTTGTGATTCTCAATAGTTTTGAGTGATGACATCTGGTGCATCGTCAACACCTTTCAATGAGGTGGCTTTTATGTATGACTTCAATGTAGGGTTGTGCAACATTATCTTCTTTTTATTATGAAAAATCATCATATATTTCTTCTTCAAATTAAACGGAGTGTCCAATGTTTCCATCCATGGTGAACCTAAAATTATTCTAAGGTTTCTCCTCAAAGTTATCTTTGAAGTGATGTTTGAAAATGTAATTTCCAAACATCCATTGTAGATTCTTCATTTTATATATTATTTTGCCCAAAAATACATATTCGATTATGTTTGGCTAGAAAATTTGTAAATGATTGGCTATCTGAACCTTTATTACCAACTGTAATATATTGTCCTTCAACATTCCCTTCAATTTTTAATAAAGCATAAACAAATTTTCTAAAATGATTAGTCAATCTTCCCTCTTTGTTATTGGGATCCATTTCTTATTTTCATTAAAAAAAACCCTTTATATTACTCAAACGGTTAGACTATATTAAATTAAAAGGCATTGGTGATCCTTGAATGTCCAAATACATGCTTCAATAGGACTTTGATTTTCACCCTAGACAGTAGTCTTGTAACTTCATGGAAGTAGTTTGTTGTTATTTCTTCATAACTTCATGGAAGTAGTTTGTTGTTATTTCTGCTTGCTTACATTTTTCTTAGTCTACCATATCTACAAAGATATTGCCTTAGATGGATTACATAAACATACATAAAACCAATACATTTAAATAATATTTGAAGGATTTTCAATTCAACTTTCTAATTTTTAAATGACATAACTAATGTAGGCTAAGCTCTTAAGGCCTTATTTTTCTTTGTTTCCCACATCGAGTTCCCTTTGGTTCTCCCTCTTGTAGGAGGCACTCAGGAAACATCAAGCCTTATTCGATTCTCCCTCTTGTAAGAGGCATTAATGCAATGTCAAGCCTTATCTAGTTCTCTCTTGTAAGAGGTGCTTAGGAAACATTAAACCTTATCCTAGCCACCTCCTTTAAGGAAGGAGGTGGGCTTGAATTTAGTTGGAAATAATTTATAAAAAAAATATATCAAAAGGCTTGTGCGACCTTTTTATGGATGCAATTCCGTGTTAGCTCCCTGAGGGTTACCAAAGAAGGTATTCCATTGAATCCTAGCTTTGTCGCTTTTCCTCTTCTTGTTCCAACTATAGCACATTGCCTTGCTCTTTTCGCTTTTGTCTATCCCTTCGTGGAGATGGTTTCAACCTCCTTTCTAGTTGAGTCTTTTTTAAAATTTGCCAAAGCTTGAAGTATGTTTTTTTGTTTAAAACAAGTCAAATTTGTCTCTGGAATGTGGGGGAAATGTGTCATTGCCTTATTCTTCTTCCAAAGGCCTTGTAAGTTTATTGGAAATGATCCTTTGGTTCTTAGTCTACGAATTTGATGGACAATCTTTAGCAAATGTTTATATCCATGGTAACAACTACATTTAAAAGGAAGATGATTTTAGTCTAACTTTTGCAAATGTTACCAATTTTAATTTGCAATGCGATTGCCTTTAGAATTCCAATTTCAAGGTTGGCTTCCACGCACATCCATCGGCATGAGTACATGCTATTTGTGTAGAAACTTATTTATTTTTTGCTGGGTTTTGGGATTTTTTTTATAAATTTATAGAAGTTTTGACAAACAATAAAATTAAGGCTTTTTATTATTGAAATTGCAGTATGAATTTGTTCTAATGAGGAAAGGGTTTAGGAGTCCATATTCAATGTCAAAATTTACAAAACTATAAAATGTCATTGTCAAAATTGTAATTTTTCAACATCATCAAATTACCTTCCAAAGAGGAATATTTGTTACATGAATAAAATAAATATGATTAAATTCTTACTTATTTGTTTGTACAGGTCACTATCAACCCCCTATAACAAACACACATTTTGGTGATGTTCTATAGAATCAATATTCTAATAGTCACTATTTGTTTTCTTTGGTCCTTGGTATATGTTCACAGAGGCAACAAAGGAAACTTTTGACAACCATGAGTCTTGGTGTTTATCCTACAATAATGAGCTTTTATGTAAATGGTGGATGTCTACGAGTACAACTTCCTCCAATGCTTTTGAGGGACAGTTCCTAGTGTTTGTGCAATGTATAAAATTGTATTTTTATCTATTGTACAATTACCTTTTTAATGAGTTGGCGGTAGTGAGACATTTTAATGATAGAGACATTTTTAATTCAATGATGTACCAAATTTTATTGATGAACAGATTTTTCATAATTTTCAATTGCAAATTTTAATGGCCACATATCTAAACTTTTTTAACTTGGATACCGACCAAAGAATGTGAATGGCTATTAACAAAGACACTCAACAAGATACTTATGAGACAAAGGATAACATACTTTCTCAATTTCCCAATATATCATTAAACAAATCATAACAATATCAATAACATATTATTTTAACAAATGAAAAGCATGCATTTTCATGAAAAATATAATAATTAACATGGCAGAAAAGAGATTGATGAATAAAAGCAAGGTGAGCTTTTTTTTCCTTATTATAGATGCAAATGCTATCTTGGTAGATTTCACTTGCTTGTGATGGGAAAAATCCCATTTGTTTCACCATTTAAAAATTTCCCCAGAATTAACATCTTTTTTAAATAAATCTCGTCAACAAGTTAATAACCAATGTTGCTAGGAATATGAGGCATGTAAGCAATTCACCTGGGGTGAGCAAGTGTGAGTGTGACTTTCAATTCAGACTTGATATTCCATCAAAGAACGATGGTTTTAGAGTCTTTTGTCGACCTTTAAAAAACTTGTCATTGACTTTAAAATATTGCCAGTTTTAATTAAAACACAATCATGCTTTATTTAAAATTTAATTTTTAGTTATTGTCCAATTACCATTTCAATGAGTTGGTGGCAATCATATGTTTTAATGAAAGAAGGCAATTTTGATTCAACCCTATAACAAATTTTCTTTATAAAAGGATCTTTCATAGTTACCAATTGCAAACTTTGATGGCCAAGCAATGGATGTGAATGGCCACCAACAAAGACACTTAACTCTATACTTATAAGATAGAGGATAGAATACCATCTCAATTGCGCAATAATTCGTTAAACAAATCATAACAATAACACTAACATTTTAATTTAATAAATGAAAAGCATGTTTTTTAATGAAAAAATAATAATAAATCAACAAAAAAAAGATTGATGAATAAGGGCAAGCTGAGATTGTTTTCCCTCCTATGGATGCTAAATGTTACCTTGGTAGCTTTCACTTGCTCATGATGGGATAAATCCCATTTATTTCACCATTAAGAAATTTCCCCATGATTGTCAAATCTTGCTAGTACGGTTGGTTTGGCTTCATTTTCATGGTAATCACTAGCCAGAATAAGACACTTAAAAATCCTTCCATGTTAAAGGGTTGTTGTGGCTCAAGCAGGGTGCGATCCTTGGGTGATTTTGATGGCTAAAATGCCCCTAGGTCCCAGTTTCTTAGACCACGGGTTAGTCTCACAAATCAGGGACAAATTAACAAACAAAAAAAATCCCCACAATTATCGTTAATGCCTTGTGAACAATTAATTTATAGGTATTTAAGCATAACAAGATGATTATATCCTCGTAATTTTCCCACTTATCACTCGGTATCTTGCATCGGCTTCAATTATCTCTCTTGCATATGCTAGTGAATAAAATGGTTAGTTATAAGAAATGTGGTTGTGACATATCTTAAACAACAAAGATGGTTAGCGTTAAGCCTAAATACGCATGTTTAAGTTCAAACATTGCAAAGTTAATATATTTGGGAAAGATTTGGGCTTCAGAGCCCACCAAGGGCTAAAACTTTGCATGGCCTTCTTAAAGAAAAATGTATCTCATCTTCATCCAACGGGTCGTTGCAACTTCTCTAAGGATGCACTTTTCTTTTGGGATCTTGCCTAGGTAGAGGCTCTGAGGATAAAACACTATGGTTTCATGTTCATCCAACATTCTTAGCCTTGTTGGTAATGTGTTTTTGGTTGTTGTGCATTTTTTACACTCCCATGGGGTCCAACACTTCCCAAAGGGAAAATACACATTAGTCCCTTGCCAAGAGAACCTTCCAAGTTTCACCAATAGTTTGTTTTCGTCTATGCTACATTTTTTACTAGTGGTTGGGTCCATGAAAATACCAAGGGGGGGAACAAATGAGTTGCTCCCTTGTTCCATTGTTGCGGCCTCCTAGGGCATGCAATTTTCATCTCCATATATTTTTTCACTTATTGTGGGTGGGGCCTGTGAAATTCCCAAAGGGAAAAGAGCACCTTTCTATTCCTGGGTTTGCTTATGCATCTTCCCTTATGTTGTGTTTTTTCCTCATGCATTTTATGGCTCATGGTGTGGTCTAATAATGCTCCAAAGGGAAAAATGCCCTGGTTCCTCCCCTTGTTTTCTTCTTGATCTCTTCATATGCTTTGTTTTGGCTCAAATGCTAGAATGCATTACTTATGTCTTTAGGCAGCAATTACAATCTCTCTAATGGTGTGTCCTACCTTCCAATTCATTTTTATTCTTTTAACAAGGTCTGGTAAGTGTCAATAGTTAAAAGGTAGTGTTTCGTTGGTGTGTGCTACTTCCATGTTCATTTGTCTTCTTTTAACAAGGTTTGGAAAGGATCAACAGTTAAAAGGCAGTGTTCCCTTGTCCAAATAACAACTGCAACTCACCTAGTTATGTGTTTTAGCTTAGAGTGTGTTTTTTAACTCAATCCAGGGTTCGACAAAGCTTCAAAGGTCAAAACACACTCCCTTGATCTCCAAGAAGAAATGACAACCTCTCCAACAATGTGTTTAGCTCATAATGCATTATTTATCTTGTAGCAAAGTCCAGTGGAGCATCCAAAGCTAAAACACATTCATTGCTACTCTATGGCATTGTTATAAATCCATTTGCCATGTGTTTTCCTATGCATATGTTTTTTTTCCTTCAATGGAGTGTTTAGAGGCAAAATACATCACTAGGAAAGCCAACACGATGTATGCGTATTCATTGAAAAGAAATGTTGTGTCAATAAGATCTAAGAATTTTTTTTGTGAGAGGTAATCAACACCAACTAGATTCATCTTGGTCTCTCTAGAACTTATTTTCTTTACCAAAGGCTTCCTAGACGACAATGCATTTTTATGTTCCTCCTTTGGTTATTATATCTATATGGAACTCATGGGACATCCAACTATAGGGTAATTCCTCCACATAATTCTTAGATATCACAGCCGTATTTTGAAACATTGGACTTCCATTCCCAATGATTCAATTATGTTCTTGGTAGTCCATTCCCTCTTTATTAATTTATCAATGTTTCTTTGTGTTGTACAAGGGCTATAATGACTTCATTAGGTACTCTGTCTTTTGCAAGGTTGATCTATTTATTCATACATAGTTTGTGCACTTCTTGTGGACATGTAGTTGCTTGTGTGATTGAATTTAGTGATTAGTTTATAATGATTATAGGAGTTATTCACTGTATCAAATCCTTGGTTAAACATTTGAGAGTATTTTTCCCTACCTGGACCATCTACTTTGTCTATTTTATGTAAATAGATGTTTAGTTTCAAGAAACATCGCATATAATAAGTGATAATTAATAGTTGAAACTAAATGGATACCATGTCTTTTCACCATTCCAATCTTCTTATTTATGACTTGTTCTATTATTGGTGTCCTCTTAGTTATTTTGTCAAAGCCTACAAGGATCCCTTGTCAGTTTTACGAAGCTAAGAGATTTATTTCACAAATCATCATTATAGAAGCTAGGCAGATCATTAGTAATTAAAAAAATCTGGCTGTCACCCATTTTCAATATTTGAATTTTCTTATATGTGGCCTTTCCAATACTTGTCAACCTACATCATCCACTATTGAGACTGAACATGCTTCAAAGTACAATAAACATGTCAATGCATTGATTATATTTAAGCATTAATTCGTGGAATCTCATTAGCAATAACTGATGAAATCTAATGATAGATGTAATAATGGTGTCAATTGGGTATAGCCTGATTGGTTGTGGGATGGAGTGTTATCCTCCCCACCCAGGTTCTATTCCCATAAGTGACATATCGAGTTCATAATTATAATATAATTGTAACGACTTCAAGCCATGTTGTTGACCTGACCTTGTGCCTTGAAGAATCTAGGGTTTACCCTGTGTACCATCCTTGAAATGAGGGAAGTGCCGAGGGGTTTTCCCTTGAATAATTACTTGGAAAAAAAGATGTGATAATGAAAGCTATGCATTGAACATTATCTTTGCACAAGAAGAACCATCTTGGTCTAATGATATGTGCACCAACCATCAGTGATGAAGCACTTATCATTTTTAGGAATAATAATGTAGTTGAGCAAAAGTCAACCATCAACCATATTAACGAACTTAACAACTATGGCAAAGAACAACATGAAAGAAAATAATTGAAGGACAACATAAAAGTAAATAATAATGTACAAAAGCAATTAAATCCTAATATGTACCAGCTAGACCACCTTAAGGGTTTGCTAACTAAAATATCGCTTCAAAAATTGGCCATTCATTGGAAGGGGGATTTAACTCCCTCCATGTCTTGCAAATCTTAAGTTTCAATGCCAGTGTTCTTTGCAAGTTGATATGGTCTCAACCAAATTTTTTAGAACCTCATATGTTTCCCCTTTAATTTGCTAGCCTTGTCCCACTTGAGGACAAAATCCTGGACTTGGAACACCTTATTAACCAATGCATGCTTGTCAAACCAATGTTTAACAAGCTTTAGATGAGAAACAAAATTATGCCTTGTTTTGTCCCTCTCATCCATAATTCAACTGAGAGTATCGATTTTGTTTTGGATGGTTGAAGAGTCGTCATTATTTGTTTCTTAGGATAGTTGCAAAGAAGTTAAAAATATATTAGAAGGTAATATTGTTTATTTACCTTAAATTGGGAAATAAGTCGGGAAATAAGAGAAGTGCGCATCAAAGAGTGCATTGTCCTAATTACAATGATCCTCAACCATTGTCTTCTTTATAATTCTGCTAAAGTTATTATTTACAATACCATTCACCTGGTAATTTTCCAAGTAACACAAAATCATTTGCTTCTCTAATGTGGACTTAGTGAGATCCAAGGATCAAAATAAGAAGTATTGTTGAACACCAAAGCATAATGCACTTCAAAATTAGTAATGATTGTGTTGTTATCAAAATTGAATCGCCATCGTATCATTCAAAGTAGTTAAAGCAATGGATTTTGACCACCAAGCAAAATAATTAGTAGTTGCCTACATGTGCATGTCTCATATAAAGGAATGTACGTTAAATTCTCATATCACATCAAGGCCCCATTGTTTAAAAAATGTGCCTATGGGAACATGATATAAAGGCATTGAAACCTTTTTCCCTTCCCTGCACATCAAAATTAGTAATGTTTGTGGTTCTTAAAACTGAATCACCATCATATCATTCAAAGCAGTTAAAGGAATGGATTTTGACAACATGGTGAAGTAATTAGTAGTTGTCAACATGTGCATGTGTCATTTAAAGGAATGTGGGTTGATTTCTCATATCATATCAAGGCCTTATTATTCAAAAAAGTGTCTATGGGAATAGGCTATAATGGAATTGCACCCTTTTCTCCTTCCCTGCACACATTTGGAAAATGAGACACTTCAAAAAAATTGCATGTGCATCCTTGAAAAATGTCAACCAATAATACCCATCCTTAGTACTTTATGCATAGTGGTGTCTTTTGAGAAATATCCACCAACTAGCGCATCATGCAAATCATTCAAGACTCTCACTTTATACATTCCAAAGCACCCAAGTGGCACATCATTGGTGTCCTCCATAAAGAAAGATTGGTTTGTATTAAGAAAATTTTAGTCTTAATATTCTTATGCTTTTGGCATCTAAATGATTAGCAGTGGAACCATGTTCCAAATAGCATTTCAAATCATAATACCATGAATTTGTATTTGGAGGTATAAAAAGAATGTCAATTATGTATATCAATGCTTCATTCCCCAACATGTTTCGTCAACTTGATCATGTGCTTCCATTGTTACTTTTCATATCAATGTCCTTGAACTATGGTAGCTAATTTGATATCTAAATCATACTCCTAGATAGCAGTCATCCATTTTGCATGCTTTTCAACAAGTTCATTCTAGATGAATTAATATTTTGTCAATGAATGTGGAGCAATAAATATTGTTTTAATTTTTAAATGTAAGTTTTGAACTCGGGTTATTGTAACATAGTGCTCATGAATGAAGCTAAAAACTTAATTTCCTCTTCATTTTTTTTTGCATGAGCATAACAACTAAAGAATGCTTTGTTACAAAGTAATATATGCAAAAACCATTTTCATAATTTGGATTACTTAAGGATATGATAATGGAAATAACTACCTGAATATTTTTTAGAGTTGATCCCTCAACCTCCTTCCAGTGGAAAATTGCATCCTCCTTGGTCATCTTTTGTAATAGTTTGATCATTTATGCAAAATCTAAGTTGAATCGCCTCATGAAGTCGATTTTCCCAATGATTGCATTACCTTTTGTGTCCTAACATCTTATGTGTCAAAGACATCCCATACTTCCTGCATTTCTCAAATATATGCTTCAAAAGATGCAAATGGTCAAAGTGTTTCTTAGAAAATATCATGATGCCATCGATGCACATGACTGTGCTTTAGATAATGAGTTCTATAAATAGAATGTCCATTGTTCACTAGAAAGTAGCACTTGAATTCTTAATCTAAACAACATTCTTTTGTACAAATAAGTCACCATTTGGTTTTGAAGGCAATCTTTAGTCTACCCAAATTTTAAACTAACTTGATTGTAGTCATAGAATTTGTCTAAGTGTGACAACATCTCAGAAGTGGTCACTTGTTATAGGATTTGCTCCATGGTAGGCATAGGATAGTTACAAATTTCTATGTCTCGTTGAGGTTATGAAGTCGACATATAGTGTTAACTCACCACTCATTTTCTAATTGGAACAATATTTATGGTCCAGGAAGAAAGAAGGACAAGATATATGATTTCGATATCCAATAACTTCCTCAACTTCTTTTGGATTTGTAGTTCAAGCAAATGGTGTATTTTCCTAAGTTTTTACTAAAAGAGATTTGTATTAGGTTTCAAGGGTGTAACATGTTGAATGAACTTAATATCATAAACATTTAAATCATTATATGTCCAAGCAATCACATAATTATATTACTTAAACAACCTTATGTATGCTTATATTTCAACAAAATTGAAACAAGAACTAAGATCAATAGTCATTGGGTCATTTTCAGTGTCGAGATTAATATCCTCATACCATAATGAAAAGCTATTATTTTTTTAACATGAGTATTTTTCTTGAAACGATCTTATAAGTTGAACAACTTCTCCAAAGTAAACATTCTTCAAGATCTTATTGGTCTTCAAATTAAACATCTCATCTTTGCAATCATTCAAGGTCTTTTCATGTTCTTCGTCATCAATTATTGCATCTTGGTATGTCCCTTCATTGGTTAAAAAATCTATAATATGTTGATCTTTAGTTAAAACTCTCTAGCTCGAAATGTTGTCTAGGACCTAAGCCCTAAACAAAAATTCAACAAAAAATGAACAGTAAATCAATTATCCAATGGAGACAAATGAGGAGAGACATTAGCTAAAGCATCAACTTCCACATTCTCTTTGCAAAGAAAGGAATTATTATTAAAATCTTCGAATTCATAAACCATATTCTTTATCTCTTCTTGATAACTTATCAAATGAAATTAATTATAATGCATACATTTTTTTACTTGCCTCACAATAATCTTGGAATCATTAAAAAATTCCAAGCATTCAATATTCATCTCGATAGATTTCTTAGGGCCTAATACTATGGCCTTGTTCTCAACCATGTTATTGTTGTACTCAAACTCAAGTTTATAAAAAGCAAGGGTTTGTTTTCCATTAAGATTAATAAGCAAGCAACATGCCCTTGTGCCTTCTTAAGGCTCGAATCCGTTGTAAAATAGTTTCCATATGGTAGACACTACATGTAAGTTAATATTATCAACGCTGTATACACTATGTAGCTTTAAAATAATACAATGAGGATTATCAATCGGTGCCAAAGAGACAACATTAGATAATTTATCCGATAAGGAAGGCAAAGCAAGAAAATAATTTTCAAGGCCATTGTCTAAAAACACGATTGGCTCATTCATTCCCTCAAGCTCTGTGACCATATACTTCATTGTCTTCTCTCAATCATTTTGGATTTGTTCCCACTTTGGTTTCCAAGGTAACCAGAAATGAGACCAATCAGTTGCAAAATATCCTTAGAGTTTCTACAACTAATCTCTACTCAACAACAAATTCTAAGCTTCTAAAATATCAACAACAATATTAATAATTAAATGCACTAGTGGATTGGAAGAAACCCAAATTAAAACATATTTTAACTCACCCACAATTTACCTTTCACCTGTTTAACTGAATAATGTGCATGGAAGACTTGAGAGTTTTAACATTAAATATATTGAAAGTTAAAAGAAATGAAAGAGTCTGAAACTTAGACTTTTCCCTAATTGTTACATTCACTCCTACTTTTTTCTCCATGGCCATCGAATCATTTAGATTCTTCAAAAACAATGCATATTGTTGGCTAATACTTTGTAGACCATGAAAAGATTTGTTATCCTTAATCTTTTTCATATCATCAACAATGATATAATCCATTTCCGTTTTAGATTAAGTGAAGAAGACATTGAAGGAACAACACAAGAGGGTTTAACAATAGCAACAACTAAAAATGGGGGGAGTAGTAGATACAATGTCATGTTTATCTATCCCTAAAAGGATAATCTCTCATAGTTTTTTATATTGCCTCTTCCACCACTTCTGCTTTGACTTCAGTGTTTGTTTCATATGAAGGAAATATATCTACAACACCATTACCGAAGAAAACTCACTTTCCTCTTTGGTTTCTTTTGTGACTTCTTCTACAATTGAAGATAGTCATGCTTCATTAAAAAAGTGATCATTGACATTAATAAATTCTAGGCATGTTTTCTCTAAATTTCATGTTTGATGGACATGGAAAAATGCTCCATAGGCATGTCATCCAACTCTATAGTTTTGATAACAATGGTTTCCAGTGGTTTTGCAACCACTATCACTTTAGACCCTCCTCCCGCTTTCCTCTACATACCCACTATGCCATTTGACATATTCTGAAATACTTGCTACAAACTCTCCATATCCATGCTTGGATCCTTTGGTTCGTTTCCTTACCACTAAAGTTTTAGTTTGGCTTGTAACAGGTGCACTATTCTTCTCCCCCAACTCTAGGTTTATTTTCAAGCTTGTCATTTATTTTTCTACTTTTCAAGCTTCAAAAGGATCAACCAAAGTATATTTCCCATTCTCTTACTGAACATGGAAATGGAAATTGGAATTTTTAGGGAATAAAAATCTAGTAGTGTGTGGCCAGTGGATTTTGAGGCTGCATGGATTTTGTGAAGCAAAGTGGTGAATCTCTAGTTGAAATTTGTTGTCCTCTTTTTTAGCTCCACTTTGATTCTTGATCATTGTAGAAAGAGAGTCATTGGGTTTTCTCACCACATAGTTTCATTGTAAAGAAAATATCACTTCAATGAACTTTAGCTAAAGAAAAACTCACACTCTTTGGATAAACTTAAATACAAGAGGTAAGTCAATTTTGTGGCAAAATAACTTTTTTTTCTTTTCTTTTGGGTCATAATTATAAGTCAATATTGTGGAAATATAACCTTCTTTTCTTTTGGGTCATAATTATGATAAACATCTAAGTAATTTTTTAAGAATAATGAAAGTTTTACCATTATCCAAGTTTTGTGCATGTTGGAATAATACATCTCAAAATCTGCCCAATGGGTAATAAAACCTATAGTTAAATTGGAATACCATGTAATTTTTTTGCCATCAAAAGTGAAAGGACATAGGTGGAAACCATCTTTCAAGTCTAACATTAAGGAAAGTAATACCCCTAAATGAATTTATAATGTGATCTTATGCTATTTAGCCAAATCAATCATTGATAATAGTCGTTTAGCATTCTTTGGATGATGATATATCGCACATAGTATATTTAATGCATTTGAATCCAACCAAGGAGATTGATTTCTAGCCATATTTCTCATTGGGTAGTTACTTCAAGAACTTGATGTGGAAGACGTTTTTTAATCAAATGAAGAATCTTATGATTGGTACATAGAGGGAGTAGATGAGATTTTATCCAAAGGTTTTGGGATAGCTTGAATAGCTTGATAAATCAAATGAATGAGATGACCTAATTATGTTTCTTCTTTGGAGTCCAAGTGTAGTGGGAATTCTCTAAGCCTATCTTCATCGAGGTAACTCATGTTGTTAGGATATTTAGATATTAGGAGATAATTAAGGTCAACTTAATCTAATGTAATATTTGATTAAAGTGTGCTTTTAGTGTATTTTTGTAATTTACTAATCAAAATGTCACAATCATGTCCTACACATGAGTGATATGATGGCCCAAACACCTCCTCAATATTAATGACACTTGATATGTGGCTTAACACCTAATTGGTCCATGATCTCTATGTAATTAGCATGGAGAGTCATTTGCCAATGAACAATTGTGAGAGATGTTCATGTATTTTAGTATTTCTTGCATTAACATATAGCATCAAGTGGCCACGTTGGTTGGGGTTGCATATCGTTTCCAACTTTGAAGGTTTTAACTACATATGCATCGGTGTATTGATCTTTGATCTTTGTGTTTGAGTGTTTTGTTAAGGTGTTTGACTTATGTCAAGATACCTTGCTTTTCTAACATGGTACCAATGCTCCCTTGAAGATTCACTCTTGTTGTTGATCTAGATCTAGATCTGATGTCATTGTATGCAACAAAAGAATTTGTATTATTGTTGTTTCTGCGAAACTAAGATTTGAGAGGATCACTTCATTGCACTTGGAGCATTCTTTTCAGGGAGGAATGCCTTGTATTTTCCCAAGATATCAACATGTATTTATGGTGATTCAATATGTATAATTTTTTTATTATAAATTTTACGTTTAAATAAAATTACATCACATTCTTGGGATTTTTTGGCACAGTTTGTTGATATTCCGACTAGTTTCAATATGCTCTTCGTTCTATACTTTGTGTGATCTCAATAAATAAGTAATAGATTCATGGGTTTGAACTCACTTTGCTTCCTTTTTTGCTAACCAAATACTAAGTTTGTCAACCTCATTCCTTGTTTTTCCACAAAATGTGTGTAGATATGTCTGTGTTGTCTTTTGTCATTGTGTGGAACTGTGTTTAGGGTATACAACCCATACCTACAATAGTCCACATTCTAATTGGTGCCTTGATTTGCACTCCATTAATTAACTTGGTTTGCATGCCTTTATTCTATCATGCATAATTCTTTTCCCTTCTTTGGAATTGGGTCTTTATGTAAAAAGGATGTAATGTCCAAATTAGAAAGGCTTTTAAATTGTTGGAGGGACGCCTTGGAAATAATACAAAATATGTGGGACTTTGACTTGGAAATAGTGTGTAGTATGTAGGAATTTACCTTGGAATATATGTGGTCCATTCTACTTGTTCCACGTATAAACCTATGCGCTTGTGTTGGTTTAACCCCCTTCCACTAAGCCTAAACGGGTCTTGAATTTTTGAAGGTATTCATAACCTACCAATAAAGATCACTAAAGGTTCATGTGGGTTCCTTTTATAATGTATTTGGAGTTATGTAAACTAGCCTCCACCTCAACCTTGCCATGTGTACCCAAAACAATGTTATGTAAGCATCATGTTTGCCACCTTACTATTGTCACATCACCAACATGCTTGCCACATAAATTACATAGAAATTGAGATAGTGCTACATCATCAACATTTAAATTGAGGAAGCCACCACACCTTGCAACCAAATTCAGGTTCCATCTCATTGACCACATCATCATTGCCAAGTCAACATCCTACCACATAAACAATCTAATCATTTGTCATGTATCACTTTTGGAGGATACCCTTTATTGGCAATTTGGAAATTGCATGTGATATTTAAATGGGCATAACTTTTGTTTTTTACAAAGGGAGTTGACAATTGGGGAGGGGCTCGTACTTGCATGACACAAGGTTGATTCCCATCTGCTACCACTATACCCCTAGGTGCACCCACACAACCCTCCAGCTTGGGGCATGGTTTAGCCGAGGTTTGAACTATGATGTCACAAGGAGTGCCTTAACGGTACACTCTATTGCCACTTAGTCTACACCCCTAGGGGGGAAATGGGCATAACTTTGTCAATGCATTTGAGGTACAATTTTTTTTTGTTCAAAGAATTTTATGCGGTCTACGCACTTGTGTGGTTCATTCCTGCAAAATTTACAATGTTCAACTCTCTGTAATATAGTTTTTGTAAAAATTACCCTGTAACCCACATTTTCTAAACTTCCAAGTGGCATAAATTATGCACCTAGACATTGTTTTAGGTGTCCTTTTTTGAGGTGATTTTTTCTAAGCGTTTTATATATGAGCAACCAATTTTTGTTTTAGAAGTGATATTTCTTAGAGATTGTGATATGACCAATCCAAGTGAGATCCTACATACAAATGATTTCTTCTCATGGAAATCTTGTATGGAGGATGTACTTAGAAGTAAATGACTTTACCATATTATTTTTGGAATAGAAATCCCCCCCCATTGATGCATCTAAGGAATCCAAGTGGAACAATAAAATTGATTCAACACATGGATTGATAGGGATGCCAATCTATAGTGAGTTACAATTACACCTACAAGGGATTGAAAGTCCAAATACAACTTGAAAAAAGATCGAAATTATGTTTGGTAAACAAAATGAGAATTGAGCCCACTCGCTCGATAATCAATTGATTGATTTAAATCCTAGTGATTTGCCTTGCATCGACGACTTCTTATCTAAGTTTAAGGTACTTAGCCTTTTACTTAAAGAATGTAAGGTAGACAAGGAAAATGATCAACTTGTATATGTTATTCTTGCTAAGCTTAGACTTGCTTCTTTTGTGTTTGTATCTACTTTTCACTCCACCAAAAAATCCCTCATCGGTTAAAGGGCTACTTACAAAATGCCCTCTCTTGAATATTTTTATGATTCTTGTCAGAGATAACCCCCAAATTCCTCTTATTCAATGTGAAAGCATTTATTTATACATAGTATTTGACAGTTGGTTTTCATCTACCAACAACTCTTAGGATTCCTACAAAGACATTTAGTCTTACAATATTTACACATTCATCTTGGAACCATAATCCCGTAAGATTAGGTTTCCAAAATTCTCCCCTTTAATCCAAAGCGGTGTTTATAATTCTGGGCATGGTTCTAAACTTTTCAAACTTTTCTCGTCCAAGTGCTTGGTGAAGATGTCTGCAATCTGTTCATTTGTGGAACAATGTTGTAGATGAATTGTGTTGGCCTCTACATGTTCTCAAATCAAATGGTATTTCATGTTGATGTGCTTGGTTCAATCATGGAATCTGAGATTCTTTGCCAACTTGATTGCAGAAGTTTTTCGATCAATAAGGGAGTAGAGTTCTTTTTTTCTCCTACAAATCTTCAAGTATCTTCCTAAGCCACAAAATATCTTTTGTTGCTTCCGCAGCAGCCACATATTTTGCTTCTATTGTCAAATCTGTTGGAACTGAATCAGACTGTTAATGTGATCTCCAGGAGACAATTGTTGATCCAAGACTCATTATGTATCAAGAAGTAGACACTCATGTCTCTTTATCGCCATCAAAGTATGAATCAAAGTACCAATAAGTTTGAAGTCATCCACCTTAGAGTACTTGAGTCCAAAGTCTTGAGTCCCATTCAAGCATATTAGAACTCTTTTAGCAGCAGACCAGTATCCTTCACAAGGTTTGTGCATGAACCTTGAAAGGATGCCAACAACATATGAGATATATGTCCTGGTGGTGGTAAGGTAGATAAGGCTTCCTACAAGTTGTAGGTACTTGGTCGCTTCCTCGAATTATTTTCCTTCAATCTATGTGAACTTCATATTTTGTTCCATTGGAGTTGAAAGAGGGTTTCATTTTGCCATGCAAAATCTATTCAACAGTTCTCCAATATACTTCTTCTGGGAGATATATATGTACTTAGGATGTTGAGTCACTTCAATTCCCAAGTAGTAGTGAAGGTGTCCCAGATCATTCATTTCAAATCCCTTCTTCAAATATTTATTTATGGATGCAATACAACTTTAATTGTTCACTGTCATCAAAAGGTCATCTACATACACCACAAGAAACACAACAAATCTTCCAACTTTCTTTACAAATAATGTTGCTTCATCAAGATTATAATGTTTGAAATTTAACTTTAGAAGATGCTTAGTTAGATTTTCATACCATGCACAAGGTGCTTGTTTCAGGATGTACAATGACTTGACAAGCTTACATACCTTGTGTTCTTGGCCTTTCACAACAAATCCTTCTAGATGAAACATGAAGACATTTCCTTTCAAGTCTCCATTCAAGAAATTTGTTTTTACATCCATTTGGTGGAATTTCCACCCATTTTGTGCTGCCAAAGACAATAAGGTGCGGATGGTAGACCATTTTGTTGTGGGGGAGAATGTCTCTTCATAGTCAATTCCTTCCTTTTGTGCATAGCCTTTTGCCACAAGCCTCACTTTGTGCCTTTCAAGTGATCCATATGATCTATATTTGTTCTTGTATACCCACTTGCAACCAATTGGTTTGGTTCCAACCAGAGGGTCAACCAGCTTTCATATTCCATTCTTCATGAGTGCATCATACTCATTCTGCATGTCTTCTTTCCACTCAACACGAGTAGAATCCTCTTCAAAGGAAGTTGGTTCAAGGTTAGCAGATAAATTCAATTCACAATCAAATGAGACATCCATGTCATCACTTGAGTTATCTGTATCTCCTTCATATTCTTGTCTGGTTGAACTCCTTGTTCCCGGATTTCCAACTTCATCCAGATGGACACTTTAAAGTGTCTTTGTGGTCCATTTCGGAACTTTCCTGGATGGCCCAAGCTGATTAGCTTGTGGTGCTTCATTTTCTTCAAGGTTCAATCTTCTAATCCTCTCAATCACATCATCCAGTTGAGCCTCATGTCTAGGTGAAGTGGCATGAACTTCTTCTTCATGAGTTTCTTCATGAGGGGGTTTTGGTGCTTCAAAAGGAAATTCTATAGATTGATCCAAGATAGGGATCCCCCCTTCAAGATGTGTAATTTCATCATCAACTTCATAATATGTCTTTAGATGGGAAAATTTCTCCAGACGATCAAGTTGTCTATCGATAGACTCGTCATTTTGACTAGTTTCAAGAAAAATGACATCTATGGAAACAACAAACTTCTTGTTTACCTCATCATAAATACAATATGCCTTGGAGGTGTCTGAATACCCCAAGAAAATGCATTTTCGACTTCGAGCACCTAGCTTGTCTCTTTGCTCCTTTGGTATCAAGACATAGCAGGTAGAACCAAAAACTCTGAGATGCCTCACCAATGGCATGTGGCAATACCACATTTCATGTAAAGTCTTGTTTTCAAGAGCATGAGATGGACTTCTATTTCTCAAATAGGTTGCACACAATATTGCATCACCCCAAAACATCAGGTTTGCATCCTTGAAAAACATCATTGAATGTACCATATCCATTATGGTTATATTCCTAAGTTGTACGAAACGGGGAAACGAGGACGTGTTTCCGAAACGGGGATGCGTCGGAAACGTGACCCCCCCAAATTTAGGAAACGCGGAAACGTGATATATATATATATATAGTACATTTAAAAATTTGCAAATACATATTACAAATCAATGAATAATACATGTAACATCACAATTTATTCATGATTTCATAAAGAACACACATTTTATTCATAAATGACTCCATAATTCAAGTATTACTATCAAAAAACAACCTCGATAAATGAGGCTAGTACATATATATCCAAAATCAGCCTTGATAAAGGAGGCTAGTACATATATATCCAAAAGCATCCTTCATGTATGAGGCTACAAGTACAATGTTGAAATTAGTAAATACTAAATACTAAACAATGAAGACTAATAATCAACATCCTCATCCTTAGAATCCTCCTCAAAAATGGAACAATAAGCACGTCCAGTAGTGGATTTTTTAGTGTGTTGAGTGGAAGAAGTGCTAGCTCCACCTCCGGTTTCCTCAATATTCAGGGAAGCAAGAGAGAGGTCCAAGTCAGGGGATTCTGGATCCACATCCCAATATTTACAAGGCCCGTTGCTATATTCTGGACCCCTACGTGATGCAAGGCGAAGGTTGGAGTGTACAAAAACAAGATCCTCAGCTTTCTGTGAACCCAATCTATTGCACTTCACAGAATGAATAAAGCCATATGTGCTCCAATTCTTTTTTGCTGATGAATAGCTTGCAACCTGTGAAAGAACATGAGTGGAAAGGATTTGCAAATGTACACCATTTTCTCCATGACAAATCCACCACCTAACTGGATTCATGGTGCTTCTCTCCCCCAAAGCTGATATATCTCCATAATCATCTAATCCTGCAACAAAACTAGTAAATTCTTCCTTCACCTCCCTGTGTAGATGAGCTGGAAATACTCGCATAAGGGCCTTTTTCACCCCATTAGCCACCTCTCTATCCTGATGAGGTTCCTTCCTCTTCCCATTGCTTTGAGTAATGAGCTCCTCATCATAAAATCTAGGGTTCAATGCATGTGCTAAAGTATGCAAGGGAGTGTTGAACCCATTCCACCTGTCAACCATGATTTTCTGCACTAAATCAGCAAAACCAACATCAACAAACAAAATATGGGGAGACTCTTGTGAAATTATTTCCATAGTCTTCTCAATCATGGTGTCCATTCCATCATATACCTCTCCCATGAAAGGTTGGTCTGTGTCAGCGCTTCAGAGAAGCTCAAATGTTGGGCTTGTGAACTTGAGCAAAAAATCTATCTTGCTCCACCACTCCTCATCAAGGCACACCCTGCGCACCATATATCCCCGCTCTGTATCTTCTTGTCTCCACTCAGCCCAAACCTGACTCGCCACCATAGAAACCAATTCATGCTTAACCTCAACAAGGCGACACAACATGATGAAGTTGGAGGCATATCGTCTCTCAGCAAATTTCAACAACTCCAATTTGGAGTATTCTTGAAATATTGCTTGAGATTGGTGATGGTTGGTAATGAATGTTATTATCTCCCTTGCTTCCCCTGTGAGTTCCATTATCCATGGAACTTTACGAGGTGAAATCATGAAGTTGGTATACACTTTTGGCTTGTTTTTTGACAAACAAAACTGTAAACTTTTATGTTTTTCAACTTCGACCTCTTCATTGCTTCAAACCCATATCTCCCTTAGGAATTTCAACTTGATGTAAACACAAATGTTTTAGAGAATTAAATTAGCTTTCTACTCATATTTTTTAAATTTCCTATATAAATTGAGGTTGGATTTTTTTCATGTGTTCATCTGTATGCACTAGTTTTTTTTCCACTCCATTCTCAAAAAAATGTATCCCAACTTCACGGTTTCTCCATACAGTCAATCTCTTCCAGGATCAGATTCAGATTATGGACAATGCAAGGTGTCCAAAAAATGTGCTCTCAACAATTAACCCTGCAACTTTGCAAACTGGTGCATTATCCATGATAACTTCACGATAACTTGCACCACCTTATTAGCTCCTATTTGCTCAATAGCTTTAATTAAAACATTGGCAATGAACAGAGCATCTTTCACCTCCCCTGAACAATCTTCAGCTTTTAAAAACATTGCTCCTTTTGGTGAACTAGCAATGATGTTTATTAATGGCCTTCGCCTAGTATTTGTCCATCCATCAGATACTATGGTAACCCCAGAGCTATTCCATGAAGAACAAATCAGTGCTAAGATATCCTCCACAAGCTCCTTCTCCTTTTTGAGAAAATCAATGCAGACTTTTTCATAGTTGGGACCCTTGTACCCTATAGGAGCTATGTTGATTTCCCTCACTAGATCTTTCCAGTAAGGAGACCGAACCACATTGAAAGGTATACCACAAGCATACATGGCCCTAGCCACTCTTGTGTCAGCTTCTTCTCTGCCTTGAACATTTACCAACTTAGCCATTCTGCTCTGCTAAATTGAACTAGACCCAAGGCCAACAATGTTTTGGATGGTTGTGCTTGTTCTTGGCGAGTTTCTTTCCTCTTCCTTGCTTCATGCACAATCATTGGCTCAGTGTTTGGAGCTTGAACGGTTGCATTATCAAGTTGGTCATGTCTTCGCTTTACCATATCAGCCCCATCTTGCTTATTTTGATACTTCCTTCTCTCACTTAGGTCAAGTGTTTTTGAGCAAGGTTCAACACCCTTTCCTGTTTCATGCAAAATATGCCCTTTCACTCTTGGATAGGAGCCCTTATACATATTTTTGCAAAGCTTGCATCTTCATTCCCATGATCCACCACCTCCACATCTTGAAATCTTTTCAACATGAGCCCAAAGGGGGTGGTACTCAACCCTCTTGTTGGGCTTTGGGGATGAAGTAGGGGCTTGGTTGGATGCCATTACTGCTACTGCAAAAAAAAAAAAAACACCAGCCATAAATAAAATGCATATTGGATGCATAAACCCTTAGAAGAAATAAAAACAAGTAAAAAATAGTGGCATAGAAGTTGGATCAAGCATGCTTCCCACCCCAAATTGATTCTTGTAGGTGAAGCTGCTCCAAAACACCCCAAAAAAAACCCCAAACTGATGGTTGTAGCTGCCCAAAAAAACCACAAAACCTTTGTAAAAAAATTATTGTTGAGCCTCCCTCTCAAATATGCCTTCCTCAATGCTGAAATATGCCATGCACAATGGTGAAATCACCTTTGCTGAAGTGGCTTCTCTTCACACCAACAAAAAGAAATAAACCCCTGCAAAAAAAACAGTCTCACTCCAAGAGCAATCGCTATGCCAAATTCGTGTGATCCAAATGGGAGGTTCAACTTCACTTTATAATGTTTATATGGCCTCTAGAACCTTCCTCAGGTAATTAATTAAATTCAAAATTTTAAAAAATGGAAAAAAACTGACTTCCATAAACAGAAAGCCGTGGATCGTCCAGAAACGGATGTATGTCCGTGTTTCATATATGGAAACGTGTTTCCGTATGGATGCAATGCGTTTCCGTACAGGAAACTGGGAATGTCCATACGAAAATGTGTTTCTGTACCGTCCTAGACGCGGAAACCCGTTTCCGTACGGAAACGTGGTCGAGACGGAGGGGCGGGAGCGTTTCCTGCATCTTAGTTATATTCATTCTGTTTGCCACACCATTTTGTTGGGGGTTGTAAGGAATTGAATTTTGATGTGGAATCCCATGTTGACGAAGATAGTCTTCAAAAGCATTAGAAGTGTATTATTTTCGATTATCAATATGAAGTGCGCTAATATGAGATTTGTGCTTGAGTTTCTATCCATGCATGAAAATTTTTGAATGTTTGAAATGCTTCATATTTTTTCTTTAACAAGTATACCCAACACATTCTAGTGTAGTCATCAACAAAGGTCATAAGATATCTATTACCATTGGCAGAAGGAATAGGCATGGAGCCACATAAGTCAGAGTGAATCAACTCTAACTTTCTAAATGCTCTGAATTTTGATACTTGAAATGGTTGTTTAATATGTTTTCCTATTATGCATGCATCACATTTGTTCATCTTCTTAGGAATGGTGGGAAAACCAAAGACACCATTCTCTCTCAACAAGAGAATATTGTTATAATTTAGATGACCATATCTAGCATGCCAAAACAAACTAGATGACAGATTACCTTCTCCATGCTGAGAGAGGTAGGAAAAATTTCGAACTCTTGCATATGATCCTTTCAACTTCAACAACTTTCCATCTTCATATCTGGTCATGATGACCTGGTTGTCAAAGGAATTCTTTATCTCTGCGATCCCATCGAACATGTGGATGGAATGGCCTTGTTGTCGAATTTGCACGAAGGACAACAGACTTCTTTTCAATTCTAGAAGACAGAGAACATTTTGCAACAAAAATTCAAGGAATCTAGATATTTTCAGCCTAATGGAACCAATTCCCTTTGGTTTGAGACTAGATTTGTCTACAAAATACACTATGCCATCTACATTGTCATCTAGTTCTTCAAAACAGTATTTTCTTAATGTCATGTGACATGTTGCACTAGTATCAAACAACCAACAATCCTTATAAGGTTAAAAAGATGTGATTTAATTTATTCTAAGATTGCAATGTGCATAAATACAATGAGTAAATCATGAGCTTTACCAACATCTTGGCTCTTATTTTTGTCTTTTGTCTTATGGTTATTTCTTTATTTAATGGAGTCCCAAGGTGCCCAACATTAATCTGCTTCATGTCCACTCCTCCCATGGCGCTTACACTTCAAATCTAGTCTTTTGTTTGAGTTGTTTCTGCTCCCCCTACCTCTTCATCATCATCTTCTTTTGTTCTCTCCCTTGGACCTGTTTTGAGAAAGGCATACGGTCTTTACAACTCCAAAAGAATGTATCTTCGGTGATGAGTGAAGGCTACTTAACCTGCAAATTAACAGTGTTTTTGGAGAACAAGAGAAGTTGCAGATATATGTCTCTACCACCTTTTACAATATTCTTTAAAAATATTCTCGATAACCACAATATATTCAACTTTCAATACAATTCTCTCCAAGAAGGTAGTGACAAATACTTTATGTAGGGACCCCCATTTCCGGGTCCTGCTTAGAAAAAATTTAAAAGCTTAAAAACATAATATAACCATTGTAATGCTTAATCATCAATCAAATTTATCAAATTAAGGAATTAACAAGTATACACAAATCTTGTTACTGTAGGTCAAATCTGTTGTTGGAGGAGAGCTCATCATCTTCAATCCAATCCTGCTTGTCCAAGTGCCGACTAGGTCTTCCGTTGAAAACCCACCAGTAAAATCTTGTTTAACCATAGATGAAGCAATCCTTAGCTTCGCCACCCAACCGTAGGCTTATGAAATCAGTCGCATAGCCACCCCTGAGCTTCGGGGTCATAGAGGATACACACTCGCAAAGGTTCAGACATGAGACCCCCCTCCCCAGAATCCTTATCCAAACTCACCATAGAAAGCACAATCAGAAATTCATAACCATTATGGCAGTCATCCAACAATAGGGTCCCTTTTCCCTTCTTCTCGTCTTTCTTAAATAGGAAATTTTCCTGCGACACATGTCGCTTCGTACAAAAATACTATTTTATGTAATATTAGTTAATACAAATATTCAACCATCCATGTGTCAGTATCTCATGAGAGTGCACATACTTCCCACATTTTACTCCTAGATGTCCCCTGATGTTAGGATTCCAATCCCTATTTTAGTGGGTGCATGTGGAGTTGACTAGTTAATGACTCCTAGTCTATCTTTTGATCCATATTTAATTATTCACAATTATTTATTATAAATAATCATTTCATGCACAAACAATCTAATGCAATTCTATATGCCAAATACATAACTACAATTAGTCCTTTCATGCATAATTAAATTAATGCAATTCTATATGTCAAATACATAACTACAAATAGTCCTTTCATGCATAATTAATTTAATGCATTTCTACATGCCAAATACATGGGTGTTCATTTATCAATTTTATTTATTGGTCTAGGTACCACATCGTCGGGTCCTTCTGACTTTCTTTCATTAATTGTCTAGGTACAACATCGTCGGTTCCTTCTGACTTTCTTTCCTTAATTGTCTAGGTACCACATCGTCGGGTCCTTTTGACTTTCTTTCCTTAATTTTCTAGGTACCACATCGTTGGGTCCTTCCGACAATACTTTCTCATTTTACCGTTGTGTTGGGATTCCATGTAGTGATTTAGGAACCGTTACCATAAATCATCCTGCTACACTCTATGTGAGACTAATGGCACTGAGGAGTAAGATCGTTCCTACTGCGTGCCCCTCAACCTCGTACGTAACCAATCTGTCATGGTCTCCCCCGTACGACTTCACGCTTCCACGATTAAAGCTAAAAGGGATTTCCAAACTCATGCGAGGATGCTTATTGGAAGCCGACATCGTCGTCATACCCCTGTGTGTGTTTTTCCCATCCTTTGCGGCCCCCTTTCCGTTCTATCGTGATTCAGTCAATAAATTGTCTTACCTATCATTGTACACATACTCAGAGCACACACATCAATAGTACTGCTCAAAACCATCATATCATAATTCACTTCATTCATTCGCTAATCGTTAAGCAAACACATATATTTGTCCATTGGATTCATATCATAATCACCCTCATAATTTCATTTCCATAATTCAGCATAAATACGACATTCATCATAAGATTTCACATGTGCTAATCATTCAGCAAAATCACAAGTATCCATAATCATCATTAAATCCATCATTAGAAACATATTTTTTTATCACATACATCGCTAGTCATTCGACAATTTTATTCTTAATCAGCATATATGCGGTCATTTATCTTGGTTTCTTCAGTTGGGTCACTTACCAATAATTGTCATCAATATCGATAGTCATAGCGAGTTTGAGGGGCATTACACTTTAAAGCTTATCGATGTACATCTCTCCTACCAATACACAATTGTACTTAGTGGTAGCACCATTAACAAGGGAGGAGTCTACGCAATACAATGACTATCATACTACAAGAATTGCTTCTAAATCATTGGTGCAAGAAACCATGTGATGATACCCTCCAAAAAATTGTAATAGACAATAGTTTCAATGGTAGTTGGGAATGGAACCAAACTACTTTGTCAAACACTCATCGATCAAGAATTGCTTCTAAATCATTGGTGAAAGAAACCATGTGATGATACCGTCCAAAAAATTGTAATAGACAATAGTTTCAATGGTAGCTGGGAATGGAACCAAACTACTTTGTCAAACACTCATCGATCAACCTAATTTTGATCCAGATTTTCTCAACGTGTCTAATAATCAACTCAGAAAAAATGCATTAAACATCAATAATATACGCACCAATAATGAGATACCTGTAGCACACAATTCTTCAGGGAAAAAACCGCAGCTTTACAATGCTCCATGCGCAGGACAGCTCTATATTATGTCTTAATACCCAGCTCCACGAAAAGATGTTATCCAACTACATAGCAATCCACACTAACTTCAATGATACGCATCTCCAACAAAAAAAATGTAAACAATCTCACTCATACCAAGAGAGATGGAGAGAGACCACACGCACTTGGAGAGAGATACTAGCACTTTTAACACTGCTCACCAATGGAAGGAGAGCTCTTCAACATGGTTCACCAAAGGAGAGTTCTTAGGTATCAATGCATAGGCAAGCTCCAAGCGTTGAGATCGCGGGTCACTAGTGCACACTCCAATCATTGAGTGTGCTTTCAACCAATGTCACTTTCAATTTTCAATCGCCATAGGCTTCTTTACCAATGGGCTTTACCAACAGATTTCACCAACGAGCACCACCAACGCTCTTCACCAGGATAGATACCAACGTTGTTCATCAATAGATTTCACCAAAGCTTCACCACGTGTTGATAGATAGATAACTTCACCACGGGATTCACCAAAAGATTTCGCCAACGACAGATAGCTTCATCATGGGCTTCAGCAACAGATAGATAGATAGCTTCATGACCATGGGCTTCACCAACATATTACACTCTGGTGAAACTCATAAATGAAAAATGAGTAGCAACATGCTAGAATTAGGGTTCATGCGGTGGATGGAGAATACTGCAATATGCAGCAGTATGCAACAAAATTCAATCTTACAGAGAAGCGTTGCACTCAATACCTATGCATACTTGCATCTTGGATTGATCAACACTATAGTTACATCTAACAAATCTTTGCTAGCACGACAAAAGCAAAGCCCCAAGCATTGAAGAACCAACATCCACACAACAACAAAAAAGAAGGGTTCCAAACCCTTTCAACCTTCTTTTATTCCTAATGATGATAGATGAAGTAATTCAAAAAGAAATAATTCTAATAAATATTGCAATTTGTGTGGGCAAGAAGGTCATCAAGAGTCATGTTGCTTCAAGAAAATGGAAGAACTCAAAGAAACTATAAATAATAACAACCTCCAATGGGATAACTCTTCTTCTGATTCCTTAAAACGACATGCTCTTTTTGCTTCCAACTTTTCTTACAATGCATCAAATTCCACTTCTTTCAATGGGTGTATTCTTGATTTAGCAACCTCTTTATCATATGGCTAAGAATCAAACCATTTTTATGCTCTTTTCCCTTGCAAACTTATTTATCTCTATCAAATCACTAATTTTGGTGAAGGCAAAACCATGGAAGTTTTGTCTCACCAAGTCGTAATAAAGATCTTAAGTAATCCTCAACATATTGTAGCATAAAGGCACAGTTGATGATCACCAAGTTGTACAAATTTGACAACTTTGGGTCATCTTCTCTTCCTTCCATGTTTATTGCTCATAGAAATGACATGAATAGAATTTGGCATAAGCAGTTTGGTTCTCTCAACTACCGTTCATTGCAACAACTAAGTAAAAATAATATGGTCATTGGTCTTCCTCTTGTTTCTTGCAAGGATGGTGTTTATTTGGCTTGTGTTTTCGGTAAACATCATTGGGACAGTTTTGACAAGCATGCCTCTTGGCATGCCTTGGCTCCCTTACAACTTGTGCACAATAATTTGTGTACACACCTTCCTTTTGCTTCTTTCTATGGATGCAAGTACCTAGGCATTCATTGATGACTTCTCCATACGCACTTGGGTTTATTTATTAAAAGTGAAGTTTTTGATATGTTTTTGGCTTACAAGGTCCTTGCAAAAAAGCATTATGGACATTACCTTCAAAGGTTAAGAACATATAATGGTGGTGAATATGTTAACAACAAATTTACAGCTCAATACACTACACAAGGCATTCAGTAGGGACATATTATTCCATACACACCACATCTAAATGGTGTTTCTAAGAGAAATAATCACACATTAAACTAAATTGCAACTTGCATTATCCAATATATGGCATTAATGTTAATTTTAGTGCAACTGCGAGACCCATTCTCAGAGAGGATGGTACTCTAGTCAATTAACTAGGGTCCCTGGTCAAGTTAACCAGGAAGAGTAGAGAGTAAGACCCTAGAAGGTACCCTAGGGCCCCCAGCTGTCTCATGGGGTTCTTGGTCTGGGACCAAGCAGGTTGATGCCATGGAAAAGTCCCTAGCATGTGGCTAGGGCCCCTATTTGTCTCTAGGGTATTCTGGCCTGGGACCATACAGTGTTTTGGTTAGGAGGACCAAGCAGATCCTGCAGGTTCAGACCAAGCAGATCCTATGATATTCTCTTCTCCTAGGTCTCTGAGATGGTTGAGTTAGATGGTCTTCTCAAGGGACTGACCACCCCTTGATGAAGCCACTAACATTTGACCTTAGGAGTAGTCTAGAGGACCACATGATCACATCATCCGTGTGGACCCTTCCTTATACAGTGATGATGAACTTTCAGGTTATTTGGAACACTTGTACATTTGAGAGAGAGATGATTGGTTGTGCCCCACCTTGATTGATTGACATTTGGTCCTTACACCTTGTTGATTATTTTTCTTGTGGTACCTTGTCTTTGACTTGTGGTTAATAGGGTCATTGACCCTCTTTGAGTTATATTTTGATTTGTACCACCTTTGATGTTTTTGGTCTTATGGGTACTATGGTTGTTTGACCACGTTTAAGGTATACCCTTGGTCCTAGGGGTTATGGGTCATGTACCCACACTTATGTTATATTGGGTCACGTATTAGTCCTTGTACCCTCACCTAAATGACCCTAGTACCCTACTTATGATTTATGTTATTAAATGTGACTCTTTTATTTTTTATTTTACTTTTACTTTTATTTTTATTTTTTATTAAGTGGTTCCTTCCTAACTTAATGGAACCCTAACTTAATTAAGTTGGACCTTTCTAGAAGATCTTGTTTCTATATATTGAAGACTTATCTTTATCATCTATCATCTTTATCAAAAGGTCTGCTCCTTCCTCTGCTTGACGTCAAAGTTATCTCGTCTGCTCTTCCTGAGTTTGATTGTCGCCCACCTGTTGTTCAAGTTCTGATCTAATTCTTTGATGTTCAGGGTTTGTTCTATGTTAAGACATGATCTATTTTGTTGATTGGTAACCTGACTGAAGCAGGCCATGACAGTTGTGAACTTGTTAACTTATTGTTTTTCTCACCTGGGATTTTTTGGAAGTCTGATCTGCTATTATCAAGATTGATCTACATGTGTATAGACCCGGTCTATTTATGTGAGGACCTGATCTTCTAGTTGTTGGTTCGATCTATTATTTTTGAGCTCGGATCTCCTTTACTTCTGCTAGACCCTAAGTCCGTCACTCTTTGACTTGGATCCAACTGTTTTGGAGGCCGTAAGGTTTTGAGTTTATTCTCAAGTTTGTTGGTTGTATCTTTTGTGGAGGTCGTGAGGCCTGAAAGTCTAAATTGGTGGAGGCCGTGGGCCTTGGGATCTGATCTACGTTTTATAACGATCAACCAGTTTGTTCTAGAACTGAACCGAGTACTTCTTTGGAGGCCATAACTTGTTGGGGTCTTATCTTTGTTTTTATGAAGTTCCCTAAACCTGATTCAGTCTGTTGAGACTTGTTTTGATATTTAAGATCATATTTCCTGTGTTATGAATTTGTTGGGTTACATCTTGTGCTTAGTTTTTTGGATCAGATTTTTTTTATATTGAGTCTTGGTACTGCCAATATGTCTTTGACTATCATTGACCATTCCTTATTGATAGTACCTCGTCCTAGTCATCAGTACCTCAACCCAGTCATCTCTCTCTCAGGTTTGTACTAACCCTTTAATAGGGTTAATTGGTTCCTAGAGTTGACTGGTCTCTAAGAGGCACAGTATTTTCTGAAAGTAACATTTCTGAGTATATAACAGGAAAGGCTCCACACCCATGTAATTATCTTCACCTATCTCTTTTATTGCTAATTAAACAAGTTGATTATTTTATTTTTTATTACATGTTACTGAATATTACTTTAACACAGTGACCCAACTGGTAGTGTTAAAGTGAAAAGTTGAAAGAGATGAAAATTATGTTTTGTTACTATTTTACTATTTAGTTTCAGTACTTGTTTATTAAATGTAATTTTTGCATTAAAGTATATTGAATTTTTTATTCTTCTGCATAAAACCCTAACTCTACCAAAAAATTAACATGGTATCATAGCTTAGCTCTTGTAGCTAACTCTGTTTTGCAGGATAACAGAATCTACATAGGTCCTAAGGTAAGGATTTGTGTCTTAATCAACTTGACTACAGGTTTACAAGTGTACTTGGCAAGTTGATTGTAAGGGTTTGGAATGGCTTCTAACTCAGTAAAGGCAGAAGATAGGCTTGAAGGAGCCTCAAAATTTAATGTATGGAAGGCTAGGGTCTTGAAAATTTTGGAGAAGAGTGACTTGGATGAATTGGTCACTAGGGTTGTGCAAGAGCCCACGACAGCTCAAGGAAGAGCAACATTTAAGAAGAAGCAAACCAAAGCAAAGAGGGTCATTTTTTAATCAGTTAAAGACAATTTGATGCCTGTAACAGCTCCTCTAAGAACAGCTAAGGAATGCTTTGATGCCCTAGCAAATCTCTATAAGAAGAAGGCACCTATTGAGAAGAGAGTCTTGAAGAAGCAACTCCGTTCATTGAAGATGGAGGATAAGGAATCAGTTGCCTCCTCCTTCTCAAAGATTACTCAGATAAAAGATCAACTCATGGCAATTGGAGTTGAAGTATATGATGATGATCTTGTGCAAACAACAATAGATGGTCTTCCTACATCTTGGGAGACATTTCTTTCTGCAGTGAATAGAAGAGAAATACAACCAAGCTTTGATAGGTTGTGGCATGATTTCCTAGAAGAAGAAGGCAGAATCCAGAGTAGATATGGGCCTCCAGCTGAAAAGAATCATGCTCTTGCTTCCAAGACAAAGAAAGGAAGAAGTTTCCTGTAGCACCAGAACAAAGGTAAGGGACCTCAGGGTAAGCACTTTCACAAGTCAAAAGTAAGATGTTTTAAATGTATCAAGCTTGGTCATTATGCAAACGATTGTATAAATCCTCCTAACATGAATTGGCATAAAGGGGATCATCATGATTCAACTGCTATAGAAGAATAAGAGCCTCAACAAAATAAATCTAAAGCTGAGACCAAAGAAAAAGATCAAAGAAAGTTCTTCTTGATCTCAACACTCTCAGGATCCCTCTCCAACTCATCAGACTCATGGTGGATTGACAGTGGGGCCACCAAGCATATGATTGGATACAAAAGGGCTCTTGTGGGTTACAAGGCCAACAAGTTCAATGAGAAAGTGGAGATGGGAAATAGAAATACATTTGAAATCAAAGGATTTGGTTCAACTGCCTTAAAGCTTGATTCAAGTACGTTAATTCATGTTGAGGAAATTTTATATGTCCCTGGTTTAAAGATGAATGTTCTTTCAGTGGAAATTTTAAAAGACAAGGGGTTCTCTATAGCCTTCTCAGAAGGAAAGGAACTCGTATGGACTAAAGGTGGAAATATGAGCTCAACTATTGATATTGGTGTCCGTGAGGGGACCTTTACAAAGTCTCAGAACACATTGTTAAATCTCTAATGAATAACCCCTGTCAAGTTTCATAGATCAAGAGGGAGTATTACAGTGACTCGGATATAGAAGTCTATGAGACCTCTCATTCAGAGAAGCAGAGGGAGAAGGAAAAGAAGCCTTCAGTTGATCTCATTGAGGATCCTATTGAGGGGTTCCAAGGATGCTCTAGTGGGAGCCATGTCACTGATTCAAGATCATCCACTGATGTGGAGATAGCCAAACTTCAGGTTTGGAAAGATGGTATTCAATTGATAATGGATAATGATATGTGGAAAGTGATTCTCTTACAACAAGGGAAGTCAGGTGTAACTTTCAAGTGGATCTATAAGATCAAGGTGTTTGCTGACATTCAAAGATCTTTGAAGATCTCAAAAAATATGTTATTCTATGGCAGGTCGTTTCATCATGACAAGGACATGGTGCAATTGTCAGATGTGTTGATTAAGCCTCTGTCTTCAACAAGTTTAGTGTTGCTGAGAATGCCTCTCTTGCTGAGAGGGAGTGTTAATTTTAGTGCAACTGCGAGACCCATTCTCAGAGAGGATGGTACCCTAGTCAGTTAACTAGGGTTCCTGGTCAAGTTAACCAGGCATAGTAGAGAGTAAGACCCTAGAAGGTACCCTAGGGCCCCCAGCTATCTCATGGGATTCTTGGTTTGGGACCAAGCAGGTTGATGCCATGGCAAAGTCCCTAGCATGTGGCTAGGGCCCCTATTTGTCTCTAGGGTATTTTGGCCTGGGATCAGACATTTTTTTGGTCAGGAGGACCAAGCGGATCCTGCAGGTTGAGACAGAGACATCCTGGTCTAGAACAAGGCAGATTCTTGGTTACAAGGACCATGTAGGTCCTACGGGTGGTTTCAATCTAGGACTGAAAGCTCAACCTGGGGATTAGAGCCATTCCTTGAGAATGGAGGTTCTTGGTCAGTTACCAAGATGATGATGTGTGATGTCCTCTTCTCCTAGGTCTTCGAGATGGTTGAGTTAGATGGCCTTCTCATGGGACTGGCCACCCCTTGATGAAGCCACTAACATTTGACCTTAGGAGTAGTCTAGAGGACCACATGATCACATCATCTGTGGGGACCCTTCCTTATACAATGATGATGAACTTTCAGGTTATTTGGAACACTTGTACATTTGAGAGAGAGATGATTGGTTGTGCCCCACCTTGATTGATTGACATTTGGTCCTTACACCTGGTTTATTATTTGTCTTGTGGTACCTTGTCTTTGACTTGTGGTTAATAGGGTCATTGACCCTATTTGAGTTATCTTTTTATTTGTACCACCTTTGATGTTTTTGGTCTTATGGGTACTATAGTTGTTTGACCACGTTTAAGGTATACCCTTGGTCCTAGGGGTTATGGGTCATGTACCCACACCTATGTTATATTGGGTCATGTATTAGTCCTTGTACCCTCACCTAAATGACCCTAGTACCCTACTTATGATTTATGTTATTAAATGTGACTCTTTTATTTTTTATTTTACTTTTATTTTTTATTTATTTTTTATTTTTTTTATTAAGTGGTTCCTTCCTAACTTAATGGAACTCTAACTTAATTAAGTTGGACCTTTCTAGAAGATCTTGTTTCTATATATTGAAGACTTATCTTTATCATCTATCATCTTTATCAAAAGGTTTTTCTCCTTCCTCTGCTTGACGTCAAAGTTATCTCAGCTGCTCTTCTTGAGTTTGATTGTCGCCCACCTGTTGTTTAAGTTCAGATATAATTCTTTGATGTTCAGGGTTTGTTCTATGTTAAGACATGATCTATTTTGTTGATTGGTAACCTGACTGAAGCAGGCCATGACAGTTGTGAACTTGTTAAATTCTTGTTTTTCTCACCTGGGATTTTGTGGAAGTTCGATCTGTTATTATCAAGATTGATATACTTGTGTATAGACCCGATCTTCTAGTTGTTGGTTCGATCTATTGTTTTTGAGCTCGGATCTCCTTTAATTCTGCTAGACCTTAAGTCCGTGACTCTTTGACTCAGATCCAACTGTTGTGGAGGCCATAAGTGTAATGTATCTTTTTTAAACTTTTATTAAAATGCCCAATGTTTCACTTTTTCCCCAATTTTGACCTTTGACTAGTTTTGATGCCCAGGTCTCCAATTTGCCCCAAATGCTCTCAAATATTCTTTGGAGGTATATGACTGATAATAGGACTTGATTATGAGATTTAGGAATGATGTATGGCCACCAAAAAACTTCTGCAAAATCCCTTAAGATTTTGGACAAATTATGTAATTTCACTAGCAATTGGAGGTTCAAATCCCCCCAGGGTAACTACTGAAAATGGCTTCCCAAATGCCTCCAAACCCACTCGAATTTCTGAATAGAGGTAGGGGATGTCTTAGGGATGTTATTAATGTCTCATAGGAAACATTAATCAGTTATTAATTATGTTCTAACCTTCCCCCAAACAGTTGCAAAAATCACTAGTTCGGCCCTTGGGGAAATGGCACCAAATCTTCTCCAAATGTAAATAAACTGAGTAAAATGACCTCAAATGCTTAAGTGTTGAACATGAAACTTGTAATACTCATCAATGGAATTCCATTCATCATAAATATATTAGAGAAACATTCTTTTATTCGAAATCTTCAGCATTACAATGGCATACATCAATACAGTGGGGAAATGGTCATTGTTTGCTCATTAATAATCATTTTTACATACAACCACTTGGTATTTAGACCTGAGACTTTCTGAAGATGAATAAAAGAGTATATTAAGCTTATTACAATCAAAAATACATCATGATAAGCTCTACCAAGAAGTACAAGAGCTCACCCAAAGCGCAATCTCTCAAGGAGCAAGAATATGCCTTCAAAATTGGAAATGGTTGAGAGAATGTGATGCATTAGAAGAAACCACGAGCTGCCTTGTATCTGATACCTGCAAATAAAAACTCCATTAAAGCTCCATGAAATACCTGAATGGCCTTCCCAAACACCAACTTGGATGGAAATCTTTCACCCTCGAAATTGGCTAAGGCAAGAAACTAGTCATCCACTAGCTCTCTCTCTACACAATTGCAATTTTCTCAAATCATCAAAATCCATTCTCATACTCGGTTTCTGTATTTTATAACCAACCTTAGACTCCTATGGTTCAAATTCCTCCCATTAGCTTTTAGATATTTCCACTTAGGAAATATTCCACCTTTTCCACTTGTCTCCCTAGTTCCCAACCTTCCATCTTCTCCCAATTCAAGTAGGGACCTATTTGGCTTCTCCAACTCCCATGAGCACCTTCTTGGAGCCAATTTTTGGGGATGACATGTCATAATGGTCAGATGTCAGAAGTCAGATCTGAAATTTGTCATAGATGTCATAGATCCTTCATCATTGTTGTCATAGAGGCTAGGGAATCTAGCCCAAGTGTCCACAAGCTTCCAATTTGACTATTCCTCTTCCATGGAGGATACCATTATATCCCAATTCGACCTAAGATGCTCAATGCCATGTGTATGAACTTACCAACTCACCCAATAATGTTTTCCTTCTCATGGATTCGAAATGGCAAAAGAGATATGCCACGTGGCAATGAGAAATCAAGCTAGTGTGGGTCCCACACCCTCCATATGTCTTTAAAACCATTTGCCAGCTAGAGTTTCTCTTGAATTTATTTATTCAACTTATTTATTAAATATTTGAACTATTATAATGTATAAACATTATTCATTTGCTCCCTTATGACAATTCCAAATGTACCCATTCAACCGAGGGAACTGGTAGGATTGATGGGATTGTCCTGCTATGCAATTATTTGAATGGGGACATTATAGTCCTCCCCACCCAAGATTGTTTGTCCTCAAGCAATTTCAGATTTGGATGCTGCAAAATATTCTCATCTTCCCATGTGGCATCTTCATTTGGTAAGTCCTTCCATTGCACTAAATATTCTTTGATAATTCTACTCTTCAACCTCCTTTCTCGTGTCTTCAAAATATTTTCTGGAACAAGTGTGAGCTGACCTTCATCATCTAAAGGAGGAAGTATTTCTGAAGTGATAATTTGCTAACCAAGAGATTTCTTGAGACAAGAAACATGAAATACATTATGGATTTTACTCCCTTCTGGAAGTTCTAATTCATATGCTACCTCTCCAATCTTCCGAACTATCCTGTATGGGCCATAGTATCTTGGTTTTAGCTTTTATGCTCCATTCTTTTTCAAGGATGTTTGTTTGTATGGCTGCAATATTAAATATACTAAATCATCAACCTGAAATGTCATTTCTTCTCTATATCTGTCAGCATATTGTTTTTGGTGGTTTTGGGCAACTTGCAAATTGTCCTTCAAGAGCTTTAAGATTTCTTGACTCTCTTCCACCCAATCTTTTGCTTTTGGGGATCTACTATCAACAAAGATACTATCAACAAAAGTGAGTGCATCATAACCATATAATGTTTTGAAATAAGACATTCCTATGGACATATGAAATGTGGTGTTGTAGCAAAACTCACCCAAGTGGTGCGATTTTACCCATGCCTTTTGTTGCCCTCCCACATAATTTCTTAAGTATCCTTCCAACCATTGGTTCACACTCTATGTTTGTCCATCAGTTTGTGGATGATAGCTGGTACTTGGAGTCAATTTAGTGCCCACCAATCTAAAGAATTCTTGCCAAAAAGCACCCATGAATCTACTATCTCTATCACTGACAATGTTCTTGGGGAGCCCATGCAATCTGAAGATTTCTTTGAAAAATATATAAGCCACTTATGCAGCACTAAAAGATGATGTAACAACAAAGAAATGAGCAAATTTTTTCAACCTATCCACTAACACATATATGCAATCCTTACCCAAATATTTAGGCAAACCAGTGATGAAATCCATTGAGATACTGTCCCATTTTTGCTCCGGAATGGGAAATGGTTTTAATAAGCCAGTTGGGCATGTAAGTTATGATTTGTTTTATTGGAATACTTTGCATTCATTCACATATTTCTGAACATCTTCCTTCAACCCCTTCCAAAAAAACCTTTGCCTCAACTGCCTATAAGTTTTGAAGATCCCCGGATGGCCAGCTAGTGGGGAATCATGTGCTTCTTGCAAAATCTTGTACTTGAGCTTTGAGTTCTGAACCAAATAAATTATGCTCTTATAATATATCATCCCATTAAAAATCATGTATTTATCATCCCATTTGATCCCATTTAACACATCACAAGCAAATTGGTCTTTGGCATATTCAACTAGTAGCATGTTTTTCCAATCCTTGGCAATGTCCATGAGAGAAAAACAAAGTCTTCTAGATAAAGTATTTGCTACTATATTAATCTTTCCTTTGACATATTCAATATCAAAATCATAAGCTTGAATCTTGCTTACCCACTTTTGTTGCCTTTCATTTAGATCTTTTTGGGTGAGAAAGTGTCTTAGGCTATTGTGGTCAGTTTTCACCACAAACTTGCTACCCACCAAGTATTGTCTAAATTTGGCCAATGCATGCATAATGGCCAGCATTTCTTTGTCATAGATGGAGTAAATTTTTTCATGAGGCTGCATCTTTCTTCTCTCAAAGTCTATGGCGTGTTGGCCTTGCTTTAGGACAGCCCCTATTCCTCCACTTGAAGCATCACATTCCACAACAAAAGGTTTAGTAAAATCAGGAAGTGCAAATATGGGACAACTACTCATTACCTCTTTCATTTTTTGGAAGGCCTTTTCAGCCTCTTCATCCCACTTGAAAGCATCCTTCTTAGTCAAATCAGTGAGTGGAGAAGTCAACTTGGAGAACCCTTTCACAAATTTTCTGTAATAGGTGCATATCCCAATGAAGCCTCTTAATTCTGTAATATTTTTTGGTGATGGCCATTTTAAGACAGCCCTGACTTTTTCCATGTGTACCTTCACTCCTCATTGCCCAATAATGTGCCCAAGATACAGTAGTTCCTTCATCCCAAATTCACATTTTGATAACTTAGCAAATAAGGACTCTTCTTGCAAAAATTTTAACACAATCTCTAATTGCTGCAAATGCTCTTCCCATGTTTTACTGTAAATGAGAATGTCATCAAAGAAAACCAAAACAAACCTTCTTAGTTGCTTGCCAAAGATCCTATTCATGCATGCTTGAAATGTGATTGGAGCATTATTTAACCCAAAAGGCATGACAAGAAATTCAAAGTGGCCATAATGACATCGAAAAGCAGTCTTTTGCACATCTTCATCTTTCATTCGAATTTGGTGATATCATGATCTAAGGTCAATTTTGGAGAAGTATTTGGCCCCATGTAGCTCATCCATGAGCTCATCAATCCTAAGAATAGGATACCTATTCTTGATAGTCTTTTTGTTCAAGGCTCTAAAGTCTATGCACATTCTCAATGTTCCATCTTTTTTCTTCACTAGCACTACTGAAGAAGCATAAGGGTTAGAGCTTGGTCTAATGAGTCCCAACTCTAGGAGTTCTTGGATGAATTTTTCAATCTCATCTATGAACTTTTTAGAATGTCTATAAGTTGGTATCTGAATGTGTGAAGTATCCTCCTCTAAAACAATGTTGTGCTCAACCCCCCTATCTGGTGGTCTACCATGTGGAAGATCTCTAAAAACTTTTTCATATTTTTGTAAGAGTCTCTCTATCTCCTTTGGGTGTTCAACAACCTTTATGTTTGGCTTGGGAGATGTAATATGACATTCAGCAGCCCATTCTATGTCCCCATGCCTCAATATAGATCTCATACTATTGCAAGTCACTACTTGATTTGGATAAGTGTGCTGCCCTCTCACAACCTTTAGTACTCCTTTTGAATCTTGGAATTTCATTTCAGGAATTTGATAATTTACTGTATGATCTCCTATAAAATATAACCATTGCACTCTCAAAACCACATTAGTATCAGCAACATCAACCACATAAAAACTATCAACAAAAGTATAGTTACCTACAGTGACTTGCAGCTTGGGAACCCATGTTTTGCACTGCATTGTATTGTGACCGAGAATGACAACTATGAAACCATCGAATGGTTCAATAGGTATATTCCTCTTCTCCACCATCTCTGCATCAATAAAGTTATGCGTGGCTCCTCCATCTACCAAAACTGAAGCTCTTTGTCCTAGTACCACACCCTTGCATCGGATAGTATGATAGCGAGGTACTGCTGCAAGTACTACCATTCTTGCTTTGTCTGGTGAAGGCTGATTTTCTTCTTGTCTTTCTTCTTCTACTGCTATCTCATATGCCTCCTCTTGATCTGAAATATGTTCATCTTCATCCATGCCCCCATAATATTCATCATTATCAGAAAATACTTCTATGTATTGAGCCTTTCCTTTAGTACATTTGTGCCCCGGTGTCCATGGTTGAAAGCATGTGAAGCACAATTTCTTTTTTCGAAGTTCATCCCTGTTTAGTCCTTCTTTCTTATTCTTTTCAAATGAATATTTTTGCCAAGGTTTCTTATCATATGCATCTCTTTTCCAAGGCTTCTTTTCAAATTTGAAGTTAGGCTTGAGAGGAAATCTTGTTCTAGGAAGCACGTTTTGGAGATCCATAGTCAAGCTCATAACATCTTTTAATGTAGTTGGCTTGTGTGCTTTGACCAAACCTTTTAAGGGTTCAGCCAAACCTTTAGTGAACAGCAATACCAACCTTCCCATAGACACATCAGCCACCTTCACTGATAATCTTTGAAAGTCCATCATATAATCAGTAGGGGTCCCAGTTTGCTTCAATTGAGCTAGTTCCTTGAAAGGCAATTCTAGATCCTTTTGTTCAAATCTCTCTAGTACCTTGTCAACAAATTCCGCATATGTTTTAACTTGATCATGACCCAAGGTTTTCAAGCCATGAAACCACCATTCATTGGAATCTCCTTCCAAGTGCAAAATGGTCATTTTTAATGCATCATCCTCACCATAGGATTCAGCTGAAAATATACATCTAGATTTTGCACCCAAGTGTTAGCAGAATTTTGAAAGGAACCATCAAAAGTAGGAAGTGACACTTTACCAATAGCACAATTTAATTCTTTATTTTGGAGTAGAGCCTTATTGTTCTCCTTCCTTTTTAGTTTATTTGCAGCAATAAAGTACTGATCAAATGGTAGACTTCTCTTACAATCTTCACTCAAATCATTCCATTCGTTTGCTATTGTACTACGATCCACTTAAATGTCAGGCTCTTCTTTGGGTATAGGAAATTTAGGTGCAGTAGGCCTTGGTGTGCTCTGAAATTCATCAGGTCTATTATGGGGTCCTGTGCTTGAGAAAATATGTCCACCCGTTGTCTTCTTTTCTTCTGAGTGTGAACTACTACTTCCTCCTATTTCTCCTTTAAGGCCTACTATTTGACTAACCATTAATTCGGATCCCTTCATCATATTTTTGTTCATGTCTTCAAAGAAAGGTTTTAGGGTTGAAATAAATTTCCCCTTACGTTCTGTTGTTTCATCCTCCTCTCTATCCATGGTTTCTACAAAAGACTCTTATTCTCCTACCGTTTCTTCTTCAACAACAACACCTTCAAATTTTGGTTCTAAGGGTGGTGGTTCATTTCTTTGAATTCTTGTTAAGACCATCAAGTGCCAAGACCATGCTCTGATACCACTTGTTATGTACATTTTTTAAACTTTTATTAAAATGCCCAATTTTTCACTTTTTCCCCAATTTCAACCTTTGACTAGTTTTGATGCCTAGGTCTCCAATTTGCCCCAAATCCTCCCAAATATTATGTGGAGGTATATGACTGATAATAGGACATGATTATGAGGTTCAGGGATGATATATGGCCACCAAAAGACTTTTTCAAACTCCCTTAATATTCTAGACAAAGTATGTAATTTCACTAGCAATTGGAGGTTCAAATCCCCCCAAGGTAAGTACTGAAAATGGCTTCCCAAATGCCTCCAAACCCACTCGAATTTCTGAACATAGGTAGGGGATGTATTATGGATGTTATTAATGTCTCATAGGCACCATTAATCAATTATTAATTCTGTTCTAACCTTCCCCCAAACAGATGCAAAAATCACTAGTTCGGCCCCTTGGGGAAATGGCACCAAATCTTCTCCAAATGTAAATAAACTGAGTAAAATGACTTCAAATGCTTAAGTGCTGAACATGAAACTTGTAATACTCATCAATGGAAGTCCATTCATCATAAATATATCAGAGAAACATTATTTTATTTGAAATCTTCAGCATTACAATGGCATACATCAATACAGTGGGGAAATGGTCATCGTTTGCTCATTAATAATCATTTTTACATACAACCACTTGGTATTTCGACCTGAGACTTTCTGAAGATGAAGAAAAGAGTATATTAAGCTTATTACAATCAAAAATACATCATGAGAAGCTCTCCCAAGAAGTATAGGAGCTCACCCAAAGCGCAATCCCTCAAGGAGCAAGAATATGCCTTCAAAACTGGAAATGGTTGAGAGAATGTGATGTATTAGAATAAACCACAAGATGCCCTGTAGCTGATACCTACAAATAAAAACTCCATTAAAGCTCCATGAAAGACCTGAATGGCCTTCCCAAACACCAACTTGGATGGGAATCTTTCACCCTCGAAATTAGCTAAGGTAAGAAACTAGTCATCCACTAGCTCTCTCTCTACACAATTGCAATTTTCTCAAATGATCAAAAGCCATTCTCATACTTGGTTTCCGTATTTTATAACCAACCTTAGCCTCCTATGGTTCAAAGTCCTCCCATTCGCTTCTAGAGATTTCCACTTAGGAAATATTCAACCTTTGCCACTTGTCTCCCTAGTTCCCAACCTTCCATCTCCTCCCAATTCGAGTAGGGACCTCTTTGGCTTCTCCAACTCTCATGAGTGCCTTCTTGGAGCCTATTTTTGGCGCTGACATGTCATAATGGTCAGATGTCAGAACTCAGATCTGAAATTTTTCATAGATGTCATAGATGCTTCATCATTGTTGTCATAGGGGCCAGGGAATCTAGCCCAAGTGTCCACAAACTTCCAATTTGACTCTTCCTCTTCCATGGAGGTTACCATTCTATCCCAATTCGACCTAAGATGCTCAATGCCATGTGTATGAACTTACCAACTCACCCAATAATGTTTTCTTTCTCATGGATTCGAAATGGCAAGAGAGATATGCCATGTGGCAATGAGAAATCAAGCTAGTGTGGGTCCCACACCCTCCATATGTCTTCAAAACCATTTGCCACCTAGAGTTTCTCTTGAATTTATTTATTCAACCTCTTTATCAAATATTTGAACTATTATAATGTATAAACATTATTAGTTTGCTCCCTTATTACAATTCCAAATGTACCCATTCAACCTAGGGAACTGGTAGGATTGATGGAATTGTCCTGCTATGCAATTATTTGAATGGGGACATTACAGTAAGGTTTTGAGTTTATTCTCAAGTCTGTTGGTTGTATCTTTTGTGGAGGTCGTGAGGCCTGAAAGTCTAAATTGGTGGAGGCCATGGGCCTTGGGATCTGATCTACTTTTTATAACGATCAACGAGTTTGTTCTAGAACTAATCCAAGTACTTCTTTGGAGGCCATAACTTGTTGGGGTCTTCTCTTTGTTTTTATGAAGTTCACTAAACCTGATTCAGTCTACTGAGACTTGTTTTGGTATTTAAGATCATATTTCCTGTGTTATGAATTTTTTTTTTTTTAACAGTAACAGTGAAATAGAGTGTATTTATAAAAGCTGTGCATAGCTATTCATTACATGCATTCAAAAGGATTTTTAACAGAGGAGGAAATTTCTGAAAAGATTGTAACTATGATTTCTAGCAGCATGGCTTTAAAAGCTCTGAACTTTGTCTTTCTAAAACTGTTCAAAATGGTGCTGGGATAAACCCTGATAAACTGTCTGTTGAGTATAATGCAGAAATACATTGGCAAAATAGATACAAAATTTTGAAACCTGAGCTAAGCTGGAAATTAGCCATAATTCTTGAACTGAGCAGAAGTTGCGTCTACCATTTCCTGATTGATCTCTTGATTGACTGTGGGGGTTTCCTGCACATAACTTCCCTGAGTTTTCCCTGTCAGAACTGCCATGTCTTCCTGCAGCATGTCCACTTTTCCCATCAGCTCGAACAAATTCTTCTCTAAGTCATCTATCCTCGAATCCTGGCAAGAAAGCTGGGAGACCGTGTGATTAAGATCCATGGCCATCTCCTCATTTTGCTTCACGCTGGTACAGACGGCGTCGTATGTGCTGCGAACCGAGAGTTTAATGTCCACCACAGTGCGGCTCAGGGCAGCTATGGCCGCCATAACACTTTGCATTGTTCCAATGTTAAACGGAGGCAGCAGAAGGGGACAGGAAGGAGGGGAGTCTAATTCGAAGAGGGAGAGCCGACTCAAAGCACAGGAGAAATGAGGAGGACGAGCCATCGCGGTGAAAGAAGGGAAAGGAGCGGAGGGAGGAGTTATTAATGGCTCGTGGGAGCTGACAGCACAGCAGGGATCCATGTGACAAGTGCGTGGAAGACCGGGGATGCGTGTGGCAGAAGCAACGGGGGGAGGGGAAAGCACATAACCAAAGTTTGAGTGAGGAATGAGGAGGACCCTCGAGAATCCAAAGGACCCTACCTTATGTTTTGTAATGAATTTATTGACCCTTGACATTTAACTTAGGGGATGAAGTGAAATCCCATGGCACCATTGAGGTCCTTGACGTGCCCAATTTCTAACAAGATTCCTTTATTAGCCTCTAAGTTTGCAAGCCTGTTGTTCTCTCAACGGATGTGAAAAAAGGAGGCCTTTGGAAGATGAACATTGGCTTTTATTCATTGCATGTATCTGTGGGCTTTTGAACCTTGAGGAGCAGAACCCCTTCTCATGATTTGAATAACGTGTCTGGAGTCTCCATAAATTCTGAGATTGTCAATGTTGAAGGAGGAGGCCAAATCTAATGAGAGAATGAGTGCTAGCCATTCGGCCTCATTATTTGTCTTGCTACCTAGACCCCAAGAGAAGGCTGCGACTTTATTTCCTCTGGGATCAAAGAGTATCCCACCCGCACCTGCCACCCCAGCTGTGTTATGAATTTGTTGGGTTACATCTTGTGCTAAGTTTTTTTGGATCAGATTTTTTTTATATTGAGTCTTGGTACTGCCAATATGTCTTTGAATGTCATTGACCACTCTTGATTGACAGTACCTCGGCCCAGTCATCAATACCTCAGCCCAGTCATCTCTCTCTCTCAAGTTTGTACTAACCCTTTAATAGGGTCAATTGGTTCCTAGAGTTGACTGGCCTTTGAGAGGCACAGTCTTTTCTGAAAGGAACATTTCTGAGTATATAACAGGAAAGGCTCCACACCCAGGTAAGTATCTTCCCCTATCTCTTTTATTTCTAATTAAACAAGTTGATTATTTTATTTTTGATTACATGTTATTGAAGATTACTTTAACACAGTGACCTAACTGGTAGTGTTAAAGAGAATACTTGAAAGCGATAAAAATTATGTTTTGTTACTGTTTTACTATTTAGTTCAAGTACTTGTTTATTAAATGTAATTTTTGCATTTAAGTATATGGATTTTTTATTCTTCTGCATAAAACCCTAATTCTACCAAAAAATTAACAATTAAGTCCTCATTTTTCGGGCAGAAAACATTACTTGTGCAAATTATATATTTAACCGCACTCCCACAAGGTCTTTAAAAGATCTAACACCCGAAGAAGCATAGAGTAACATAAAACCATATGTAAACCACTTTCGTGTGTTTGGTAGTGAAGCATGGACACACTCCTAATGAGAAAAGGAAAGCCTTACAACCTAAAAGTGAGAAGTGCATCTCTATCGATTATCCAGATGATGTAAAAGGTTATCGACTTCTTATACCTAATACAATGGAATCCCTTATTAGAAGATATTTGAAGTTTAATGAAGGTCTCTTGACCTACGTGCCTGATTCAATAATTGTGTCATTTTGAACATGTGAGCCCCATCCTAACTGGCACATGTGCCATCTACTTCTTCTTTTCATATTTCTTTTGCTTCTATTATGGATGACTCTTCTTCTAATAACGACGATGAAAACAAAGCTCCACCTACTCAAGCTCGTCCTCCATATGAGTCTATTGAACTTGAACCTACATCAACTTCTTAGCTTCCTTGATGGGTTCACACAACTAGGGAAGCAGTTGGTGATCCTTCCAATCAACATCGAACATGTTTATAATTCCAATGAGCCACTTCACTTTTGGCTCAAGTTCCGGAATTTTTAGATTCATAAACATCTATAGAAAGTTGTGGCCATTCGACATGGGATGGAGAAATGAATGAAGAATTTTGTTCATTGATGACAAATGAAACTTGGGAACTAGTCCCTCTTCTAAAAGGAGAGAAACTTGTAGATGCAAATGGGTTTATAGGATTACATATGTCGCAGATCATCGTAATGTTGATAGACACAAATCCGAATTAGTTGCTAAAATATTTTTACAAGTAGAAGGTATTGACTACAATGAAACATTTTCCCTCATTGCCAAAATGAATTACATTTACCTTGTTCTTGCCCTTGCACCATCATATCGATGGGAATTTGCAAAAAGGAATTTATAAGGAACAGCCTCTTGGAATTATTCAAAGCGACTCCAACCTAGTCTGTCACCTCAAGAAATCCTTCTATGGCCTTAAGCAAGCTCCAAGTTCTTCGTATGAAAAATAGACTAATTCCTTATTAACTTTGGCTTCTCTATATTCCACTATAACCTTAATGTCTATACCAAGCGAGTACGTGACCATCTTCTCATAATTATATTTTATGTTGACGACCTTATACTCCATGGTAGTGATCCTAAACTTATCATCCATGTGAAAATCTACCTAAATAAGACCTTTGAAATGACAGACTTAGGACACTTGCACTACTTTCTTTGCCTCTGAGTTTTGCAAACTCGAGAAGGAATTTCTCTTTCTCTAAATGTGACCATCTTTGTTGGTTTAACGTGGATGAATGTAAACCAATCCCATCTCCTTTTCAGCCCGAAGTTAAAACTTTTTGCCTCTTGCATGTGATCCAAAGTGGATATCGCTTTGTATTTAGTTAACTGGCAACTTTTTGTATTTAACATATACTCACCTTGACATCTCCTTTACAGTTGGTCTGTTGCCCATTACATGCAAGAACCCCATGAAAGTCATTGGAAAGATGCAAAATGGATACTTTGATATATACAAGGTATAGTTCAACTTGGCATTCAATACAAATCAAAGGTCACTACTCAATTAGGTGGTTTTACAAATTTTGATTGGGTTGGTGGCCCTGATGATCAGAACTCTACTGCGGGATGTTTTCAACCTTTTTTCGGGCCCATCTCTTGGACTTGTAAGAAGCAAAGTGGCCTTGCTTTTTCTTTAGCCAACGTCGAGTATCAAGCAACAATGCTTGCAAGCTAAGAAGCCATGTGTCCTCGGTACATCCTTTCAAAGTTTGGATTCCAACAGCAACATCCAACCACACTTGTGCGACAATCAAAGATCCATTCATCTCACCAAAGATCCAACTCCACGTCAGTGGAACAAACACATTGAGTTACACATGCACTTCATCAATAGCTACTTTAGGATTTTGTCCTTGGGAGTATTATCAAGTTGTTGACACTTTTACAAAGTCCCTCACAATTGTGAAGTTTCTAATACTTTGGTCTATGTTATTGTTTATGAAGTTTTCATTTGGGGGGGATAGGCTTTAGTATCATTCCTTTTCCTTTCGTCACTTTGTAAATACTTCACCTTTATCTCAAGATGTTCTTAAAGGGGGATGTTAGGATATTTAGACATTATGAATTACTTATGGTCACTTTGGTCTAATGTAATATTAGATTAAGGTGTGCTTTTAATGCATTTCATTAGTGTGATTTCGTAATTTACTAATTTGATTGACACAATTATGTCCTACACGAGTGATTTGATGGCTCAAACACCGCCTCAATATTAATGTAACTCAATTCATGGGTTAACACCTGATTGCTCCATGATCTCTAATTAAATAGCATGGAGGGTTATTTGTCAATGATAGATTGTGAGAGATGTTCATGTATTATGTTCTTTCTTGCATTTATATATTGCCTCAAGTAGCCATGTTGGTTGGGGCCTTGTACTATTTCCCTCTAAGAGTTTTAACCACATATACAATAGTGTTTGATCTTTGATATATGCACGAGTGTTTTTGTTAAGGTGTTCAACCTGTGTGAAGATAACCTGATTTTATATCTTGGGAAATCAAATGAATGAGACCACCTACTTAAGTTTCTCCTTTGGATGGGAATTCTCCAAGCTCATCTTCATCGATGTAACTATTGTATGATGGCTAATGCATTAATTCGACAAGCATAATTGTGGTTTAACCTACATAAAACTTGAAATTCTCAAAACATATGGTATATTGATCCTCAATCTCAAATGGATGTTGGATTTCAAACTATAAATCAATGTCTAAATGGGAATCGACATTGGCTTGCAACATCTCACTTTCAAAGTGAGCTTCAATGTCTTCAAAATTTGGTTTTGGACTTGTTTCATGCACTCATGCATGCACATCCAATTCATTCGCTAGATGGTTGGAGTAATAGTGGCCATTGCCATTGTGACAAGATATCCACACAAATCACATAAGTCATCAACAATAAAAAGACAGTGACACTCCTAACACCAATACGTTGATGCAGAAAATGACCATAGTCAACCACAGGATTACCTCACAAAGAGGCTAATAAACCATTTCCCCATTGAAATGGTAACCCCTTTAAGGATGGTCTAGAGAAAATGTTTTATCATGTTACTTATCTAATTTAATCTAACTAATGAATGTAAAAAGCATATATAAATGAAGATGGGGTGAATGCAAGGAATGAGGTCTGATGGAGCCTCAAAAATCAATAAGCGCTCCCTAGCTCTTCCAGAAATAGTCACGACCTCTCCAACAATGCATGTAGCTCAAAGTGCATTTTTAGCATGTGGCAAAGTCTGACAAAGCCACCAAACTTGAAACACATCCACTGCTGCTTCGGAGCATCGCTATAGTTCCTTGGCCATGTGTTTCTCCTTCGCGTATGTTTAATTCCTTCGATGTGACCAAAAGCATCACTAGGAGTCGCTTCCGGGTATTCAATAAAATGAAACATTGTGCGTAGCGCATCCGAGAAGAAATTTCTTGAGGTAATCATCATCAACTGGATTCACCTCGGTCTCCTTGGAACTTATTTTCTTTATCGAAGGCTTCCTAGACGACAACAGACTTATCCACACTACCCCTAATGATTATAACTGATCGAAAACTCACGAGACATCCAGTTATATGTCAATTCCTCCACACATTAGATATCTTAGTTTTCATCCGAAAAAATCAACTGCCATTCTAGTAATTCAATTCAGTTCTTGGTAGTGCATTCCATCTTTTGTTCATTCACTGATGCTTCATTGTGTTGCATGAAGGCTTTAATGATTTCGTCAAGTGCTCATGCTTCCACAAGGTTGATCAATTTATTTAGACAATGTTCACATACTTCTCAGGGGCAACATGGAGTAGTGTAGATGTGCGATGGAAATTATTATCAGTTTATAATGGTTGGAGTAGTTATTCAACGAATCAAATTCTCAGTGAAACATTTCGGAACATTTGTCCACCATACCTAAACAATCTGTGTCTTTCTCTGTTTTGCGTAAATATAGTAGGCAGTGGTCGAAACAAAACTAGCATCGCATATATTCACCATTCAAATCTTCTTATTTCTAATTTGTTCTATGCATGTTCTCCTCTTAGTTATTTCGTAAAAGTCTACAATGATCCCTGTCAATTTTACGATGTTGAAAGCTATGTTCCGCAAACTGTGGTTAAACTAGCTAAGAAAGCATCAATAATTGAAACAAATTCATTGCCCACACATTTTCACCATTCAGATTTTCTTATTTCTGGCCTTTACCATGTTCACCAACCTCCATTATTAACTGTTGTCGTTGAATAAGTTTAACAAAGCATCAATAATTGAAAAAAAATCGTTGCTCACAACTTTTCACCATTCAGATTTTCATATTTCTGGCCTTTACCATGCTCATCAACCTCCATTATTAACTGTTGTCGTTGAATAAGTTTCATAGTAACAAGTGCATCAATTCATTGATTAGCTTTAAGCATTAACTCAGTGTCTCATTGATTGGCTATAATTGATGAAATCTAACAATAATGCAATAATGGCAATTATGCATTAAACATTATCTTTGCACATGCAGTAATATCAAGCTCTAAAATACATGTAACAACCATCAGTGATGAAGCACTCAACAACCATGAGATTAATAACATAGTCGAGCATTTGATCTAAGGATGGCATTTACTGTTCCATCCACAATTTCCATGTCATCGATATGAACTATTCAAGGATCATCCATATACAAGCAAATGAAACACTCAAGAGTAACCCACTATGCTGCTTCTAATTCCTTTTCCTTACTCCCTGAAAATCTAGATTTAATAGTATTTTGAATAAAACGCATTCTATCTGCAAACAGCAGATCCTTGATATGTTCTAGTTGTGATCGTTCTTTCTCCGTGACAATATCAAATTCCTCAAAACGCTGAATTCTTTCCTGTAGCTTCTTCATCTGTTATTTAAGAAACATTTTCTTAGTCAAGTTTCTTCTAAAATATAACACTAAATATAATAACAGGACACTCTCAAGAACAAGATACCTGGGTATCAACAACAGTGGAAAATAAATTTTCAACATCTTGTTCTTCTTCATCTGCTAGAAGCTTTGCACGCACTGCTGCTGACCCCAAAGCTGTTGCAGTAGCAGCTCTCATTTCCACTGTTGGAGTCGTCATCTCTTTTTCACCAGCAAGAGACTCACCATCTTCGGTAGTTTGATCAGTTCCTGCAATGTAAATATGTGACATTCCAGAAGCCTCTAATAAATGTTATGAAGTGAAGATGCTTCAAAACAGCTTGATGGAAGCTGCTATACCAATCCACTAAACTTTGCAGATGATTCTTGGAAGTTCAAAATACAATATAGTTGCTTATAGTTCAAGCTGATCATGTATAGATATTGAAAGACAATATTTGACTTGTTTAGTAGCAAATTAGAACAAAAAGAGGTTATAATTTACAAAAAATGCAAGTCCACGAAGCAAAATGTGCAAGCACAACCTCCATGAGTTTCCTTCTTGCTATCCTCCATCGCAAAATCTTTTGCAAACCTGAAAAAAAAAGGTTTATTGCTCAGCCACAAACAAAAATCTATGAGTTTGAAGTTAGATGCTGCATTACTAAAACTAACAATTTAGATACATGTCTATATTCTAAAGATAAAAATAATGTCAATAATGCCTCCAAACTTATCAAGGATGTAAGAGATACTCACCCCACTAGACCACTCGCTCCAAAGCCATTTTTCTGATTTTGACACCCAGCCTCTCGGGTACTTGTCACCTGGCTTGAAGCAGGATCCTCCTCACTTAAAGCTGCAATAGCTGCATGTGCTGCAGCTTCTGCAACATGGGAACCAACCATGGCAGACAGGAAGGCTACCTGACAGTGTTGGATAAATTCCAAAAATCTATATTACAACTCTCACAAGAAAGTTGACTACTGTCGCACGCCACCAAAAAATGTAGTAGACTGTGCACAGATCCTGGAGAATAATATAAACCAAATAAAATGTATGACTAACCTGACCCATTATGGGATTGCTGGCATCAGCTAGTGGTGTAAGATGCCTCCGTTTAAGCGGAGGGCCTGATACATCATCCGTAGTATGCTTATCGTCACTGCTAACATGGTCGTGCTGTTCTTGGGTACTACTGTCCTTTGGACTAGAAACTTGTTTGATTACTGTATTTTCACCTATAACATTACCTGATCTTCTATCACTGCCTTCATTGCCAATGTTGCCAACATATTGCTCTCCCAAAGGAAGCTGTACAAATCTGGAAACACAATCCACCTCACTTTTGGTACCAACATGTTGTGCAACACATTTCCAGTCATCATTATGAAGAAAAATAGCTTCTAGAAGTAGCAAAGTTTCTTCATCTGTCCAATCCACACTCTTGTGTTGACTCACTTCTCTCAGTTCAACTCGCTTGAAATCAGAAGCAGACAATCCAAGCCCATAATTTCCATTCTCGTAACATTTTGGACACAGCACAAAACCTGCCTGCCCCATAAGAGCCAAATCAGTATAAAAATAGTACACTTGAGTTGTAATAAATCAACTACTATCTCATAAGCAACCTCTAATGTATGCATGCCAAAAGACCTAATGCCAACAATCATGCACATGCAAGGGAACATACATGTCTACATAAAAATGAGAGATAACTGCATATACTGGGAGGAGAACTGAAAATCAATGATCATATGAAGAAAGCAAGAGAATGGATACAGGAGTCATCCAACCTAGTGAGACCTTAATATGGTTGATATTTTACACAAACTTTTCTTGCCCAAATGAAATAACATATGATGCAAGTTCACATATGAACTTGACACGTAAGTGATTCGCCAAATTCGAACCTTGAGGTTTGAAATTTGGCTAATTTCAAAGGAAAAAAATCGCTTAAGATTCATCGAACTCCAAAGACGAATATCAAATTGAACCTCAACAAATTCGAACCTCAAGTGAATTCGAATTTCAAGACGAATTTATAGGCTAATTTAATTTAAAAGTCAGCTAGGGTTCGTCCCGTGGCTTCAATTTCAGTTTTTTAGTAATTTTAAAATTCAAAAAAAAAAAAAACTTCCCTAACCTGACCTACCCCAGTTCCTTGTGCGGTATCTTTTAAGTGTTTCACAAAAGAACCATGTCTCGACGTAGCTGCTGCCTACAACTTAGTGGAAGACTGGAAGTTGAAATCTGTTACCCTGGTCGCTGCCCAGTACCGCCCGCGAATCTGCGATTTCATGTAGCCTGCCCTGCATCTGTAAAAACAAGACGATTTCAGTCTTCAAGCTTCAGTTCACTGTTACACAGCGGTAGCATGCTGCTTCCACTTTAGCCTTCAACCGCCATGCCAGCACTCAAGTGGACTCGGGACTGTCCCGACTCATTGCTTATACCTTACTGATCATAATTTTTTGTCATATTGATGTAATTTTTTGTTATTTTGTAGTATATTTCATTTTAAAGTTAATATATATATGTGTGTGTGTGCGCGTGCACACATATAGACAAATCTAAAGCCAAATATCATCTGGACCTCATCAAAAAATTTGAATTTGAATCAAATCAAATGGTTGCCGAACCCGAACAATGTGACTTAGCTTGACATTACAGGAATATTTCCAATCTAGGCATGACCCATCACCTATTTTTGAAACTTGCTGAGTCCAATGAACATGCCACAACTTAATGACTAGACTGTAGTTAGATTTTTGCACTCGGCAAAATATTTTTCAGAATAGCCCCAGCCCTCTTCTATATAAAATTTGCATATTTCACCATTCATTCTATTCAGTATAACCTATCCTTCCAAATAATTGCAAACTAGCCTGGTGCCAAGTGTTTTGAATAGATTAGGCTTCACAATCAATAGTGTAAGGGGCAGGCAAACCTATTACTCTTTCCCTTTTACCCATTTCTAAGTTATTACAAATAGCAGAAAGCTCCTTGTAATTTAGGGGAGGGTGGCTTATCAAAACTCCTCCTTTGCATGAACCCTGACTCTAAACCTAGAAGAGTTGAATTTTAGGCCAATATTACTAGTAATATAAGCCACAAGGTTTAGGTTTGACTTTGGGTTCACCTACCATTAAGTTCAATTTGTGTTTGAATTTCCCTATGAGGATTGGATGAGGTTCGCCACCCGGTTCACGTATATACATGTTTCGAAAAATATATATAATGATTTCTTGAGGCCCTATATATTGTGACATTACATTTCTATTATAATATTAGTATTGTCTTTATTGGTCGGCTAGGACATTAATTGTAATTGTACCCTTTGTCTCTTATATATAAACCAAGGAGATTTAGTTTTAAAGGGCATTTCATCTCATCTTGTGCATTTGATACATTGTAAAATGAGATTTCCCCCTCGAAGAGGATTCTTATTCATATCCCCCTCGAAGAGGATTCTTATTCATCTCTTTATTTCATTCTCAAGGAGTTGGGTTACTCTTTCTTTCTATTTTTACCCTACTTTTAGAATTTGGTGCTTAACATTTGGTATCAGAGCCATTTTTCCTATAACTTTTTTTTTCAGGGATGTTTGAAATAGCAAAATTTTGAGGAGCCTTAGGAGACACAGCCAATGTTGCACGACTCGGACTCGGCAAAGACTCGGCTGGCATATGACTCGTGGACTCGGGAAGCACTCGGGAAAGACTCGGGACAGACTCGGCAAGACTCGGCAAATAGGAAAAAAATAAAAATATTGTACATTTTTTGCACAAAAAAGAGTTTAAAAGCATTTCCAATCTATATAAGCTATAAAACTACAATTTATGCAATAATTCATACCATTGTTTCATAATCTATGATTATAGGACATAACACAATCAATTTTTGTATGCAAAAATTTAAATAGTGATCGTAAACCATAGTGTTCATAAACCATAAAGTGATCATAAACCATAAACCATAGTGTTCATAGATGGTAAATCATAACCATAACCATAGACCATAAGCCTATAATAGAAATAAAATAAATATAATATATAAAAAAATTAAAATAACAAAAATAATACAATTTAAAATAACATAAATTATAAAATTTAAAATAACAGAAATAATTGAAAATATTATAAAAAACAAAATATGACAAAAAAAAAATAAATACCGATACAAAAATTAAAATAGGAGATTAGTTTAGATTTTAAAATATGAATAAAATAAAATTTAAAATAAATATTTGAAATAAATAAAATAAAATTTAAAATGAATAAAATAAATTAATATAGCTCAAGTTGGACAAGGGTCGATGCCGCAACAATGGGCAGGATCAGGCTCTAACCCATGATTGTTGGGCCCATTCTATCGAATACAACGTGGGAAGCAACGGAATTAGGCCTCTCATTGTCTTCACAGATACGCGGTGTTCATCCTGTGCCTTCGCCGCCAACGGAACGCTCGTCAACGTCGGAGGTTGGAGAGACGAAGGCAAAGCCATCCGCAGCTTCGTTCCCTGGTCGAAAGGCTTCTGCGACTGGGATGAATCTCAGGCTGCCCAGCTCGTCGATTACCGATGGTACGCCTCAAATCAGATCCTCCCCGATAACCGTATCATCGTGGTAGGGGGGATCGGCGTTTACAACTACGAATTCGTTCTGAAACGACCCGGGGAGGGAAGTTACAGCCTGCCTTTCCTGTCTCAAACCTGAACGAACTCTATCGTGGGGAACAATCTGTACCCATTTCTGCACCTGTTGTCGGATGGGACTCCATACTGCTCGACTACAATAAAAATGTTGTGGTGAGGACATATCCGACGATGCCGGGGAAAGGACCAAGAAATTACCCTTCCACAAGGTCTTTTGTCATGCTTCCCCTCTCCGTTTCCCTCCAAAACCCCGAAAATTGGCGGGCTGGAACCCTCAACCCGCGACCATAACGTTTCGCGTCCGTCAGTCAACGGCCGAGTTCAGTGAGTGAACAACCGAGTCGTCGAGTGAATGCCGGTTCTGGGGAGTTCGGAGAGTCCACGAGTATACTGCCGAGTGTGTGCCGATTGCGCGGTTTGGGAGTCGACTCGTGGAGACTCGCGAGTACTCGCGAGTCCCAACCGAGTCGTGCTTCACTGGACACAGCGAAGTACTTGAGGTAAAAATTTCAAGCCCTGGTTCACTATAAGTTCAAAGATATGGTCTATATAAGTTACTAGTTTTTGACTAGTCCAAAAACTAGTCTCAAACAAGTATTCTGGGGAAACCCATTATATCTGAAGATCGCAAGATCCAAATGGAGTGCCACCAATTACATCATAGAGAAGACAAACCATAGTGTTTATTGTTGAATTTTCTTAGCAGATAGATGTTTATAATTTTTTATAACTTATCGATCACATAAACATAAACTGATGCATATAAAGGATCACTGAAAGAAACACATTCACAGTAGACACAAATTTTACCCTAGGAAAACCTTGTCACGGGAAAAACCCAACAAACTTCTCTAGATAAGATCCTTCAACAAGATACAATGTTTAAACTTTGACCTAGTGCCCAACACTAGTTATACAAACAAAATAATGATATACAAGAAAGATACAGAATAACCTTTGAGCCCTTATGAGAACGAAGTAGAGAGAGAAAGACGATAAACCCCAAAAAATTGTCTTCTTGATGCCTCTTGAACTCTAAGCAATGGTTTCTTGGATCTGCACACCCTTCTCCTTGCTTGAGCGAATTGGTGTGTTGCAAATGAGGCCACTTCACTTGTATTTATACTGAAAAGTCACTTTTCCTATCTGGGCCGACTTGATCTAGTGACCAGGTCATTTCCACTTAACTGGGTCGACTTGACCTTTAGATTAGGTCACTTTACCAGGCCGACTTGTTCTAGGGCTTGTTATTATTCATTCTTGTCATAAGAATACTTCCGATGCTACTAGAAACATCAACACTCCCTCTTAGCAAGGAAGGTATTCTTCTAGCACGTTCTTCGGCACTAGCTTTCTGCTTGTTGACTTCTGGAATCTTCTGCGGTCTAGAGAAGTTCTATGTGAGCCTATTGTTACGTGGTACCAGTACCAGCGCATGTTCCAGATGCACCCCAGGGAGATGGCAGCCCTTTTTCTGACTTGGAGGGTGTGATATAGCCACAGTTTATGGATGGGATCATGGCCAGGTTCTCTGGCTCCCCCTTGGGGTACTATGGCTTAATGGCACTGCTGACTGCTTCATAAAAGGGTTTGAAACCCTGAGGTTGGTGTTCAGGGCCCTCAGGGATGGGTCATTGGACCACATGATTACCCAAGCACCTTTACACTAGTGGCATGTTCTCTTTCGATACTAGGGCCTATGTCATTGACCCAGGCCTCCTTTTGCACTCCAACGCTCCAGTGCCATGCCTCCCTGGCCTCCACAAAGGATGACGTCACCTTCTTATTGGTTGCAATGTGCTTGCTTTGGGGGGGGCATTGAGGGCTATTCATCATTTTATGGGGTTAGTAGGGGTATGACGACCCCCCCCCTCCGCGTCTCATCCTTCAGTTTCGTCGAATTTGGCCTTGTCTAGCCATTTTTGCTCCATTAGGGATCAAATTTGGAGAAAACGCCTAATTTACCCACTACTTTGATTATTTTTATATTATTTTTGTTATGTTTTTAAGTTGACATTTTTAAATATTAAAGTGACCTTATTTTGTGTAAAGTGAGTGTGAGATCATATAAATAAGATCTCCTCACTTCATTTTTAGACATCAACTCTTGGGATAAATCATTATGACTGTTATTTTCCCTAGCTAGGGCTCTTTGAAGGAAGGCACTCCTTGATGAAGGTTATTTTGCAAGTTTGAAGCATTTCTTGGAAGTTTTACTTGTGTTCATGTCATTGCTAAGGTGAGGCTAGAGTTGTTTGCTTAACACATGCACTTGGAGGTATCTATACTTTTTGTTTGATGTCTCTCTGTCAAATGTATGAAAGTGATACGTGTTAGGGTTGAATGGAAGCCATTGTTGCTTCATTTTGTCTTGATTAGCATTTCATTTTTGTCATTGATCACCCTTGCATTCAAGCTTGAGCTTTAGGTCCTCAAGTTTTGCTAGGCTAGGTCTCCTCAACGAATCTCAAAGATTGTTGAGGTTAGCCCTAGTTGCCAAGCTTGCCATGTACCATCTAAAGGAGGGTAACTCCTCTCATTGATGCCCTAGGGTTGGGTGACTAGTTTTCTCTTGAAACCCTAGGTTGTTATCTCTACTTTTTAACCTAAAATCTGAATTTTGTACATTTGTAATTATTATTTAGGGATAAAATTTTGCATTTTCATGGAAGAATTAGGTCTGCAATTTTATGACAAAAACCCTACGAATCTTTTTTTTTTTTTTTTTTGGCCTTCCCACAATTTCGGCCCTCTCCTACAATTTCGCCCTACCTTCTTTAGCCCTAACAACCCTAGAGCGAAATTTTAGGAAGCCCTAAAATTTTAAAAATATCAAAAATTCCTAAAAAAAAACCCTAAAAATAAAAAATAAAAAAATAAATTTTGCCTCCCTAAAATTTCGGCCCTTCCTCCTATAAATTCGGCCTGCCCTTTTTGTCCATAGAAACCCTAGGGAGAAATTATAGGAAGCCCAAAAGATTTAAAATTATCAAAAACTTCCTAAAAACCCTAATTTCTGAGTTTTTGCATTTGTATATATTATGTTAGATTAATCTTTATGTTTTTTTTTTTATTTTCTGAGTTAGTTTATTTGATAAAGTTGTATTTTGGATAAATAAATTGATTAATTTCTAAGTTTTTGCATTTGTATATATTATGTTAGATTAGTCTTTATGTTTTTTTTTTATTTTCTGAGTTAGTTTATTTGATAAAGTTGTATTTTGGATAAATAAATTGATTATCATTTGATCTTTGAAGGGTTGATAATGATTATTGGTGAAAAGCTTCCATGAAATGATATGTTAATGATGTTGAACACCATCTTTCTACACTTGATGTTGAACTAGTTTACACATGATTGATGATACATATTTGGTGAATGACTTTTTCTTATGTTTCATTGGTAGAGGATTATGTTATCTCTTGAAGTATTGTTATTGGTTACACACTGCCATAATACATGCTTATGATCCTTGTATATTTACTAGCCATATCATATTTGCTTCTATCATCTACATTCTCACTTAACACATGTGGTTATTGGTTGAAGTTGGTTTGCAATATAGTCTTTTGATCAAATATTGATTATCATAGTACATATGTACATGCTCCCACATTTCATTGAATGATCTAAGTGATATACATCATTGTTGGATGTTACTATTATTAGCAATTGGCTCCATATAGGCACTGGTCTAACTAGGAATTGCATAGCAAACATATTTTATGTGGTTGTATAAGTGTCTTACAGGATTCCATAAGGATACTTCTCCTTGGAGGTTTCGACTTCCGAAGAAGTTAGAACGGTGACCAAGGTGACATTGGGTCACTATTCTTAGTTTTGCTTACTGGGAATTAGCTCTGCTAATTTGCCCGATAACACCTATCATCCTCTGTGATGTTCTCCAAGGCCTGATTACTTCCAAAGTGGCTTCTTTCTTCTTCATTGTCCCACTGTACCCCACTTTCCAAGTATATGGCTATCTGACCTCTCCAAGAGGTTTGCTTGTTCCCCAACAGTCCTAACTATAACTCACTCGAGTATCTAATAGTCATAGATAGTCTCGGAGACCTTGACTATTATCTGATAGTCGTCAGAGGTCTTGACTATATCTCTCCTAATGTGGGTGCACTCCACATGAGATACTGCAGCCCCTGGATATCTGAGTCATGTACCATGACTTACCGATCTTGGAGCCATGTACCACTGCATAACTATTATGAGCCATGTATCACTGCATGACTAATCTAAGTCATGTATCACAGCATGACTAATCGGTGTCTAAGTCACGTACCTCTACATGACTTACCAATGGGGAAGATAACTAAGTCATGTCCCACATGACTAACTGGTGGGAGGGAAGACTACCCATTGCTGCCCATGGAGAACCATCAACACTCCCTCTCAACGAGAGGAGTCATTCTGTACTACACCAAGTTTGTCTCAGAAGTACTCAAACTTTACTTTAGACAGAGGCTTGGTAAGTATATTTACAGTTTGCTCATCCGTGGATATGTACTGGAGCTTTAGTACTCCCCTCTGCACTATGTCTCGAATATAATGGTATTTGATCTCTATATGCTTCAACTTGTCATGAAATACTGGATTATCTGAAAGCTTCACACATCTTTGGTTATCACAGCATATCCCAGTCGTCTCTAGCTCTTGATCAAATAACCTTGCAAGTAACTTTCGAAGCCACACTACTTTTCAACAAGCAGCACTAGCTACTATGTACTCTGCCTATGTAGTACTGAGCGCAATGGATGGATGTTTCTTGCTGAACCATGAGATCATGGTTGATCCCAAGTTGAAGCAACATCTTGATGTAGTTTTTCCTGTCCATTGCACTACCTACCCAATCAAAGTCTACATACCCTTGCAATTTCACTTCCCTATCCGAGACATATATGAGTCCATATCTCAACACATGCTTTGCTGCTATCAAATGTACATGTCTAGGCTCAACCATGTACTAACTCAAAGTGTTCACTGCAAAGCATATATTCAGTCTGGTGTTAACCAGATACATCAAGGATCCGATCATTTGTCTATACATCGTGGGATCCACCAAATCTAAAGAAGAGTCACTCAACAGTTTCAGATTCGTCACCATTGGTGTGGCCATGGACTTACAGTCCATCATCTCGAATCTCTTCAGGATTTCTACTATGTATTTTCCTTGACTGAAGAAAACCCCATCTGATCTCTGCCACACTTCTAACCCCAAGAAGTAATGCATCATTCCTAGATCCTTCATCTCAAATTATGCTGCAAGCTCCCTCTTGCACTCACTTATGAGCTTCTCGTCCCCTGTAAGAAACAAGTCATCTACATACAGTAGCAATATCATTGGCTGGCCATCCACAACCTTGTAGTAAAGGTTCGGATCTGCTTCACTTTTGCTAAAACCCAAGCTCATAAGAAATCCATCTATCTTGGCATACCATGCCCAAGGTGCCTGCTTAAGCCCATACAAAGCTTACTTTAATTTACGCACATGTGACTCTCTGTCATGGGTCTCAAATCCCGAAGGTTGCTTGATGTACACTTCTTCTTTTATTATATCATTCAAGAAGGCGGTCTTGACATCCATTTGGAGTAATTTCCATCCCATCACATAAGTTATGGAGATAATAGCTTTAATGGAAGTGTGTTTGGCCACTGGAGCAAACGTCTCGTCATAATCTATTCCCTCTTTCTAAGAGAATCCTCTAGCCACAAATCTTGCTTTGTACTTCTCTATATTGCCATCTGCAACATGTTTGATCTTGTAGATCCACTTAGAAGCTACTATTGACTTCCCTTCCGGTCTTGGAACCGCCTCCCATACATCATTCTTCATGATGGACTGGTACTCCTCCATCATGGTTTCCTTCCATACTTGTTGATCTGTAGCTTCTTCATAACTGGATGGTTCTGTATCAATGATGTCACTCATTAGTGCCATGTAGCTGGAATACTGGCAAGGTCTTTTGCTTTCTCTGAATGACCCACTAGGAGTACCATACTTCTCTACATCCTGGATCGTGCTCTGGAACCAATTGGTCTCTTCTTAAAGACTGTCATATCTCTAGGTGGATCTACTAGTGCTTTTGGCTCTACTATCTCATCACAATCTTCTGCAATACATCATGTCGGAGTAGAGTCTTTTGCACATGTTCTCTTTGGAGCATCAGGCTCCTCACTGTCTTCATCCATGTGAGACTTCCTGGATTTGTTGAAGGATGTATCTTCGTCAAATGTCACATCCCTATTGATCTCGATCTGTTTCTATCCTGGGATGTAAATTCTATATGCCTTCGAAGTCTCATTGTGACCGACAAAGATGCCCTTTCTTCCTGAGGCTTCTAACTTTGTCCTCTTATCCTTGGGAACATGTATATACACTTGACAACCAAATATCCTCAAACGGTTGACTTATGGCTTCTTTCTATTGTCTTGTTTCCCAATATTCAATGAGAACTCCTATTATGCACATACACATCTGTTCTAGCTACCTTTGCCCATAGATTCTGCATGGGTAAATCTTGGTCATGAATCAATGCTTTTGTTGCTTCCACGATAGTTCAATTCTTTCTTTCCGCGACTCCATTCCGCTAGGGATTGTAGGGAGTCGTTAGCTCCCTCTTAATCCATACTTCCTTACAAAAATCATTGATGTCATTTGAGGTGAATTCTCCTCCATTATCTGACCTCAAAACTTTAATATTTCTTCCGGAAAGATTTTCAACAAGAGCTTTGCATTCCTTGAATTTAATGAAGACTTCGTCCTTTGTTTTTAAGAAATATATCTATGTCTTTCGTGAGAAATCATGAATAAAAGTTACATAGTACAAATACTTACTGAGGGAGGGTGCTGACATTTGTCCGCATACGTTTGAATGTACTATGTCCAAGATTCTTTCTGCTCTACTGTCACTGCTTGAAAACGTTCCTTTGACATTCTTGCCAAGTGCACATGCCTTCATGTTCCACCTGGATGTCTAGAAGTCCAGTAACCATCTTGCTAACAATTGGTAAAGCTCTATAGTGAAGATGAGTGAATCTTCTATGCCATAGCTCACTTGAGCTAACATTGTCATGCACTAAGGCTTGAGTTGGGTATCCCTTCAATTTGTATAAGCCTCCCTCTCGAACAAAATCATGGTAGCTGAATCAATATTTGAATCTTTTGACCACATAAGAACTTAGCCATCTACAAATGTTATTATGAAGCCTCAATCTTCTAAAGCTGATATAGTGAGAAGATTCTTCTTTAAACCTAGTACAAATAGTACACCTTTCATCTTCATTGCTTTTCCTAATTCCAACTGATAAGAAGGATCTCCTACCCCTTTAATTGCATACTTAGAGTTGTCCCCAAGTTCCACTTGATAGGGAGAATCCTTTTGGAGTAATTTTGAGAGTGAATCCTTGTAACCAGTCATATGCTTGGATGCACCACTATCCACTAACCAAGTATCATTTCCATGAGTAACAGTACCTGTTAGTGCTGAGAAAAGTACAATTTCATCATCTAATGCTATCATGCTTCCCTTGAATTCTTGTGTGAAGTATGTTCATCATCATCCACCAAATGAGCATGATGCTTCCTTTTTCTCTTTTTGTTCTCTTGAGTGCAATTTCTTGCATAGTGTCCCAACTTGTTACAATTGTAACACCTAATCTTGGACATATCCTTCTTATTTTCTGAGACTGATCTTTTATCGGAATTCTTGGTAAACTTTCTACCTTTTCCTCTTCTTGCATGAACTGCAAGTGCTTGATCTTCTTCATCCTTCGTCTTTTGCATCTTGGAGATCAACCTTGCCTCTTCTTGAGTACAATCTACCATAGCTTGTCAAACTTGGGTAGCTTCTTCCTTGCACAAATACCTTGAACAAACACATCCCAAGAAGAAGGAAAGCCATTCAATGTTGTCAACACGAGCTCTTTCTCTTCTACAATATCTCCAATAGCTACTAGTTGATCCTTGATCTGAGAAGCCCTTGTAAAGTAGGAGGACACTGTCTCTGACTTGTTCATCATCACATTCCTCAACTGGCATCTTAACAATAGCTTTCTGCTAGTATTCTTGCTTTCATATAATCTTGTCAAGGACTCAAACATTTCCATAGGAGTCATCAATTCTGACACATGAGGGATCAAGTGATCCTTGATTGAATCAAATAGAATTATTTTTGCTTTGCTTGTATTCTTCGTGTACTTTGCTTTAGCCTCCTCTTCTTCTGGTTCGGTGGTATCTTCTTTGACATAATCTAAGAGATCATTCTCTTCTAGGATGAGAAGTATCCTATGCTTCCAAGATCTGAAGTTTTTTGCTCCATCCAATCTATCTCAACCCTTTGATTGGTTGTCATCTTGTCAAAGCTAAGATTTGACCTAGAAACCCTAGTCGAGGATAGGTCAAAAATGAAGTTTGTCAAAAGAGAGATTTGACTCCATAGATAGTTGCGCCTTCCTACGGCGAATTCAAGGATGCTAAGATCGAACTTGATTTGTGGATGGAAGGGCTTAAAACTGGAAGCCCTAGTTCTTGACCACATGCAAAAATTAGGTCAAAACTGAAATTTCTCAGATCTGAGATTTGTTTCAACAGATAGATGCGCCCTCCTAGGGTGAATTCCAAAACCCCAATTTTCAATCCAATCTATAGTTGGAAGTGCTTGAAATTGGAAACCCTAGTTTCCGACAGTTCACTAGTAATGGCTTCTATTCAATCCTGCTCTGATACCATGTTGATTTTTCTTAGCAGTTAGATGCTTTTAACTTTTTATAACTTATCTATCACATAAACATAAACTGCATGCATATAAAGGATCACTGAAAGAAACACATTCACAGTAGACACAAATTTACCCTAGGAAAACCCTCACGAGAAAAACCCAACAAACTTCTCTGGATAAGATTCTTCAACAAGATACAATGTTTAACCTAGTGCCCAACACTAGTTACACAAACAGAATAATGATATACAAGAAAGATACAGAATAACCTATGAGTCCTAAAAACGAAGTAGAGAGAGAAAGATGATAAACCCCAAAGGATTGTCTTCTTGATGCCTTTTGAACTCTTAGCAATGCTTGCTTCGACCTATGCACCTTTATCCTTGCTTGAGCGAATTGGTGTGTTGCACATGAGGCCACTTCACTTGTATTTATACGGAAAGATCACTTTTCCTATTTGGGCCGACGTGACCTAGTGACTGAGTCATTTCCACTTAACCGGGCCGACTTGACCCTTAGACTGGGTTACTTTACTCGACCGACTTGTTCTAGGGCTTGTTATCATTCTTTCTTGTCATAAGAATACTTCCGGTGCTACTAGAAACATCAACATTTCTAGTAGAAATTTTAGAAGTAGATTGGAAAAATTGGACACGTGGCATGTCGTACAAGTTCGCTTTCCTGAAAATAACAAAAACAAGAATTTTTTAGAAGGTTACCATAACTTTATCTTGGCACATCAAAATTTGGTCAAATTGTGGCATTGCAGAGAAGATATACCAAAATACTACAGGACGAAATGTCAAACTCAAGGGGGCCGAAATTTCAAAGATAATTCATGAAAAAGGTCGATATAAAGATAGCCTACAAACAAGGGTTTTTAAAGGTATGTTAACTTGTAATATATGTTCTGGGTGATTTAGAAAGTGTGATAAAGAGAAAAAAAGAAGAGAATTATAGGTAAATGTTATTTTGGCTCACATAGCAAGGGGTTCTACAATAAATGTTACACCAATTAAACCTCCAAAGAGTTCAACCATGACTCATGAAGAAAATGAAGAAAAGTATAACTAGTTATCCAATTTGGAGGACAAAGTTAAAGAATTGAGTGACAGGTCAATGACACTTGTTCAATTGGTTAACACAAAAAAATGATATATAAGATAACTTGAAATAAAATATGCAAAAGATGGAAACAATGGATCAAAAGATGGAAACGATGGATCAAAGGTGAAAAAGATGGCCAGTGATCTCAAAAATATGAAGGGGGTATTGGGGTAATTGTAAATGAGATGAGACATCTTTTTACTCCTAATTCACCTCCTCAAGAAGAAGATAAAGAGAACAAAAGGGTCACATCCCAGTCACATATTGAGAAAATTGAAAAACAATTAGAGAAGAGGTTTGAATCATTGACACTTGATCATTCATCACTTCATAATCCAAATCATCATAGGTTCAACTCAAGACCAAGTAACTACTTCATTCCCAAGATTGATATGAAAATTTTGATGGCAATGATCTAATAACATGGATATTCCATATGGAACAATTCTTTGATCTATACCAAGTGCCAACTTTACAAAAGGCAACTATCGCATCCATTTATTTAGAACTTGATTAATTTGTGTGGTACTAATGGATTTGTAATCGTAGAAATGATTCTAATGTCTCTTGGTCTATATTTACATATGAATTAATAGTGCATTATGGAGATATTAAGAGCAATTCCTTCTTTAGCCAATTGATAAATATCAAACAAAGAGATATAGTTACAAAGCACATTAAGCAATTTCAAAGAGTGAAGAACATTTCAGAGGATAATTTATTGGATTTCTTTATGGGCACTTTAAAGGATAGCAGTTAGCATGAGGTACATTTATTTAAACCTAAATCATTGGAGAATGCTTTTAGTTTTGCAAGGAAAGATGAAAGTAAAAATATGGCTACTAAAAGGGCTGCTACTAACACTACAGTGATGGAAATGTTTCTTCCACTAAGCTCACTCAACCTACAAGGTTGATGCCTCAACAAGAGAAGGAAAGAAAAGAAAAATGATTATGTTTCAATTGCGGTAGCAAGTACAAAAAGGGGCACAAGTGCAATGAGAATAAGTTATTGTACATAGATTGTGACGAGGAAGAATATCTAAACTGGAATAGTCTCAAGAAGCAAAACTAGAAGATACTACTCCAACCATATCTTGCCATGTATTGGTCAACATTAGCACTCGTCAAACTCTCAGAATACAAGGATATATCAAAAAGAAAAATGTAACAATGTTGATTAATTCTAGTAGTAGTACTATAGCTTCATTAATTGCAAATTAGCCAAACTTCTCAATTGTTTTATATATTCAGCACCAGAGTTCAAGTAATGATTGCAGATGGAGGTATACCATAAATTGTTTAGGGAAGTGCCACAGTATTAAGCTTACTATGGGGGAGTATTTATTGGATAGCCCAATGATTGCAATCCAAATGGGTGGTGTCGATGTTGAATTAGGGGTCCAATGGTTACAATCATTGGGAAGAGTGGCTTTAATTTTCGGGAATTGTTCATGAGATTCTCTTCAAAAGGAAAGGAAACTAGGAAAATCCTCTAAAGTGATAAGCTTTGACAACATGACAAAGTTGCTAAAAAGGGGACATTGTGGTGTAATTGTCCAATTATGCTCACTAGATGTTCAAGCATGTATACCCATATTCTCATGGATCTACAAAGAGCTATTGACAATCATTCCAAGGTATTTGGAGAGATACATAAAGGTCTCCCTCCTACTCAAGATCATGACCATGCTATTCACTTGCAACTAGGAAGTGTAACACCTAACATTAGACTTTACAAGTACCCATATGCACAAAAGAGTGAGATTGAAAACATGGTTCAAAAAATGTACACCAGCATCATTCAGCCTAGCGAAAGTGCTTTCTATGTACCAATTGTGATGGTCCATGGTATATGCGCGCATATTATAGAGAGTTCAACAAGATTACCATTAAAGATAAGTTTCCTATCCTTTCATTGATGAATTATATGGAGCAATTTTCTTTTACCAAGTTGGATCTTCGTTCTGGATATCATCAAATCAAAATGGAGCCAGAAGATAATCCGAAAACAACCTTTAGAACACATGAAGATCATTTTGAATTTTTGGTGATGTTGTTTAGCCTTACCAATGCACCCTCCACATTTCAAAGCTTGATGAATTCTATTTTTAAACCCTTCCTCAAGAAATTTGTTTTAGTATTTTTTGATGATATATTAATCTAGAGAAAATCTCGAGAAGAGCATGTACAACATGATGACATGGTCTTAAAACTATTGGGGGAGCAACAACTATATGCCAAGCTTTCTAAGTGTGCCTTTGGGGTTCGAAAAGTGGATTATTTGGGTCATATGGTATTTCATGGAGGCATCAAAGTGAACCTTAACAAAATTAAAGCTATGATGGGATGGCCAAATCCCAAAACCTTGAAGATTCTCAAATGATTCTTAGGATTGAAAGGTTATTATTGCAAGTTCATTGAGAATTATGATCAAATAGTGGCACCTCTTGCAATGTTATTGAAAAAGGAGGCATTATTATGGACTCAAGAAGCAACCAAATCTTTTCAAAAACTTAAAGAGCCTATGTGTACAACTCCTATATTAGCCATGCATGACTTCACAAAAACCTATTGTGGAATGTGATCCCTTAGGGCATGGCATTGGTGCAATTTTAATGCAAGAAGGAAGCCCCTTGCATTGGAAAGTTGCCAACTTAAAGGAAAAAACTTACTCAAACCAATTTATAGAAAGGAAATGTTGGCCATACTACATGCAATTAAGAAATGGTGCCCTTACCTAATAGAAAGACATTTCAAAGTAAGAACAGATCATGACAGTCTTATGTACTTCTTGGTACAAAGATTATCTTCTGAAGAGCAAGAAAAATGGGTTACAAAGATGCTAGGTTATGACTTTGAAATTATTTACAAAAAAGGAAAACAAAATGCGATGTCAGATACACTTCCAAGGAAAGAAGAAGACACTGAGGGAATAATTTGTGTTATTTCCATTCAACAATCTAATTGGGTGGAAGAAACAAGGATAGAATGGAAGCAGGATCAAAAAGCATGCAAGATAATTCAATAACTACAAGAGGACCCTAGTGCATTAGATAAATTTGTGTGGAAGAATAATTCGCTATGGTACCAAGATCACCTATATTTATGTAAGAATTCCCAACTCAAACAGAAGGTCCTTTTGGAATTGCACACTTCTCCTATAGGAGGTAATTTGGGGTTCTTGAAAACTTACCATAGGATCAAGAAGCATTTTTTTGGGACGGTCTTAAAACTGATGTGAAAAAGTTTGTGGCGGAATGTTTGGTTTGCCAACAAAATAAGGAAGAGACAATCAAGACACCAAGTCTTCGACAACCATTAGCCATACCAAGTGAGCATTGGGAAGAGATTTCAATGGATTTCATTACAAGTCTACCAAAGTTTGAAAAAAAGAATGTCATCATGGTAGTGGTGGATCGACTCACAAAGTATGCCCATTTCTACTCTCTCACATCCTATTAAAGCAAGTGCAATAGTTGTAGCATTCACGAAAATAATTAAGCCGCTACATGGAATCCCCAAGATTACTGTAAGTGATATAGATCCAGTTTTCACTGGTAATTTTTTGGAAGAAAATATTTTAGCATCCAATAAACAAACACAATGGGTCAAGTGGTTGTTAGGATATTCCTATACTCCATCCTAGTCCCACCAGTATTTTGATAATTTGCATTTTCAGTCATGCATGCACTTTTAGGGTTTGCATGCATTCCAGTCATCAATCCAACACCTAGCCCTCAGTTAGCCAGCCCTCGGGAGCTTCTCTTAGATCAGTTTTAGCCCTCCTAGAGCTTAGTGCGCCCTTCCTCCTTGATTTAAGGAAACCACTCGTCCTCTCTCACCTACCACTCAGTTATCTTCAGTTGTCTTCAGTTCCTTCCTTGATTTAAGGCTAGACTGACTCTCAACTGACTGTATCACTCCGATGGACCTCCACTGAGACTTGACTGTCCATTCTGACTCCAGTTAGCTCCTCATGCGCCCTCCATTGAGCCTCCTTCATTCAGTCAGTGTCTCCATGTGCCAGTTACATTCAGTTACACCTACCACTCTCAGTTAGACTCAATTTGACTGACGGTTGACAGTTACTTGTGCATTGATGACTCCACCGATGATAAGATAGACTACTAGTTGTGCTCCGATGACCCTCCAGTGATCCTTTGATCACTCCATGAAGGCTAATTCGAATTGCCACCTTAGGCATTCGAATCCTCATGCATTGTACTATTTATTTGTCCATATTGTGATTAATTAACTAGTGTGTGTGAAGTATTTTTGCTTCTATCCGAGTTCTACTGTATTATTATTATGTTGCTCATTATACTGCATTGACCACTCTTCTTCTATTTTCCTGCTTAATCATAATTACTCTTGTGAGGTATACATCATCTCTTAGATCTGCTATGAGGATTTTCACAGTGGTTGCCTTTGACAAATTGGTGGTACAACACATCCTTCCATAATTCATCAAAAATTTCACCATTTATGGCTATCATCCTCCATCCATCACATCACCCTTGAAAGATAAAGCTAAGGTTCAAGCAATGGAGGATCACATAGAGCACCAACAAGAGGTTCTCCAACTATTGATAGACAACTTCACTATATCACAAAATAAGATGAAACAAGTAAATCAACATCGTAGTAAAATGAAATTTGAAGTAGGGGATTGGGTATTTTTAAGGCTACAACCATACAAACAAATGCTCCTCAAGTGAAAAAAGAACAATAAATTAGAACACAAGTACCATGGTCCCTAGAAGGTGTTGCAAAGGATTGGAGTATGGATTACAAACTGGAGTTGTCTTCCATGTTTCTTGCCTAAACAAGGTAATTGGTGACAAGATCCCAATCCAGATTATTTTACCAAAGACTGATGAAGAAGGGAAAATGATACTAAAACAACTATGAAATCAAGCCATTACTGCGTAACTCATCAAGTGGAAGAACTTGCCAATAGAAGAGGCGACATGGAAAGATGAGTTCTTCATACAAAAACATTCACAGTTAATCAAGTGTTGAGGACAACACTTGTTTGAAGGGGAGGAGCATGTTAAGCTCTATATATTGTGACATTACATTTCTACTATTATATTAGTAGCCTTTATTGGTTAGTTAGGACCTTAATTGTAGTTGTATTGTCAATTAAGATCTTAATTGTAATTATATGGTCAGCTAGGACCTTAATTGTAATTATACCCTCTGTATCCTATATATATATATATATATATACACCAAGGAGATCTAGTTTTAGAGGGAATCTCATCTCTTCTTCTGCATTTGATACATTGTAAAACAAGGTTTCCCCCTCGAAGAGGCTTCTTACTCATCTCTTTATTTCATTCTCTCAAGGCGTTGGGTTACTCTTTCTTTCTATTCTTATGCATTTTTTGGAAATTGGTGCTTAGCATGATCCATCATGCCATGCCAAATATTTATAATCATTTCTTGCAGCCCCAAAATCTGCACTATGAGAATTGGTTGATGTTGGATGATGATTGTAGTGACCCATGGACAATAGACTATAGTAGCCCTTGGGAAATGGGTAGACTGTAGTGGCCCGTGTATGAGAAACTACAGTGGGCAATGGGTAGACTGCAGTGGGCAATGGGCACGCCGCACCGAGAGCCTGGAGTCTAAACTCTAGAGGTCACAACTTAACTCATAGAGTCGATTCTCAACACGTGAGTTATTGACGGTTGAAACTTGAAGCCTAAAGGATTCTGAATCATGATTGGCGATGCTTGCACTTGCAGGGTGGCTTGAACTTCGAAGAAGTGAGGGACAAGGCTAGACTTGGCCGCAGAGCGCAAGAACTATTTAATTTCACCGTTCGACATTCAATCACTATGAAGTGGAGGTCGGGCTATCAATGCACTAAGGCCTATGAAGTGTCAACAAAATCCCGGTTTTAAAAATTCATTTTTAAACTTTTTAAAATTGAAAAAAAAAACATTAAAAAATTCAAATTCACCCTTAATATTCAAATTTGCTTTGGGTTGGTTGAACCGGTTCACCTGAAAGGTTCGTGATTAGGTTCAACATGAGGTTTTCCTATCAAGTTCAACGAACCTGATCGAACTTCCAATTTTTTTTAAGGTTTGCTGTATTTTGAACCTCAAGGTTGAAGTTCAGTAAACCCTGTGACTTAGCTAGTAATTGAAAAGCAGTGGCATGCCTTTTCTCCTCTCCAGCCTCAACCCTTGTCATACTCGTAATTTATGATGAAGACTTTCAGAGAATTAGATTACTGGTATGCACATTTGATTAAGATGTGCAGATATAATCTACTCCACCAGAGAAGTTTCTAGAACTTGCACATAACTACGCTGTAAAAGACAATTAAGGAAAAAATTCAGTAAACTGTATTTGAGGCCAATTATCCATTTTCTTTAGTATACATCTATATCATTTAACTGAATCATGAGATATAAATCAAATCCTGTCATTTCATTGACTTGTCCAAAACAACTATGGAAGGACTTTCAACCTTTTCATTATGCTTTTGGTTGATGGCCATTTTACAGAGCAATTTCCTTCAGAATTTTGGATGATGTAAGAAGATTCTGTAGTCATTGCTCAAGATTTCACTTTATGCTTTGTAAAGTCAATTCACATATTGTTCTCTGGCATCCAGTTGTCACCAGTAAAAGGAAAGGGACATCAAATCTAATCCAGATCCCCAAGGATACAGCAAGAATCAAATGTCATTGAAATTTTGTTGCTTTACTAATTAAATAAAAAGACAAGAAAAAATCTGAATCAAATGTCATTGAAATTTTGTTGCTTTACTAATTAAATAAAAAGACAAGAAAAAATCTGCTTTAGTACCTTTCAGGAAGGAATTTGTCTGGTTGGTTGCCTCTAAACCATCTGTCCATTACCCAACCATCACAATTTTGTATCATAGACAAGTCGAAGATGGAGGAGGTGGTCATTCTCCACGAGTCTATGAATGTTAGCCCTTCTGTATATGTTATAGAAGGGATCCCCCCATACATAAGCAATTCTATACTAAGTTTTGCTCTAAACTGATTATGATTATGTATTAGCTTAGTTAAAAGTCGGTTCTTTTCTCCTATTCATTTTTTTAACCTTGTGTTATTCTGAGTTGTGCGACTCAGTAAATTACTGATCTAGGGAGTTGCCCAAATTACATTCAATCATCTAAAGCCATTTTTTAGACTTGCATTTGAAATACCAATCTTCACCAATGACATCATTGGTGGTAAAGACTCAAGAGTTCATAAAAACAGAAGTGAAGTTTACTGAAGTGTAATGAAACTGCAAACATTTCAGATGCATGTATCCAAGTGTGACTGTCTACAAGTCGACCATCGAAATGTATAATTTTCCTCAATCCTAACTGTTACTGACATAAAGTTGATTCAAAGGAAATAGATAATGAAACTGAATGATGGGAATTCCAGTCTGGAAAGCAATCAAGCAAGGGGTTTCTTGTGTAGAAAAGTTTACACAATTTGTGAACACAAGGTTATTCAAAATTATCTAATGCTAGAAGTTGTGAATAACTGCAAAACCATGCAAGAACTAAAGGAGCAATTCTATTAAATAGAAGTGGAAAGACTTATGACACAAATTCCTTGCATGCTAGTTGAACGATATAGACAACTGCAGCAAAAGTTATCCAGAAGACGACAAGTTTCAAATCATTTAAGGAAAATAGAACATAGGAACAAGGGAGATTGGAGGAAGACAGAAGTGCCAATCAATGCCTTCCAAAGCAAGGGATTTCCTCTATTGTTTTCATCAAATTGGATCATATTAAGCACTAGACCTAAGTTCAGTGAGTTTGGGGATGGGGGAATGGGGAGACAAGTTTCGAGGACATCTGGAGACCCCAAATTTCAGGGGACATCACAGGGGTCAATAGGGTATATGGGACAAAGGGGACCTCCAGAAATTTCAAAGAATATTACTATTGTTACAAGGCTTTGATATATATAATAATGGTTTCAAGGGATACTGAGGCCCTCCCACAAAAGAAAAATCCATAATGAAGAAATTATTCTTTTTTAGGTTGAGGAATTTACTACCCAAGGTTAGGGACAGTTGTAAGTCTCTCAACAGGGTTGACGGACATCCCATTGTGCCCTACAATCAGGGACGTTTGGATGTCCCTCAACCCCTATATCCCCTGTGACAAGAGATATCCCCATCAAACAAGGGACAGCTCAAGGATGGTGTGGGATGTTTCCTTGCATCTATTCTTTTTGCATGCTTTGAACAATAAGGAATTCTAGTTGTTGTCCAAGCGACAAAAATTGGTAGGGCCCTGAGATAAAGTTGTATCTCACTCAAGAAGTTTGCATGGATTGCTAAAGATCAGTGAAGTAGTCAATCTGTTGATGATGGAAATGCTAGTTGAAGAATTGTTTGCAAAATGACAGTCATTATTGTGATGTTCACAAAAGAAATAATTATTTTGCTCAAGGATGTCCTCATAATTTGAAATGGAGGGAAGGACTAGTGTTTTTGTCTCATGGATTGGAAGCTTAGATGACTAGTTTAGGGGACCTCAAGGAAGTACCAATGGAGGTCACAAGAACCCCCCACTAGGGGAACAAGAACCATCACAAAACTAGAATAGAATGCGATAATTCAAGACAACTAGAAATACATGCAGAAAATATGCAGAATGGGAGTATTCTGCAAGCAACTACTCAAATCTTGGCCAAACAAACCAACAATTGTTGCGCAAGTCATCTGTGCTCAGTTATCATGACACCAAAAGCCATTACATGTGTGAATCTAAAAAAAGACGACTTAGATGAGTATTCACTTGTCACAATCATAAGCCAAATCACTGGAGTTCCTGGATCCTCAAGTTTAAATGGAGTGAACACTATAGCCCAAGAAATTCCCTACTCAACAGATAAATCAGTCTATTCTGGAAACATATTATTTGCAAGCTTGGCACCTGAGAGAAGAGATGTTAGAAAAGATGAGTACCTCATCATTACCAGGTTTCCAAGGAGATGGAAGGTTGACTTTACTTCATCACAGTTTTTTAAGGAGATGGGTAAGGCTTTGCAAGGCCCTCAAAGGATGAAGAACTTGCACAAGGATGTTGGTCAAAATGCCTCACAGGCAAAAGTAGTTTATAAAATAACAATGAGACTCATTTAAAGATTGGCTTCTGCACCAAGAAAATACAACGAAATAGAACAAACCAGTATAGACTCTAGAGTAAAAGTGTGTACAATCCTACTCAAGCACTAGGGGTATGTGAATTAATTTATACATTGAGCTCCTTTAAACCACACCAATAAGGGAGGGATTATAGCCACCCCAAACCTCCCATGACAAACACCACTCTTATTATCAGTGCCATTTTTTATGGCATCGGTGCCATTTTCGACCATCAAGATTCTAGCTTTGTAACAATTCACAGACACATGATCACTATCCTCAATCCCTTCAAGCTGAATATTGGTTGAAAAATTGTGATGGGGTACCAAAGCCCTTCTCTCCTCCCTTTGCTGAAATTTAACATTCCCTGTGCAAAACCTATGTGTCTCCCTTGAAAATACATGAATATCAAGATTCTCTGTATAAAGTATAAACCATGCATGCATGTACAAGAACTAGTATAGCTTCTGCATCCAGAAAATTCAACGAAGAAGAACAAACCAGAGTAGAGTAAGCATGAGTGCAATCCTATTCAAGCACTAGGGGTATGTGATAATTAATTTATACATTAAGCTCCTTAAAACCACACTAATAGGGGAGGAATTATGACCACATCCCAAATCTTCCATAACAAACTCCACTGCTATAGTCAGTGCCACTTTTTATGGTGTTGGTGTCATTTTGGACCATTGAGACGCTAAGCAATTACTGATTTGATAAACTTTGTAATAATTCACAGGCACATGATGACTATCCTTGATGCCTTCAAGTGGAATATTGGTGGAAAAATTCTGATGGGGTACTAAGGCCCTTCCCTCCTCCCTAACTGATATTTAATATTACCCATGCAAAACCCGTATGTCTCCCTTATAAATACATGGATTTCAAGATTCTCTGTATAAAGTATAAACCATACATTACATGTATGTACAAGAACTAGTATAGAAGACTAAAACATGCATATCCATAACATCCATGCAAGTGCCCAAGGGTAATGCAATCCATGTTTGTATGTAAAGCCTTACATTCATTAGCTAGGGGAAAGATTCATGACCAGCATGAGATTTTTACCACTTACAACACATTGAACTCCTCATTGCACCAAAGTCTTTTTCTCTGATGTGTTTTTTCTCTAAAATACTACTTATAGAAACACACAGGTGTCCCTTTGGCCACGCAATCACATTATGAGGGCATATATATGCCATCAAAATCACCCAGGACTTGCCAAAGCCTCATCTGCACCCATTTAGAAGGTTTTGAACTTGGGTCTCCATGTTAATACAAGTCCAATCACCCCACTACTTGCCACTATAACACACTCCCACGGGTTTCTCTAATTAGACTTCTCTAATGTATTGTTTGCTTTCACCTAAAGAAGACAATTCTGGGCTTATGAAATTAGTTGATTTATGATACAGAACCAGGTATACACAATATGCATATAAAAATACATTGATTTTCCTTTCCGTAGAATAAGTGCCAAAAGTGTGGGGTAGATATGGCCAGCACACTTATAAGTTATAACCCTTTTTCCACACCTCTCTAGCCACAACAAATAGTTACAATCCAAACAAATCGGCAGTTATTTTTAGATAGACATCACAACTGGCAACAATGTATAGTAACACTAGGGACACATCTCCACCCCTGGGGGCATTGTTAAGATATAAGGCTAAATTTTAGTAGTAAAGTCACTTAAGTGACTTAGGTTAGATAATTAGGGTTTACATATTAGGGTTTTTGGTCTCTCGAGCTCTTTATAAGAGCGAGGACCCTCATTGTAATGTTGCACCATACTGTTGCTCGCACGGGTGTGGCTCATTGGCGGTTCAGTTGTTATGAAGTCACAAGTTGTAAATGAAGGTCACGAGTTCAAATCCCACCCGGCTTTACCTGTGTCCCATGCTTGCGGGGTGTGTTGGACACCTAGGGGTATAGTGGTAGCGGGATTGGATCCCTAGACCCCGTGTCACGCGAGTACCAGCCCAGTCTCCAGTTGCCGATTCCCCTAGTTTAAATTTTTTTTTTTTTTTAAAATGTTACACCATACTGTCTCATAATAATATCATTGAGCATTCATGTGCATGTGTTCGATAACTAACCCGCTCTAGGGTTTCTCGGTTTTTATAATATGGTATCAGAGTAGAAGATCATACGCTGAGAATGTCAAGACAAGAGGTGAAACGGTTGAGAGGCGAAATTGTGTTCTCACCTACGTAAGGAAAAATCGTAGCAGAAGCAATCAACCGAATTTGCACTAGTCGCTACTATTGAGTTGTTGTCTAATCATTTAACCGCCAGCCACCACGAAGTTTACCACGATTTCTTTTTCAGTTGCTCGTCGCTACTATAGTCGTCGTCTCGATTTGTTGCCAAGAGCCATCGCCATCGTTCAATCTCAAGAATTGTTGAGTTGCCAACCAAGTAATCGACCTACTCACACTCATTTGTTGCCAGGAAATAGATCCATGACCAAGAAATTTGCTGTATTTACGTGTTGCCACTGCCAGAGAATCAAGCTACCGAAGTCGCTGCCATCTGAAGCCACTATGCTGCCATCGTCTTTAATAACTATCACTGCCTATTTTAATCACGCCTTTTTTAATCATGCCATGATTCTATAGGATCTTACCAGCTGTCGTTTTTTTTTCACCACGTTTTTTTTGGAAAGAGAGCATCCAAGAGAATTGGATCAGTACAGTTCGTACAATCAAGTACAGTGGTAATTTTCTAGCACTTAATTTTTGTTTTATTTTTAGAATTTTTATTTTCCAGCAGTAATTTTCTTAGCAGCCAAAGAGATCAGATCTGATCAGCCATGGAGATGGCATTAGAGAAATACTATGGTTTCAATTTCCACATGTGGAGAGTGAAGATCTAGATGCAATTAATGAATAAGAATATCTGGGGTATTGTCAAAGGAACAAAACCAACACCTAAGGATCCGAACAAATTAATAGAATGGTAGAGCAGAGATGATAAGGCAAAAGACATTATTGGCCTTGCCCTCTCAAATTCATAGCTACATCATGTAGATCTGGATAAATCTTCCAAGGATATATGGAACAATCTGAATAAATTATTTGGAAGCGGTGAATGCAAAATTTTCCCTAAAATTACAATTGTTCATCTTTAAGATGCCAGCAAAAGCCACCATGTCAATCCACGTCAACAATCTAAGATATATTATCAAACAACTTACAGAAGTCAAGGCATTAATTGATGCGGAGGATGCCAAAGCTATTCTACTGAACAGTTTGCCAACTAAGTGCAATATTGCTATCTTTACCCTAAGTCAGCTACCTTCACAAAGCCTGGATGAAATGATGCAGCATTGCTAGCAGAAGAAATGATAACTACTTCAAGTGATACAGAAGGAGATACTTCACAAAAACTTGCATTCTGTGCAAGAAACAATTGCTATAGATCAGAAAAAGACAAAGAAGAAATAGAATGTCACTATTGCAAGAAGTTGGGTCATGCAGCTTGGAACTGTAGACAACGAGCCAAAGACGTTCTTAAGGGAAAGGTCAAGACAGACAACATATAGTTAATGTCATTATTATTGAAGAACCGCCTGATGTTGATAGTGGTGAAGAAACTGCTAAAGAAAAGGCCTTTTATGTATTTAAGAAGCTTGGGCTTTGAAGACAGGAAGAGATTAGCTAATAGCTCAATATGGATGGTTTCCCAATTAGCTCAATAGTTGTGAATGATCCTTTATTGGTTGAGACATGCATGTGGATTGCAGTCTACTACTGAGGTTACGTGACCTCCATGTGGATTGTTATCCAGTAATTGATTCGGAAGATTCATAATTCAAGAGTTGGGGAGGTGGAATTCAGGAACTCAAGAATTCAACTGAAGAGCTACAGCATTATGAGGGTTACGAGGCAGCTTGATGGATCTCAACCTAGTCCAGGAACTGGTTCAAAGAAGAAGCTTCCAACAGATGTTTTCTAATGTTTAGCTTTCAATTTATGTGTTTTCATTCTAGTACATGTATTTGATTTCAGATTGTTATCTTTCAACAATGTACGCCTTATGGGGGAGTGCTAAGATATAAGGCTACATATGTAACAAAGTCACTTAAGTGACTTAGGTTAAATAATTAGAGTTTACATATTAGGGTTTTAGTCAGTTAGGTTTTGGTTTCTCAAGCTCTTCATAAGAGCGAGGATCCTCATGTAATGTTGCATCGTACCGTCTCATAATAATATCGTTCATTCTGTTATTGAGCTCTCATTTGTTCAGTAACTAACCCACTCTAGGGTTTCTTGATTTTTGTAATAGACACGTCCTAAACATTTCTCCCTCCCCAAAGGACGAAAAAATATACCCCTTTTCGTGTGGATGTTCTAGGGGAAAAACCCTACCCCCCAGACTCAATAATGTTTCCCCATATATAAGCGAAAGTTAAGGGATGGCTAGAATACCATGGCCAGACATCTCTTCACTGTCCCAAGGATGTTACATATTTAAGCACGTTTAGGGGACATCCCGAATACCATGCCTAAACATCTCGACTATCCCAAGAATGTTCAGGCAAATTTGTCCAAACTAGCATCATTTCAGCATTAAAATAATTTTAGAAAAAAAAAAAGATACAAGAAAAAAGCTAGACTAAACTACCTACTCGCCAGCCACAAACATACTAACCCAAAAACTAGCCTATTATCCTAGCCCATCACTAATGCACTAACATTCTAGGTTTCTTTCTTTATATATTGGCTGCCAAATTTGTTTCAAACACAGTCAAAATAACAAACTTGTGGCCAGGTTTAAGAATGATATTGTGTGTTGAAGCCTTATAACAATATTGTTTTTAGCTAGGTTGAATCTTCGAGTGGGTGATAATAAAGATTCAAGAAATAAACTCCAAGTTGGTTGGGTGCATAAATTTAAATTGAGCATGTTACATACTTGAAAGAAAATATATTACAGGTTTCTCATTTAGTATGGGTTCAAGAGTAATTTAATGGCTTAGTAAGAAGCATGATTATACAATTTGTGGGTGCACATCGAAATCTCTAGAAGGATTGGGAGAGAGTGTGTTAAAATATACATATATATAAAAAATTAAAATATATATATATTTATAAATTATATATTTGCAAATGGGCATTAAGGTGAAATGGGAAAATAAGAATTTAGAAGTCTCTAGAATGGATTACAAACAACTGAGAATGTTCACGAGGCCCTACCTTGTATGTTTATATATGGTATCTAGATGGCTACGAATCTTATGATATTTCAGGATTTGCCTATGAAAACTTTGCAAATAGCATAGAAAATCAAGATGGCTTATCAATGAAATAAGAACCACTAAAGACAAAATCCTAAGGATTCTGCCAATACCAAGCATAAACAATGAGAAGCCCAAGGGCATTTTCGATGGGTCATGCCAAGGGGACCCAAGGTTCTATGGGGCTAGAGCAGTCCTTTTAATTGACACCTCACATTACTTTTGTCTATGGATCGACATCCCAGAGACCTCTTACCTACCAAGCAAGAGATGAACAGGATCATCTCAAATGATATCTACAGGCAGTTTTAGCAGGTCACATGGATCAACCCTCAGGACAAGTTATGTCGAAGATGGCCTTTTATGTTGAGCACTTCATGGATCTTGGGGACAGGCTCATTGTTTGGCCCCCATCACACGCTCCACCATTGGGTACATGATCTTCATATCCCCCTGGGCCTGTTCCGGGTGGGCTCTCATAGACTTAGGGCAGAGACAGCTGACCAAATTGGTCGATCTGACAAGATCTACCAGGTGTGCCATCTTTGGTAGGTTGAGACCAAGGAGCACTTCATTTTTCGTTGTCCCATTTACTACAAGATCCAAGGGTGGTTCCACACTCTTTTCAAGGAGCTTCAAACTCTGGTCAGTGTCTTCAGGTACCCCGACCAGAGATGTTTGGCCTTATACTTGCAAGAGGTCCTCCGGATCTGCTCCCTCATCCTCCAGCCACAGTCACATCTTGGACCAACGTCCACCCAATGGATCACTTCATTTTTCACTGTGCTCCCATCTACTAGGGGCACCAAGAGGAAAACAAATGGCGACCCTGTTTCCAACCCCAGATCTATGCAGACCCAGAGGACCACCTCCACTTCTGTGAGACCCCAATGACATTGCCAGCGCTGGTCCCATACCAGCAGTAAGCTGATATCATCCAGATGACGATAACAGGTGCCCTCCAAACAACAATATATTACACGGTCCAGCTCCTCTTGCAGTTGCTCCTCTAGACAGACTTGTATGTTGAGATTCCTCCGGAATTCAAATCTCAAAGACAAATTTTAGACTAACCTACCCCCCCCCCCCCCCGCGCCCACAGTGTCTTTTCCCACAATATATTATATGCAAATGCAAGCCACCTGACTGTTTAAACATGAAACCCTGGTTGCTGTCACTTGCCACTGGGAGAGTTCAATTTGATGCATTTTGTGTTCACTGTTCGTGCTACCAAGTCCAAACTCCAGTCTCAACTCTCCAGCACCTGAAACTGAAGGTGTTACGCTGCTTCAGCCTCCACGTTCCAGCTTCAGTCATTCAGTGTGGAGTAAAAGACTGTAAGCACTTTCGGAGCAAGAATGAACTTCAGAAACCCCCTTAAACACCCTATTGGTTCAAGCAATTCCCCACTAAAAACAGGCAGCCATATTTAGAATCAACCCAACTATTGATGATTCCAGATAGCATAAAGATAGGTTTAGTCTATGTGCGAATGCAGTTTTATGTCTAACTATTGTACCTCTTCAGTATTTGTATGTATATAATTTCAAAACTTGCAGATTCATCACATTCACAAAAACTGTGTGAAATCAACACCTGGTCATCACTAAAAAAAATTAATTCATGTCCATGTTCTAAGCTCATTCAAATTTCTTTCCAGATCTTTGGAAGAATATCAGATATTTCTTACACTGCATTGATGTTAATTTTTTATTATTTTGTAGTATATTTCATTTTAAAGTTAATCACTTTATATGGAGAGAGAGAGAGAGAGAGAGAGAGGAATCTAAAGTTGAATCTCATCTGAACCTCATCGAATCAAATGGTTTCCGAACCCAAACTCAAAGCTGAACCATGTGACTTTACATAGAATTCAACAATAAAGCTGACAACTTATCCAAGGATGTTCTACTCTTGCAATAAGGTACCTTTACTGAACGAGTCTTCAGGGGAGGCACTCTCCTACCAGCTTCATAATCTCACTTTTACTAATTCTGTTATATTTAGAGTATGTTTGAAGTTTATCATGTCATCTGGATGTATGGGAGGCCAAGTTTTTTTTTCATCTGGGCAAGATTTAGAAAAGCTTTTGTATTCAATCTTGGAATACTGTAATATGACTTCATTGGTGTTCTCACAGATAAACATTTCATAAAGATTGATGGAGACCCTGTTTTTAGATTTATAGAAATCTCGACGTTTCAAGCTGAATAGCGCATCCCATCTTCAAGAGGAGATACCGAAGAATCCCACAAACTCACGGACCCAAAAATTGCTTAATTAGTATTAATTCCATTTAATATTAAATTCTTAAGGTTATCCAAGACAGCTATATGTCGACTTGCTAAAGGAGACTTCAATCTATTAATGATTTCAACTTTTTAAGCTTTGTTTGTTAATATTTTAAGCTTACAATTATTTTAATATTTTTCGAAAATCTTTTTGAACTTTTTAAATTTTTTATGACTAATAATGAGCTCAACAAATAAGATAAGCGATGATTAATATGATAAGAGATATTAATTTAATTTAATTTTTTTTAAGGAGAATTATAATTTATTTAAATTATTAATGAATTAAATTTAATTACTAAAGAGAAAATTAATTTCAAAGACTAGAACATTAATGAAGGGAAAATTAATTAATTTAAATTATTAATGTGATATTTATTTTTTAAGCTTAGAATGCTAATATTTTAAGCTTTCAATCATTTCTATAAAACTTAAAAGAAATCTTTTTAATATTTTAATTTTTTTTATTATTAATGGGTTTAATAAATATGATAGATGATGACTAAAATTATAAGAGATAATTAATTTATTCTAATTGTTGAGGAGAATTTTAATTTAATTAAATTATTAATGATGGGATAATTGACTAATTTTAAATATTGATGAGATCAAATAATTCTATTGTTTTAATAATATCTTAATATTATTAGCCTTTTTTAATCTGTTTATTAATCAGAGCCCATGATCTGCTTAAGTTCCAGCCATTCTCGCGATTTAGATTATTTGGATGTTTCTCTATCTCTATAGCTTCACGGACTCGTCTCTTCGTGTAGTGAACCATGCAAGCAATAACCTCTGCTTTCTCAATACAAACGTGGTGTTTGGAGGTCATTGAGTGTTCCACTAGTGCCGACTTTTTTGTTCTGCCATGTATGATGTCTGCACTATGCTCTTTTAGTCTATGGACTGAGCAACCCATCTCTCCATTGTACACTTTATTGCAATCACATGGGATTGAATAAACCCCTTTATTGTTTCTCAGATCCGTCTGATCTTTTGCATGGTCCAACAATCTTCTTAGAGTGTTTGCTGGAGAGAAAGCAACCCTAATTCGTTTCTTTTGTAAGATGTTTGCAAACACTAAGAGGGTCAGTTCTCTTTTTGAAGAAGTCCTGTTTTGGACAGAAAATGTATATCTGATTTCAAACTCTGAAACATCATATACTGTAATATGTTGGAACATGAAGTGTGCTTGCAAACACTAAGATGATCAGTTTTCTTTTTGAGGAAGTCCTGTTTTGGACAAAAAATGTATATCTGATTTCAAACTCTGAAACACCAATATAATGTTTTTTTTTTTTCCTGGGGGGGAATATATATGCAAAATTTTAGGAACAACTGAATGAAAATCTACAGTCTAAGCATCTAGATTGAAGGATAATTCTTGACAAGAAAGATATAACGTTGGCAACATGGAAATGCTTGGCAGCCAATTAAACAATGATGAAGAACAGCCATCTGGCATTATATCATCAATTTTTATTGTTTTGTGTGGAGTATCATAGGCTCATAGCTATTACGACAAACCTGAATATGAAGATGTCTAAAACCAGAGTGAAAAAAATAGTATATTATTCATAGTAGATACCCTGTTCATTGTTCACTGAATCCTGCCATTTGAAGGATACTCCTTGACAAGAAAGATATAATGTTGGCAACATGGAAATGCTTGGCAGCCAATTAAACAATGATGAAGAACAGTCATCTGGCATTATATCATCAATTTTTTATTGTTTTGTGTGGAGTATTATCTCATAGCTATTAGCTCATTGTTCACTGAATTATGCCATTAATTAAAGGAAACTATAAAGTGTGAGATGTTTCCTTCCATTGTGCAGAGATTTGAGATAAGAAACACATTTTCAACCAAACAACATTTTCCTACTGAAAATGAGCTATGCCTGTCCAGTCTTGTAACTTTATGCTTCAGATTGCTTATCTTCAAAAATAGATACAAACCGGAAAATGTCAATAATGAAAACAAACGATCACAACAGTTTCAATAAGGCTGAAGAGAAAACAGCCAAAATTAACACAAAAAATAACCCTATGGCTTCTATTCATATAGGCTAAGGAAAACAAGGTCACTTTCAAGGTTACAAATAAACAGATAAAGACAGCGATTGACATTACATTGAGACTGCCCGTTTAATATTGAAAAGCTATTACTCAAGTTGAGCCTTTCACGAACTTAGCCGAAAAATAATGTGGGAGAAGAGGAACAAGCCTCAAGTGCAAGTTCTAGAAAAACAAAATGCTTACTGTTTGCACCGAGAGTAGCAAGGTGCTCTACAGCCCAGTATAGTGGAGATGTCGTCACGTAATGTGTTTAACGCTGACGTGGCAGCAACAAAAAAGTAAATAAAGCTATTCAGCAGCATATTTCTACTTAATTTTAAATTTTACATAAGATAAAAAAAACTAAAACCAGCATACATCCATCTTAAACCCGGATCTATATAAAATTTCTTGAGGTATAAACTTTTTTATCTCAAATTTTTTACACACTAGGTAAAAAATTTAAACCAAGAAATTTTATGCCTCTCGGTGCTTGATAGATCCGAATTTAAGATGAATCTAGGCTGGTATTACCGCAATGGTGAACGACGCCTAACCCAAGCTAAAATCCCGATTCCCAACAACACAGTTACTTCTCAATATCCTTCTAACTTCACCAACAAACTGCTCGAATTAGTCCCGACAGTACAATTTTAGCAGTCATCTTATTAAACATGGGCATGCAAAATATTGAAAAACTAATATCAAAACATAGTTATATACACGGGTATGGATACAGATACAGATACAACACAGATATGAAAAAATACATCTCTAAGAAAATCAAATCCAGCAAATTATGGGAGTATACATCTCACATATACAAAAATGTGCAAAACTTTCAAAACTTTAGGCATTGTGAATTAACATTTTTCCAAGGCCAAAGATAGATGACTGTGTTATTAAATGAGGGAAATCTTTTAATAAAATAAAGAAAATATTTTTTTAAAGCGAAAGCTTAAACCTTAGATTTTGTGAATTATATTTGATCAAAATACGATTGTGTTTGGCTTAGTTAATAAGATGGCAAATTTTGGGGAGGCAGGTGCGGGAGAGGGGGGGGGGGTAATTTTTTACCCTGGTGGAAATGCAGTATCAATCTTTGTTTGTGGCCTAGGGAATAGCACTAATAATCAAGTGGAATGCTATGCTCTATACCCGGGATTGAAAGAAGCAGTCGCTCTTGGAATACGATCACTAGTGGTGATAGGAGATTCTCTTCTTATTATCTCTCAAGCTAGGCATCAGCAAGAAATTACAGCTCAAATAGCAGGGTGTCTTCATAAACGTATTATTGGCCTTCTTCATCAAATTCAGAGCATTCAATTTTTTCATGTTCGGTGTGAACACAATGTTACGGCAGATAAATTAGCAAATGAAGCCTCGAGTTTACCTAGAGGGGTTATCAAAAAAAATGGGAGTAGAATCTCATCTTGTTGGCTCCCTAATGCAAATCTAAATTCATTTCGATATCATGAAGCAATCTCGTCAAGCATTAACTATCCCAATCGACAGCAGGTTCTCATTTCCATGTGGAGAGCAAGGCGCTTTAGTTAATGAACCTTCTCATCAATTGTTGGCTCACACATATAGGACTTTAATATGGGCATATGGAGGTACTATCAGGAAGTTTTATATCGTTTAGGGGAGAGTCTGTCTCAGCCCTGTCATTCTGTGAACAGCGTTGGAGGAAGGAGGACTGGTGTGTGGGTTAATTTTGGAATGGTGGTGCGGAGCCAGGTTGACTTTGATGCCTTCCTGTGCACTGGCAGATCGGTTTCCTGCTATAATCAGTGCTAGCTGCGTGGAGCTTCATTTACAGGTAATTTTCTGCTAGTTATGTTTGCATTCTGCTCTCTCTTTCGTTCGGAAGGTTTGGGATACATGGGTGTCTCGGTACACTCTGGGGGACCAGTTTGTTTGGAATGTTAGTGATACAAGGGTATCTTTGTATGCTCTGGGAGACCATATTTCTGGTGTGAATTGGGTTGAGTGTAGTCTGAATTTTCTGGTGGCTATTGGTCGTGGCTTGGACATCAGGGTTGTCCTGCAAATCAATTGGTTTGATAAAAGAATTGCATTTTCAGAGGAGATTTGGGACTGTGTTGCGAGTATGGACTTTGATAAAAAGATTGGGAATCTCTCTGAAAGAATCCGAGATACTCAGGCTGATATCCATGACATACGTTCTCAAATGAGATGGATGAGATCTCAAATGGAAGGTTTGATTGCTGGTGTCCAACAAATTACTGCTCATGTGCTTATTTTGGACACTCGTCTCGATGAAATTGAGCAAACCACCCATCAAATTTCGAATTTTACTTCTGGGTTTGATGCCCGCCTTGATGAGGTTGAACGGACTGTTCATGCCTGCGATGCTGAAGTTGAAGAAATTTCAAAAACCCTAGCGAAGCATGATGATCTAATTGCAGGCAAAAACTTCAGGCTAGATGAGAATTCAGAAGGCAAGAATGTAGATGGGCACTCTGTTATGCAACCTTCCCATGCTGATGTAATTATCACTAGTTCTGAGGAGGGAAATGAAAACACTGAAGATAGTCAAGACACTCAGATTTTAGACAGTGAAGAAACAGCGGAAGAAAGCTGAGACATCCAGGAAGAGGATGCTGAGGATACCATGGAAGAGAATCAGGATGATGATGCTGCGAGCCAAGGAGATGATGCTGCGAGCCAAGAAGATGATGCTGAGTACAGCACAGAGGATGAGGAAGGAGACATTCAAGACATCCAGGTTATGGACAGTGATACCAGCTCTTAGTTTGTCTTTTCATGAAGTTTTTTTGTAACCTACTTTTAGGACAGTTCGTTAGAATCTACAGCAGCTTAGGAAAATATGGTTTTAGCCTCAACTTTATTCTCTCTTGGATGACTGTAATTAAGATCTATACTGTTCAGGAACCTCTGATACTTTTTTGAGGAATTTTTGTACTGCTCTGCTGAATTTTTTCAGCCTTTTACAAATACAAACTTAACCATTCTTGTTAAAAAAAGAGAAGGCAAATTTAGAAAATGAAAATAAATTTTAAAAGTCGAAGCATAACTTTAGGCAATGTGAATTAGTGAATTAGTTTTTTGGGAGTGTGGCCAAAGAAATATCTGTGTCGGCAGTGAATTTTTCTGACCGCAGCAACAGCAGAGAGAAAATGCAGAGGTTCACAGCAGACTGGAAAAACCTTCCAGGCAGACAGAGAAGAGTGCAGAAGTGTGCATAGCACATACATTGAGCTGCACATAAGAGAATAGCATATTTCCAGCAGATTGACCCCAACACCATATGCAGCAGCACATTTCTAGCAGACTGACACCAACACCATACAACAGCACATTTCTAGCAGACTCAGGCAGGTGCCTGTTTTTCCCTGACAACATAAACATAATTTTTCTGCCAGCATACAAACTGTCAACGGCAGCATTTTTTTCCCATCAGCGATTTTTTATATCTGTATGTTGTGTAAAATACAGCTGTATCCAGATTCCATATCTAGGTCGTATTTCCATAACACATGCCCCAATACAACTGTGTTTGGTAACTATGTATCAAAGCATAGAGCCAAGATCACTATGACAATAATCAAAATTCCTGAACAGGGGTCTTGGCTAAGAGATTAGTAAAATGTAGAGAACACGTGTCAAACACATAAACTTCAGGCCAAAAACCTTGAAGCAATATTAAAGTCCAGTGCATGAGCTATATCAAAACCTTCTGATCTCCAAATATGCTCTCCAAAGTTGTTCTGCTCTCCAAAGTACAAAAGTGAATGAGATGAATTATTATTCATAGTTAACCTTCTGACATCCAGATATGCTCTCCAAAGTTGTTGTTCTGCTCTCCAAATTACGAAAATGAATGAGATGAATTATCTTTTATAGTTTCTGATGCAGAAACCATAAAAAAATGCTACTCAAGATAATATATATCATGCAAAGAGAGGCATGAGCTTGCCAATAATAACTTGAACCTTAAAAGAACCATTGGTTTATCCCTCCACTCAACTGAGCTAGTCAACTTTTACCAATCCTGAGATGTGTTTTTTGCCAGTTCATGCCAATATACAACAGGAAAAATAGAAGAGCATTAACAAAAATGCTTAGGCTTAGTAAAAGGAGTTTAACTGTGAGCTATGCCTTTCATCAGTCCATGCTTGTACACGACAAAAACTCATAACAGTGCCCTTTTGTACCAAAATCTGCATGACCTAAAATTCATTTAACTAATGAATCCACAATTTGGACAGCAAATTCTTATAGAAAGATTTTACTCTTCCAAATTGCTAGATAATGGCTTGAGTAATGAAGCTATATGGCCCCTCAAGAACTTTGTCGCATAACCAAATCTATGAGTTTGATAAAACTTGTATTGCATAGAACTCAGCAGGAGTTTGTGCTCACCAAAAGGTACAAAAATCAAACATATATTGTAACCATGAAAAAAGATAAAAGTTTGGTTTTTGTACCATGGTGTCAATTAATTATTCACATCGATTCAATTAAATGCCTCAAATTATCATAGTGGCAAAGCATACACGATTTAGCCTATACCATAGGTGGTAAAATGGAGAATGAACTCTGACCCTCTGCTGCATGGGAGTGGCCCTACCCCCTTCGCTCCCGCTCCCAAAGCTTGCTCCCTTCGCAAGGTCACTCCTGAGAGCTCCCAAGGCGCTCCTTACCCCTCCTATACTAAAAGCCCCTACACTAGATTGATAATTTGATGACAATGTTATGGTACCTCCCTTCTTTGCCAAGCTCCTATAAAAGCTGTTATGGTTGATCATTTGATGACAACGTTATAAATTATAACCACTAGATGATTGATGTTATATAGTTCAATCCATGTTTTCTATATCTAATTCAACATCTTACATGTTTTTTAGATATAAATCCATCAGAATATATTAAAATATATACTATATAAAAAATGTTACTGAAACAGGAGCTTTTGAAAATTTTGCTTTTCACTCCGCTCCCGCTCCCCGCTCCCAACAGCTTAGCTCTGACCTATAAACTCTGGGTTAAAATTGATGTTTAAAACCTGTTCCCTCAAACCATACTGAACTGCTCCAGATAGGTGACATCACTTTGTGCATTCTGATATAATGAGAAATACGGTCATGTGCATCTTCCATCTTGCTAAAGAATATAATCTCAAAGGATTAATTCTGTCTAATTATATAAATAGACGAGTATGAAAAATAAGAAAACTCCCTTGACATGCACCCAGATAAAAACATTAAGGCTCTGATACATATGATCCAAAAATGGCACAAAAAAATCGCCAGTGAACCAAGATAGTTTCTGGAAAACTACCAATTTAAAAAGAAAAAATATATGCAGTTAGCCAGTCACAGAGCAAAGGTTTCACTAGGTAGTTTAACGTGAAGGATGAGTAGGTTCAGGTTTATCAGTCTTTGCATCTGTTCAGCACAGGAAGTGCAAGGAAAGAAAAGCGTAGCCCCATCCAAAACAAGTATAAATGGGGAATCAACCTAATTAAGATAGAAATTTCAGTACACTTCATAGTTCTGACAAACCATTTCAATCACAGATGCGCCAAACTTTACAACAGATGGCAGACTATTGTTCTATCTGGATGCAAAAACTTGTCCATATTTGTCAAGAATAACCAAGTGAAAAACTCCACGGAAAAATAGGCAATGGCCGGCAAATAACCTGTTTCTCTGTGAAAGCAAACTCAGCCAATCACACTTGGGAACTACAGAAGAAAGAATGAAGTGAAAGGCTCACTTTACTTCCAATGAAGAATGCATATTTTAAGCATATGAAAAGTTTAACGACCACCATATGAAATCCTTGCATGTAGCACTTGCAGAAGAAGAAAGTGCATTGGGGGTAACCTGAATGATGGGCAGCATCAGAGGCACCAGTTCTACCTGGTGTAAGGCCATCAGACTTCATTGTATGCCAATAATGTGTACCTGAATGCTTGTTCTTGCGTCGTCCGGCACCTATAGGAACATTTCTCATAGTTCCTCCAACAGTCCAGTATCTCTGGCAATCTTTGCAGAAATGCCTAGGCTGATTCACATTGTAATTGTTGTAATAGCAGAACTTGGTGCCTGAACTATCACAACGAGGACAACGTAACAGCTTGTCAGTCTTTCTGAGCATCTTGTCTTTATTGTCGTTTTGCTCAACTTCTTCCTTGTTCATTTCATCTCCTTTTTCATCTTTTGGCTCCTCTTCCATTGCCATTATAGGAAGTTCTTTCTCTGGATCTTGCTTAATTGTCTTTACACCTTCTACACTGCAATCAGTAGTACCAGATGAATTTCCTGGCTCTTTGGACAGGCCTTCATCTTTTGACATGGGGTTGATCACTTCCTGCAAACCCAGATGAAATCCATACATATCAGAGGAAGAAGATACAGATAGAATTTGCCACTAATTGATAGGAAAACTCTTTAGATTAACAAACCAGCTATTGAAATTCAATCTTCACTACTCATGAGGGCCTGTGCAGAAAAATGATGTAGGAGAAGTCTGAATTTCTTCTTTGTCTACACAAAAAAACACAAGTGTCCCTTCATAACACGCACACAAACATGGTGTAAAGTACTAAAGATAATCATGCAGGAATGAGTATTTAGATAATGATGGAAACAGCAAAAGCAATATCACAAGTGGAAGTTTGTCATTTTCACTCACAACTTGTTACTTCTAGGTTAATCAAGCACATAATGCACTACATTGCAAGATAAGGAAGTTTCTGCTCCTTATTTTTGTTTATTCGGTTCCAAAGTGGATTAATCTAAAATAACTATCACATGAATCCATGAAAGGCCACCACCAATCAATCTAAATAAGCACAGAATGGTTGCACCAACCTCCTTTCAGCAGAAGCAAAAAAGATGCTGTAATGTTAATATAACATCAGCAAATGACAAGGGATGGCCGCATTTTACCATAGTTGCATGGGAACATGTTCCCACATCCCAGAGAACTTTGGAATGGTTGGGGAGTGTTCCCCTTTGAAAGGGAAGGGAATTGGGAAAATGGGAATGTTCCCGGTCAAAGGGTGTGTTCAGGGAACTTCTGGGTGTTCCCGTATAGCTTGTTGGGCCCCAGCAGGCACAAAAACAGGCCTGCAAAGGATCCGTTCTGGCACCAACTCAACCAAGAGTATGCCCTCATGGGACCAACATGGCTAATACACCCAAAAAACAATAAAAACAAGAAGACAAATGATAATTAAACCCCAAACCAAAACCCTATGCTGACAAACACCCACCTCCCAACCCACATTTTTTCATATATTACACATGTTTTGGAGGCAAGAAGAGCTGTAATTTGTCTACTGAGCACACAAACAAACCATAAAGCAATCTATAAACATCATTTGGTTTTTGGAGCATCCCTGGCAGCCATTATCAACGTTTGGAGACTTTTGTATTGAGTATTCAGAAGCTCGCAATTGAGATTTGAAGTGAAGCTCGGTGTTGTAAAAAATCTTCACACCGAGGGAATTTTATGTTTCCTTTAGCTTTACATGCTTTTGTTCTTTTCATAATGGATGGAGAGAGGGTTGCAAGCAAACCCTTGCTACAGCATTTGACATTAGTCAACACTAGCCTTGTGTGGTTAGAAGTGGTGGCTATGCAATCTTTGTGCCCATTGTTTAAGGGCACGTACACCAGACTAGTTCATCATCTTTTGGGAAAACCTGGGCATTCATTGATGCCATGCACCTGTTCACCAGAACAAAGAACAAATCCTTCGGGCAAATCTTGAGACAAAAATTGCAATTAAAAATTTAGAAAAAGAATGGCAAACTTCCACTTGTGACATTGCTAATCCTGGCTTGCTACAGGCTCAGCTGGATACTGATTGTCACAATGATTTACAACACCTCAACTGCGCGTTCTTGTCTCTCTCTACAATTTCTCACATATTAAATTTTTTTCTGAGGTTGCAATCTCTAGGCACATAAAAATATTGGTTTTTCAAGAAATAAATCACTTTCGCTTGGATTATAAATACTGATATTTCAATAAATAATCCACACTTGTATTTGTTTTTGGTTGGCTTGCCCTCTTCTATCAAACTTGTGTGTGAGCAATCCCTCAGTTCATCTATGATCAATGGAGTCCCTAGGTCCTTCTCCTGCTCTCTCCTCAGCTTCTCCTCACCGTGGCTCTGATAGCTTATCAGAAAAGCAAACAAGTACATAGACAATAAATGTAAGCCACAATATAATAGAAAGAAACATAAACTCGATTCATTATTCAATATGGTGGATGTCAATAAATATATAGTAGGGGAGACAATGTCCCATACTATATTAAAGTCACATGACTTAATTACCATAAGTCACTTTATTATATTAAAATAGCAACTTAACATATGACCATTATCGTTAAATAATTCTAGCACCAGAACCCAAACCATTTGCACACCCAACACCAGTGTCCGTGATCAAGCTAGTAAGGCAATAAAAAATTGCGAGTATCATCCAGCCATCCCTTTCTTGTAAATTTTTCTGAGTTTTGCAGCTTGCTGGTTTATGTCAACATTTCAGTGGTTTTCATCCCCAGCCAGTTTTGCATAGGCTGGAAATTACTTATGAAAATTCTCAAGACAATTGAACACGCTGAAAAATCACTTTAACAAGCAGAAAATAATTTTAACCATGCACACCATAAAAAAATCAGACCCAGAAATTTTTGGCCAATAGCCCTGGAAAAACCCCCACGGGGAAAACCAGTCAGAGAGAGAGAGAGATTGTATTTCTTCAGCAAATATTTCAGTACAAACTATTACAGTCAAAAATGTACTTATCTGACCAACCAAAGGTCACCCTGAGTTCTGCCTCGATTTCTGTGCCAACTGTATCTCGATTTCTGAGCCTCACTGCCTCGATTTCTGTGCCACAAAACTGTCTCGATTTTTGTGCAAAAATAACACCTCGAAAATTGTGCCAATCTTTTTAAAATTCATGCAGCAAACTGTCGAAATTTGTGCAAAAAACTACAGTCTGTACGAACTATACGGATTTCTAGAAATTTGTGCTTGTACTATCTAGAAATGCGTGCCCAAATTTCTACATAGAAATTCATGCCTCACTCCTCGAGAAATGTGCCCAGCAAGCTCCTTGAAAACCATGTTATACGAACAGCATTAAATGCTTGTTGTACGATCCCTCGATTTCTGTGCAAACTGGGACTGCCTCAGGATTTGTGCTGTGCTAAAATGTTGTTGCTGTCTCGATTTCTGTGCAACTAGAAACTTCCTCAAACCCCTGCCTTGAAAATCGTGCCAATGCTCTCTTCTCTTGCTCTCTCTATTCTTCACTTGAATCTCTCAAAAGTGCGGAATGAATGCCTCCCTTCTCTTTTTGATCAAACCCTAGGGTTCTTTTAATCCAATGGGTGAGATTGACTTAGATCAACGGTTGAAATTAAATGCTCCATTTATTTCTCATAAATATTAATTTCCCTCACCCACTTAAATTTATCAAAAAGTGACTTTAAGTTTATAAAGTCTCATTAAATGCTTTTCTCAAGTCATTTACTGTGAGGATCACTTTTCCCCCTTCTAAGTGACTTAGGCATAAAGTCACTAAGGGAACACTTCCCTAGGTACAAAAACTAACACTCCCTCTTACCGAGGAAGGTGTTCTGCACCACTCCCAACTTGTCTCTGAAGAAGACAAACTTGCCCCTCCCCAAAGATTTTGTCAAGATATCTGCTACCTACTCATTAGTGGAAATATACTGCAACTCAACTGCTCCTCTCTGGATGTAGTCACGGATGAAATGGTACCTGATCTCAATGTGCTTTGACCTGTCATGGAACACTGGATTCTCAGAGAGCTGGATGCAACTCTGATTGTCACAATAGATCACCGTAGGTCTAAGCTCCTGATCAAATAAATCTACCAACAACTTACGAAGCCTCAGTGCTTCGCAAGTAGCCTGACTGGCTGCCATATACTCAGCCTCGGCGAAACTCAATGCAACGGACTTCTGTTTCCGAATGAACCACGACACTGCTGCCGAGCCCAAACTGAAACAACAATCGGAAGTGCTCTTCCGATCCCTCACATTGCCTGCCCAGTATGAATCTGTGAAACCAACCAAACTGACTCCACCCAAACCCCTGTAGTCCAAACCATAGTCCACTATACCTGCTAGGTATCTCAGCACATGTTTTGCGGCAGTCCAATGTACACTCCTACGCTCCACCATGAACTGGCTAAAGAGTGTTCACCACAAAACACAAGTCTGTCCTGGTGTTGACCAAATACATCAACGATCCAATGAGATGACGGTAAAGTGTAGGATCCACCAACATACCCTTAGAAGCATGAAGTTGCTTCCAGTTGGTGATCATAGGTGTAGACATCGGCCTGCAATCCTCGATCCGAAATCTCCTCAAAATATCAACTGCTTACTTCCCCTGTCCTAGGAAAATATGTCCAGGCTCCTGCCAAACCTCCATCCCCAGATAGTAATGCATCAACCTAATGTCAGTCATCTCGTACTCCGCAGCAAGGTCTCTCTTGCAATGTGCAATGAGACGCTCATCCCCTGTGATAAATAAGTCATCAACATATAACAAAAGAATGAGAGGATCTCCACCAACCACAATGTAGTATAGGTTGGGATCAGCCTCACTCTTCTGAAAACCCATCGATGTCAAGTATGTATCGATCCTGGAGTACCAAGCTCTAGGAGCTTGCTTCAATCCATACAAGGCTTTCCTCAGCCTGCATACATGGGAATCCCTCCCATGAATCTCGAATCCCTATGCTGCTCTAAGTACACCTCCTCTTGTAGAAGACCATTGAGAAATGCGGTCTTCACATCCATCTGGTGGATCTTCCACCCCATCTCTGCTGCTATAGAAATCATTGCTCTAATGGAAGAATACCGAGCAACTGGCGCAAAAGTCTCATCATAGTCAACACCCTCAACCTGTGAAAACCCTCGAGCCACAAATCGATCCTTGTACTTCTCCACACTGCCATCCGCAGCATACTTTATCTTGTATAGCCACTTGGAAGTCACAACTGACTTCCCCTCTGGTCTAGGCACAATCTCTCGAGCATCATTCTCCATGATGGAATGGTACTCTTCCATCATGGCATCTCTCCATACCTGATGCTGAGAAGCCTCCTCAAATGTGGATGGCTCAAAATCACGAAGACTCGCAACTAGAGCCATACCCAACCTGTCTGGCATCACTACTGTCCTAATCTCCTCCTGAGGTCTACCAAATGCTTCTGCCTCCTTCAAGGTGTCTTGAATCCATTTAGGCTTCCTCTTCCTTGAAGGCTCCTCCTATACTGGTCTATCCTCATCTGAAGAACTCCCAGAAGCAAAAGGTCCAACACCTCGAGGACCAGTGACTGATGAACCAGTCCCTGAAGAACCTGTAACCTGCGAACCAGAACCTGAACTTGTCCCTGAACCTGTAGGAACTGTGCCTGTACTCTGTGATCCAGTCACTCCGGAAACCTGTGGACCTGAAACCTATATCGAAGAAGCCTGTGTCAACTAAGGTGTGGGAGCTGGTGGCTCCCTCTGCTCTAACTCTATGAACTTCCTGAAGGCTCTCTCCTCATCAAACTTCACCTCCCGCCTAACAACAACTCTCTTCTGACCAGGAAGGTAAAGTCGGTAAGCCTTCGAAGTCTCATCATATCCCACAAAGATGCCTCTCTCAGCAGTGGGATCAAACTTCGTCCTCTTCTCAGAAGGGACGTGAGAGTAAGTCAAAGAACCAAATATGCAAAAGTGGCTCACCTCAGGCTTTGCCTGTGTACATCTCCTCAGGAGTCTTCCTCCCCAAAGCACGATGAGGACTCCTGTTCTGCAGATAAACTGCAGTGTTGCATGCCTCTGCCCATAGAAAGAACGGTAACTCCTGATCATGGAGCATCGCTCTTGCTGCTCCCACAATCAACCTGTTCTTCCTCTCTGCTACTCCATTCTGCTCAGGAGTGTAGGGAACTGTCAGTTGTCTCTGTATACCCTCCTGTCTACTAAAGGCATCGAACTCCTTGGAGGTATACTCACCCCCATTGTCCGATCTCAACATCCGAATCTTCCTCCCTGTCTGCTTCTCCACAAGGGCTTTGAACCCTTGGAAGACACTCAATACTAAGGGTGACTTCTTGCTCCTCAAGAAGTAGATCCAGGTCTTCCTAGAGTAGTCATCAATGAAGATGATGTAGTACTCAAACCCAGTCAAAGAGACTGATGACATAGGACCACAAATATCAGAATGGATCAAGTCAAGCACTCCTACTGCTCTGGTGTCACTGCTTGGAAAAGCAGTCTTGGTGTACTTTCGCAAAGCACACCCCCTGCACACATCACTCTGCTCAGTGTTGAACTCGGGTAAACCTGTAACCATGTTCCTCAACAATCTCAGAGCTGGGTGATGTAAGTGGGCCATCCTCCGATGCCATAGCTCACATCGCTCAATGTTGCTGCTGTGTGCTAGAGCGTAATGCGGCTGAAACAAGAGCTTGTACAGCTTTCCACATCTAACCCCAATGTCCATGGAGGTAGATACTCATGTAGTCCTGGGGAATACCTGTACTCTCCCATCTGAGAAACATACCCCAAGACCCCTATCCTCAATGGTGGAAACTAATACAAGGTTCTTCTTCAGCCCAGGGACATATATCACATCGCTCAGAGTCATGGGACTCATAGACTCCCTCTGAAATGTAATAGTCCCCCGAACAATTGCTCTAACAATGGTTTCATCACCTAGTACAACCTCCACATCTGTACCTGTCTGTGATAGCTCGGAGAACATCTCTCAAGCTCCTGTCATGTGGCTCGAAGCTCCGCTGTCAATATACCAAGTACCAGTGGTGGATGGACTCGTCTAATGGCCTACCAACAATGAATGCTTCATCTCCATATCCACATCAGTGCTAGTAACTAAAGAGGCTCTCTCTCTCTCTCTCAATCTGTCCAGCACACAGGGAAAACTCCCTCTGAAATCTGTCACCAAAGTCATCAACCTCTACCGAAGCTGCAATCTGCTGTCCCTTCTTCTTCTTCTTGTTTGGACACTGTGAAGCATAGAGTGCCCAAATGTCTAACAACCATAACACTTGATCTTATTCAAGTCCTTCTTCTGCCCACGCTGTTGCTGCTGCTTGGCCCCACCCTTCTTGGGACCCTTCTTCTTCCCCTTTGCTATCAAAGCCACGTTCTCCTCATCTACCCCACCCTGTGACGAACTGCCCTGTACGAGACCTCTCCTAGTCTCCTCCTGCACAAAGTCATCCCACAGTCTCTCCCAAGAAGGTAGGTTCTCTCTGCCCACTATAGCCTGCACAAATGCACCCCAGGGCTTTGAAGCCCCATTCACTGCTATACGCACAAGCTCAGTACCAGTGACCACCTCCCCAACTGCTGCTAGCTCATCTCTAACTGCAGATATCCTGGTAAGGTAAGCTATCACTCCCTCTCCTCCATTCATCTTTATGCTCTTGAGTTTCTCCTTGAGAACCATCTTCCGATTCTCATTGGTACTCTCATACAAACTGGTCAAAGCAGTCCACATCAAATGTGCCCTAGCTTTGCCTGAAATGTGAGGGATGATATGATCTTCAACTGCATCAAGGATTATTCTTCTAGCCTTACAGTCCTTCTTGTTGAAGGCTGATAATGCTGCTGCATTGTAGCAGCGTGAATCTGAATGGGGTTTGTTGTAGTATTCCTAACCACCTCCTCCCATAGTTCATTCTCCTCTAATATCAGCAAAATCCTAGCCTTCCATGGCACAAAGTTACCTATCCCATCTAGCCTATCCTCCAACCTAAGTCCTATAGCCATCTTTCAGTCAACCCAACAAAGTGTTGTTCACTAACAGAAAAAATGAACAGCAGAAGAAAAATACTGAAATCACTGAGTTCTAGAAATTTTTGTGTGTCTGCAAAATACTGTTGTTTTCTACCCCCAAGCTCTAATACCATGTAAATTTTCTGAGTTTTGCAGCTTGCTGGTTTATGTCAACATTTCAACGGTTTTCATCCCCAACCGGTTTTGCATAGGCTGGAAATTACTTATGAAAATTCTCAGACAAATTAAACACGCTAAAAAATCACTTTAACAGGCAAAAAATAATTTTAACCATGCACACCATAAAAAAATCAAACCTAGAAATTTTGGCCAATAGCCCTGGAAAAACCCCCACGGGGAAAACCAGTCAAAGAGAGAGAGAGAGAGATTGTATTTCTTCAACAAATATTTTAGTACAAAATATTACAGTCAAAAATGTACTTATCTGACCAACCAAAGGTCACCCTGAGTTCTGCCTCGATTTCTGTGCCAACTGTATCTCGATTTTTGAGCCTCACTACCTCGATTTCTGAGCCTCACTGCCTCGATTTCTGTGCAAAAATAACACCTCGAAAATTGTGCCAATCTTTTTTAAATTCGTGCAGCAAACTGTCTCGAAATTTGTGCAAAAAACTACAGTCTGTACGAACTATACGGATTTCTAGAAATTTGTGCTTGTACTATCTAGAAATGCGTGCCCAAATTTCTACATAGAAATTCATGCCTCACTCCTCGAGAAATGTGCCCAGCAAGCTCCTTGAAAACCATGTTATACGAACAGCATTAAATGCTTGTTGTACGATCCTCGATTTCTGTGCAAACTGGGACTACCTCAGGATTTGTGCTGTGCTAAAATGTTGTTGCTGTCTCGATTTCTGTGCAACTAGAAACTTCCTCAAACCCCTGCCTTGAAAATCGTGCCAATGCTCTCTTCTCTTGCTCTCTCTATTCTTCACTTGAATCTCTCAAAAGTGCGGAATGAATGCCTCCCTTCTCTTTTTGATCAAACCCTAGGGTTCTTTTAATCCAATGGGTGAGATTGACTTAGATCAACAGTTGAAATTAAATGCTCCATTTATTTCTCATAAATATTAATTTCCCTCACCCACTTAAATTTATCAAAAAGTGACTTTAAGTTTTATAAAGTCTCATTAAATGCTTTTCTCAAGTCATTTAATGTGAGGGTCACTTTTTCCCCCTTCTAAGTGACTTAGGGATAAAGTCACTTGGGGAACACTTTCCTAGGTACAAAAACTAACATTTCTATGTGGCAAGAAGCCCCTATTAGCAAGATTGATGCTATTGTCATTGTTGGCCTAAGTTTCAAAGCCCCTTTATGTGAGACCTTAACAAATGAAATGTTGTCCAATGCAGTTCAAGACATGCAAGAGGACATGCAAGGTATTCAAGATTCATGGAAAAAAATGGTTGCACTATCATGTCAAATGGGTGGACCAATAGGAGAAATAAGGCCCTACTTAATCTCCTAGTCTCTTGCCCCAAGGCACCATGTTCAAATCTGTTGATGCAACTAACCAAGTAAAACATGTTGAGCTTCTTTGTGAATTGCTTGATTCAGTGATTTTGGAGGTGGGGGACGAATATGTGCTGCAAGTAGTCACTAACGTTGGATAATTGTTGATAGAGTGATACCCACCATTTTCTGCACAACGCCCATTGCATAGACCTCCTACTAGAGGATATGGTCCAACTTTTTTGAGTCCAAGAAATTGTAGAGTGCTAAATCCATCATAAAATATATTTATAATCATACCAAGGTACTTATCATGATGAAGGTTCAAACTAAAGGTGAGGTGACAAACCACTAGCGTCATAGCCTTGCAGTGTATTGTTAAACAAAAACTCGGTTTGAAGAGGGATGTTTGCGGCTCGTGAATGGATGGAGTCCAAGTATTCAAAGATAACTAATGGTATGTGGATTGTATCTCTTTGTCATAGTAAGAGTATTTTGGAGAGATATCGAGGAAGTGGTCACAGTTTCAGAGCCACTCATAAGAGTCCTTCGAATGGTGGATAGTAGGAAACCCACAATGGGCTACACCTTTAAGAGACCATGGATATAGGACCAAGGAGACCATTGGAGCCACCTATGGAAGCAAAGAGAACAAATATGTAACACTATAGGAAACCATTGACAACACATGGACCAATCAACTCCATATTGTTGAAGAATGTAGCTCGGACAGGAACTTCTGCACAGGTATAGTGTGAACATGCTCGAAGTAGTTCGAGTTAAATCTATTTTGTAATTCACTTTAAGAATAAAGTGGAAGTCTTATATTTAGTTGTTGAGTCAGATAAAGTGTATTTTTATACAATAGTGATATAGACCAACTCAACCGTACATCTCACTAAGAGATTAGGGTTTTGGTAGATTAGGGTTTCAGCTTAAGTATAAAGTCAGATCAAGATAGAGAGTTTATCTTGACCAGAAGAAAAAAACCAGATATGCAGGAAGAGGATCGACCAGCAGATTTGTAGGTTGAAGAGAGGTTCGTACAGATGTATGGTACAATCCGTACAAGAGTACAGACATTGGCGTACAGGCATACAGCAGTTCCTCGATTTCTGTGCAGGCTTAATTTATTTTCAACATGCTTTAAACCGCAAGTTTGGGGTGTCTTTGTTTACTGTACAGCTGCTGTTTTTTTATCAGCTGTGGATGTTGCCTCGTAAAGTTTGATTCAGTTAATGATAAACTGATTTGAAGGAAAAATTCATGTGTATTTGTGTAATGCTTTTACACTTCCGCTATTTACTTTCCAGTTATTTGTGTGATTGTTGCTATATGAAGAAATTATATTTCTGCAATTAAATAACAGTCTTGTTTAGTTGAGAACATAAGGACAGCAATCACCTAGGGTTTGGAATTTTCACACATGCCTTTACAATGTACATCCTACTGGGTACTTTCCAAACCCAGCATTACAATATGAATTGAGCTTCTGCACAAATACAAGGGTGAAGAGGGGCTTCTATATTTGTATTGAGCAGCATTTTGGGCATGATAATGCCTTGCATTTCCCAACTTCAGTAGTTCATGGCTGCAAATGGATTGTTTTCCATGGCAAAGGTGTTAAAGTTAGTGCAGCTGCGAGACCCATTCTCAGAGAGGATGGTACTCTAGTCAATTAACTAGGGTTCCTGGTCAAGTTAACCAGGCAGAGTAAAAAGTAAGACCCTAGAAGGTACCCTATCGCCCCCAGCTGTCTCCTGGGGTTCTTGGTCGGGGACCAAGCAGGTTGATGCCATGGCAAAGTCCCTAGCATGTGGCTAGGGCCCCTACTTGTCTCTAGGGTATTTTGGTCTAGGACCAGACAGTTTCTTGGTCACGAAGACCAAGCAGGTCCTGCAAGTTCAGACAGAGACCTCCTGGTCCGGGACCAAGCAGATTCTTAGCCATGAGGACCAAGTAGTTCCTACAATGACATACCTGGTCAGTTAACCAAGTGGATCTTGGTCAGTGGACCAAGATGATAATGTGAGATGTCCTCTTCTCCTAGGTCTTCAAGATGGTTGAACTAGATGGTCTTATCAAGGGACTGGCCACCCCTTCATGGAGCCACTAGCATTTGACCTAAGGAGCAGTCTAAAGGACCACATGATCACATCATCCAGTGTGGACCCTTCCTTATACAGTGATGATGAACTTTCAAGTTATATGGAACATTTGTACATTTGAGAGAGATGACCGGTTGTACCTTCCCCACCTTGGTTGATTTACTTTTGGTCCTTACACCTTGTTGATTATTGGTCGTGCGGTACCTTGTCTTTGACTTATGCTTAGTAGGGTCATTTACCCACCTTGAGTTGTTTTTTATTTGTACCATCTTGATGTTTTTGGTCCTATGGGTACTATGGTTGTTTGTCCACTTTGTGGTATACCCTTGGTCCTAGGGTTTATGGGTCATGTATCTTATGTTGGGTCATGTGTTGGTCAACTAACTAATTAATTGACCCTGGTACCCACCTAATGTCACCCTACTTATATTTTATGTGACTTTATTATTTTGACCATAATGTGCTTGGTACCCACCTAAGTCATTTATATTTTTTATGTCCTAACTAAATGGTACCCTCCTAAACCTATGGAACCCTAACTCAATTCAAAGAATTAATTGTGATGCTTCTAGAAGTCATCAAAGTTCTATTTAATAAAGATCTTTCTCTCATTATCATCATCCAATATCGTATCTTAGCTCGGCTGCTTGACGTCAAGGGTATTATGAGTTTGTTGTTGCTTATTGAGGCCGCCTAACTGCTGAAGTTTCCATCCATCTCAGATCTGATCTTTCTCTGCTGCTTGAAGTCTATCTTTAGGCCGCCCACCTGCCATAAGTCTAAGATCTTATTGGTTTGTTGGTCCAAGAGTTGATATGAAGGCCCTATTGTTGCTGCCACCCTAACCGTGACCATGTGGAGAGATCCAATATGCTTTGCATGAATTCGATCTGCTGTTGAAGTGTCTCGATCTGCTCCGTGTGATTAGTTTGAGACCCATTCTACTTGTATAAGATCCTATCTGCTGCTAATGTGACCCGATCTGCCTGTAAGTGATCCGATCTGTTACTAAGGTGACCCGATCTGCTTGTAACTGATCTGATCTGCTGAGTTGGAGGTCCAATCTGTGTGTGAGGTTTGCCTGGGGTTTGATCTACCCTTTTGTTGAGACGGCAGTGTGTTTTGGCTCTAGATCTGCCTGCTGTGTTTCTCTTAGTGGAGGCCGTAAACCCTCCTTGGTTCAATCCACTTGTTTGTGGTTTGCTCAGGTCTGATATGATTGCTATGTGCTCACGTGTGGGTCTGATCTTGTTTATTATGCGAAGACTGTGACCTTGTGTAGGTCTGATCTAGCTGCTGAGTACATATTTGATAAGACCGTGACCTCTGGGAATCAGATCTATTTGTTGATAATTTTATTTGGGTATATTTAATGTATGCTGAGCTCTCCCTTTGACCAGATCAATATCCTAAGACTTATTTGTGATCTTTACTCTGTGTTAAGAATTTGATAGTGGTTAAGATTATCTGCTGACAGCTTTTGAGATCTGATCTATTATACTGAAGTTTTTTACTGCCACTGTGTTTCTAACTGTCATTGACCATTTTGTTTATACCTCAGCCCAGTCATCTCTCTCTCTCTGGTTTGTACTTACCCTCTAGTAGGGTCAGCTAATTCCTAGTGTTGACTGGCCTCTGAGAGGCACAGTCTTGTTCTGAAAGTGAATTTTGAGTATAAAATAGGAAGGGCTCCACACCCCAGGTAAGAATCCTCACTTGTCTCTTTTATTGTTAATTAAACAAGTTAGTTATTTTGCTATTGTTGATTACATGTTACTGAAAATTACTTTAACACAGTGACCCAATTGGTAGTGTTATGTTTTGTTGAAGTTGAAAAGTTGCAAGAGATGAAAATTATGTTTTGTTGAAGTTACTGCTATACTATTTCATTTCAGTACTTGTTTATTAAATGTAATTTTGCATTAAAGTACATTGAATTCTATTTTACTGCATCAAACCCTAACCCTAACCAAAATTTAAGAAAAGGAAGTCAAGGGAGAAAGGGTATGCTTCCAAGTTCCATGTACTAATGCTTCAATCAAGCTACTAGACTAGAATTTCTTATTTACTATTTAATCTTGAATTATAATATGAGAATTTTGGTGAAGACACTCCTACACTACCATATTCGCTATTCAAATATTGAGCTAGACTTGCTCCATGTCCAGTTGTGAGAGAAATTGAAGGTTTTTTTAGCATATACACTCCAAAAGACATAATTGATTCACTCAAAAAACCTTTAATCATTTGGTGTTTGTGAATTATAATCTCAAACTAAATATGAGCAGTTAAAAAGTACAAACTTAGTTAACGGTTTTTGGTTCAAGTTTAAACTTTTTATAATAATTTAGAATAAATTTTAAATTGTATTCTAACATATTTCATAACTGGTTTCGTGCATCAAGGGGCATCAATTTTACTACCATTGACATGAATGATGTCGATGCAACATCGGATTCAATTGTTGAGCAAGGCCAAGAGTCCCATGAGTCATTATTTACAAAGGATGAATTACTGTAATTGGAGCAAACTATTGAGGCAGGGGAAGGGGCAGGACGGCCTTCTGTTGGCACTCATACCTAGGCTGTTAATTTTATTATGTATTATCATATTTTGTTATATGATTTCAGATTTGACTCTTTGAGTCCTGACTCTTGATGTTGGACAATTTGAACTTTGTTCAGTTTGGTCCATCACTTCAGGCCATTGTCCATAGCTATTTTGAGGTATGATAAAATGATTATAGCATATAGTTGGAGCATATAATTTATTTTTGCATTATATTCAATGTAATCTTTTATATCTAATCTAAATTCAATGAAAAAAGAAAATTATCTTCTATAAACACTATATTCTTTATATTTTTCTTTATGCTAAGTCATTATCAGATTGATTGGTAGGCTCTTGTCATGTCATGAGTCGAGTTTTAATGATGGGCCAAAACAAGTCCAGAGTCTGGTCAAGTTCCACTGGTGGACCAAAACAAATCCCAAGTTGAATCAAATCAAGTATCATTCTTTGATTGGAAATGTATCTACACAAATACCAATGTCCTCACCTGGAATGCCAAATATGCAAGGGTGTGGCAAGTTATCAAAGTCCTCACTTGGAACGTTAAATACACAAGCAAGTGAGGGACTCTAGAATAATTAAGAAAACAATGTGTGTGTGTAGTGTAGTAGTTTCAAGTTTTAGTATTGAAGGCGCTAGAGCATTATATATTACAATCAGCACCAACTGATACAAAGAGCACCAACTCTGAATCCAGGACCCAGCCTGGTCTTCTCAGGTCCAACTGAGAAAAGATGAGGAATCCAATCCCCAAGTGCAAGGCACAGCTTGCAATAGGATGCTACTCTGTCAAATCAATCAACTCAATCTACTATCACTGTCATCAATTCTCTTCTGTCACAATCAATCAAGATGCTGTCATAATCATGTCATTGTGAAGTTCATCTGCTGTTCAAGTTAATGTCAATGCTGTCAACTGTCACTGTATCATCAATGGCTGTCACTTCATATCAAGGCTGTCATTTGTCAGTGTGTCACTGTCAATTCAAAAGTCACAGTCAAGTCAACTGTCACAGTCAATCTGCTATTATGTCAAATCACCACTGTCATATCAAGCTGTCACTACTTTGTCATGTCTCAATTGCTTGAGATTTTGAAGGATCGGGACAGTTCAATCACTTGCAGATGCAGCTACCGAAGTCAGATATAAATCAAAACTTTTGACTTTCAACCATGCTAGTAATAACCCTCATTCAGATCCAGTCAAGCATCAGATCCCTCAATCATCCAGTCAACATTTTGATCTTGCTCAATAATGTGTCCTCAAAACATATATAGATCATATAGATGGCAAGTACTTTCCATCAGCACCAGTTCAAGATTTTCTCTAATGCCTTAGTAAAGATTTTGAGCTTAGTCACAGTAAAGAACCCAGCCAAATAACTGAGCCAAATCAGCTCCTTGAGTTGGTCAAACTCAGCCAGAAAAAACACCTTCAAACTTGATCTAGTTTTGCTATAAAATCTCAGCTAAAAATTCCTTTTGAATTCAGTCAATACACAGAAGAGCGCGAGCTAAGATTTGAATACGCTCCAAGAACCGCCATCACTTCACGCAGTCAAGGATACAATCTACACGCAGAGAGAACAGGAAGCCCTATTCGATCTTAAGGGTCGGGGTTCAGGAGCAACATTTGGACTCAAGTTGCAATGGACGCTGGAGGGGGCCCCGAGGCCCTCCCCCCTCTGCCAGAAATAGATGCATTCAAGAAGTTGGTGGCAGCCTGTGGGAAGCGACCTCCGAATGAAAATCAGCAGAAATTCGTAAAAAGAATGGCCAGCATCCCCACGGTTGATCTCCCATCTGAAGAACCGTGCAAATCAGCGCTGAATCTTGCAGAAAGAGGGCTCATAGGGCAGTTCACCGGGCTCTGGCCTTCACCTAAAGCAGTGGAGAACTGGTTGCAAAGAAACTGGCGCACATTGACCCAAGACGGCATCAGCAGTCACTTGGTGGGTAAGGGCTTCTTTGTTTTTGTTTTCACCAATGCAGAGGACAGAAACTTAATCTTTAGGAATGGACCTTATTTTATGGGCCCCCAGGGTCTATATCTGAATAAATGGACCCCGGACTTTGATTCGACACAAGACGTGCCCTCGGCTGTTCCAGTCTGGGTCCGCTTGCCACATCTACCTTTGCACTGTTGGAACCCCAAATCGCTGGAAGCTATAGGTAATAAACAGGGGAAATACATTGATCGGGCAGAGACGAAGGATCAGTACACCTGCGCCAGAATTTGTGTGGAGGTGGATTTGGAAATAGGGCTCCCCGAAGCAATTAAACTAACAGTGGCGGATTGGTCATATATACAAGAGCTCGATTACGAGCAACTTCCATTCAAATGTCGATTTTGCCATGGGTATGGACATTTTGCCAGGCACTGCAAAAAGAAGGGAGAGGAGGAGATAGAGAATGTAAAAGGCAATCAATGGACCCCAGCTCAGAAACCAATAGCAGCAAAACAAGTCAGCAAACCAAAAGGCAAAGGAAAGTCTACGGAAAATGAAGGCCAATCCTCTAGACAGCCACAAGGTGAAGGGAATTCAGGACCACCAAGGATTGAGGCATCCAAAAATCCATTTGAAAGCCTCAGAATTCTAGAGGAATCACTAGTCTCAATAGTAGAAGAGGTTGAGCAGCCCACCTCAATTGCTAAAGACAAATCCCATGAAGAAACCGCAACTCTACAGGATGGATCTCCTATTGGAGTTACGAGCCCTCTCTCATATGGTGAAATGATAAGAAAAAAGTCTCCGGAGACTTCAGGCTCTTCGGAAGATGAGACCTTTGAGAGACTATCGAAAAGAGTAGGGAGAAAATCTCACCGAGAGACAAGGGCAGAAGAAATGGAGAGGCAAAAAATGAAAGGCAGCGAATCAACAATTGAGATGTCAATTGGCAGAAATACCAGAAACAGACCCCCCAAGGGAGGAGCTGCACCCTCATCAGCCAATAAGTAATGCGTTTCGTCTCTTGGAACTGTCGAGGACTGGGGAACCCACTAAAAGTAGAAGCAGTAAAAAATTTGGTGAAATCCGAGTCTCCTGAAATCCTCATGCTCCAAGAGACAAAAATTGAAGGGGAAGCTCTCCTCCTCCTCAGTAAGATGAACTGGAAAAAGAATGCTGGGAGAGCAGTCAGTGCTAGGGGTTCCTCCGGAGGGCTGGCTACCTTGTGGACGGAGGATATTTTCCATCTCGAAAGTTCCCATGAGACTCAGCATTGGATATACACCGACCTCAGACACAAGGTGAATAAATTGTCCTTTGCACTTGTCAATTTATATGTCCATGTTCATTATGCTGAAAAGAGAGAATGTTGGCACTCTCTGTCTGCCTTCCTAGAGTCAAGATCCCCACGGAACATAATCCTTGCTGGTGACCTCAATCTTGTTTTTGAATCAAAGGAAAAAAGTGATGGCAACAAAAGTAGAGATCAAAACCTTCCGTTGGTCGAAGATATCCTTCAACACTAGGATTTATTAGATATTAAACCGAAAAAAGGTCTATATACTTGGACCAATAATCGCGTTGGGGATCATCATATATCTGCCCGACTGGACAGATTCATAATTCAGAGCTCCTTTCTGCTGGAAAAAAGGATTATTTCCTCAAAAAATTTACCAAAATTGACATCGGATCATAAGCCTATCTTGTTGCAGTTTGAGGAGGAAAAAAAACTGGGACCTATCCCCTTCTGATTTAATCCCTTATGGGCTAACAGAGATGGGTTCGAGGATTCTGTCCACAATGCCTGGAAAGCTCCTGTTCAAGGTTCGCCCAGCTTTGTTTGGGACCAGAAAATTAAAGCTACCAAAATGGCTTTAAAATCTTGGATAAAAAAGCCTACTGTCACTCCCACGAGCTGTAGAAAGCAGACTTCAAATCAGCTTGTAGAATTGCAACTTGAAATGGAATCCAAAGAAGTAACTCATTCTGCCCTGCATAGGGAACAAGTGGCCCAGAGTCTCTCTTCAATCTTTCAGGCAGGAGGAAGAACATTGGAGACTAAAATCGAGAAGCCTTTGGATGAAGTCGGGAGATAAAAACACACCTTTCTTTCATAAACAATACAAAGCAAGACTCTCTCGTAATCACTTAGATGAAATCACTGCTTCGGATGGGACGGTCCACAAAGAAATAGCTCAGTTAAAAGAGGTAGCAACTTCTCATTTTCAGGAACTCTTTACTGAAAAAGGAAATGACACGGAGGACGAATTTCCTGAATTCCTCAATAATATCCCGAAATTAGTAGGGCAGAATGATAATGCTGGCCTCTTGAAGCCCTTCACAGAAGTTGAAATTAGCAATGTTATTTGGGCAATGGAGCCGCACAAAGCCCCAGGTCCTGATGACTTTTCCATACATTTTTACCGAATTTCCTGGAATTTAATCAAGGTGGATCTACTCCGTATGATTAGGGGCTTCCACCAAAAAGCCAAGGTTGGAGGCAGCTTCAACTCTACATTTTTGGCTTTAATCCCTAAAGAATCAAACCCTGGAACCTTCGACAGGTTTAGGCCTATCTCGTTGTGCAATGCATCCTATAAAATTCTCTCTAAGCTCATTGCTAATAGAATCAAGCCATTGCTGGGTAACCTCATCTCCTCCAGTCAGGGTGGGTTCGTGAAGGATAATGTGACCATAGTGCAGGAAACCATCCACTCCAGCAATCAATGGAAAGAACAAGGTATGATTATCAAGCTTGACATGGCTAATGCCTTTGACTGGGTAAGGCATTCCTTCTTGTTTCAAGTTCTTCTAGCATTTGGTTTTAGTCCTGATTTTGTAAGGGTGATCAAAGCTTGTATAGGTAGGCCTTGGATAGTGCCATTAGTGAATGGTGGACCTGCCAATTACTTCCAATGTACTCGGGGAATAAGGCAAGGTTGCCCTCTGTCCCCATTCTTATACATTCTGATGGTAGATTCCCTCAGTAGAAAGTTAAATGCAGAAAAGGTTGCAGGGACCATTCCAGGTATAAGAGTTACGAAAGATCTAGACCCCATTAATCACTCCTTATTCGCAGATGACTCACTACTCCTGGGAGGAGCTTCTGTCAAAATTGCAAGGGTCTTCAATGATGTAATTCAAAGTTTCTGTAGCGTGTCTGAAGCTCTTCTCAATAAGCGAAAATGCGCAATGTATGGTTGGAATGCGAATCATGCTACCATTCAGCGTATAGCTCATTACTTAGGCTTTACAGGCCATGCAGATTGGGATTCTCTTAAATATTTGGGCCTGCCATTAACCCTGGGCACTACCAAGGCCAGTCATTGGCTTGAAGTAATAAGCAAAATAAAAACCAAAATTACAGCCTGGGGAGGACAGTGGCTTACTAAAGCTGGGAAATTAATTCTCATAAAATCCGTTCTCTCTTCTCTGCCTCTCTATCAATCTGCATTCCTATTGGCTCCGAAATTGATTGCTCTGCAGGTTGCAAAGCTCATAAGAACCTTCTTGTGGCAAGGTGGTAATGGGAATCATAAAAAATTCCATTTAGTGGGCTGGGACGTAGTGAAAAAACCTTTTGCTGCAGGAGGTCTGCATGTCAGAGATCCAGGGCTTGCAAATCTGGCTCTAGGGGGAAAGATACTGTGGAAGATTTTTTCCACTCCCAATCACCCGGTCAACCAAGTGCTAATTAAAAAATACCTGCACAATGTGTCTGAATCCAGCATGGATAAAGCTGTAGCCATTAAAGGCACAACAATTATGCAGCCATGGATGGGAATTTTTTAAAAATGATCTCTATTGCATACTAGGAAATGGGAATCGGACTTCTATTTGGATTGTTAAAATTATGGGTCGCCCTCCACTCAGTCAGAATTCGGATCTCCACGAACTACGCGTGTGGCTCACTCAGCGTGGCAGCATTAAGCTATCAGATATCTCAATTTGGGATCAATTTGGCAATTGGCAAGAATGGAACATCTCCAGGCCACCGGATGGGATGTTAGAGCAAGTAAATTCGCTCCTGAAAGCTCTCAACGGCTTAGCTCCGGTTCATATTAGCTGCAGGGATAAATGGGGTTGGGGCAAGACAGGAGAATACACAGCCGGCCTTGGTTTTGAAGCTCTCCAAACGCAGCATCCTCAGTCACAATCAAACGCTATTTGGCAGCATGTGTGGACTTCATTTGGTATCCCCAAAATTAATTTTTTCAACTGGGTTCTTCTGCACAATAGAATCTTGACAGGTGAGAACTTGGTAAACCGTGGAATATTAAGACCCCACAGATGTGCACTTTGCCATACAGCCGAGGAAACAATCGACCATGTGTTTATCGACTATCCATTTATGCAGGAAGTGTGGCAGCTTGCATTGCATGGACTCTTGGTTCATACTCTAGCTCATTGCACTGTTGTTTTCTTATTTTCCACATGGTCAGAACGTTATCCCCGGAAGATTAAAAGTAAATCCTTATGGTCCAAGATATGGCAGGAAGTCCCAAAATACCTCTATTGGGAAGTCTGGTTAGCCAGAAATGAAGCCATCTTCCAAAACAAAGTGAGTACCCCAGCAATTGTTGTGGCAAAAGCTAAGGCTTCGCTATTGGAACCAGTAGAGAATTATCCCTTTAAGCAAAATCATAAGCTTCTTCCTGCAGAGATCAGTTGGATCGGAGACCCAAAGAAGTGTCCTAGGAACAAGATTTATGTTCGGCCTATTAGAAATCCTTAGTGGAGGCTACGGCACAATGCTTCTGAATTCTGTCAATGGTGGAAGAATCAAAGGAAAGACACTATCTTTTTCGGCGGAGCATCTAAAGGAAATCCAGGGAGAGCTGGCGCAGGAGGGGTATTCTATGCTGCCGATGGTCTTTTAAAGGCAGTTTCAGTTGGGGGATAGGTCAGGGTACTAACAATCAGGCTGAACTATTAGGTCTCCTCAAAGCTTGTCAGATGGCACATGGAAGTGAAGAGCAGGATATTCAAATATTTGGAGATTCAGAAATTCTTATTAAACTCTTAAACACTGATGGACATTTCAATAATGTGGTGTTAAACAAGACTCTGCAACGAGTTCGGCAATTGCTGCAACAATTTAACTCTGCCTCTTACTACCACATTCTCCGCAGTCTAAACCAGGAAGCTGATTATAAGGCCAATGTAGGCTGCCTTTTAGCACCGGCAGATTTGATTCAGAATGATGGTAATCCTATTCGGTCTCCCATTCCGTAAGATGGCAGCCCCTTGTATCTTGGCATTTGTAGGATTTGGACCATCTCTGAAAATTGAGATTATTGATATTGTTTGATGGGTTGTTTAGGCGCAAGCCCAACCAAGTATCCTTCTAATAAAAAATTTAACCATTCTTGTGAAAAAAAAAATTCAGTCAATACACTGTTGTACAAGTAGCCCTTATGCACAGTCAAGTTCTGCTAAAGGATCAATCAAATGCAGCCATAAACACTCCTCAAACCCAGTCATAAGCATCCTACTCTAGAAGTCAACCTCAATCCAAAAGGAGCTCTAGAATTTGTCTCAGACTGTCACAAACTTTCCTCAGTGACAAACTCAAATTCGCTGCTACAGTTTTCAACAGGTTCGCTTTCATTTGTAAGAATGTTCCAAAACTGAGTTTAATCATTCTAAAACATTTGCTAATATGCCTCCACAAACAGCTGCAATATTTTTCAACCAAAATCAGTACTGCTGCAACACAAAAATATCTGCCTTTTGTCTCTGCAGAAGCCCTAATTCATCTCTCCTGTAGCCCGAAATTTTGAAGAAGATACAGTCCGAAATTTCAGAAGGAGGCAGCCACCGAAATCTTCCTTTAGCTCCAATTTCAGACTTGGTTTTGTCAAGAAAGTCATGGTCTGCTGCCACCGAGTTTTTAACAACTGTTGACCCCCAAAAAAAAATCCCCAAAAGAAGAGTTTATCTGCTGCAAAAATCAGACTGAAAAAAAAATTGTCTGCTCCTGCGTTACTGCAGCCATCCGAATTTCCTCAGTCAAACAGTACTGACACTCAAAAAAACCTCAGAGCAACTTCTGAAATTTTCAATACAAAAATGAGAGCATTTGGCTCTTATTTATACACATTTCCATTTGTATTTTGTTTTTTATGGAGCCGACTTGTCAAAAATGCATTTTTATTTTTATTTATTTTGTATTTTGTATTTTGTATTTGAATCAGTGTTTTGAAAACCGGTCCGGTTCGAACCGGAACCGGCCAGTTTGACCGGCCAAGGGAAATGAAACACCAAACCGGTGGTCAACTCGGACCGGGGTCCGGTTTGGTAATGAACCGGTCCTGAACCGGCCGGTTCATTACCAAACCGGTCCTGAACCGGACCTAACCGGCCGGTTCCATAATAACCCGGCCGGCCAGCTAAAAAACAAGGATTGTAAATCAGCAGACAGTTACAGCAATAATAACAGTATTTTACATAGGTTAGCAGACAGTTTACAGCAATAATATCAGATAATATCAGCCTTCAAATAGTGCTTCCAATTTTGAATGATGAATGCAACCATACAATAGTGAGCAGCACAAAAATCCAACACTTTTACTAGCAAATAAAGAATATGAACAGCAGACCACAATCAGCATAAAATAGTATTATGTTCAATCAGAAAGTATTACCAGTTTGTATTCCAATTATGCCAGTCATATATCACTATTAAAGTGTGGGCTTATTTTCACTATATATCATTTATGTGCCATTGTAAAAAACCAGCATTTCACAACAGTCTTGACCATTAGTCAAACACGCTGACACAGTAAACAGCTTGTAGAATGCACTGCTATGATTGAAATATAGCTTGGAATGTTAAATATATTTTTTATGATTAAAATTGTAATTTTTTTGTATTTTTTAATAGTCCGGTTCATTGAAATCAAACCGCTTCGGTTCATTACCGGTTCCGGTTCCGGTCCGAGTTGAACCCTGACCGGTTTGATTCCCGGTTCCGGTTTTTAAAACATTGATTTGAATTTGAGTTTCAATTGGGGCCGACCTTCAACAAGTGAGTTTAATTCTTTTATTTTTTTATTTTAGGTCAATACTTTCTCAAAATTCAACCTTACCATTTAAAAAAATGGTTTTAGGATTGCATGTATTATTTTATCTTTGTTATACATTCTTCAAAGTCATTCTTTGTTATCTTTGTTATACATTCTTCAAAGTCATTCTTACCATAAGAGGGACCAAGGACCCTTATTCAAGGTCTTAGGGTATGCTCCACCTTTGTCCACAAATAACCTAGGTCACCACAAGCCATGTCATCATCTTAGTGCCATCATGCCACCATGTAAGTGGGTGCAAGGTCTTCCTCATGCCCTAACCACGTCAAATGCAAGTAGTGGGCTCCAAGACCATACCAAGGACATCAAGGTCATCATCAAGGGTTCCAAGTCTTCATCAAGTCAACAATGACCACATCATCACCTTTAAGGGGACAAGGATCATATACAAGGGTTCCATAGCATGTCAAAGACCATACAAGGTCACCATCCTCATACAAGAGCTCCATGACCCTAAAGGTCATCAAACCACCAAGTGTGGGTCCACGGACTTCTTCAAGGGCTTCTTCATCAAACAGGAGACTTCATGGGCTTCTTCAACCACCTTGGCCATGCACGGGGACCTCCAAGGGTCAAGATCCATCATGACATCATTTGTGGGGTAGCTAGGTCTTCTCTTGGGGTAATATGACACCATCAAAGCATGAATGACCACAGAATGGGTCATTAAAGCTTCTCCAACCCATCTAGGGTTTCTCCATCATCTACCAGGGCTTCAGGACCATCTCCAGGGTCTTCAACATCATCAGCGGGGTCTTCAACATCTTCAGCAAGGTGGTGGCTTCAAGATCCAACCTTGTGGGTACAGGGACCTTGTCAACTGGGTACAAGGTGCTTCAAGGCACAAACCCACTCTGTAAGGAGTCCAAGGCACTGCAAGGCACAAACCCACTCTGTAAGGGGTCCAAGGTACTGCAGGTGGGACTGGGTGGCATCAATGACAACCTGTGGAGCCACTACAAGTCCATGTTGGCATCAATGACAATTTCATCAACAAGACCAAGCTGACGGCATACATCAAATCAGGTCTAATTGCAGTCAAATACATTAAACTGTCCTTCATCATTCTTGCTTAACTCAGTTCCTGTAGCAATGGGGGTTTCTGCTGGTTTGCATTTATCCATTATGAACCTCTGCAGAATGTCTGTAGTATACTTATGCTGACAGATGAAGATGCCATTTTCACTTTGGTCAACTTCCGGACCAAGGAAGTACTTCATGAGACCAAGATCAGTGATTTCAAACTCCTTTTCATGACTATATTAAATTCTTCTAGCATCAGATTTCCAGTATAAATCATATCATCAACATAAAGACATACAATCAGAATATTACCTTGCTGATCTGTTTTGACATACAGAGTGGGTTCATTGCCGCTCCTGTTGAACCCATTGTTGATGAGGTAAGAATCAATTATGTTGTACCAAGCTCGTGGAGCTTGTTTTAGACCATACAAGGCCTTTTTCAACTTACATACCTTGTGTTCTTGACCTTTGACAGCATAACCAGGTGGTTGGTTTACATAGACTTCTTCTTCAAGTATGCCATTGAGAAAGGCAGATTTCACATCCATTTGATAAACAAGCCACTGGTTTTGAGCTGTTATTGCAAGTACAACTCTAATGGTGTCCATCCTTGCTACTGGAGCAAAGGTTTCATCATAGTCTACACCATATTTTTAAGCAAATCGTTTTGCAAACAACCTTGCTTTATGCATCTCTATCTCTGCTTTTTCATTGAGTTTGGCCTTATAGACCCATTTTACTCCAATATTGTTTTTGTCTGATGGGAGATCCACAAGATCCCAAGTCTGATTCCTTTCTATAGAATCAATTTCTTCATTCATTGCTTGAACCCACTGTGCATCTTTTACTGCTTCATCAAATGATGTTGGATGAAAGGAAACTAGAGTATACTGTAGTTGCTCACCAATAACAGGAGTCTACTCATATAACGCCCTTAAGCTTCTGGTTCTTTGGTTCTGTGGTGGACTGTCTGCTGGTGTTGCTTCTTGCTGCTGCTACTGTTGTACCTCCAATCTAGGGATTCTTAGTGGTTATGGTGGTACTGGACTTTCCTTCTGCTGAATATTTGTTGTGTCACTCCAACATTTGTCTTCAAGGAACTTAACATCTCTGCTCACCACAACCTTTTTGGTGACAGGATTATACAACTTGTAGGCCTTCTAATGTTCACTGTAACTAGTGAAGATACATTTTTCACTCTTCTTGTCCAGCTTTTTCCTTAATTCATCAAGTATGTGTGCAAATTCCACACATCCAAATACTCTGAGATGTGAAACACTAATCTTAGTGCCACTCCATGCTTCTTCAGGAATCTTATCTTTAACACTTAATGTGGGAGATCTGTTCCATAAGTAAACTGAACATGCAACAGCTTCAGCCCAATAATCATCTGACAGCTTCTTATATAACAGCATACTTCGGGCCATGTTCATGATGGTCTGGTTCTTTCGTTCAGCAACTCCATTCTGCTGTGGAGTGTATCTGGTAGTGAACTGGTGTTGGATGCCATGTTGTTTACAGAACTCTGCAAAATCATGTGAATCATATTCACCTCCACCATCTAATCTAAGTACTCTTATGGATTTACTTGACTATTTTTCAGTCAATGCCTTGAATTCTTTAAACTTGGAGAAGGCATCTGATTTGTGTCTGAGAAAATAGATCCATACTTTCCTGCTATAATCAAAGGTCAAAAAATAAAGACTACCTCCTATGGACTGATTTTGCATGGGTCCACATAGGTCTATGTGAACTAACTCAAGGTGTTCTTTGGCTCAAGATGTGGAAGCGGGGAAATTGTCCCTTTGATGCTTCCCTAAGATACAGTCTTCACAAGAACTGGAAGCGGGGAAGCGGGGACTACCTCCTATGGACTGATTTTGCATGGGTCCACATAGGTCTGTGTGAACTAACTCAAGGTGTTCTTTGGCTCAAGATGTGGAAGCGGGGAAATTGTCCCTTTGATGCTTCCCTAAGATACAGTCTTCACAAGAACTGGACTGTTCATTCATAACTGGTAACCCCTTGACCATGGACTGTTTTTGCAGATGACTGAGACTCTGAAAGGGTAGATGACCATACCTAAAGTGCCACAACCAGGTTTCATCTAGACTGGAAACAGTATGTGCATATGAGTGTTACGGGATAGCAAACTGAGTGGGAATATTCTATTCTTGGTCATTTCTACTTTGGCTAAGAGTCTTCTACTCGGGGTTTTATCATAGACAGCACAATATGAATCAATAAACCTGATGTGATACTTATTCTGAATCATTTGACCCACACTGATCAGATTGACTTTCAGATTAGGAACATAGAATACATCATGTATGGACTTCTTTTCATTCTGTTCAGTAAGAACACGTACAATGCCTTTGCCTTGAGCAGGAACAAGATAATGATCACCAAGCTTGATTTTTGTATTGACAAATGAATCTAGATCAGAAAATAATGATTTGTAACCTGTCATATGATTGTTGCAGCCATTGTCTAGCAACCATACATATGAATGATATTTTTCTTCAATCACTTGGCATGAGAGAAACATGACTTCTGATGAGCTTTCTTCAACATTGGAGACATGGGCTCTGCCACTGTTCTGGTCTGCTTGCTTTTTTCTGCAGTCTCGTTCATAGTGGGCATACTTCTTGCAATAGCTGCACTGAATGTTGGACCTATTAGTCGATCTCTTGCCTCTCCCTCTCTGGTTCAGAGAGTTGTGAAAGTGCTCACCATGATCTGAGTGTTCATGAGCAGTTCTATCCTCTGTAGAATGAGAACTTCTTCCTCTTCTGCCTCGTCCTCGACCTCTACTGAAGGAAGCCTGAGTGCTGAATGCATTTGACAAAGACTCTTCTTCTTGACTGAGTCGAGCTTCATGGGACAGAAGGGACCCTATTAACTCTTCTAGGGTAAATTTGGACAGATCTTTAGATTCTTCTATAGCAGTAACAACCATAGCAAACTTCTTAGTGAGACATCTAAGAATCTTTTGAACAACAACCTTTTGTTCCAAGGCCTCGCCATAGCTTTGGAATTGAGTCACAAAACCCGAAACCCGAGTCATGAACTGATCTACAGATTCAGTTTCCTTCATTTGAAGACTTTCAAACTAAAGTCAAAGGGTTTGGAGTCTTACCGTTTTGACTCTGTCGATACCTTTGTATGCAGTTGCAAGGAGATTCCAGGCTTGATACGTTGTGGTAGCTCCTGAGATCCGTGGGAAGATGGACTCCTCAATGCAACTCTGGATCAGCCATTTTGTAGTGAGATTTCGATCTCGACTTTCTTCAAGGGCTTTCTTGTGAGGATTAGACATAGCTACCATAGCGATTGTCGTCGGTTCCGTGAACTCGTTTTCAACCATATCCCAACATTTGTTGAGTTGGAGAAACGTCTGTATCTTAATTGACCAAAACTCGTAGTTTGTGTCGGACAACATTAGTCTGAAGATCTCCTTCATGTTGGTACTTGCCATAATGTATGACTGTCTTTTAAACAAAGTGTCGCAACTTATACTACTGGCACAGTGCGTCGAACAAAATCCGCGCAAGTGAACAATGCTCGTCGCACTTTACCTTAACAACAAGTGCGTCAACGACGCTCTTCTTCTGTGCAACAGGTGCGTCGATCAAAGGAGTGTCGCAGTTCCCGATAGGGACAGGTGCGTCAGCGCTTCCAATGGAAAAATAAAAATAAAAGATACGGTCTTGGTGCTGTGAAGAAACTTCTACACGCCGATGTGTTTCCGTCTTGATCTGCAACCTCCAGAAGATGTGAGATCGGATCGTGTGTCTTCTTTCCATTATGTGAAAAGGCTTACCCCAAATATAGGTATGGATCGAGCCATGCGCTCTAATACCATGTTAAAATATGAAGACAGAAACGATGGAACACAAGTGGGCATATTGATTGCTTTATGATTATTAACCATAAGCTTATATAGGATTACATCCAACAATACTACTGTCCAATACTATGGAACCGAAAATACTGTGGGACAGCCAAGTGTCCTAGTCAAACTATAACCAACTAATAACTCAACTAATTAATGCACTCATGACCATTGAGATTACAATTCTTAACAGTACTGATTGTATGGATTCTCTCACTGAAATGTGTGTTGTTGTACAAGACAGTAAGGAACAGTACAGCGTTTCTTGTTAAGATCTACTCCCTCTGAAGTGGAGTCTTCTGCATCTGAGTATTGTCCCCCCTTTGTGAATGAACATCATTCACACTCTGGATTGAGTGATCTTTTGCATATCTATCCGTGCCATCTCCCGTCAGATGGTTCTACTGATATGAGCCTCAAGATCACTCGAACTCTATGATGAGTTCCTTCTTGTATCCATCTGAGAGAAGCATGTCATTTGTATATAGAAACCAATCTTCAACCTTGTATCAAAGGTTGAAATCCGCATCACCCGTGGTGATCATCAAGCTTGTCAAATGACTATCGATCCTGGGTACTTGTAGAACTCGTACAAAGCCTTCTTCAATCATGTGATTCTCTATCGAATCCTGGGAGTTTGCTCGATATGCACTTCTTCTTTAATTACACCATTCAAGAGAACGGTCTTGTCATCCATGGGTGTAATCTATCTCTGGAAGTGTGTCTAGACACTGGAGAAGACATCTCGTCATGATCCTCTCCCTCTTTCTAAGAGAATCCTCTAGCCACGAGCCTTCCTTTGTACTTCTATAGTATGTTTGATTTGTAAGTCTTCTTGTTAAACAGTCATCACTTGTTCTTTGGAACAAGTGTTCATCATCCTTTTTTTGTAGATCATAGCACACGATCTTTCCTACAAATCAAATTCAATTACATGATTAGTAACACTTCATAATCATCAAATCATGTTGACATTTCAATGATAACCTATTATGCATACTGATATGATTCACATAGTTATGCAACTATCTTGACCAATACTTTGGCACAACACTTTTCCATATCCTATATGCATACAGTGGCTATCTAGATGCCTTCCATCTCTTCCAAAACATACTATCAAGAGTGTGCACAGCTACCAGCATGTTAGCAAAGAGGTTTCACTCTAGACAAGCAACAATGGAATGATTGTCCAACTTACCCATCATATACATATTAATAGTATATTGTTCAATGCTATATGAATGCCTACACTCTGCATGATATATTTCCTGATTCTAGGAATACAAATATGCATACAATTATTACGAGCAATATCATTAACTATTCAGAGATTCAAGAAGTAATTCAAATAACAACTCAAATACCTATCTTTTATGTTTGTGTGGTTGCCTCCCTCTTGATCTTTATTTTCCCTTTATGATAGCATCATGATTATATGTCTTTGAACTTCTATCCATCCTCGTAAGTAGAGCTTCTATGTGATCAAAGACTATGGATGAGTCTTTGTCTTCATGTCATCATGGCCATATATTCTTAATCTAGAACTTGATTTGTCTTTCTTCGTGTACCTTTCATGTTAGCAAACAACATCATCCTCATACAACACCACAAGTGCATTAGTACAATCATAAGTGTCATAACCCTTAATCAATGAATGTCTTCTATCATTAACATGCATTCATACTTTTATTAAGGTGATCGGACAAATATAAAATTAATCATGATTGTACTAACCTCAATAATATGAATACAAACATATCATGAACTTAATCATCACATAAATAAAACAGATTTCAAAACATACCTACATCTCCTCAAGTCATACTTGTCGAGATTGCTTGTGGTCTTCTCTATAAGAATAAAACCCTAATAGTCCAAGGTAGATCACTTGTAAACATATTATATAGATTCATAGTGCTAGGATGATAGAATACCAATGCCATTTAAACCTCCTTCATTGTTGCCCTATGAGTCTCCCAACTTTGCTACGGTTTCTTCTTACTTGTAGTACCCGAAAAACCCTAATTTTCAATCTCCTTCCTCCCACAACATTTTGATGGAAGATTAATATCTATGATGAATGGATTCCAAATCCATTTTCAAAGTTTCTATTGTTTCACTAGGTGTCTCCAACATTGTATCAGGTCATGCCATACCTAAAAAACTCCAAACCCTAAGTGAGAACTTCTTCCTCCTCTTCTTTGATTTCCTCCGTTGAGCTTATTTCAGATGTGCCTTATTGTTTCTGGTGTATCTATGAAATTTTGGATCCTCAGGGTCTGAAACTTCGGCCTGTGGTATCCTTACCTGTCATCTTTCCAACCCCACAGATTTGAGCTTCATTGGATTCTCCATGAGAAAGATATAGCGAACATGATCTGTTTATGGGATGAAACAGCATAGCGAACTTGTTCGGCGTGACACATGTCACTGTTTCAACTTCAGCCTCTGATACTCGGATCTGTGAAACTACAGTCCGTTCCCTAACTGTCACTTTTTACGAAATTCCATTTGGAGCTTCCTATCCCGAGATATGACCTTTTTCCCTAGGTCACCTGTTCATGGGATGAAACAGCATAGCGAACTTGTACGGCGTGCCACGTGTCACTGTTTCAACTTCGGCCTCTAATACTCGGACCTGTGAAACTACAGTTCGTGCCCTAACGGTAACTTTTTACGTAATTCCATTTGGAGCTTCCTAGCCCGAGATATGACCTTTTTCCCTAGGTCACCTGTTTAGGGCTGCATTTTGGAAGAGGCGGAAACCCTAACTTGTCCGGATCACATCTCACAAAGTACAACGAATATGAGGCTGAAACTCGGACACAAGGTACATGAACATTTCATCTTTGGCCTGTCCAAGTTTCAGATCCTGAACCTTCGCCAAAAGTGATTTATAGCGAAAATTCCAAGATGACTAGTTTTTTGCTATACAAAGCCCTAACTTTCAAATTGTCACAAGTGAAACAAGTGTCGTAAATGCCATACATTGCCTTCTTTCAGGCTAGCTCTGATACCATGTTAAGATTCAATATGCTAATATAGATAACATCAGTGTTCAATTCAATTTCACAACAATAGCATATACAGGATCATTGAAAGAATAACAAGCACAGCATAAACACAATAGACACAAATTTATCCTAAGAAACCCTCTAGGGGAAGAAAACCCAGCAAAACTTCCTCAATATAGTTGATCAAAAGTACAAAGACAAAACCCCAAACAAGTGCTCCTTCTCCTTACAGATATCGATATCTCTCTCTCTCTCTCTCTCTCTCTCTCTCTCTCTCTCTCCATTGTGAATTACACAAGTGAGTGTGTGTGTGTGAATGAATGAATAAATGAGAGAGCCTAGCTCTCTATTTATACATTCACTTCTACTTTAATTTTACAACTTGACAAGTCGGGCTCAACTAACTTTACCACTCAACTAATGTTGATTGGGCCGACTTCTCTAGGGGACTTACAAACCCCATTACATTTGACTCTAGGGGATCTATTGCCCCGACTTACATGGGAGGATTTACCTCATGACTCTATGATGACCAAATACAATAATAACATCCCAACAAAAGAATAAAACATCTTCGAATAAATTACAATGATAAAATACAATAGAATATTCTTCGAAGCTACAATATTTCAACATTTTTGTCTGCAATTAATGTGCCTTGAAATCCGTGCTTCTTGCCTCGAAATCTGTGCTTCTTGCCTCAAAATTTGTGCCACCCTATTGTTGCACGGACTGCTCTCCTACAATATGGCCTGTCTGCATTATATGCTATATGGCCTCATTAAATGTTGGAAGTCTCTTCTCAAACTTCGTGCCTATTGTCTTGGGAATCACGAATTGCTAGCTCGCTCTTCCTCTTGCTCTCTTGGCCTATCTCTTCAATGTGCTCATGAGGAATGAATTGTGTCCTTTACCCTTCCTCTCCCTTTTTGTTCATCAAGTGAGAAATGACCCAACCCTAAGATCCAATGGCTAAGATTAGATCTTGGGACATCTAAATCCATGGTTGAGATAAAATCTCTTTATCTCAACTTAAAATCATGTAAAAGTCACTTTTCTCATTTAATATGTCCAAAGAGTCACTTTATATCTCATAAAGTGAATTTAACTTTATATCGCATAAAGTTAATGTCTAAAGGTCATGTTGATAATTTCCCCCTTTAACTGGACACAAATCCACCTAGGGGAACACTTATCCAAGGTATAATTTTTAACAATCATCTAGCTTCGCAAGTTGCTAGCAAGTTTATTTGTTAGGAGTTGGATCCCACAGTGATTTACTATGATAATCAAAGCCGTATCAAACTCTTTGAGAATCCAATTTTTCATGACAAATCCAAGCATATCGAGATAAGGTATCACTTCATTCGAGACAAGATTCATAAGGGAGCAATGAAGCTCCAATATGTACCCACGGATCAACAGGTTGCATATATTTTGACCAAGAAAGGGAAGTTTGAAGCTTTCAAAGACAAACTTGGATTGGTGCAGAATTCCTTCCTCGCTAAGAGGGAGTGTTGATGTTTTCTAGATCGGACGGGAACTTTCACATAGGTTAGGTTTCAAACATGCGGGAAGTCGTCCAAATAAATCTATTATGTAATTCACTTTATTTATAAAGTGAAAGTCTTTTAATTGATCATTGAGTGTAATAAAGTGCATTTTGATGCAATAATGATTTAGGCTAATCTCAACCGTTGATCTCACCATGAGATTAGGGTTTTCCTAGATTAGGGTATAAAGGCATGTCAAAGTAGAGGCAGAAGACATTCATTTTTCTTCACAAAGACAGTTTCGTCCGAGGGCGAAGAAAGAGGTCGAGTAAAAGGGAAAACAGGGCAACAATGAGAAGATCGATTTGCAGGTTCAGCAAATCGAAGAAGCCAGTCCCAATAGCGATTTCATACAACTGTACAAGATTTCGTACAACCATAAGGACAGATCCATACAGATCTGTGCAAGTTGTACAATTGTACAAACGGACCACGGGAACTAAATCTCAGATCTATTTGTTGTTTTTCCAATGTTCCACCAAGTTTTCGGGACGCGGGAGCGGGTAAACACACAATGGGGACGTGTGGAGACCACCGTCAAATTTTAGGAAAAATTAGGGGATATGGGGACGTAAGGTCTTTAAAATTATAAAAAATATATAATTTATATAAATCCCAACATATCAAGATATAAATTTCTCATCCCATCACCATTTACATACTAAAACTTAAAAGAAAATAGTAAATTCATCATTGTAAACACGATTCTCAATTCATCATTGATTCATGAATCATTTATCATTTGAGTATTTGAATTTCAAATCCTAAATTTATTATACATGCATATCTTCCATTATAACTTTGAATCATAGACATAAATGGTAGATGAAAATTTAAAACATTAAAATCATTAATCATAAAACTGAATCATAGACATGTCACATAAACTTAAAGTCTTAAACACCTTCAAATTTAAAGAGTCAAAAGAGTGATGAGTCAAAGACTTAGCCTGAGGTCATCAATGAAAATATCTACTTCAAGAGTCAAAAGTTAAATTGAAAACTAACAAAATGGGCAATGAACACTGAAAATAAAAGTAGCGAAAAGAAAGTTGAAAGCATCAAAAGAGTATCAAGGAGGTAGTTCCATGGACTGGGTCCTCCTCATGTATCTGCTGCGTGAAGCCATCAGGACCATCAATGGGAGTGTCACTATGAATCAAAGTCACTCTCATTAGTGACCAATGGCACACCAACCAAACCATGCTCCAGCCTTCAAAGTTCAAACCCCTTGCTCCAGCCTTCAAGCAATGAAATCACTCTAATCTTGGAAAATCACTCCTTCCCTTTGGCAAATCAATCCTTTGTTCTTCATTGCCGGTCGCTTCTCTCCAAGGAAACCCATTTGCATAAGAGAAATGTTTCAAATGTGAGAATAAGAGATAAGTCGGGCTTTTAAGAGAGGGGTTGGGTGGGATTGCTTTTAGGTTTATTAGTTTAATGATTTTTTTTGAAGCTATGAAAAAAAATGAAAATTGTATGGGGGCGTCTAGGCATCCCCCTTTTTCGTGACGAGGCGCACAAACGGCCCCCACCTCTCCAAGATGTTCCTTGTGCATTTCCCTGAGTTTCCAGGAAAAAGGGGCGTGGGACACATTTCCCAAGGAGTCCCCAAGCCCCCAGGGCATGGGAAATGAGGGAAGTGCACCCCCAACCCTGGGGGACACGTCCCCATGGAACACTGTGTTTTTCCTTATCATCAGGCTTAAAACCTCAGTTTCGAGGTGTCCTTGTAAGTTTGAAGCATTAATGATAAACTGAATTGAAGGACAGATATTCTGTGTACTTGTTTGTGTTGTTTGTATTTTTCAGCCATAAGTGTGATCGATGCATGCTCAGATTTTTAATTCTGTTATTGAATAAAATTCAGATTTGATTTATTTATTAAAGAGGCATAGGACAGCAGTCACCTAGGGCACAAAAAATTAGCATTTGGCATTTCTCCTTTACATGTTCAAGCACTATTTGGGGAATTGACTTGATCTAAATCACACAGATTACTAAGTTACATTTCAATCCCCTTAGCTCTCTTAAATAAATCCACATCTGATCAACCCTAGGGATGCCCCCATTGACCTTGCAAGCTGGTCAAAAGAGAGGGAAGTTAGCACTGAAGTGACAGTGGTCCATTCTTTCGAGGTTGCTCCTTGATGGCAATAGTGGATTGGAACTTTTTCAATCAAGAGCTAAATCAAGTTGTAACAAAAAGCATTACAAAGATAATAATCACAAGCAAACACATAGGCACCTCAAACTAGTTTTACTACCAAAGTGAGGGAAGATGTTATCACATCAAATTGGGGTTTGAACACCAAAGCTAGCATTTGATGCATGTGGTACTTAATAAACCACCCATGTCTCACAATTGTTAGGGCACTTCTTGCGACGTCACGGGTGCAAATCTCGACTAGCCCATGCCCCATGCTGGGGGGGTATGTGGTTGCACCTAGGGGTATAGTGGTAGTGAACAGGAATCGACCTCGTGTCACGTGAGTACATCATATTACACACTCACACAAGCATATAGAAGAAGTCATATTGATGTGGAGTAAAAGCAACTAACACAAATCCCTTATACTCATGCACAACATAAGGCAGAATGCCAATGTTTATTACACATGAGCTTGGCCATACTTGCAAATAGGGGCCTCTTCACTATGGTTATGTTTCTATTGAGGATCTAGTGGGAGGTACAGCAATGGAGGTATGCAACAAAAGGCTATTGAGATCAGACACAAGGGGGCAGTTAGCTCTCGATGAGGAGCAAAGGTGATCAGAGCCAAACAAGTAGATCAAGACCATGATATGGTTCTCACCTTTACGCGTCTTCTTATATTGTAATGTTTTGCTTTAAGTACATTGAAATAATGTAAACACGTTTGTCCCATATGGCCATTTGGCATTGTGGACACTTTAATAAATGGTATATATATAATATTTCCTCCCTAAAAGGAAGAAGCTTGCATCCAACTAAACCCATTGCGTGTTGTGAATAATCCCACATGCGTAAGTGTGGGCCAGAGGTGGTTTATAAAGCATTACCCACAATGAAAGCTTTGCTAATTTGTATGCTAATTTGTAAGCAGGCTTTGGCTTTGGGGCACAAGTGCGGGCCAGAGATGGTTTATAAAGCATTACCCACAATGAAAGCTTTGCTAATTTGTAAGCAGGCTTTGGCTTTGGGGCACAAGCTCCCAAGTTTATGTGACAGGCTATAGCAACCTTCCTCACACCACAACATCACTGGATTGGGGGTTTTGTGTGATCCTTTTGGGCTCTTAGACTCTCTTTGGCTTGGAGGTTATCATCTATGTGATGTCCATGATAATTGCAAGTCTTACTGCAACATACACACAAAAAAATCAAAACAATGGTAAACATTTTATGTGATGATATGCAGTGTCTGGGAATATCTTCCATCACCTAACCCAAAATTGGTGAAAACCGCAGGCCAATAAGACGGGCAAAAAGAAAACTCTGAACCAGAGAAAAGATGCTGACCTTGAGGCAATCAAAGCGAGCAATAGAGCAGTCGGCCCCGCAATTATTGCATAAAAGCCCACTCTGACATTCTGCCCCTTTCTTGTCCTTTGCGTCAATTACCGTGCTGTCTATTGCAGTCCCGCCAGGCGGACGGTCACCCTCAGATGCCGCTAAACCCTTCTGGCCCAAAACCCTAGCCGCTGCCCCTTTCACCCCCCCACCACCAGCATTTTCCTCTGCTTTTGTGTGTTGTTTGGAAGAAGTGACCTGGTAATTAATCAAACCCCAATTGTCCAGAAAATCAAAAACCCTTCTTATCGAATTAACGTCCCCCGCCAGCATTTTCCTGACCTCAGTAAAACTAATCCTCTTGTGCAGATTTTCCCGGTATCTGTTGATGATAAAGTCTCTGTAATCCTTGTATACTTTGGGGGTCTTTGCAGCGGATTTCTCATCGAAGAACTCCGTTAGAAATCTCCGTTCAGTGCTATGAATTTTGTCCCATGCAAACCAACCTGAAAAGACAACCGCAAAACGGGGTATTAAACAGGGATCAAAATAATAAACATGAAATGTCTTCTTCTTTTCTTATACTTACTTGAGTATCTGGGGATTTTGTAGATTTCTCTGTGGCGTGGAGGTGAGCTGCCCTCCTTGATGTCTGGTTGGAGAACGGTGGGAGGATTGGCGGTATCGGCAATACCAGCGTTGGAGGAGTCGTGGGGGCTGCCTGCGTGGTTTGAAGTGGTTTCCGGATTGGGGTCCTTGTTGGTATTACCGCTTGTATTGGTGTTGGAGGGGCTCCCCATTGCTCTGGCTCCTGCGCTCGCTCTGCTTGCTTCCGCTAATGGAGGAATAACGTCCTTTTATCCAAAGAGCCCCATGAGCATACGACCTGGATCACATGACATGGAGAAGTGGGGGCGGAGAATAGTAACAACGTGGCACGGTCTTCCTCAATGTATACAGATAGAGAGTCAGAGAGGCAGAGGGGCTAACCGTTTGTTCCTTTCTTGGATTTGCCAGGTTGAAATTTATGTTCACTGAAATTCAGTATTAAATCGATTGAAATGACAGTATCTCGTACAGATCTATTCGGCCATAATAACACCCGTAATTGCAACTGGATTATGCATATATATATATATATATAATCGCAACTGAATTATGATATATATATATTTTTTAGTATTTAAAATTTAAATGATATATATTTAGGACTTTTAAAAAAAAATCCCACTTAAAAAATGTTATAAAATCATTTTAAGTAAAAGCCAAATAAGTGAAATTATCAGCAAGGCTATCATACCTCCCTCTTAAAAAATGTTTAAAATGTAATAATTATACAAAATATTTAAAAGCGAAAATAATTAGGATAAATTTAAAACTTGTAACAATGAATTAGGTAAACATGTTAAGGATACCGTGGTTCATTGGTTGGGATAGATGGATTTCATTCCATCCGCCGGGTTCTATTTTGTTCGTGTGAAAAAAAAATGTATTAGGTAATAAAGACATTATGTTATCAACTATTAATAGAACATTGACAATGTCACAAATGTAAATTGAACTATTCAAAAAAAACCTCTAAGTAAGAAACTATCAAAGTTATATCATCTAATTAATCATTCATAAAAAAAATTCCCGAGAAAAAAAACGCACTATTGATATTCATTAGTTGAATCATATGATATCAATGTCTTGATCATTTTCAGATCCATTACAATATAAACTATGCTTCCCTTGTCTTTTCAGAACCAAAAAGCAAAAAAAATACATATCAAAATATATTTTTGATGAAGAAACCATTCTAGTCCATAAAGTATAGTGTAATGTGGACATTATCACATTGGTGCAAAATTAATCATTCATGATTATCATAATGCATCAAACTATTTGCATTTAATAGTTCATTTTAAACTCTTACTATTCTAAATCCATGAGAATATAAGATCCAATATATACAAATAGAGTGTATGCTTGTGCTGAGAGAAGGGAGGTTGCTAGATTGGTAGTTATGGGCAAAGTGAAGTTTTAAGAAGTACTGGAGTTTTTTTTCAAGTAAAAAAAACTTATATCTGTTATTATTGAATCAAGATATATAGTACACAGTTCAAAAGCTATTAACTTTCGTTTCAAAAGGCTTGAATTTTTTTCAAAAACTAACTATAACAAGACTTCAAAATCTAAAACTAGCTTATCACAAAATCCTACTTTCATTCTATAATCACCAGATTCTTGAGAATTTAATAAACTATGGATGAAGTTACAGAAATATCCACTTCTTGCAAAAATTCCTCTACCAGATAGAGGCCTTCTTCCAAAGCTAAAGATTCCTTGGATAACAAATCAATATTTGAATTAAATTCCCAAAAAACGTGCTTGATTTGTATGTCTGTGAAAGACTCTTGGAAGGACATTCAAACCAATTATGCTCCTGAACTAGTCAACAATAGATTTTGAGTCTTCGGCCACCATTAATCTCCTGATTCCTTTCCCATACGCAACAAGCAAGGTTCCCCACAATGTAAGTAGCTCTACTCTTGTGTTGAAACCATTCATTGCTCCAATTCTAATCTTATAAAAGTACTTATCACTAACCATAATCAATCCTCCCGCTCTGTAGCAGCTGTCACCCTCATGACTTACCCCATCGAAAAAGCTATAGGAAAAGTAAGTGAAAAATCAAGAGGTTGAATCGTTCTGGACTTTACCTTGACCATAGGTTCCTTGACCTCTGCAAAGGCCCCCATTCTAGCTTGAGTTATTTTAATTACACTAGTCTTTTCTTCTTCAAAGAGGACCAAATTATTGTGATTCCACAGTTTCCAGCAAAATAACCAGGCAATTCTTTAAAAGGACTATTTGTTGAAATTTGGTTGAGCTTTGATCTTTAATTCTTTTAGATGCAGAGACTTGAAGCAATGAGATAATTCAATCCATGAAATTCATACAACCATAACACAAGATATACCTTGGGGAAAATCCTCAAAATTATGAGAACAAAAACCCCAACAATTCTTCTTAGTATAAAATAATGGATAGCAGAGAATGCTTTCTTTTACAACATAGCAGATTTCTTTCGGAAGATAAGAGATCACCAAACACTCTTGATGAAGATACAGAAGCAATAGAGAAGAGATATCAATCGGATGTGTGCCCAGCACAACAATAACAATCATGAACAATACCCTGCACAAAGAGAAGCACCTTGCCTCCAATGGAGAAGAGAACTCGCTTCACGCTGGATTCATCAATCTCATATAACATATTTATACATTCTTCTCTTCTATTTTTAACTTCTAACTTCGGGATGAACTCGCCCTCAAACTGGATGTATTAATCTTGCATGTAGAGGTGAGCCCCACTTCTCATGCAGTGCTTTATCTCACTGAGCTATCACTTAGGATGAACTCACCTCTTAACTAAAAGCTTGCCCACTTAGGTAGGTGGCTAACTTAAGTGTCGACATACAAGTGTCACAACTTGCATGTCATATTTTAGTTTAACATACGTGTCGTCATGCAATAACACTTAGTTGACTATATCTTCTTTGTTGTCACTTAGTTGACTCTCTTTAACTGAAGTGTCGTCTTTTAATTTAACTAAAGTGAAAACACCTTAGTTAACTAGTCTTTTTTATTTAACACTTAGTTAACTAAAATCATGTTGATTGATTTACTTGAAGTGCACTGTGAGTTCTTTAGTTAACGGAGGCATATCTTTAACTGATGATTTAACTAAAGCATTGATACTTAATTGAAACTTTAATAGTTCAAGTTCTCTTTATTAGCTGAAGTGTCTGCATGGGTAATTTCGAATTATCTTGACCTCTATGCTTTATCTTTTATTTCTTTATCTCTTACTGCGTGGTCAATACGTGCTAACTTTAATTGTCCATCACATTACATTATACTAAGAAGAATTATCGGATGTTGTGATCATATTATATTATTCCGAACCAAATTATCATATGCTAAAGTAATACACTTTAGAGGTGATCAATCTCTAAAGGATACTAAATAGCAATCTGTTGATCATGGTTAATAATATATCAACATTAAATGCTTTTAACAAGTAAAGCATGACCTTTATATGGAAGGTCCACCTCTATACAGGAGGTCCATCTCATGGATACCTTTATACAGAAGGTTCACATGATAATCATGACTTGACACACACAAGTTCGGAGCCTTGTCCAACAAGAATTTACAACATCATTACTTTGATCAATTACCTCTATACAGGAAGATCAAAGTGCTCATCTCTATACGGGAGGATCAATCTTGACTACACAAGATTGGTTTGGAGAATGTCTCTTGATGTTGTTTATTTAACACTATTAACATAATTCCTCATCCAATATTCCCAAATGTGCTCATAAGAGTCATACCCTCAATGCCTAGGAAAACTCAGGGCTTCCTTAAGTACATTCTAGACCTACATGGCAAATTCACAATGAACAAAAAGATACACAAAGACTCCTCATCCTTCATATAGAGAATGCAAACATTGGGGCCCTGCACCCCTCTTTTGATGTAATTGTCCTGGGTGAGAATCTTGTTTGCCAAGGAAAGCCAAATAAAGAGCTTTGTTTGAGCAGGCATATACAATCCCAAAGTATAGTAGACCACCATATTTCCTCTTGGATCTCACCACTTGCCACCATGGAGTCATAGGCCAGTTTGGTTGTTACTTTATTATTTGTAGTGCTCCAACTCCATAATAAAATATCTTCCTCATCCATAAGAAAGTTCCCACTATGGGACAATTTTTTTATGAAGATAAGTCATTCCTAAGCCAAAAAACCAGAAAGGTCCAAGTTCTGTAGCAAATAGCCATCCAAGGCCCTTACCATCTTGGGTCAATTTAAGCAACCCCTACCTTCTTAAGTGATCAATTAAGGGGTCCCAAGAGCTTGTAAGAACCACTCCCTCCAATAATAGGATCTTTCCCTGGCAGAATCCTCTTACCATTACCAACTTTCCAAGCTAACCATCATGCCACTAGGAAAGCATGTAGCAAACTATTCTAGAAATTAAAAACGTTGGAAGTGTTTTTTGGCTCCTGTTGGATCTAATCCTCTACCGCCAACTTCTTTAAATACTTATCTTTTGCAATCAAACTCCAAAGCCCTAGTCCAAATAATCCCCTCCATAAGCTTTTAGTTAATAGGGAAGTACTACAGATGAAGATGTTCTTTAATCCCAAACCACCCTCTACTTTGGGATCTACTTTGGGATGAGCAATAGTCTCCCACTTGACCAGATCGAAATCCCCTTTGTCCTTCTTCCCTGCTCACAAAAACTTGAAACACAATTTCCTTATCTTTTCCATGATAAATTTTGGGATTTAAATCACAACATCTTCCATATGTCCTTCCTAGTTGGCCCCAACTTTGACATCATGAATGTGATGATTTGGCATTAATTGTTGAATATCTCAAAAGCATCAGGCTCACCCACCAGAAAACCATAACAAATTAGCAACTGAACCCTTTGTTTTAATTTTTAATAAATTACTTGTGCACACTCTAAAAGTTAGAATAATTATCAAACATAAAGATCTAAGATATAACACCAAAGTCTGATAGTAAATAACAAGTTGGTAGGAAACCAACAATGTTAATTGGAATATTCAATGAGTATTAGGTACTTGATAATTGATGTCTTAAATATGTAGTACTTACTTGGGATTTCGAAGGATTTCTAAAAAAATGAGCTATCAATTAAAGTGGTATATTGGTATACGTGACCACACACACACACACACACACACACACACACATATATAACACAAGGCAATGCCTTTGTCAAGTCCCACTAGTGTAGTTGGTATTCGAGGGGTCTCGTTTGTTAGGCAGACCAGGGTTCGAAACTCGACGACGGTGGGAGGATACACCTAAAATCCAACCTCAATAAGGGTTGGTGTGGCCCAGGCTAGGTGCAATCCCCAGATTTTGATGGCTTAAATGCCCTTGGGTCGTGGTTTCTTAGGCCACATGCTAGTCCCGCAAGTTACAAACTCACTAGCAAATAAAAAGAAGACAATGCTCCTTAAGAATATATAATTATTTTATAATTGTATAATAAAATATATGCATATACTAGTCTGGATCAATAATGCATAGTCTAAAAGTCTTTGCATTGTAATGCATGCAAATCAATGCAAATTTATTAGTAATTATTAGCTCATCTAATCATATTAGCAAAGGTGATAGAAATATTGTTATCATGTAGTCAAATCTTGTGACCATGGAAGAGATCAAATCAACCCTCTTTGGTTTTGCAAAGGCAAAAAGCCCAAGGCCAGATGGGTGGACCTTTGATTTTTTTCTATAGTTTTTTGACCTTATTGGGTTGGGCCTACTAGCAATGGTGGAGGTATCTAAAACCACGGGAAGAGTGATTGGGGTTGTGAATTTGACCTTCATCACTTCAATTCCCAAAAAGTCAAAGCCCAACACTTTTGATGAATACTGTTGGTGATGATTTTCACCATCAACCATACTTAGCTAGCAAAGGGTTGCTAGGCTCCTCAACTCATAAATTTTTTTCGTCAAAATGCCTAATGCCTACTGAGTCACCGCCTTCAATTGTTGAGTTCAAAACCTAGTCTACTTCTATATCTAGCTTTAGATCTTCTAGGGGTTCCACCATCAAAGAGTCTATGAAAATTTTAATAAAATGAGTAAGCTAATGACACATGATTGAAGACATAAGTTATTCTAGATACTACATGAATAATATGCTTCAAAGAATCATCCAATGATAAATAAGTTTTCATTCTTTGGTTCTCCCCTTCCTATTTATCTTCTATTACAAGTTAGAATTTCCATATCTACAACATACATATATTAATATTATATGTATCATTGAAAATAATCCCATTCAAAAAAGGTTATTCATAACTTTAAAATATTCAAATGAAGCTTCAGATACTTGAATCCTCTCATGGTAAAAGTGGATATCATATTTATATTAAAAAAAATGGGCTTAACCTTTGTTTCATTCCAATGTAATTTGGAAGTAGACTATTACGTCACCTACCATATGTTCACCTTTTCATCCTTATTATGTCCCCGACATATATTTTTCGGTCGGGGTTATTAGTTCGGTGGTTGTTGTGGTGATGGGCGTCGAAGGCAAAGGTTGGGCAATGGTTCTCGAAAATACGAATTTTCTGAAAAATTTAATTCAAGGTTTTTCTGTTGTTTCATTGGCGCAATGCATGGTGACGCACGTCTGGGTTCGTGTGCCCCAAGGGGTGGCTGCGCGATGATGTCACTACGCTTTAAAATCGCGATGGGTCCCTGGTGTGTCCTTGTGCAGGTTTCGTGTTGATTCCGCTGCAGGGTTTTATTGCGCCTGTCCAGGTCCGTGCGCCCCAAGCCCCAGCTGTGTGGTGAAGTGATCAAAGGTTTAAATGCGGGCTGCTCCACTCCATGCTCCATGCACTGAATAACTCAGTACTGGTGAGGGTGAACGGTACTAGTTATGGGTGCACGATTATATCAATTAATGAGGGTCTCGACTCTAAAACCAATGTGTGGATTGTAATTGTCTAGCTGTAACCTTCAGCACTGTATTCAATTACTAGTCTCGGCCTTTACAAATCACGATGGCTTGGGTTGTAATCCACCTCTATTTTCGAAATTTCACTTCCTCGACTTATGTACTCTTCCGCCTTTAGGATTTACAATCTTGAACCACTGTAAGCTTTAGTGAGGATTCTAGATGACTTCATCTCTCTTTTGTTTTTTGTTCTTCTCTATGCGAAATGGTACTCACCTAGAGCGTTTGGCTCGCTGGGAAATGATTTTATGAAGACACTGCCTGGTAAGCATAAGGGTATCGTATGCTCGCTCCTTGTCATTCGGTATTTTCATTTAGTATATCTCTTTTTTTCAGAGTCAAGATATAATTCTACTGTCAACGGGGCAATAAAAGTCTGGTTTTGGATGCCCAACTTCTGATTACCCCTTTTCCCTCGCTTCGAAGTTATACCACTTTGCTGGAGTTAGGTTTCCCCACTTACTCACGTCCCCGCTTCTGTTGATGTAGTAGTCGTTGATGCTATTTATTTCAATCCAGCAGCAGAAGTAGATCCAGAACCAGCAACAGTAGACCCAGTAGCGGTAGATTATGCTATTGAATAAGCAGTCGAAGAAGCAGTTGTTGATGATGATGAAGCAATCGATTCAGTATTCCTACCAGCATATCAAGTGATAGACCCGGCCTTACTTTACCCATAAGCAATTGACCGAGTTGTTTCAGTCGATGAAGCAAAAGTTTTAGCAGTCGTTTCAACAGTTTACCCAGCACTAATATCAACAGCAGATGCATTTGAACTAGTCTCGGTTTAAGTTGATGCACCAACATAAAAGGCAGAGGTGTTTGCATAGCCCACATTATGGATATAATTATACTTTAGCCCTCTTTTTTAGTGACATATGTGTTATTATTTTCCTGCACTTATGTTATAGAAGCAAGGACGGAGGATTAGAGCTATGTTTCCCAATTGTTAAAAAGATTTCAGCTTATGGTTAGTATAATGTCTCGTTCATTGTTGCAAAGAACCATAATAAAATGATAGCAAACCTTTTTGTTACAATCATTCTTGTAGACACTCTAATGGCATCATCCATTTCTACATCATATTGCAATAGAGCCCTTGATCTTATTTCCCTTCTAGAAACCTTGTTGATGTTTATAAAGGTATGACAGAGGCTTGCTCTTTGATGACTTTTATGGCTTCCTATGATGCAATGGTAGGAGAAGGCACGGCTAAAATCAAACAGAAGTATTTAAGATCACGATGTAGGAGGTTGCGTGGGAAAGCCAGCCCCTCACGTGGAAATTTAGATTGAACCAGGCAACACTTTTTTATATGAGAATGAGCTATATAATGTGGGAAATATATTAACAAAGGGTTCTCATGTGATGCAAAATTATTGGGCCAAAAGGAAGCCAATGCAGCTGCATTTAGTCCAAATGGATCGCTGAATACAGGGGATGATGGATGGATTGACAAAGAGGGCAGATTATGGCTTCTCGGTCGTTCCAAGGACATGATTAAAAGTGGTGGAGAAAATGTTTATTCTTATGAGGTAAATATCCTCAAAGTGAGCATGTACCGTTTGAATGGATGACCATTGCATCATTTTCAGTAATATATATATATATATAATGAGGCTGACCTTATAAATGATAATGAACTCTAAAATAAGGTGAAGGTTTTTTTGCAGACCAATTTATTTCTGAAGTTTCAACTTTCAAGAATGAAAATATGAAGTTAGCTTGTCATTACAGTCATTTTTCTAAGACAACCAAGATAATGTTTAGCTATTATATGAATATGCAGGACCAAGAGAAGTTGTTTGTAAAATAATAATTACAATTGAACAAGTAACACCATAGCAGTCTAGGCTTTAAGGTTTCAAATGTCATGTAATGAAGCGTATTTTTATTTGTAACGGATTAAATGGAGAGAGCATGTGAAATGGCTTATCAAGGATGCACTACTATTGCATATCCTAATTATCTAGACGATGGTCATTACATCAGGATGTTGGATTTTTATGAACTCCAATTGCAATTAATTAGTCGAACACAATCTCTTCCTATAAATTTTAAAGATGAAAAGCAATAAACATGAGGTGTAAGATTATTAATGACTATAAAAATGTAAACGATCTAAACACATTTCAATTATCAAAAGTAGGAGGGAGGTGAATCCTCATTTTAATAATTGAATTCACAATTCGAGATTGGTTAAACCTAAAAGAACGAACCTATGGGTAAAAATGTTCCAATTGCTTATAGAGGTGAAGCTAGGTGTGTTAAAGGTTTGATAAAGAAGAATGAACTTATAACAAGTCATAAGCAATGGAAAATAAACTTGTTCAAGCCTTGGCCTCAGCCAACGAGAGCATTAATTGTAAACACGAGTTAACCATTATCACATAGTTTGCATAAACTCATTTGAAGTGCTGGTGCTTGGTTCAGGAAGCACATAACAAGGTAGGTATTAACATACGTTAAAAATGCTTGTCAAGTTCCATGACATGATTTTCCATTGCTTAGTTAGGCTTACCGTAAGCGTAGGGTTATGGAAGGCCTCGTAAAGAGGCATGTACATTGGAGTTAGGAAGCCAATTGTTGAAGTCTTGCACCCTCACTTTCAATGCCTCGTTGTAATTTCAAGCCATGTCGTTGATTAATTCAATACAGGAACCATTGTTGTTATATCTATTAAGTTGAGAGGGAAGTCATCCCACTGCACCCACTCCTGCAACCCCAAAATTTATTGTGCCAATTTAACAAATAAATATAAGTTTGGAGAGGGTTTGCAAACTTCAAAGAAGCAAAAAATTTCAAAGATAATAAATCTATCATGTTATTACAGAAAGATTCTTGAAGTTTAACTCTTTTTCCTTTTTGCAGACTTCACAGGTTTCTTTTACAAAAGGAAAAAGAACTAAAATCAGAAAAAGTGAACGAATTGTAAAGAAACAAACTAAAATCATGTTATTATGTTAATGCTAAATCAGTTGAAACTATGTCAACGAAACAATAGTATCCACACTATTTGGCCTCAAATATCACCGCACAGGTTCTTTCGTTGAACGTTCATTCAACGACTATTCCTTCTCCGTCTTTTACGAACTAAAAGCAAAAATAGCATCCATATTTACCTTATAAAGCTATATGCTTCAATTCCTTACCAATATTTTAACTCACTCACTAACTACAAAGCATGTGATGTAAAACAAAGAAAAACTTTACGAGCAAACATCAAAATGACTAGCAAGTCCAATCATAAAAAAATAGCTCATTGAAATATCAAATATTGCATACCCATCTACCATATTGGCAAATAGCATATGACTATTATTTGTCATGGACTTCGAAATAGTTGCCACACGTATAATATGGTGAAAAACTGAACATTATCTCATATTGATTGCAAGCTACCCTTCAAACATCAAGTAATTAATTGGTGCACTTTTTTTGTCATAGCATCAAGTAAATACTTGTTGATGTTAACATCTTCAGCAGTTGCTAAGAAAGTTTGAATCCTTTGATTACCAAGGCTTGACTTATTATTATTTAACATGTATAAATCCAAAAATATTGAAAATTTACAGAATCACCATCTTTTTGTCATTGTACTTGTTTCTTCAAGTCAAGTCAAGTCTCTACTTCGTATCTATACATTAAAGTTTTATTACTGTGAAAAGTTATGAAGAGAGTGAGGCAAGTTTTATTACTGTGAGAAGTTATGAAGGGAGTGAGGCTTGGCATTATTTTATGCAGTAGACTACAAGTTGGGAAAAAAATTATTGGACTGAACTTGGTCTATGTTTAGGTTAAACTTTGTATCTTGGCCTTTGTTTGTTTTTAATACGATCCTCATATACTTTTTATATCTACTTTCTATTATGGTCGCTTTCCAACTTGCTTTCTTTCCAGCAAAATTGTAAAATCACTTTCATTCATATTTAAATTTTAGTTCAAATATATATATATTTTTATGGTATTCATGTTAATAACACTTTTAAAATTTTAGAGCAAATCAAATAATTAAAGTGTGATAAACTAAAATTAGTTTCATTTGCCATGTTTTGTGTTTGTTCTTACAAATAACCTGAACGCAAAACACCCACCTCATTAACCATTAAATGCACACCAAACACCCACCTCATTAACCATTAAATGATTTTGGGTTCTCTCTCGGAGTAATATTAGTCAAGTTTGTGAATATTTGGATAACATGTATAAGACATTATTGAATAGTCATAGAAGCTAAGTGTTACTTGGTGTTATTAATAGGGATCTATGGTGATTATGTAATAGTTGATTTTCAATGAGATCTGGAATAGTTTAAAGCTCATATAGTTGTTTTTTTGAAACCATGTGAAATGTAACTTATATATATTATATATAAATAAATAATAGTTAATCATCATCATTATCATATAAATAAAGTTGTCATTTGTTTCATGTGAAAAACAAAATTAATTGAATTATTTTGATAATAATTTATCAAACTTGGTGCTCAAGATTGTGCGTTACTTAAAAATTTTGAAGTATATTAAAAAAAAAAATATTTGAAGTATATGATAAATAAATTTTCAATTTTAAAACTTTAAGATAGACCAAATGTTATGGATCAAATCCAATTTGTCTAACTCAATATTTTATAATTCATTATTTTATTATTGTAAGATTTAATATTGTGGTTTTAGTCATTAATTTTTCCAATAGTTTATTGTTTCATTAATTTCTTGCCTTTGCTTCAATGATAGAAAGCATGGTGCCTGAGGCAAATAGCTCCTTCTTTCGCGGGTGGCTTCTTGTCATTCCTCCTAGTGCAACTCTTATCTCACAATAGCAAATGGTAATGTTAGGGACATTGCCACCTCGTGGCTCCTGTTCCAATAATATATATATATATATATATATATATATATATATATATATATATATATATATATATATTAGTGGTTTTAAAATAAAATAATATGTAATTATCTTTTTTTTAAGGTATCATATCTTGTTTTACAACCAATATAGATCCATTTTAAACTTTGATCCATGAGTATTTTGATGTGTAATTTTTTTTATCTTAAAGTTTTTATATCCTAGGGAGAAAAAATTTCGATAGCGTAAACTTTTTTATTTTTTTGTATAACTGACATTATTTTTTTATACGAAAAAAAGACATGACATTTTAGTTTAGGCCTAGGCTTAGAGCACCTGGCTCCTCTCGGTGCAATTAACCCAAAACCTTAAAATTTATATGAAAAAAAGATATGACTTTTTAGTTTAGACCGACATGATTTTTTTTTTATTTTATTATTTATTTTTTTATGTTAGAAACGTTGAGAACCCAGCTCCCTCATACTAGGCTATAAAGCACCTCACTCCTCTCGGTGCAAAAAACATTTAACATATTTTCATACACCAAAAGTGATGGGTCCACTCTTTTAAGTCTTCACTTTGCACCACTATTCATTTATCTACCAAGTGCCCCAGCCAAATACCAAGAGCCCAAGCCAAATACCAAGTCTCGTCGTTGAGAAATATGTCCATGGAGGATTGGTGGGTTATATATATTAACTTACACACACAGAGGCAAAAGGGAGCAGAGCACAAAGGCTCGCTCTCATACACAAAGGAATGATCAAACCAATTCAATTATCTAATGAAATCAGATTACAATATAAAAGTGTAGATAGTCACAACAAACCAAACCATAGATCCATGAAGTGTGGATCTCAAACCTCTACATGCTAAATATAGAAACGACACATCAACCCAATACCTAGATACTTACCTATCATTTCTACATTATTCCAACAATATAATGGGCTCAGCAACCTGATTTTAAGGAATTTAAGATTCAAGTATTTTTTATTATCAATGTACAGCAACTCTCGGTGGTGTGTGTTGGAAGAGATCTCAAGGGTAAATACATTTGAGTGTTACAATCTTATCGAAGTTCTGGTAATGGCGGTACAAAGGTCAGGATCTTTGAGTTTTTATGTTAGTATCTGCCAAGACAGTGCAGAAAGGGGATATCATTTAGTTAACCAAAATATTTAAGTTTGAATGATCTGTATGATGTAAAATGCCATACCATCTTATACCTTCAAAGCTTGCAAATAAATGTGCTTCTGCAGTTTTGGCAGTTCATGACTCATTGAAAGTGAATACGAGGTCATTGTGAGATTGGATATGGTCTCGAAGAAGAGTAGTTATGTGTTATTAAAATTATTTAGATTTTCTTAATTGGTGGAAACTCAAGTAGGGCGAGAGTCACTTAGGGTATAGGTTACAGTTAATAATTTAACAAATGATTTTTGAAAATTCTGGTTAAACTTCCTCAACCGTTCATAATTTCTTTAAAAGAGTAAGAAATTTGGTTCATGCAAAATTCATCTATTTCATTTTTTCGTAGAGGATTTAACATGTTGATAACAGGTGTTTCTCTAGAAGTCGGCAAAAAGTTGGAAGATTGAATTTTGTTTGAATTCTTTTTAGTAGATTATAAATTTATTTACCATTTTATAATTTTAAATCTATTTGAAGTATGGTTAATAAATAGTTTTGTGTATGGGGAAATGATATTACATAACTCATTATTGATATTTCTTAGTCCAAACCCCTCATCCTTCTCTTATTGTAAATTTGATTATGTATTATGTACTTTACCAATAAATGGAATCACTTTTACAACTCTCTTATTTCTAGTTTTTGGTTTTTATTTACTTTAAATTCATTATCTTTTACATTTAAATATTTTTCAAATTTTACTTTATATTTTAAAATTTACTAGTTTTATATTTATGATTCTCAGTTTATTTTAATTTGTTTATATTTTGTTAAATGTTTATATTTCTTTTGTATAATTATTCATTTTTTTATTATTTGATTTGATTTGATTTTGTATATACAATTATATAAATATTTCAAATCATTATAAACAAAATAAATATAAATGAACTATATAAAAGATTTACATTTTAGTTTTATTTCAATCACATTCTTCTCTTTTAAAGATTAATGTAAATAATTTAATTAATTATTAATTTAGTATTTGTTAATACATTAACTTAAAATTATTTTGGAAACATTAACTTAAAATTTTAGTTATTTAGTATCTTATCATTATCTCTTTATATAAAGAAAACAAACAAACAAAATTAGCATGTGTAAATAATAATACAAAGATTTATATTCTTAAAATTTTGTTTGTTTTTATTTAGTTGTAAATAACACCAACTTAGTTTCTTTATGCTATTTTTTCTTTTGTTTTATGTTTAGAGTTTAGGTTATCATTTTTTTTATTTGATAACATAAAACATAGAAAATAAATAAAAATCCAATAAAATGAAAAAATAAATGAATGAAAGAAGTATTATGGAATAAGTTAAAATTGATTAGATAATTCATATTTATTTCCATACATTCATTAAGACTTGTGCTTTTATTTTATTAAATTATTGTCTTGTCAATCCATTTTGAGCATCAACAAATACATGCCCATGTCCATTTTTTTGTGCAACTCGGTTAACAAAGTGGTATCAAATATCATTACTACTAGAATTAAGTCTGCCCAATCAAATTTTATTTCTGAGAAACAATTTGGATTCTTATTCAAACAATGGATTCTTGATGTCGTTGGAGTGGCACAGGAGGGGATCCACTCAATTAAGGTGAGGATATTGAAAGTAGTCATCGTAAAGCTAGATTTGATTAATGCCTATGACAAGGTGGATTGTGACTTTTTACGATTGATCCTATTACAGATTGGGATTGGCCTTGAGGTTACAAGGTGGATCATGGCATGCGTGTCTTCAGTTAATTTTGTTCTCTTAGTAAATGGTACCCCGACAAACTTTTTCCGAGGTCATAGAGGTCTGAGACAGGGATGTCCCCTATCCCAGTTACTTTTTTTATTGGTGGTTAAGGGACTTAGCCTATTGATAAGTAAAAGGAAATCAGAGGGCTTGATCACTGGAGTGAGGGTTTCACCAAACCATGTATTGATCCACTCACTCTTTGTGGATGATGTGCGTATGTCCCGGGAAGGTACTATTCATGAATGGGAACAACTTCAATCTATATATTTGAGTCTATTTTGCAAAGCTTCTGGTACGATTATCAGCGTGGATAAACCAATGTTACTTTAAAATCAACTTAGCCCTCAGAGCTGTAACAGACTTCAAGAGCTCTTTCCCTATCGAGTTGTACAAGTGGAGGAAGGATTCAGGTATTTAGGATATCCAATGAAGCCCAATAACTATCACAAAGAGGACTAGTTCTAGTTGCTGAAAAAAGGTCTACAAGCGGATAGGAAATTGTTGTCATAAATGGATATCATTGGTTGGAAGGGCGGTCTTGGTAAAATCTGTATTGGAATGCATTCTAGTATATTGGATGGCACTGGAAAAAGTTCCGAAAGTTTATCCTTGGCAAAGTTAGACAAAAGTGTTTTGACTTCCTCCTGACAAGGAAAAAGGAAAACAAAGTTATACAATCGATAAGATGGGAGAAGCTTGCACAACCAAAGTTGTATGGGGGATGGGGGTTCTAAAAATACACAAGTTTAGGTTGGCTCTGACAGCTAAAGGCCTTTGGCGGTATCTGACATATAACGGTCTCTAGAGTAGGGTAATCCATGGCAAATATCTAATGGGGAAGACAATGGAGGATTGGGTTAGAGCAAGGGCAAAGATTTCGTCCAACGCCTCCAATTTCTAAATTGACCTATGCAAAGCCTTTCCGATAATTGGAGCCTAGTTGGCTTGGAGGATAGGGAACGAGTCAAAATTCTAGGTGGGAAAGATGCATGGATTGGAGGGCTAGAAAAGTTTTGTCTATCAAAAGAACTCTTAGAAGATCTAGTGTCCAAAGGCATTAGAACTTTAGCACAAGTATCTTGAGGCTCTTATCACAGGACCAATAATTAGGGATGGAGAACTAGCGAGCCCCGAGGATCAAGAGGGCATTTGGCTACGGAATGGAATTAGTATTTGAGAGCACTAAACAGGTTCAATATTACTATGGGACAAGGAGAGGATACCCTTGTTTGGTCATGGAACAATTCCAATGGCTAGGTGATGACCAAGATGACATATCAGTCACTATTTTATAATGAATTGGAGGGGGTAACATATTGGTGGCAAAATGAAATCTGGAGTTGGGATGTTCTCCTAAAAATCAAATTGTTTTTTTGGATGGTGTTAGCAGATAAAATTCTCACGATGAATAATCTATTAATGAGGGGTGGATTCGAGCTAGGGATGTGTGTTCTTTGTAGGTTTGAGGGAGAATGCACACAACATCTTTTTGTTTAGTTCTCCTTTGTCAGACAGTGTTGGAGTGATCTTAAAAAAGTATTGATATTTAAAGGTACTTGGAACAAGGAGTCAATAGTCAATTGCTTGGAAAGCTGGGTAGATCGAGAACCAGTTCGACAAGTAAAAGAACTTCCAAGTTACTATTGTTGGGGGGTATGGATCCACCGTATTTAGGTAATATTTGAAGGGGAAAATCCAAGTATTCGATGGGTGACACAAAATATTATGGGTCTATATGGCAATAAACAACCAAAGGACAGTAACATCCCTACCAGAATGATAAGAGATCCATAATTTAGAGATGACGATCCAACTGGATTTTTTGATGGGGCTTGTCAGGGGTCGTAGGGTCATTGTGGCATATGCATGCTTATTAAACTGAAAAGATCTCATTATTTCAAAGTGAAGATGGGTGGAGGTGTGGGAACCAATACCGGTGCGGACTTTTTGACTTTGTGGATGCTATTAAAATTTACATCCATCAAAATATCTTTAGACTTCATGTGGCTGGGGATTCTAAGATCATCATTAACTAGAGTAAGGGCATTTATTCGCTCTTTGTGCTTAGTTTAGAAGGGTGAAAGGGTAGAATTAGGACCCTAGAAAGGTGTTTCCTAAAGCTTTCCTACAATAACTTTACAAAGAATATAACCAGGTGGTAGATATATTGTCAAAGGAGGCTATGGGTCTTGAAGAAGGGCAACTAATATTTGAATCTAGTATTCTGATCATTCCCAGATTCTCAAAGGGGTTCTTTAGGCATATTAAGATTTCGGTCTTTGGGACAATGTCTTCATCTTTTCAAAAGGTGCAGTAGGTGTCAATCCTTTCCTCTGTTTGTTCTTGGGCCATTTATTATTGGGATCGATGTGTTTTCAGGAAGCAATTTTATGCGAGTAAGGTTAACTCCGAGCTCATTCTTATTCCAACATGGACATGATACAGGCTCGTAGCATCTTTCATTGAGCAGGTGTCACTACATGCTTGTTCTTTTCTTTTTCTATTCAATAAATTTATGATCAACGCTGGTATATTGCGGTGATTCCTAATGGGGGATCCTGTTTTTTTTTAAGACTTCTACTTAGAATGTGAATGCTATGTGTGACGCGCATCACGCCTTGTAGGATCTCAAAGTTTCAATTTTGTACCTGTATTTTTGCAATTAATCTCACTTTTCTGATGCCACTACGACTTGTAGCTATATTTAAGACAAGTATGAGAAAAATAAACTGATGTTGTACTCATATATCTCGATTCTCTTAATATATACCAGATACATACGTTTTTTTTTGTTGAAAAAAAGTCTATGGATTAGAGATTATTCTCTAACATCCACTCTATGAGACATTTTTTCATGGTTTGAGAGATAAGTGGTCTTATCAACATATTCCTATAATTGTTGTTTATGGGGAGCTCATGAAACTTCAAATCATAAACATCTTAGCCTAGATAATTAGTTATAAATGTGCAATCATACTAAACTTACATGTTCCTAAAGGACTATAAAACAAGTAAAATATTTTCCAAACTTTTAATAATCTTTTAATTAAAAAATGTTTATCAAAGTAAGCTACAATTTCTTATTTATTAATAATCTTTATAAATAAAATACCAAATGTCTTTTTTTATTTTTTATAAATTTGAAATTCTATTAAAGTTAAAATATTGTACAAGACAAGCTAGGAAGCCAAATGGCATGCAAAACTGAGTTCACATGTTTGCTAGTGCTACTGAAGTCTACCATTTGGACTACATAATGACAAGTGCTAATTGACAAGACTGACAACCATAACTGAAAGTGTCTAGAGTTTTGAAGGATATCCCATAAAGAAGGGGTTATGGCCACCTTATCAAACGAAAAACTGATTAACCAAACCTCTGAAATTGAGACAAAAAAGGATTGATTTTCCCTAAACAGTTCATGCTATTCATCATCATAAATAAAAATGAGAGGGGGAGCAGATTGCTCAACACCTAGACTATCTTGGTTGGTGCTCAAAGTTTAACCCTGCTCGGCCTTGGGAAGAGCATGCCCAAAAGGTTGAGGAGAATCCTGAGCTTTTGGACCAATGTAACATAAAGATTTACTAGTCAATTCATGGGCCAGGGCGTTAAGCTTGGGTTAACTCTCCAAGTCTGAGCAAGGCTAGCTCCAGGCTCGTTCTTATTCCAACATGGACATGATACATGATTGTAGTGTCTTTCATTGGGCAGGCGTCACTACATTCTTGTTCTTTTATTTTTATTGTTCGGTAAATTTATGATCGATGTTGGTATATTGTAGTGATTCCCAATGGGGGATCCCGTTTTGGTTCTTTTTTAAGATTTATGCTCATAATGTGAATGATATGTGTGATGTGCATCATAGCTTGTAGGATCTCAAAGTTTCAATTTTTTATATGTATTTTTATAGTTAACCTCGCTTATCTGGTGCTGCAATGACTTGTAGTGATAGTTAAGACAAGTATGAGAAAAATATACTGATGTTGTACTCACATATCTTGATTCTCTTGATAAAATACCAGATATATATGTTTTTTTTTGTTTTTCTTGAAAAAAAAGTCTATAGATTAGAGATTATCCTCTAACATTAACTCTACGAGACATTTTTTCATGGTTTGAGAGATAAGTGTGTTACACCTAAATCTCGTCATCATGAGTCCCATGTCAACTCAATGCCTTCATCCCTGAAGTCTCCTTGATCAAGAAGTCATTTAGAGCAAGTTGATGCCCTTTGTCCACAATGTCTGGTTGGGTCGACACAGGTTGTCTTTGAGCAAGAAGCGCCCAACTAGGTCAGGTGCAAGATGCATTTTGGAAGACTGCACTGGTGGCTCAGGTTGCCATTGTGCAGCCTGCGCTTTCCCTCTCAGGCGCAGGTTGCACTCATGCATCTTGCGCTGGGGTTGGTTAATTTGTATAAAGGAGGCTTTCAAGCGATTTCTAGAAGTTGGATGAGGTGGATCCCTATCCCTAACTCCTAGGTGAGCTGTCCTACAATTCCCTAACCATAAGGGAGGATCCCTTAGTCCTCTCCCCATGATCCTCAACCTACTCTATCCGCTTGGTGCTATAAATACAAAGCTCCTCTCCATTCCAAAGGGAGGAATTCTATAGCGCTTACATGCTGGTGGAATTAGACTAGGTGATCCCTATCCATCTCTTGGGATGCATACATTTCCTTTGGAGGCTTTGACTTGGCTTGTTGGAGGAGGATTGCATCGTTAAGGCTTGGGTTGTAATCATCTCTCTACTTTGTATTTCCCATTCTTTATACAGTAATATAAACTCTTTCCATAAATGTCTATTGTGTTGATGATGTTTATAGTTTACTTCCTTAACTGTTTACTTAGATGAATTAGTGTTTAGATATGTTTTACTGCTTGTTTTGTCTCTACATGTTTTGACAGGTCTTGCAGCTACGGATCTGACGACCGCGGAGCTTGGAGCAATAACGAGGAGAAAGATATACAAATATGAAGTTAAGACATCTAATTACTCGATCTCTAATTGATCTAGGGAAGTAGTGTTGTATTTTGTTCCTATTTGTTCTAGATTCACATTGAACTAGGGAGATCTGGCTCGCGTCCGCTCGAGTAGATTACCCAATAACAAATCTGGCGACCATACTGGGGATTACTTTGTTTTGATTTCAAGTTGAATGTGTTATTCTTTGATTTCTTAATGAGCCATCGCTTTGCCTCCTGAGCCTATTTTCACCATCAGATTCTTTTCTTTAAGAGTTTGTTGATTTTCTCTGGGTCTATTTGAACCATCTTCAATCCATTTACTTAGTAATTGTTTGGAGTTTTTTCATTATTTGCATTGGGTTATTCACCCAACGCACCTGGGTAATGCATCCAGTGCGCCTGTCCATCCAGAGCGCATTTTACCTTTAAGCACATTGCACCATCGACGCTTTTGCCGATCTAACAGTTTGCGCCGCCGACGCTTTATCCCTGCATACAGTCCGTGCCAGGCGCTCTGCACCTAACCACAGACTGCGCCGAGATTTCAAGTTTAGTGCTTGGGATATTTTTCTCCAAATTTTTGGTTTTTAGGTTGATCAACAGGCATCTCTGCACTGTACCTTCCAGTCAAAGACCCCTTTTTGCTTTTACAAGTGTTTGTGTTTGGTTTGTTTGTGTTGGTTTTTGGGTCCTTTTGGTCAAGTGAGAGTTCGATAGAAGTGGCGGGCAATTTCAATCCCCCACGGTCATCCACTCCCTCTTGTATTCCCTGACCACCTCATCAGATCTATCTAACATGCTGGATCCGCTTCAAAACCATTTTTGAGCTTAGTCATCAAGTGTTCGCTTGTATTGATTGTTTTTGAGTGATTTTTTGTGTCTTTAGGTCATCGGAGTGCGTGTCATGTTTTCTTTGAGAATTTCTGAGTGATTAGAGTGCTGTAAGTAGTCCCTTCTTTTCTGCCATTTACATTTGAAAAGCATCATTATTATCAAGTTTCGTCTTGGTATATACATTGCAAAGTCAAAAGTACTTCATTTTTACCATTTTCAAGTTCATTTGAGAATTGTTGTAAAAATTGTTTCGTGCATTGGAATTCATCATCCATTGATTTTTGGGAAGTTTGAAAAGAGAAATTAATTGTTTGTATTTTTCTCGAATTATGAGTTACACATCTTCTTGAAAGATCCGAGTGAAGTCAAATTTTTACAAAGTGATTCCAAGCTTAAAGAAGTTGTATGCATTTTTTGGTTTTCATGTGCTTTTTAGGCTATCATTGTGAAAATTGAAGAGTTAGTGTGTGCTAAGTATAAATTCTCCTTTTTTATCATTTAGTCCTATTCTAATTGAAAAAGACAAAAATAAAATACGTTGATTTGGTTTGATGTGTTATCATTTTTTATGTTTTGCTTGAAAAAGAAAAAAGAGAACTTTCATCATTTTTGGTAGATTTGGGATTTGTTGAAATTTACTGTTTCGTGAGACCATTGGAAAAATATTTCTCCTTCCCTTACATAGATTTCATCAAAAGAAAAAGTGCATTTTCATGTAGTTAGGAGTGCATTTTGTTTACATTTATGTACTCACCTCATGCATTCACCTAACCGTCCAGATAAAATTTACCTGTAGAACTAGGTTAAAATTTACTAGTAACTTGTGTGTTAAGTTAGAGACGTGGTCCGGTGTTGTAAAACGTGGCAACTGTCGTTATTTGCTTGCACTGCATCCCGGGGGCACTGTAGTTTTTCCACGTACCAACCGGTATATCGAAGGCTCTTTCACGTACCTTAGGGTATATCGAAAGGAACTTCACGTACTCGGTAGTATATCGGAAGGCTTTGGTCGTACGGTTGTGCATTAGACAACACCACTACGGATTTGAGCTCCCACGTACCTTACGTATATCGGGAGACACTCCTAGGATTCCTGAGACCAATTGAGCTAGCCATTTGACCGTCTTGGCAGAGCAATACACCGAGAACAACACTTGGGGAGCTACTACGCACGTACTATCAGGTAGTCGGGTTATATGGTTAGGGGTACGGTCCTAATCCTCCCTGGTTAGTGCTCTAAAATATTGGGCCGAGTATAACTGTTGGACCCTGGAGTATATCGCGAGTTGCGAAGCCTTGACAGTCCTGTGAGGTTCCGGAATTTTGAATCCACACCTATCACATAAGTTTGCTTGTGGCCTTAGTTTGTGTAGATTTTTCTGGACTGCTTTTCTTTTGTTTAGAATACACTTAGGAGAAATTCTAGTTCGGTCATTCTGGCTGAACAACCTTTGAGAAGGTCCTGCAGAATTTTAAACTTACCACCCGAATATCCCCTTAATCAGGAGGTAATTTTGAGGGTAAGCATGGATCCATAAGTTACAGTTGTGTCACCTGAAGCAGAAAACTCCGCTATGGAGTCTGGATCTAATTTATTTCCTCCTAGTTCACCAACCTCTAACCCCCCAAGGGATGAGGAGGCGGAACCATCCACTTTACGAGACACATCCTTCCACCGTTCATTGGAAGGAGAATTTGGGGCTCTAGATTGGCTAAATCCATCCCAGGATGACCCTGTATCCGCATCATTTGCTCCGTCTGCATCCTTTTGGGACACCTCTCTCGGGCAACAATGGGCCCACTTGACTTTACATCCGGAGGCAGAAACCACCCCTTTTTGTTGGGCTCCCCATGCTCAACGGTTGGCTCCAATCTATGAACTCATGGACCAATTACGCCAACATGGTGATGAACTTTGGCGCCAGAGTCTCTCGTGGAGAGGAGACACCTTGGAAACACCCATGATTCAATATACCCCAATCCGTTCATTATCTCTTGTTTCACCGGAAACACCCACACATAACGTGACCACTTACGAACTTGGTCAACCCTCATTTCCTATGAGTACACCTCTTAATCAAGAGACCAGTTCCATACCACAAATGACTCAACATGTTGGAGGAAAACAATCCAACACCCCTCCTACTACTACTGGAACATTACTGTCACACCCAAAATCTACCCATCATGAGATTCAGTGTATACACCCCTGAAGATATCTTGACTGAGTAATTAACCTGGGAGGATTTGTACCCAGTTGTACCAGGTTTTGAGAGGTCATCGCAGGTTGCACTTATGCAACATGCGATGTCGCAACTTGCTTCATTGTAGGGTGCGACGAAGTCAGTTAATGGGCAAAAATAGCTTCTTCGAGGTTCTTCTCGAAACTTGCTTACTTGGGGCCTTGTCCCTGACCTCTAGGGGAGTTGGTACTCGACTCCTAACACCTTGGGAGGATCCCCTATCTCTCTCCTACCATATCTCAACCTATCCTATCCATACCTTATCCACTTAGTCCTATATAAGAGAAGCTCTACCCCTCTCCAAAGGGAGGAAGTCTATGGTGTCTACATGTTGGTGAAATCACTCTTGAGAGATCTCTACTCATCATTGAGAGACTCAAGCTTCCTTAGGAGGAAATGGCAAATGGCTTTGTTGGAGAAGGGCTGCAGCGTTAAGCCTCGGTTGTGGTTCTACATCTCTGCTATGTACTTCCCTATTTTTACAGTAATACAAATGCGTTCCACAAATATTGTTCATGCGTGTAATGATATTGAGTAGTTTACCTGCTTAACTGTTCACTTAGATCTCTTATTGTATAGATGCCCTTTACTTGTTTCTCTTGTTTCTTGTCTTGACAAGTCTTGCAGCTTGGATCTGACGACCGTGAGATGTGGAGCAGTATTCAAGAGAAAAGATAGCGAAGGAAAGCTAAGACATCTAGTACTAGATCCTTGAGTAGATCTAGGAAATGCATTTGTAGCATGTCTTATTTGTTCTAGACTCACATTGAGCTAGGGAGATCTTGCTCGCGTCTGCTCGAGTGGATTGTTCGATAAACAAATCTGGAGACCATACTGGGGACTTACATGTCTGATTCTGTAATTGCCTGAGAGTCATTTTCAGTTGATTGCTTGACACAAGCCTTCTATTTGTCATTTGCTTCGTGAGTTGATTTCACTATCAGATCTTCATATTGAAGACTCTGATCTGCTTCCTCTGAGTTTATACAACTCATTTTCAAACCACTCCATAGTTCATTGCTTGGAGATCTGATTCATTTTTTGACTTCGATCTCGCCTGTCGCACCTGGTTAGTGGAAACAGAGCGACACTGTGTCATTTATGGCCTCTATTCTTTTCCTGTTAGTCACTCGTCGCATCCCTTTTATTGGTAAACTGTGACGTCGTCGCACTTCCCGCATTGGTGAACTGCAACGTCGCACTGTGTACAAGAACGGAGTGCGTCGATCTGTCAAAGTTTGGCATGCAGGCATCCCCTCTCCATTTGTCAGTCTGAACTTTGGTTTGCTGTATGAACTCCCTCTGTGCTGCAAGGTCCAGCCAGAGGTCCCACCTTTGATTTGTGTGTTGAGTGTTTGGTTTTGTTCGGATTGATTTTGGGTTCCGTTTTGGACAAGTCTGAGGACCGGTAGTGGTGGATACTCTTGTCTCCTCCACCTTCATCCGCTCACCCTTGCATTCCCTTCCTTCCATTCCTGATTTGATCATTACATTAGATCAGCTTCCAAACCTTGTTTACATTATTTTTGAGCTTTGCTTGCTTGGTTTGCTTGCTACTGCTTGATTTTGAGTTAAGTGTGTCTTTCAGCTTGATTAAGTGCTTGTCTTTTCTTGAGATTTCTGAGTGTACTAGTGCTGCAAGTAGTGTTTTCTTTTCGTTCATTTAGATCTGAAAGCTCAATTGTTATCAAGTTTATTCTTTGATGCATCTATCGAAAAGTTAGAAAGTGCTTCTTTCCCATCATTTCTTGAGTGTTTTTGAAAGAAAAACGTTCTTGCATTAGAATGTTTCGTTTACTAATCCTTTGGAAAATTGAATGAATGTATGATCATTCGTGATTTTGTTGAAATATGAATCGCTCATCTTCTTGAAAGACTCAAGCTACACTTCCAATATTGCAAAAGTATTTCCATGTTAGGGAAAGATAAGTGCATTTTTTTATTTTTCATTGCTTTTAGGCCATTGAAAGTGAAATTGAAAAGCTTGCATACTCCATCTTAGAATTCTCTCTTTTCATTACCTAGTGTCGTTTTGCTGTGAAAAGAAAAAGAAAAGGAAAAATGTTGTGATTTGGATAGTAGTGTTATGATTTTTTTTGTATTTCGTTGAAAAAGGAAAATAATACTTTCATAGTCAAGTTTGTTTGAATTGGGATTGTGTTGCATTGTGTTGTTTTGGCAATCTCGTCGGAAAGAAAAAGATTTCTCCTTCCCATAGCTAGAATTCATTAAAAGAAAAGGATATTTCGTACATGTAGCTAGGTCTTGCATTATGCTTCCGATTATGTACTCACCTCATGCATTCACCTAACCGTCCAAGATAAAATTAATTTTAGGACTAGGTAAATTTTTTAGCAACTTGTGTGTAAGTTAGAGACGTGTTCCGACGTCGTTAAGCTTGGCAGCTGTCGTTATTTGCCAGCATTGTATCCCAAGGGTATTGTAGTCTTCCACGTACTTATCGGTATATCGAGCTCCTTCATGTACCCACCAAGTACCATAATCCGTACTTGGCGTATATCGAAGGGTGTATCACGTACTCGGTAGTATATCGAAAGGTCTCTTGTCGAACGGTTGTGCATTAGACAGCACCACTACGGATTTGAGCTCCCACATACCTTGTGTATATCGGGAGACACCACTAGGATTCCTGAAACCAATTGAGTCAACCATTTGGCCGTCTTGGCAAAACAATACACCGATAACAACACTCGGGGAGATTAGCACGCACGTACTGTCCAGGTAATTGGGTATGCAGGCAAGGGTACGGTCCCAATCCTCCTTGTCGCGTCATATTGTTGGACCCTGCAGTATATCGCGGTTTGCGATGCCTTGATAATCCCGTGAGGTTCCAGACTTTTGAATCCACTCTGTCACATAAGTCTGTTTGTTGCCTTAGTTTGAATAGGTTTTTCCGGACTGTTTTTCTTTTTAACATACCCTTAGGAGAAACGCTGTTTCAGCCACTTTGGCTGACTTTCCTGACACTCTAGAGGATTTTCCCTGGAGAAGATCCCGTAGGATCTTAAACTTATCACCCGAATATCCCCTTAATTCGGAGGTTATTTCGAGGGTAAGAATGGATCAACGTAACACGGTCGTAGTTACTGAAGTGGAAAACCCCACTCTGAATGTTGGAGGACTTTTGTTTCCACAAACTCCTTCGAATTCACCTACCTCTCATCCCCCGCAGGATGAAGGAGCACAAATCCCCACTTCGCGAGACCTTTCTCCCGTCATCCCAGGAGAACCTGGATCGTTGGAATGGATAAACCGACCCCAGGACGACCCTACAACAACTGTTGGTCCTTCAACAACTTACTAGACATCTTCTACTGGTCACCCAGTGGCTCATTTTGCCATCGCATCACCACCCAACTGGACTACTCCAGAGTTCTCTAGACCCTCCTACATGCCCGACCCCGCCGAAGTCTTTGCACCTATTCAAGAATGCTTAGATCGGTTACCTATTAAGGGTTATGAACTTTGAAGACAAAGTCTCGAGCAAAGACCCGGGTATAGAGATACCTCAATTCATCCGATATCTTTTGGATCACCAGAACAATCTCCCCACCACGCGACCATTAATGAGACTAGTCAGCCCTCGCAAGAGTCCAGTCCTACACCTCAAGTGAACCAACCGGTGGAAGGACAATAGTCCAACACACCTGCTACTACCATGGTTACTTTATCAGTTCCTCCCCACCTCAAAATTCAAGGGGAGGATATTCCATTCCCACGGATTATCCCATTGGTAATGTTATTACTACGGTAGCTAATCAACAACCTACGTTGGTTCAACCTTTGAATAGTGGTCAACCTATTGTGGCTGGGGGGAAACCTCCTTTTCCTAACCAAAACGTAGGCGGTGGGATCCCCAACGGACCTTCCGTTGGACCTCCCCAACCCGCTAGACCATCCACCATGGGATTATCTCATGTTGGGGGGTCGTCCAATGTAACCCTACCCTCATGGAGTCAAGCATATCCAGGTTCTGATAACCTTGCGTCGGGCTAATCTAATCTGGGAAACGCACCATACGAGATACCTTATCCAGGGAATCCATACACTTTATGGGGGAAACAGCCTGTGTTGCAACACGGACCCCAACCAACTATCCCTCAAGCACCACCACTCCCGATAGGTCCTTCCCCACCTCCTGCTGGAAGCGGCGGGCCCCCACCTAACTTTGGTGGAGGCCCACCTCATTCTACCAACAATATCCCTCACCCTTCTGGCGATGGCGGGAATGGTCCACCACCCCCTCCGGGCGGAGGCGGCGGGGGACCACACTATTACGGTGGAGGAGGACATTTCCCTTCGGGTGGTGTAGGTGGTCCACCACCCCCTCCAGGCGGAGGCGGTGGAGGACCTAATTACTATGGAGGTGGTGGTGGTGGTAGAGACCCTCATCCCTCCGGCGACGGAGGTGGGGGGGGGGCATCCTTTTGGAGGCGGAGGTGGTCCACCACCCCCTCTAGGCGGAGGCGGAGGTGGTCCACCACCCCCTCTAGGCGGAGACGGAGGTGGTCCACCACCCCCTCTAGGCGGAGGCGGTGGTGGGTCGCCTTATTATGTTTATGGACCCCCACCTCCTCCCGTTGGTGGCGGCGGACCTCCACCTCCTCCTGGTGGTGGAGGTGGACCCCCACCTCCTCCCGTTGGTGGTGGCGGGCCTCCACCTCCTCCCGGTGGTGGAGGTGGACCCCCACCTTATTGGAATGGACCACCTTATGGTGGTGGACCTCCTTACGGTCCGGGCGGCACACCCCCCTACGGCCAGGTTCCTCCTGGTACACCTTACGGTCATACTGGTCCTTACACACCTTATCCGTATTATCAATACGCGCAACCTAATCCACAACTGCCCTTTTTGGCTACCTTGGACCTACCTGACCTATCTCATTTAACCAACGACCCCATTTACCATGGAACTAATTGGCCAGCTATCCCGGTGAAACTTCCGTCTGATATCCCGAAATTTGACGGCAAGCCGGGTGAAGATCCTAAAAACCGTGTGATGACTTACCATTTATGGTGTTCATCTAATTCCTTAATGGACGACTCGATTCGTCTTAGATTGTTTCAAAGGACTCTCATTGGTTAGGCTGCCAAGTGGTACATTGAGTTGCCACCCCACTCTTTTCCTGATTTTGGCTCTCTTGCCATGAACTTTTTGACTCATTTCCAGCTGCCTATACGGTATGAAACTGGTACCGAGCTTTTAACCTCGCTTCGTCAGAATACCGCTACTCATATTTCTGATCATATCCATGAGTGGTGAAGGAGACGTCATCTCATCAAAGCTCCCATTCCAGATCAAATCCTAGCAGACTGGTTTATGAAGTCGCTCATCCCTATTATAACAAGAGATGTTGCCATGCGAGTTGTTGTCACCGAAGAACAAGCCATCGCGAGTGCCCATGTACTAGACCTAGTCTACACTCAATCTGGCACTTTGTTTGATATTCTTCCTAATGCACCCCGCGACGCTAACGATCCTGCGAAACCACTTAGGGGACCCCAAGCCGATGGCATCATTGGATCCCTTCATACCCAACCTCCTCATCAAACTGTTGGTTCTTTGAACCCCCAGGGTTCGTCCCCATTACCAACACAGGCTGGTCTCAGCACCACCAAGTCATCCGCTCCTACTGCTACTGAAGAAGTGAATTCTGTCTCATCAGCTTCACCTCAGAAGTCTGGCAGTAAGAAGAAAAACAAGGGAAAACCTAAGAAATCTTCTACCCAGCAGGAACAAAAGAGCACCCCTAATGACGCCAAACAGAAACGGAAGCTAAAATATCCTTGTTTACTGTGTGGAGATGATCACTTCTCTAAGGAGTGTCCCCATAGAGACGAAGTCCAAAAGCTTCTTAGGGGTAAACCCACTCTCGCAGTCCTCAATGATCCGTTTCTCGCTCAAAACCAGCAGATGATTGCTCAACCTCCCCCAGCCCAGGGGGAATCATCCAATACCGCGCATGTTCTCATGGTGCGAAATGAGATGATCAATTTGAACACTCACTCGCGATCATACGACATGGTCCCTTCAAAGGAACCTGTTGGGAGTAATGCTGAAAAAGCTTCCAACTCCTTACCTGATGTCACTGTACCATCAGCTTCTTTCACCATTGAGAAGCCACCCTTCGATTCGATATTGCGACCGCCCAAGGGCACGATTAGAAAAGTTGTTTTTAATCCTAATGCTTAGGCGGCACAGAATTACAATATCGTAGAAGACTTGGCACAAGCCCCTTGCGCCATGTCCACGCTGCAAGTTTTGCAGAATTGTCCCAATTAACGCAAAATTCTCCTCGCAGCGATCGGTGTAGTTGACCCTGATTCTTTGAATACCATCATGTTCCGACTTGACCGTTTCAAGCCGAGGCTTTCCCATCAGCTTGCATTTCAAGTAGCTGCAAACTTCGCGGGGAAAATTGTCCATCATACCCTTCTGGATGAAGGCGCCTCTATGTCTGTCATGTCGATCACCCGTTGGAGAGCCATTGGCTCTCACGAATTGAATCGCTCTCCCACCACGTTGAAAGCATTCGACGGGCATGGATTTCAACCTCATGGGCTCTTACAAGCTCTCGCAGTCGAGCTAGGCGAAAAGACCGTAACCATCAATGTGGAAGTGGTATTTGCCCCGATAGACTATAATCTCTTGCTTAGTCGCAATTGGTTTTACGCCATGCAGGCGGTAGCTTCTTCAATCTTCCGCACGGTGCAATTCCCCCACCAAGGATGAATTGTTACTATCGACCAATTAGATTTTTGCACGCCAGACACTACTACTCATCCTGGTGACCATGTTCCTTCCATTGGAAAAACGTCAAAACAGTATGAGAGTATAGGGGTTGGCCTTTTGAAAGATTAATCTCTCATGGGCATTTTTCCCATTTCGGACCCCCCTAATCATGTTGCCTCGGTGAACATGATCTCTGCGGAGATTTCATCTCGCTCTACTGATACTTGGCTTGTACCAGATGAAGCCACAACACACCTGATTGGAGACGCAATGCCTCTTTCACCCCCTAAACGTATTTACGAGGCTATCCAATCAGCACCGGAGGACCACCTAACCATGGCCTCCCCATCTTGTTCTCTACAACGGGCATCATCCCTACCTGACCTCTTACTTTGGACTTTTCACTCAGATGAGTCCATCATGGAAGTTATGAATGTTGATGATGGCCCATGGGATGACGTTCACCATAGGTCCTCTTTTCTTCCACCGTTGGAGTACATAGAGAACAACATTCACACCATCTTTTTCCCGGATATCTACCCGTTCCCTCATTCTCCCATACTTACATGTCTTTTAGACATGGAGGGTAACTTGGACAACATTGAGCCTACCACCCTGGTAGACATCTCAGTAAAACCTGGTGTAGTGGAACACATTCGCATAGGCTAGAAGTGTTCCCCTGAAGAAATAGCTATGGGCACGACCTTATTCAAGCAATTTCGAGACGTATTCGCTTGGTCCTACAAGGAGATGCCTGGGATAGACCCCGCGATTGTTTCTCACGAAATAAAAACCTATCCCAACATCAAACCTGTATGTCAAAAGTTGCGACCGATACACCCCCGAAAGACTGCAGCGATCAAGGTAGAAATTGAAAAACTCTTAAAGGTTGGTTTCATTTATCCTATCCCGTTGACGGATTGGGTCTCAAATGTCGTCCCTGTGAACAAAAAACAGGGTACCATTCGTGTCTATGTTGATTATCGGGACCTTAATAAGGCTTGTCCAAAGGACAATTACTTGACCCCATTCATCGACCAGATTATCGACAATTGTGCCGGAAGCGTCATCTTTTCATTCATGGATGGCTTTTCTAGTTACAACCAGATTGAGATAAACCCAGCCGAACAACATAATTCGACTTTCATCTGTCCTTGGGGGACGTTTGCAGATCGCAAACTCCTGTTTGGCCTTAAAAACGTTGGCGCCACGTTCCAACGAGCCATGTCGTATGCCTTCCATGACATTAAGGACTTTGTGGAACCTTACCTGGACGATCTCCCTGCTCATTCAAAGCAGCGTGAGTTCCACATGGATCATCTGACGGCCATTTTCCTTAGATGCATACGGTACAATATCCGTCTGAATCCTCACAAGTGTATCTTTTGTGTTGAGTCCGGACGCCTCTTAGGATTTATAGTCTCGAAGGATGGGATCCGCATTGATCCCTTAAAGGTAGAAGCCATTGTAAACCTCCCACCTCCCACCACTGTGACGAAACTTCAAAGTCTCCAAGGGAAGGCGACTTATTTAAGACGTTTTGTTTGTAATTTCGCGGAAAAGACTAAAGGGTACATGAGATTACTTAAGAAGGAGGTCCCATTCATTTGGGACGATCAAGCTAAAAAATCCTTCGACAGCATCAAACATGCCATCATGCATGCCCCCATAATCCAACTGCTGAATTATTTCCAAGATTACATTTTATATCTCACTGCTTCCACTACCACTATCGCCATGGTTTTGGTACAGGAGGACCAAAACGTCCAGGAACATGTAATATACTATGCAAGTAAGGGTCTCACTGACACTGAAACTAGATATTCACATGTCGAAAAACTTGCTTTCGTGGCGGTCATCGCCGTCCAAAAGTTCCGACACTACATCCTACTCTGCACCACCACCATCATCGCAGACTCGAACCCCATGTACTACGTACTGACACGTCAGGTGCTTGGGGGCAAGTATTCACGATGGATTGTGATACTGTAAGAATTCAATCTTCTTTTCGAGAAAGCCTAGTCCAAAAAGTCCTTGGTATTTGCTGAGCTGATTTGTGACTTTCCCCGTGCCGATGTAGAAGTTGAGCACAATGACTCCTTTCCGGATGAGTCACTATTTCTCATCAGTACGACCAATCCGTGGTATGGAGATATTTCTTTATATCTTCAAACCCAACGCTTCAACCCTCAACTCTCTCGCGATGACCGTCGTTGAATTCATCACCATGCAAAATATTATTTGATCAACAGTGATACTTTGTACCGCCGTGGCATCGATTCCATTCTTCGACGTTGTCTAACTCATGATGAGGCTGAACGCGTTCTGAATGACTGTCACACTGGGGCGTGTGGAAGTCACCTCTCTGGGATGGCTACAACCCAGAAGATTTTGCGCGCAGGATATTACTGGCCTACTATCTTCAAAGATTGTATTGAGGCCATGAAAAGATGCCCTCCACGCCAACATTTCCATACGAAGAAGTGCACCCATCCATCCCCGTTACACCCGGTTATTACCGTGGGCCCCTTTGCAAAATGGGGCATCGATTTTATGCATTGTAAGCCTACCTCGGCCGGGGGGCATAGTTACATCATCGTAGCTGTGGATTACTTCACAAAGTGGGCCGAGGCAATGCCTACATACCAAAATGACGGCAGAACCACCGCACTCTTCATGTTCAATCATGTAATAGCGCGGTTTGGAGTTTCTCAGGCTATAGTTACCGATCACGGTTCTCACTTTCAGAACCATATGGTTGATGACTTGAGCGATAGATTGGGTTTTCGACATGAAAACTCAACACCTTACTACCTGCAATCCAATGGACAGTTTGAGGCCATTAACAAGGTCTTGAAAACTATGGTCCAACGGATGGTAGGTACGCATAAGTCCAACTGGCATAATATGCTCTTTTCAGCATTATGGGCCTACAGAACCTCCGTTAAAACCGCCACGGGTTTCACTCCTTTCCAACTGGTGTATGGATTGGAATCTGTCCTGCCTATAGAGTGCGAAATTCCATCTCTACAACTCGCTGTTGAACTTCTTCCTAACACTACTGCCGAGGAAGAACGTTTCCAGTACTTAGCAAAACTTGACGAGTCTCGCCAAGATGCTACTCTTGCTAATGAAGCACACAAGAAACACAACACATCAAAGCTCAATATGACAAGTCAGTTGAACCTCGTATCTTCAACGAGGGTGACCTGGTCCTCACATATGACTAGAAACATGACAAACTAGGAGCAGGAAAGTTCGAGTCCCTGTGGCACGGACCTTACATCGTCAAACGTGTTTTGGAAAAGGGAGCTTACGAGCTCGAAGATTATGACGGAATATCTTTGGGTGAACCCCGTAATGGGCTTTACCTGAAGAGGTACTATGCCTGACCCTCTCATGCATAGATTTTTCTTGTATATACTGTACATGGCGTGCTTGTGTGTTTTTGTGGTGTGACGCACTTGTTTTTGAGTGTCTTTAGATCTTGTTTTCACTTCTCATACCATGTTCTGTTTGCGTGTGCAGATGGCAACGTGCTATGGATTCACGGACGGCGCCAGCCGGCATACCCGTAACCTTGCCTCAGAAGCTTGGGTATTGTATTCCCTAACAGGCGAGCTCATCAGTTCAGGAGGAAGTTGCCTTGGATTCGCAACCAATAATGCCGCAGAGTATCTGTCGGTAGTTGGAACCTTAACCGATGCAATTTCCTTAGGTATGAACCACATTTTCATCCACATGGATTCTCAATTGGTGGTTTCCCATCTTAACTGGGTTTACGCTATCCGTGATCCTACCCTACTCCGTCTCTTCAGACGGGTTCATCTCTTGGAAAGGTCATTTGAAACCATTCAATACCTGCACATTCCACGAGAGTTAAACACAGTTGCTGACTCGATGGCCAACTTCATTCTAGATTGGTACATCGCACACACATGATACTCATAACATGTAAAAGCATTCACAACATGTAAATAATGCATTGTATAGAAGCAAGCATATAAACAAGATCACATCATTAATTTTTGAAACACATAATGTATAAATCGCCGGACTGTCTGTATATATATATATATATATATATATATAATCTCAAAAAGGTAGTGTTGATACAAAAATCTGAAGCCCGATAGCTTTCAGTAAGTCTGCAAAATCTGAAGCTTCACAGCTTTCAGTAGTACAAAATCTGAGGCCTCTAAGCTCTCAGTACACACACAATGACAACATGTGGCCTATCGCCTGGCCCGTACTACCCTAGGTGGTCTAGCAGCCCTAGCCGACCGAGTCTAGAAACAGTCCATTGCTCTCGCAACCTTGTGGAGCAGTGCGTTGAAGCGCGCAGTCGCTCCAACCGTGTGCACCTGCATGGGCCGCGACACCTCATCTACCGTCGGCTCAGGAACAACCAGTGTCAACCCACTCAGGTTGGTATAGACTCTGTCCATCTCCACGATGGCAGCATGCACAACTGGATCCACCATCGCTCCCTCTCCTCTCTCTCTCCTAGCCAGAAGAGAGGTCCCCACTGGTCGTATAGGCCCCACATCTGCACACACATGTTGTTCACCTGTTAGCACTATATCAAAAAAATCATAAATGCACAAAACTTAAAAAGTTCAAGGGTTGTTTGTTCTTACCGAGGTCTCCCCATGCTGCTCCCTCAGGCAGCGACAAGTCTAGGTCATCTGTGAAGTCAGTGCCACTATATGGAAAGTCCTCCACCATCAGTAACTGGCCTGCCAGCCAAGTGAAGAAATCAGGGGGGAATCCAATGATAGGACCCCCACCATGTCGAGCCATCACATCGGTCCACTTGGCCATGTGTGGATCTCTGAGGTCCCGATCCTCTAGTGGTACCTGAGGACGCAGAAGGGGAGCCCGTTCCAGCAAGAACGAGATCACTATAGAACCATAACCTAACTGCTTGAGCTCTCCTCGTCGACACTTTGTCAGCTGAGCTCGCACGTTTGCGAGGACCCCCTCGCACCAATTGAAGATCTTTGGAGACAAACAGTCCTCCGCATAAAGCATCTGTGCTCTGGTGGCTAGGTGAGGAGCTTGGCTCCCCGCCATCCTTGTAATGGTGAATAAAATGGCCCGCAATGGGCGCTCCTGTACATCTTTAATGCAAATCTTCCCACTAGATGCACGAGCGTTGGGACCACAATGCTGTCGGATCAAATCTTCCACGGTTCAATCACTCCCACGTGATCTAGTGATTGTCACATTGTCCCCCCTTCGGGACAAACCAGTCAAAAAATAGATGTCTTCCACATTTATGTGAAGTTCATGCTCACCAACCATGAAGTACTACTGGGCCGCATCCCAACATTGGAGCATGTGGATCAGTAGCGCAAGTTGGGATCTCATCCCCTGAATGCGGAAGAACTTGAGAAGCCCACAGTTTCTCAAAGCTTCCACACAATGTGGATCATTTGCAGCTTGTTCATCATCTAATTCATGTTCCCTTTCCCGTCGTTCTAAAACCATTTTTGATGCTTGGAACCTGTCAACAGGAGGTTTTTAACAATGTTAGAGTTTTGTTTGATGCTTCACCCACTGGAAGTCATTCTTTTGAGTTTTGTTTGAGTTTGGGGATGGACGTCACTGTCGTCGCACCTCATTTTTGCAAACAGGGCGATGTCGTCGTAGTCCATGTATTTTCCATTTGTGACGACTTGGTCTCGTCACAGTTCCTGAAAGGGCCAATTGCGACGAGCCGAGGGCGTAATGGCCCTTCCCAAATCAAGCCAAAACCCCAAAAAAATGACTGAAAATCAAAATTGTAAACCACTACGATTTTGCTGGCTGAAGTTTAGGGTTACCTGTTCTCGATGACAGGCGAAATGGTTGATCGTAGCTCCCGAAATCGACAAGTGAAGATCTGGCAGCAAATGGCACTATTCCTCCAAAATTTGGCAAATATAGCAATGGTGACTATATTTGGTTTTTATTTCTATTTATAGAACAAAATGGAATATTCCTTTTTTCAGATATTTGATGCCGTTATCCTATTTTCTATAGTTTGGATCAATTTTTTATCATATTTGAACATTCGGTTAACTATTTGACCTAGTTTCCGAGTGTGCAGGAGTTGTGAAGTGCCTTCTACGCCATTTTCATATTGGAACGAACATTTCAGGTATGAACACCCCTTGTGAGTTTTTGTCATTCACCCATTTTTTCATAGATTGCAATTAATGAGCTTACTCTTTGTTCTTTCTCGTGCTCTTGAAACTATGAGAATACGCTACCGAGTTACGATTTATCACTTTTCCGGGCTCGTTAAACTCCTACAGAAAAGGAACCCCCCAGAGTCTATCTTTAAGCTCTTTTCAGGCTCTCAAAACACGAAGAGATTGCCAAGCGAACTTGTCGCGTTCACGCATGTAAAAGAATTTGAATGGTCATCTTCATGGTGATAGTTTACCCCTTTTACGGACCATGGGGCACTAGTTACGAAAAAGGTATACTCCAGCCAATCATGGCTGGAAGAGTCCTCTCCCGCGTTGTTTTACCCTTTTTCGGGCGATGAGGCTAACTTGATGAAAAAGGACCGTTGGAGTCTTCTTTAGATCTTTTCAGACTCTCTAAACATGAAATGACGACCAAGTTTACCTTCTATTGACTCGTTAAACTCTTACATTGAAGGGCCCACCATGGGACGAACCCCTCCTATCCCAGGTTCGAAAAATATTTGGGATTGGACTCATCTATGAGATGAGCTATACCGAGCATCTAGTTACCCTCATCAAGCTCGTAAAAAATACATGAGGCACTCATCGTTCATGATGGGCAAAAAGTAAAGGTTTTGTGTTACATACCTTGTTATTGGCAATATGTAGTCGTTCTTGAACATGGCACTCATCTGCATTTGCATATAGCACTTGGATCATCCGTTTGTCCTCGAGTTCCACTTATTTCCTAAGTCTTGTTACTCCTTTGAATCATTCAAAGAAAGCTTCCATCATCAGCCGCCTTAGGAATTCGTGTCGCACTCGTCATGTCAATACTGCCAAGTCATGCCATGCCCATGTTCAAGAATATATCCATCATTTATCATCTGCAGTCAGTACACCTGCCATCATGTCGGTCTCCTCTGAGTCAGTCTTGCATTTTATTGTACCATCTGATCTACTCTATACATTTTTGTCGTGTTTCATGTCGATTGATGGGGGATTCATCATGGCCCTCCTTTGACGGATTCATCCTTGTCGACTTCAACTCATCATCCGAGGATTGAATCTAGAAACCAATCGAGTACCTTGGCCCTGCATGCCTCAATGGCAGGTTACCTCACTTTCAATATGAGTTTACATCATTGACACTTGATTGAAAGATTTCGTCTTGTGTTCGACTTCAACTCATTTATTCACGCTCGATGATATGTACTGTGATACCTTGGGAATCATTGACATCAATGGTGATCTCCCTTGCACTTGTTAACGGTTTACATTAATGGCCGATAATCAAGTGGTTTCTACCATGTTCGACGTCAAGACATTTGTAATCACGTGGATAGATTCGTATCATTGCGGGTTCAACTTGAAGACCCTGGGAAGTCATGTTTTACCCAGGTTGCGATGGAGTTTGTATTGAGTTATATCACACGGATCCACATTTGTATTGGTTGTGGCTGTGTTATCATCTCATCATGGATCTATGCTTGTATCTAGTAGCCATGATTGTGTTCAGTCGGTCATTACTACCATGGATCTGCATTGTATTGGTCGGCAGCCATGTTGTACTTCATACGAGATTGTCAGTTCAGAGTCAGTTGTACTGCAACAGTGTCCTTCATTCGACAAGCCTATTGCCATTTCTTCTATCAAAGCACTTCACCTGTCTATCTTCAACAGCTTCATGCTTTGGGGGGCATTCTATTACACCCAAAATCTACCCATCATGAGATTCAGTGTATACACCCCTGAAGATATCTTGACTGAGTAAATAACATAGGAGGATTTGTACCCAGTTGTATTAGGTTTTGAGAGGTCGTCGCAGGTTGCACTCATGCAACATGCAACGTCGCAGCTTGCTTCATTGCAGGGTGCGACGAAGTCAGTTAATGGGCAAAAATAGCTTCTTCGAGGTTCTTCTCGAAACTTGCTGACTTGGGGCCTTATCCCTGACCTCTAGGGGAGTTGGTACTCGACTCCTAACACCTTGGGAGGATCCCCTATCTCTCTCCTACCATATCTCAACCTATCCTATCCATACCTTGTCAACTTAGTCCTATATAAGAGAAGCTCTACCCCTCTCCAAAGGGAGGAAGTCTATGGTGTCTACATGCTGGTGAAATCACTCTTGAGAGATCTCTACTCATCCTTGAGAGACTCAAGCTTCCTTAGGAGGAAATGGAAAATGGCTTTGTTGGAGAAGGGTTGCAACGTTAAGCCTCGGTTGTGGTTCTACATCTCTGCTATGTACTTCCCTATTTTTACAGTAATACAAATGCGTTCCACCAATATTGTTAATGTGTGTAATGATATTGAGTAGTTTACCTGCTTAACTGTTCACTTAGATCTCTTATTGTATAGATGCCCTTTACTTGTTTCTCTTGTTTCTTGTCTTGACAGGTCTTGCAGCTTGGATCTGACGACCGTGAGACATGGAGCAGTATTCAGGAGAAAGGATAACAAAGGAAAGGTAAGACATCTAGTACTCGATCCTTGAGTAGATCTAGGCTATGCATTCGTAGCCTATCTTATTTGTTCTAGACTCACATTGAGCTAGGGAGATCCTGCTCGCGTCCGCTCGAGTGGATTATCCGATAAACAATTACCCACCCCTCCCCCACCCCAAAACTCGTGGGGAGGATACTCTTCACCTCCTAATTTTATTACGAGTAGTGTTCCTCCAATAGTAAGTAGTCAACAACCCATTATGAGTCAACCATCCATTAGTGGTCAAAATATTGTTACTGGGGGCAACCCCTGTTTTCTAGCCATAGTACGAGTGGAGGACTCCCAATCGTTCATTCTATTGGCAGTTCCTTACCCGTTGTGGGATCCACCATGGGATTACATCATGGTGGAGGTCCATCCAACTCAACTCAACCACCATGGAGGCAAGCATATCTAGGCTATTTTAACCCTATGTCGGGACAATTCAATCCTAGAAATGTACTCCACGGGATACCTTATCCCGGAAACCCATACACTCCATGGGGACATTTTAATGTTACACCAATTGGACCCCCACCAACTTTTCCTCGTGTCCCACCACCCCCACCACCGTTTGGTCCACCTCCTTCCGGAGGGGGAGGACCTCCACCTTCTGGCGGAGGTGGAGGCCCACCTCATTTCGGCAGCGGAGGCCCCCCTTACTCCGGTGGTGGAGGTGGAGGACCACCACCTTCTAGTAGTGGCAGACCCCCGCAGTATGGAGGAGGACCACCACCTTCTGGTAGCGGCGAACCCCGACCTTATGGAGGAGGCCCACCTCATTCTGGAGATGGTGGCCCACCCTATTCCGGTGGTGGAGGCAGTGGCCCACCATATTTTGATAGTGGAAGTGGTGGCCCATCCTATCCCAGTGGTGGAGGCGGTGGCCCACCCCATTCTGGCGGCGAAGCCCCTTATTCCGGTGGCGGCGAAGGACCCCCACCTTCTGGTGGAGGTACACCTTATTCCGGCGGGGGAGGACCCCACCTTCCGGCGATGGACCACCCTATTATGGCAGCGAACAAACATATGGTCCACCACCCAACCCTGGAGGCCCACCCCCTTATGGCCAATTCCCGACGAGAACACCTTACAATCAGTCGATTCAAGGTCCTACTAGTCCATATATGCCATATCAATACTATCAGTATCCACAGTCGAACCAACAACTGCCATTCTTGGCTACTTTGGACCTACCCGACTTGTCTCGTCTGACCAATGATCCCATCCTACATGGTTATAATTGCCCACCAATTCCGTTCAAGCTATCCTCTGATATTCCCAAATTTGATGGCAAACCCGGTGAAGACATGAAAAACCAGTGATGACATACCACCTATGGTGCTCATCGAATTCCTTGATGGACGAGTCGATCCGTTTAAGGTTGTTTCAAAGGATTCTCACTGGCCCAGCGGCCAAGTGGTCTATTGAATTACCACTGCACGCTAGAGGTCTTGCAGAATTGTCCCAACCAACGCAAGACTCTTCTCGCCGCCATTGGCGTGGTAGATCTGGATTCCTCGAATACTATCATGTTTCGACTTGAGTACTTTAAACGAAGGCTTTCCCACCAGTTGGCATTCCAAGTTGCTACGAAGGTTGCTGGGAAGACAGTTCATCATACTATACTAGATGAAGGCGCTTCTACCTCGGTCATGTCGTTGTCTTGTTGGAGAGCCATTGGTTCTCCCGAGTTAAACCGTTCTCCCACTACCCTGAAAGCATTTGACGGTCGTGGATTTCAACCCCATGGGCTATTACAAACCTTAGCAGTAGAGTTGGGGGGTAATACTACAACCATTAACGTGGAAGTAGTCGTAGCCCCTTTGGATTATAATCTCTTACTTGGTCACCGTCGACCAATTGGATTTCTGTACATCAGACACCGCTACTCACCTTGGCGATAATGTCCCATTGTTAGGACAATCTTCGCAGCCATATGAGAGCGTGGGGGTCAGCCTCATAAAAAATTCATCTCTTATGGGTGTCTTTCCAACCCCAGATCCCCCTAACCATGTTACCATGGTGAACATGATATCCTCATGATTCCATCTTTTCCCAACTCTACCGATCAATGGATCGTACCCAACAAAGCCACCATGCATTTGATTGGAGACATCATCCCTCTCTCACCCGCTAAAGCTACTTATGAGGCTATCTAGTAAGCACTCGAGGACCACTTAGCGGTGGCCTCTACATCTTGTTCTCTACAGTGGACGTCATTCTTACCAGATCCTATTCTCCAGAATTTTCATTCCGATGAGTCCATTATGGAGATTATAAGCACGGATGACCCCCCATGGGAAGACCTCCACCACCGGTCGTCTTTCCTACCCCCATTGGATTATGTGGAGAACAACATCACCACCATTTTCACACTGGATGTCTATCCTTGCCCCCAGTCACCGATCCTCACTTGTGATACGGTCACTGAGGGAAACTTGGCGAATATCAAACCCACCATTCCGGTTGACATCTCGGTTACCCCTGGTGTCGTGGAACATATCCATTTAGGCCAGAATTGTTCTCTCGAAGAGATCACTACGTACACAGCCTTATTCAAGCAATTCTGCGATGTATTTGCTTGGACCTACGAGGAGATGCTCGGGATAGATCCTGCCATCGTTTTGTTAGGATATTCCTATACTCCATCCTAGTCCCACCAATAGTTTGATCATTTACATTTTCAGTCATGCATGCACTTTTAGGGTTTGCATGCATCATTTAGGGTTTGCATGCATTCCAGTCATCAGTCCAACACCTAGCCCTCAGTTAGCCAGCCCCCGAGAGCTTCTCTCAGATTAGTTTTAGCCCTCCTAGAGCTTAGTGCGCCCTTCCTCCTTGATTTAAGGAAGCCACTCGTCCTTTCTCACCTACCAGTCTAGTTTACTTCAGTTAGCCACCAGTCTTTCCTTGATTTGAGGCCAGACTGACTCGTCACTGCTGTTATCACTCCGATTGAACTTCGATGAGACAAACTACCTGTTCTGACTCCAGTTAGCTCCTCATGCACCCTCCACTGAGCCTCCTTCATTCAGTTAGTGTCTCCATGTGCCAGTTACATTCAGTTACACCTACCACACTCAGTTAGACTTAGTTTGACTGACGGTTGACAGTTACTTGTGCATTGATGACTCCACCGATGATGAGATAAACTACTAGTTGTGCTTCGATGAAACTCCAGTGATATTTTGATCACTCCATGAAGGCTAATTCGAATTGCCACCTTGGCATTCGAATCCTCATGCATTGTACTACTTATTGTCCATATTGTGATTAATTAATTAGTGTGTGTGAAGTATTTTTGCTTCTATCTGAGTTCTACTGCATTATTATTCTGTTGCTCATTATACTGCATTGACCACTCTTCTTCTATTTTCTTGCTTAATCAATTACTTTCTTGTGAGGTATACATCATCTCTTAGATCTGCTGTGAGGATTTTCACACGTTTCGCATGAGATTAAAACCTATCCCAACGCTAAACCAGTCCGTCAAAAGTTACGACCATTGCACCCTAAAAAAATGCGGCGATTAAGGCTAAGATTGAAAAGCTCTTGAAGGTCGGCTTTATCTACCATGTTTCTTTAACAGAATGGGTCTCAAATGTCATCCCCGTGGCTAAGAAACAGGGCACCATCCGAGTCTATGTCGATTATAGGGATATGAAGAAGGCTTGTCCTAAGGACAACTACCCTACTCCCTTGATCGATCAGATCATTGACAATTGTGCTGGAAGTGTCATCTTTTCCTTTATGGACGGCTTTTCTGGTTACAACCAGATCGAGTTCCACCTAGCTGACCAACATAAGATTGCTTTCATCTGCCCTTGAGGTACGTTTGCTTATCGCAAACTCCCTTTTGGTCTTAAAAATGTTGGTGCTACATTCCAGTGGGCCATGTGGTACACTTTTCATGATGTGAAGGACTTTGTGGAGCCCTATCTTGACGATCTACCTGCCCATTCGTAGCGTCGTGAGTTCCAGATTGATCATCTGACGACAATATTCCTCAGATGTAGGCGGTATAACATCCGTCTGAATCCTCACAAGTGCATTTTCTGCGTCGAGTCTGGACACCTCCTAGGTTTTATCATTTCGAAAGACGGTATCCGCATTGATCCCTTGAAGGTGGAAGCCATCGTCACTCTCCCACCTCCTACTGACATTACATAACTACAAAGTTTGCAAGGGAAGGAAGCTTACCTACGACGTTTTGTCCGTAATTTCGCTCAGAAGACATAGGGCTATATGCGATTACTGAAGAAGGACGTCCCTTTATATGGAACGACCAAGCACAGCAATCCTTCGACAGTTTGAAACATGCCATTACTCATGCCCCTGTGCTCCAATCGCCCAATTACTACCAGGATTACATCCTTTATCTTGCCGCTTCTGCTACCACGATTGCCATGGTCTTGGTTTAGGAGGACAACAACGCCCAGTAAAATGTGATCTATTACCTCAGTAAGGGTCTTATTGAATCTGAAACTCGTTACTCACATGTCGAGAAGCTTGCTCTTGCGGCAGTCATTGCCGTCCAAAAGTTTCGACATTATATACTGCTCCACACCACTACCATTATTGCCGACTCGAACCCCATGTACCACGTCCTTACATGTCAGGTGCTTGGGGGCAAGTAGTCACGCTGGATCGTGATACTTCAGGAATTTGATGTCCTCTTCAAGAAGGCCAAGTCAAAGAAGTCTTTGGTGTTTGCCGAGCTCATTTGTGATCTTCCCCGTGTTGATTCAGGGTCTGAGCCCAATGATTCTCTTCCAGATGAGTCATTATTCCTCATCAGCACGTCAGACCCATGGTATGGAGATATCACCTTATATATTCAAACCCAACGGTTCAACCCTCAATTGTCTCGTGACGATCGTCATCGTATACGCCACCACGCCAAGTATTACTTGATCATCAATGATACCTTGTATCATCGTGGTGTTGATTATGTTCTTTGACGTTGCCTTACACACGAAGAGGCTGAACACGTACTGAATGACTCTCACGCTGGGGCTTGTGGCGGTCATCTCTCTAGGATGGCTACAGCCCAGAAGATACTACATGCAGGATACTACTGGACTTAGATATTCAAGGAATGTATTGAGGCCGTCAAGAAGTGTCCTCCATGCCAACACTTTCAATCGAAAAAGCGCTCCCATCCAACCCCTTTACACCTGGTTATTGTCGTGGGACCCTTTGCAAAATGGGGCATAGATTTCATGCACTGTAAACCTACCTCAGCCGGGGGGCATGGTTACGTCATAGTAGCCATGGATTATTTTACTAAATGGGCCGAGGCTATGCCTACATACAACGAAGACGGAAAAACCGCCGCACTCTTCATGTTCAACCATGTTATTGCACGGTTCAGAGTTCCACAAGCCATAGTCACCGATCATGGATCTCACTTCTAGAACCATATGGTAGACGAATTGAGCGTCGGACTGGGTTTTCTCCATGAAAACTCAACCCCTTACTACCTAGAGTCCAACGGACAAGTAGAGGCCATCAATAAGGTCTTGAAAACCATGATCCAATGCATGGTGGGTACACATAAATCAAACTGGCATAACATGCTCTTTTTTGCACTATGGGCATACCGGACCTCCGTCAAAACTGCCACCAGATTCACACCATTCCAATTAGTCTACGAATTGGAGGCAGTCCTACCAATAGAGTGCGAGATTCCGTCCCTCAAACTTGCAGTTGAACTTCTCCCGAACACCACTACCGAGGAAGAACGCTTCCTTTACCTAGCAAAACTTGATGAGACTCGACACGATGCTTCTCTTGCTAATGAGACACATAAGAAACACATAAAATCTCAGTATGATAGGTCGGTTAAACCTCGTGTCTTCAACGAGGGTGATTTGGTCCTTACATACGACCAAAAGCATGATAAGCTGGGGGCAGGTAAGTTTGAGTCCATGTGGCATGGACCGTACATTCTAAAACATGTTCTGGAGAAGGGAGAATAGGAGCTAGAGGATTACGATGGAATATCTCTGGGAGAGCATCGCAATGGGCTCTATCTGAAGAGGTACTATCCCTGAGTTTTCACGCATAAGTATCTTTTATATACTGTACATGGCGTGTGTTTTGTGTGTTGTGATGCTTTGTTTTCATGTGTCAAGATCTTGTTTCCCTACTTATACCACGTTTTGTCTGCATGTGCAGATGGCAACCTGCTATGGATTTGCGGACGGTGCCAGCCGGCATACCCGTAACCTTGCTTCGGCAGCCTGGGTACTTTATTCCCCTACCGACGATATCATCGGCTCAGGAGGAAATTGTCTAGGATACGCGACCAACAACGCCGCGGAATATCATGTGGTGATTGGGACCCTAAACGACGCTCTTTCCTTGGGTATGAGCCACATTGTTATCCATCTGGATTCACAACTAGTGGTTTCTCATCTTAACCGGATCTACGCTATCTGCGACCCCATTCTGCTCCGTCTTTTCCAACGAGTTCGTCTCCTAGAAAGGTCCTTTGAATCTGTTCAATACCTGCACATTCCACGAGACATGAACACGGTTGCTGACTCGATGGCCAATTTCATTCTAGATTGGTACATTGCACACACATAAGATATCCATAAAATATAAAAACAGACATAACATGTAAATTATCCATTGTATAAGAAAAACATGTAAACAAGATTCCATCAATCACCAATAGAACACAGTATGTATAAAAACCGCCAATAGTGTCTGTATATATAAATCGGTACAAAGTACAAAAATGATGTGCTGATACAAAATCTAAAGCATACTAGCTTTCAGTAAGAGTCCTCTCTACAAAATCTGAAGCTCATAAGGTTTCAGTATACACATATAACACATGGGCCTAATCCCTAGGACGCTCATGATAGCAGATTACTTCCCTCGCCACTTTCCGGATCAGCGTGCCAAAACGCAAAGATAGCCCGACCATTAGCCTCTGGTAGCAACGGGGTAGGTGTCACCTACCCAATTTTTTAAAATAATTATTTTCTACTACTATCCTTTTTGCAAAATACTTTGTGTTAAATTATAATTACAAGTTTTGTAATTATGACCAATTAGGTCAAAGATGAATGTAATGACTCATTATTATTATTTAATAAATAAAAATGGGAGACAAACACTCAAGAAAGCTGTTGCAAGAGTGTCCATTGGCCCACTAGGAGGAATGGAAGCTGCTGGAAGGATTGGGACAGATGGTAGCATTTGCACTCTACCATTAGTTGTTGGTATGGGACAACTCCCCCTAATTTTGTGGCATTTCCCCCTCCAGGTGGAGGGAGGAGAGTAGGTAGCTCACTAATGACCAGTAATTACAAAAAAGACCTAGGCAGCCTATAAAAGGCAATTCAAATTGAGCAGGGAGCTCTTACAATGTTTTATGCAGAAACATTCCTCATGTGCATCAGGTGATGGCTGAGAGATTCGAATAGGGAGGTTGTGGAGAGTGCAAGTATAAGTCTGCAAATGTTATGAGAAGGACAGACCAGAGGTGCTGGTGCTGGTCCAAGTGATTACTAAGCCTGTAAGGCTGGATAAATTTCTTGCTGCTACAAGTAGAGATCCTAAGCTTGAGAACTTTCTTCCTCCTGGTGGATCAATGGATAGGCTCGGGGGTCCTAAGGCAGACATCTTGGCTGCTTAGGAGCAGGTTGGGTGGAACGGGCTTCTTGAGTGATTTGTTCCTCCTATCACACTCCAGTTCTATTCTTTTATTTTTTTTAGGTTTCAAATCATATGAATGCTCTCAGAAAATGGCTTAGAAATTTTATTAATGACCAGTAGCAGTAAAATGTTAGATCCTGATTCATTTAAGTTTGCTGAACTGATAAAATGACTCTACATTTTTCCCCATGCGTGAAGCTGCATCGTACTCCAGTATAGAGAGGTAGCATTAAATCTGTTCATTTAAAAAGTGAAACCTAGCATGCATTTAAATACATAAACCCAAGAGACCACCCATGCACAGACTTATATTCCTATGCATCTTGTTATTTAGCAGCTGCAAAATTAAATCTCTGCATGCACTGATTATACTGTTCAAATTTGCATGCTGAAACGACATACCAAAGACTAGTCATAGCAGTAGGTTCTTTTCTGACTTCTAAAGGTGGACATTGTGTTAACATCTAGAGTTTACTAACCATCAGTTATTTCTTCAAAGAAACCAATGTCATGCATTCTGTTTAAACCACATACCCATTCTTTTCTTGTTATTTGAATCTGATTGATCTTATAGAAATTATTGTCATCACTGTATTATTTTGTGCAAAAAAAACAGGAGTACTGTATTGTTCATTCATTTTCTCCAGAGGTCCAAAATTGGACAAATATAGGGAGATAGAATTAAAGTAGATCAACTGTTATATTAATAGGCAAATTAAACTAACTGATGAATACACTATAAATTCTTTGATTCTGTATTATCAACTGCATGTGGCAGAATTCACTTCACATAATAGCATGTTCTTAAAATCAAAGAAAAGAATAGCATCATTGAATTGACAGAGTAAAATATAGCATCTCTACACCCAAACCAAGGTTGATCTGTTCTCATCATACTAATATTTACAAACATTTAACAACTGCAAAATCAAATATTTTCATTATCACAGATATCCTAATTGTAGAATCAAGATCTATTATTCTTGCATTTTAAACATCATTATAGACCAACAGATTTCATTATCATTATCAAGCTAGGATTTAACATCAACACAGTTGTTTTCAAACCTAAGCTAATACCTTTTTATTATCGGCTTATAGATACTATTTAAATAAACAACTTAAACAGGCTTTCTGGTACAAATTCGAAAACACCATACGTAGACATTAAACCCTAAACAATGAACATTTCCATTTAAAATTACGATGGCAGTATCCTATAGATTGCCTCAATGTTTACCGAAGGTTCCATTCAAAAACCCATTCTTTTCACACTACTAAGTTATTGCCGAAACAACCTTAGTCAACACTGCTATTCCCTACAGCTCCACACTAGGTTCTTCCATCGATTTAGAAGTGCAGAATGATAACATAAAACTTTTGATACTATGAAATCCCTTGCAACAACGAGGGTTCAACCCCATCAATCTCGTTGAGCCAAGGGATGGCTGGCCATACACTTTAAGAAATATTCACATCATCTACACTAACAAACAAAACATAAACAGTAACGTTTTCCCAATGCTGCAGGCGAGGCAAAAGCCACTGCCGAGAAGACATACTTCCAACACCCTGCTCATCAAGTCCGATTCCAGGAGAACCACGAGGTAGGGGTACCACCGAAGCTTACCGGTGGGTTCGCTATATTTCTTCTCCCCGTCAAGTGTATGGCTGGCCATACACTTTAAGAAATATTCACATCATCTACACTAACAAACAAAACATAAACAGTAACGTTTTCCCAATGCTGCAGGCGAGGCAAAAGCCACTGCCGAGAAGACATACTTCCAACACCCTGCTCATCAAGTCCGATTCCAGGAGAACCACGAGGTAGGGGTACCACCGAAGCTTACCGGTGGGTTCGCTATATTTCTTCTCCCCGTCAACTTTCCCGACACCTTGTTGTTCGCTGAGCGCTACCTGCCAAACGACCATACACTGAGTTAAATATCAATCATGAAATAATGATGCATGCAAATAGAAAAATTTAAACTTTTGCAACTTTACTGTACTTGAGTCATGACAGAAGATTGACGAAGCCATCCATCCATCCACTGTGAAGGAGAAGCACCCAACTCAAAGGCCACACTGTGGGATACCTTTTGAAACTTACAAACCCAGACTTTCAAGTAACTACAACGCCCCAACAGACACACTCATCCAACCTGTGGATTGCCACACTATTCAACTCTAGACTCGGCCTCCATTGATAGCATTCACTTACAGTTTGGAGGTTGCTGTCGGTCTCGGGATCGAGCCCGAGGGAGGCTAAAACATCAAACCCTAAGTGCCTCTCGGCCGGTTGGCCTCTCCCCCAAACCCTACCACTGAAACGAATGTCAAGAAAATGTTACAATATCCCATAAGTTAGGTTAGGGTTCTCTACGATCCCAATGCATAGAAATCAACGAGGGAGATCTAAGTTCCATGAGCCACGTTGGAGGGTGGCAGGTGCGATAATAACTCACCCCTCCATCTCCCAAGCCATGAAGTTGCCAACTCTGTCGACACCAAGGCAGGAGGCCCGATACAACTTAGCATCAACGAACCTTCTCACATACTGGAGACCCTTCACAGCGTGCACGTAATAACTCCATTAACATGGTGGCCAGGCCAATTGATTACAAACCCAATCATTCACTACACCCTTGAATTCGTACGTAGGCTTTATACAATGCCATGATTTCACCTGCCAACCATATGGATCAACGTTTAATTAACATCGACTTTATGAATTATACCAAGGTATAACATTCACCGGTAGCATATATTCAAGATCTTATATGTTCCATTTAATCGATTTAAGCACACTCATGGTATAAAAACAACCACGTACATCGCATTCGATCCTAAGGTATGGATTGATTCCGCCCCAACTTAATATAAAATTCATCTTCAGGTTCATTATAAAGCTCTTCGAGCTTTGTTCATATCATAAGTTATATGAATACAGCCTTAGGGTATAGTTGCCCCATAGAACCATCGCATACATTGCATGGTAGGGTATTAATGCATAATGCATCACCATTATAATTGCCCAGGTAATAGGGAACTTAGAATCACCTTATTACTCTTTCTATGGTATGCTTAGGACCATGTGTCCTTGTCTTAAATTTGTCACCGTAAAAAATAATAAAAGAATTGTTTTAACAGCCACAAGTCATTCATGGAATGATAACAAGTGAAGTCATAAAATCCTAATGAAAAACATTCATAACAATCACACTCTGAGACGGAAAATTTCCACAGTTTTGAGCTAGCCAAGTTCATCTTACCAAATTGGAAAGAAACCATACCTGTAGCGTCGAAATCATAAGCAGTTTTGATTTATATCATGGTTATTAAACACTCTGAATCTTATCGCTATCTCTTACCTGCGAATCTGCGCATGAGGGACGAGTACAATGCTTTAGCTGAGTAAGCTAAGTAAGCCTCGGGGCACCTCATGGGATCCCTTTCATCATCATCCAGAAAAATTAAACTATCAGTACCTGTCGAGGAGAATTCTGTTTCCAAATGTATCGAAATTTTCAATCATTCAAGCATATAAATAAATGGCATAAATATTAATTGGATTCATGTCGTGTCACCGACACAGTACACCATCAGAAAACAAAAAGACACAACAGTTAAATTGTTCCGACCAAATGACGAATTTATTAATTACTGCTTTAATTAAACATTTATTATTTCCGCATTTTATAATTATTAGTATTTAATGACGATTTAGAAATTTTAAATTTTTATGAAAAGAGTGGGATGTTACATGTGGTATCAGAGGTCATGTTCGAACTCTAGGCCTAAAGATAGTCCAAGAAACAAGCAAACAGAAAAATTTATGAGTGTGAAATTTTTCGCTAACTATAGTTTAAATTATTTTGTCGTATATAGAAAAATTTTCTTTGATTTATAGATATGGAAGGATCAGCTGAACACATAAGGGGCAGATTTCCGCCAAACAACCCAAGTATGGAACATCAATTCCAGGGAAATCGGGGTAACGATTCGTCAGAATTATTGCGTGCTTTTCAAGAATTGAAGGCAGAGATCCAGTCAGTAAAACAGGACAATGAAAGAATCCTGAGGGCACAGGAGGAGTTGAAGCAAGCACTGTTCGACCAATACCCAAAATATGAACAGAACCTCGAACATACTTCCGAAACTAAAGAGCTATCTCATGAAGGCAAGGATCAAAAAACAGAAACAGCTGAGGGAAACAACAACTCAACATCATCAAGAACTGCCAAACATCGATGTAAAAAGAAGCATAACTACTCTAGTGATAGCAATGAAGGAGACTTCAAGCCAAAAAGGAAAATGAATAAACAGTACGAATAGATATCTGGTGAATTCAAGAAAATCAAACCCCCAAATTTCAATGGCAAAACAAAGAAGGGAGGGACAGCAGAAGCATGGTTGTCCGGCATGAATAAGTATTTTCAAATATACGACTATTCGGAATCCTTAAAGGCAAAGATGGCAATTTATAACTTGACCGAGAAGGCAGATATTTGGTGGCAAGGGTATAAAAGACTGAGATGTGAGTTGGAGTACTTTTAAAAGACACTTTAAGAAGAAATTCTTATCTGAGCAGTATTATGAAGAAAAATCCAAAGAATTCTATGATCTGAAACTGGGAATGATGAACATGAAAGAACTGAACAACAAGTTTTTAAGTTTGATGAGGTATCGACCGTATATGGTGGAAGAAAAATCGAAGGTCCAGAGGTACCTAAGTTGTCTACCTTTCCACATCAAGGATATATAGAGTACGATAACCCTAAGACACTAGAAGAAGCCATGAGGAAAGCCACTTTTTGCTTTGACTAGAATAAGAAAAGAGAAGGGGTACTTAGCTGGAAAAACCCAAAACCCGGTAATTTTGAACAGAAAAGGAAATTTTTTAGATATGGTGCCAATTCCAGTTTCCAGAAGAGAAATTTCCAGAATAGAAAATTTCAGCAGGAGAAATTTACAGCACCCAGAAATGTCCCCAATGTTGCCAGGACCAATGAACAGAAGCCACCTATAAAATGCTTTGAGTGCTAAGGGCCCCATTATGCCTCAAACTGTCCCCTCAAGAAACGAGCGGCCAACCATATTCGCTCCATACAATCTGAAGCTACTGTAGGAGATGTGGTAAGAGAAGTGCCCAGAATTAGTGCAGCATTAGACAACCGGCAAGCAGAACACCAAGTCTCAATGGTGGAGGTTGAAGGTATGCTGCAAAACCACCCAGTTTCTATTTCAATTGACCTCGGTGCTAGTGTAGGCTATATATTACCAGTTGTTGTAGAAAGACTCGATTTGAAAACAGAGAAATTCGATAAATCCTGGTTAGTTAGATTAGCGATAGGAACAAAAAGAAAGGTTTCTGATTTTGTGGAAAATTGTGTTTTATCTATGAATCAACTAACAACGCAGGTTAAGTTAAATATTCTGCCATTGGGGTCATATGACATTGTTATCGGTATGGACTGGTTAGAAACCCATCGTGTCATTCTGAATTGTTATGAAAAAAGTTTCATTTGCCTGGATGATGAAGGAAAGACAGTAGAGGTAAAAGGCATCCCAAGAAAAACATCCGTTCGACAGATTTCACCCATGCAAGTAAAAAGGGCAATCAGAAAAGGGTGTCAGATGATTGCAGTAAATGCGGTGCATGATGAGATGAGTACTAAGGAGGTCAAACTGAAAATAGAGGACATACCTGTCTTAAAGGATTTCCAAGATATTTTTCCTGAAGAGATCCCAGAATTACCTCCCAAAAGGGACGTGGATTTGACTATTGAATTAATACCTGGTGCAGTACCAAGTTCTAAAGCTCCATACCGGATGAATATACTAGAGCTGAATGAGTTAAAATCTCAGTTGAAGGAGCTGATCGATAAAAAATATATAAGATCCAGTGTGTCTCCTTGGGGAGCACCGGTCATTTTTGTTAAGAAGAAGGATGGTACCCTAAGACTTTGCATAGATTATTGTTAACTGAATAAAATGACGATCAAGAATAGGTACCTGCTGCCCCGCATTGATGACCTTTTTGATCAGCTATGTGGAGCAACAGTATTCTCGAAGATCGATTTACGATCAGGATATCATCAGGTCCGTGTGAGGGATGAAGATATCTTCAAAACAGCCTTTAGAACTCGTTATGGACACTATGAGTTCGTTGTCATGCCGTTTGGATTAACTAATGCGCCTGCTGTATTTATGTGTTTAATGAACAAAATTCTGCACAAGTACTTAGATAAGTTTGCAGTTGTGTTCATCGATGACATTTTGGTATATTCTAAGAACAACGAGGAGCATGATGAACATCTACGTATCATTCTGCAAGTTTTGAGGGAGCACCAGCTGTATGCTAAGTTCAGTAAATGTGATTTTTACAAAGACAAGATTCAATACTTATGATGCATACTCTCTGAGGAAGGGATTTCGGTTGACCCCGCCAAGATAAAGGCCATTAATGAATGGTCGGTTCCTAAAGATGTGACGGATGTGCGATCGTTTATGGGCATCACTGGTTATTATAGAAAATTCATTGAAGGGTTTTCCAGGATTGCAAACCCCATAACGTCGCTGCAGAAAAAGGGAAAGAAGTTTGTCTGGGATCAAAAGTGTGCGGACAGTTTTGTAAAGTTAAAAGAATTGCTGACTTCAACGCCTATTTTGAGGATTGCAGATCCGATTAAAGATTTTGTAGTATGCACAGACGCGTGCAATGATGGACTAGGAGGAGTCCTAATGCAGGAGGGACATGCTGTAGCATATGAATCAAGAAAACTGAAAATACATGAGAAGAACTATTCCACCTACGATCTAGAATTGTTAGCAGTGATTCATGCCTTGAAAATGTGGTGTCACCACCTTATTGGCAGAAAATTTACCTTAATGACGGATAATATGGGGCTGAAATATTTGTTAGATCAAACAAATTTGAATGCCAGGAAGCCAGATGGCTAACTTTTTTAAGTGAGTATGATTTTGAAATTCAGCACATTAAGGGGAAGGAGAATAAAGTTGTCGATGTGTTAAGTCGTAATGTAAGGATGCATTTTATTTCAGCCATCAGCACATACACGACAGATTTGGAGAAACAGATGTTTGAAGGAATTAACGAGGATGAGGAATATAGAAAATTACAGGAAATGACAGCGGGAAACGAATCTGAAAATTCTATGACAGATTTCCGTTTGAAGGAAAATGGCTTACTGCTGTACAAAAACAGATTATACGTACCAAACGTACCAGCAATAAAGATTCTGATTTTGGATGAGATGCACAAAAGCCACTATTCTTGCCATCCAGGTTACCAGAAAACCATCACAATGCTAAGGAAGGAGTACTACTGGCCCAGAATGAAGGATGAAGTAGCGGAATATATAGCTAAGTGTTTTGACTGTCAAAAAGTAAAGGTGGAACATCAACATCCTACTGGATTGCTGCAGCCCTTGCCTATACCCAGCTGGAAATGGGAAGTCATAAGTATAGATTTCATCACTGGGTTACCAAAGAATAAAAAACAGCACGACTCCATCATGGTGGTAGTAGACAAACTTAGTAAGGCAACCCATTTTATTCCTATCAAAACTACCCATAAAGCTCTTGATATTGCAGAAATTTTTATGAAGCAGGTTTTCCGACTGCATGGGATACCCAAGGTAATAGTTTCAAACCGAGATTCAAAGTTCACAGGTAACTTTTGAAGGTCCTTGTTCAAAGGGTTGAACACCACCTTAAATTTCAGCATTGCGTTTCATCCACAAATAGACGGACAGACTGAAAGGGTGAACCAGATATTGGAGGATATGCTCAGAATGTATGTAAAGGATCAACCTGGTAAGTGGGAAGACTACTTGCATTTAATAGAGTTTGCGTATAACAATCACTACCATGCTTCAGCCAAACTTATCCCATTTGAGATTCTTTACGGTAGAAAGTGTAACACACCGGTGTCATGGAGTGATCCGGTTAGTAGAGTCACCTTAGGGCCCGAACTGTTGCAGGAATTAGAACTAATCATGAAACAAGTACAAGGGAATCTTAAAGTTGCCCAGGATAGACAGAAAACTCAAGCAGACCTTAAAAGAACTCATAAAGAGTTCCAGGTTGGTGAACATGTTTTTCTTAAGGTAAGGCCGAAAAAGAGTTCCTTAAAATTGGGAAGCTGTGCCAAACTGGAACCCAGGTATTGTGGTCCTTTCGAAATCTTGTCCAGAGTTGGACTTGTGGCATATCAATTAGCCTTACCTTCAAACCTCAAAGTACATCATGTTTTTCACATTTCATTTTTAAAGAAATATGTGCATGACCCTACTCATGTTGTAAATTGGAACAATGTTTAGGTGGAACAAGGCGGCGATTTTCTGGTGGAACCAGACTGTATTCTCGCGAGGAAAGAAACTCTACTCCGGAACCGCACGGTTGGCCAAGTAAAAGTGCAATGGAAGCACTTTAGCGCAGCAGAGGCTACCTAGGAGTTGGAGAGTAGTATGCGGGCTGCATACCCAACTCTGTTCCAGGAACACTAAAGGAGTGAATAAAGCAACATCGAGGACGATGTTGAGGCTTAAGGGGGGGTGTATGTCACTTACCCAATTTTTGAGAATAATTATTTTCTACTATTATCCTTTTTGCAAAATACTTTGTGTTAAATTATAATTACAAGTTTTGTAATTATGACCAATTAGGTCAAAGATGAATGTAATGACTCATTATTATTATTTAATAAATAAAAATGGGAGACAAACACTCAAGAAAGCTGTTACAAGAGTGTCCACTGGCCCACTATTAGGAATGGAAGCTGCTGGAAGGATTGGGACAGATGGCAGCATTTGCACTCTACCATTAGTTGTTGGTATGGGACAACTCCCCCTAATTTTGTGGCATTTCCCGCTCCAAGTGGAGGGAGGTGAGCAGGTAGCTCACTAATGACCAGTAATTACAAAAAAGACCTAGGCATCCTATAAAAGGCAATTCGAATTGAGCAGGGAGCTCTTACAATGTTTTCTGCAGAAACATTCCTCATGTGCACCAGCACCTCTGGTCTGTCCTTCTCATAACATTTGCACTCTCCACAACCTCCCTATTCGAATCTCTCAACCATCACCATAAGTCTGCAAATGTTATGAGAAGGACAGACCAGAGGTGCTGGTGCTGGTCCAAGTGATTACTAAGCCTGTAAGGCTGGATAAATTTCTTGCTACTGCAAGTAGAGATCCTACGCTTCAGAACTTTCTTCCTTTTGGTGGATCAGTGGATAGGCTTGGGGGTCGTAAGGCAGACATCTTGGCTGCTTAGGAGCAGGTTGGGTGGAACGGGCTTCTTGAGTGATTTGTTCCTCCTATCACACTCCGGTTCTATTCTTTTATTTTTTTTAGGTTTCAAATCATATGAATGCTCTCAGAAAATGGCTTAGAAATGTTATTAATGACCAGTAGCAGTAAAATGTTAAGATCCTGATTCATTTAAGTTTGCTAAACTAATAAAATGACTCCTCTGCATTTTTCTCTATGCGTGAAGCTGCATCGTACTCCAGTACAGAGAGGTAGCATTAAATATGTTCATTTAAAAAGTGAAACCTAGCATGCATCTAAATACATAAACCCAAGAGACCACACATGCACAGACTTATATTCCTATGCATCTTGTTATTTAGCAGCTGCAAAATTAAATCTCTGCATGCACTGATTATACTGTTCAAATATGCATGCTGAAACGACATACCAGAAACTAGTCATAGCAGTAGGTTCTTTTTTTACTTTTGGAGGTGGACATTGTGTTAACATCTAGGGTTTACTGACCATCAGTTATTTCTTCAAAGAAACCAATGTCATGCATTCTGTTTAAACCACATACCCATTCTTTACTTGTTATTTGAATCTGATTGATCTTATAGAAATTATTGTCATCACTGTATTATTTTGTGCAAAAAAAAAAAGGAGTACTGTATTGTTCATTCATTTTCTCCAGAGGTCCAAAATTGGACAAATACAGGGAGATAGAATTAAAGTAGACCAACTGTTATATTAATAGGCAAATTAAACTTACTGATGAATACACTGTAAATACTTTGATTTTGTATTATCAACTGCATGTGGCAGAATTCACTTGACATAATAGCATGTTTTTAAAAGCAAAGAAAATAATAGCATTATTGAATTGACAGAGTAAAATACAACATCTCTACACCCAAACCAGGGTTGATCTGTTCTCATCATACTAATATTTACAAACATTTAAGAGCTGCAAAATCAAATATTTTCATTATCACAGATATCCTAATTGTAGAATCAAGATCTATTATTCTTGCATTTTAAACATCATTAAAGACCAGCAGATTTCATTATCATTATCAGGCTAGGATTTAACATCAACACAGTTGTTTTCAAACCCAAGATAATACCTTTTTATTATCGGCTTATAGCCACTATTTAAATAAACAACTTAAACAGGCTTTCTGGTACAAATTCGAAAACACCATACGTCGACATTAAACCATAAACAATGAACATTTCCATTTAAAATTATGATGACAATATCCTACAGATTGCCTCAATGTTTACCGAAGGTTCCATTCAAAAACCCATTCTTTTCACACTACTCAGTTATTGCTGAAACAACCTTAGTCAACACTGCTATTCCCTACAGCTCCACACTAGGTTCTTCCATCGATTAAGAAGTGCAGAACCATAACATAAAACTTTTGATGCTGTGAAATCCCTTGCAACAACGAGGGTTCAACCCCCTCAAGCTCGCCGAGCCAAGGGATGGCCGACCATACACTTTAAGAAATATTCACATCATCTACACTAACAAACAAAACATAAACAATAATGTTTTCCCAATGCTGCAGGCGAGGCAAAAGCCACTGCCGAGAAGACATACTTCCAACACCCTGCTCATCAAGTCCGATTCCAGGAGAACCACGAGGTAGGAGTACCACCGAAGCTTACCTGTGGGTTCACTATATTTCTTCTCCCCGTCAACTTTCCCATCACCTTGCTGTTCGCCGAGAGCTACCTGCCAAACGACCGTACACTGAGTTAAAAATCAATCATGAAATAATGATGCATGCAACAAGAAAACTTTCAACTTTTGCAACTTTACTATACTTGAGTCGTGACAGAATATTGACGAAGCCAACCATCCATCCACTGCGAAGGAGAAGCACCCAACTCGAAGGCCACACTGTGGGATACCTTTTGAAACTTACAACCTGATTGAAACCCCAGACTTTCAAGTCACTACAACGCCCCAACAGACGCACTCATCCAACCTGTGGATTGCCACACTATTCAACTCCAGACTCGGCCTCCATTGATAGCATTCACTTACAGTTTGGAGGTTGCTGCCGGTCTCAGGATCGATTTCGAGGGAGGCTAAAACATCAAACCCTAAGTGCCTCTCGGCCGGTTGGCCTCACCCCCAAACCCTACCACCGAAACGAATGTCAAGAAAACGTTACAATATCCCATAAGTTACGTTAGGGTTCTCCACGATCCCAATGCATAGAAATCAGCGAGGGAGATCTAAGTCCCATGAGCCACGCTGGAGGGTGGCAGGTGCGATAATAACTCACCCCTCCATCTCCCAAGCCATGAAGTTTCCAACTCTGTTGACACCGAGGCAGGAGGCCCGATACAACTAAGCATCGACGAACCTTCTCACATACTCCAGACCCTTCACATCGTGCACGTAATAACTCCATTAACACGGTGTCCAGGCCAATTGTTTACAAACCCAATCATTCACTACACCCTTGAATTCGTACGCAGGCTTTATACAATGCCATGATTTCACTTGCCAACCATATGGATCAACGTTTAATTAACATCGACTTTATGAATTATACCAAGGTATAACATTCACCGGTAGCATGTATTCAAGATCTTATATGTTCCATTTAATCGATTTAAGCACACTCATGGTATAAAAACAACCACCTACCTCGCATTCGATCCTAAGGTATGGATTGATTCCGCCCCAACTTAATATAAAATTCATCTTCAGGTTCATTATAAAGCTCTTCGAGCTTTGTTCATATCATAAGTTATATGAATACAGCCTTAGGGTATAGTTTCCCCATAGAACCATCGCATACATTGCATGGTAGGGTATTAATGCATAATGCATCACCATTATAATTGCCCAGGTAATAGGGAACTTAGAATCACCTTATTACTCTCTCTATGGTATGCTTAGGACCATGTGTCCTTGTCTTAAAATTTTCACCGTCGAAATTTATAAAATAATTGTTTTAACATCCACAAGTCATTCATGGAATGATAACAAGTGAAGTCATAAACTCCTAATGAAGAACATTCATAACAATCACACTCTGAGAAGGACAATTTCCGCAGTTTTGAGCTAGCCAAGTTCATCTTACCAAATGGGAAGGAAACCATACCTGTAGTGTCGAAATCATAAGCAGTTTTGATTTATATCACGGTTATTAAACACTCTGAATCTTATCGCTATATCTTACCTGCGAATCTGCGCATGAGGGACGAGTACAATGCTTTAGCTGAGTAAGCTAAGTAAGCCTCGGGGCACCTCGTGGGACCCCTTTCATCATCATCTAGAAAAATTAAGCTGTCAGTATTTGTCGAGGAGAATTCTGTTTCCAAATGTATCGAAATTTTCAATCATTCAAGCATATAAATAAATGTCATAATTATTAATTGGATTCATGACATGTCACCGACACAGTACACCATCAGAAAACAAAAAGACACAACAGTTAAATTGTTCCGACCAAATGACGAATTTATTAATTACTGCTTTAATTAAACATTTATTATTTCCGCATTTTATAATTATTAGTATTTAATGACGATTTAGAAATTTTAAATTTTTATGAAAATAGTGGGATGTTACATGTGGTATCAGAGGTCATGTTCGAACTCTAGGCCTAAAGACGGTCCAAGAAACACGCAAACAGAAAAATTTATGACTGTGAAATTTTTCGCTAACTCAAGTTTAAATTATTTTGTCGTATACATAAAAATTTTCTTTGGTTTACAGATATGCAAGGATCAGCTGAACACATAAGGGGCATATTTCCGCCAAATAGCCCAACTATGGAACAACAATTCCAGGGCAATCGGGGTAACGATTCATCAGAATTATTGCGTGCTTTCCAAGAATTGAAGGTAGAGATCCAGTTAGTAAAAAAAGACAAATAAAGAATCCTGAGGACACAGGAGGAGTTGAAGCAAGTACTGTTCGACCAATATCCAAAATATGAACAGAACCTCGAACATACTTCCGAAACTAAAGAGCTATCTCATGAAGGCAAGGATAAAAAAACAGAAATAGCTGAGGGAAACAACAACTCAACATCATCAAGAATTTCCAAACATGCACGTAAAAAGAAGCATAACTACTCTAGTGACAGCAGTGAAGGAGACTTCAAGCCAAAAAGGAAAAGGAATAAAAAGTACGAACAGATATCTGGTGAATTCAAGAAAATCAAACCCCCAACTTTCAATGGAAAAACAGAGAAGGGAGAGACAGCGGAAGCATGGCTGTCCGGCATGAAAAAGTATTTTCAGATCTACAACTATTCGGAATCCTTAAAGGCAAAGATGGCATTTAATAACCTGACCGGGAAGGCAGATATTTGGTGGCAAGGGTATAAAAGACCGAGATGTGAGTTGGAGTACGTTTAAAAGACACTTTAAGAAGAAATTCTTATCTGAGTAGTATTATGAAGAAAAATCCAAAGAATTCTATGATCTGAAACTGGGAACGATGAACATGAAAGAACTGAACATCAAGTTTTTAAGTTTGCTGAGGTGTGTGCCGTATATGGTAGATACCTTTCCACATCAAGGATAGGATAGAGTACGATAACCCTAAGACACTAGAAGAAGCCATGAGGAAAGCCACTTTTTGGTTTGACCAGAATAAGAAAAGAGAAGGGGTACCTAGCTGGAAAAACCCAAAACCGAGTAATTTTGAACAGAAAAGGAAAATTTTTAGATATGGTGGTAATTCCAGTTTCTAGAAGAGAAATTTCCAGAATAAAAAATTTCAGCAGAAAAAAAAATAATCAGTAGCAGAAATTTACAGCACCCAGAAATGTCCCCAATGTTGCCAGGACCAATGAACAGAAGCCACCTATAAAATGCTTTGAGTGCCAAGGGCCCCATTATGCCTCAGACTGTCCCCTAAAGAAACGGGCGGCCAACCATATTCACTCCATACAGTCTGAAGCTACTATAGGAGATGTGGCAAGAGAAGTGCCCAGAATTAGTGCAGCATTAGACAACCGGCAAGCAGAACACCAAGTCTCAATGGTGGAGGTTGAAGGTATGCTGCAAAACTACCCAGTTTCTATTTTAATTGAGCCCGGTGCTAGTCTAAGTTATATATCACCAGTTGTTGTAGAAAGACTCGATTTGAAAACAGAGAAATTCGATAAATCCTGGTTAGTTAGATTAGCAATAGGAACAAAAAGAAAGGTTTCTGATATTGTGGAAAATTGTGTTTTAGCTATGAATCAACTAACAACGCATGTTAAGTTAAATATTCTGCTATTGGGGTCATATGACATTCTAATCGGTATGGACTGGTTAGAAACCCATCGTGTCATTCTGAATTGTTATGGAAAAAATTTCATTTTCCTAGATGATGAAGGAAAGACAGCAGAGGTAAAAGGCATCCCAAGAAAAACATCCGTTCGGCAGATTTCAACCATGCAAGTAAAAAGGGAAATCAGAAAAGGGTGTCAGATGTTTGCAGTAAATGCGGTGCATGATGAGATGAGTACCAAGGAGGACAAACTGAAAATAGAGGACATACCTGTCTTAAAGGATTTCCAAGATATTTTTTCTGAAGAGATCCCAGAATTACCTCCCAAAAGGGTCCTGGATTTTACTATTGAATTAATACCTGGTGCAGTACCAAGTTCTAAAGCTCCAAATCAGATGAATATACTAGAGCTGAATGAGTTAAAATCTCAGTTGAAGGAGCTGATCGATAAAAAATATATAACACCCAGCGTGTCTCCTTGGGAAGCACCGGTCATTTTTGTTAAGAAGAAGGATGGTACCCTAAGACTTTGCATAGATTATCATCAACTGAATAAAATGACGATCAAGAATAGGTACCCGCTGCCGCACATTGACGACCTTTTTGACTAGCTACGTGGAGCAACAGTATTCTCGAAGATCGATTTACAATCAAGATATCATCAAGTCCGTGTGAGGGATGAAGACCTCTTCAAAACAACCTTTAGAACTCGTTATGCAAACTATGAGTTCGTTGTCATGCCGTTTGGATTAACTAATGTGCCTGCTGTATTTATGTGTTTAATGAACAAAATTCTGCACAAGTACTTAGATAAGTTTGCAGTTGTGTTCATCGATGACATTTTGGTATATTCTAAGAACAAGGAGGAGCATGATGAACATCTACGTATCATTCTGCAAGTTCTGAGGTAGCACCAGCTGCATGAAATGTGAATTTTACAAAGACAAGATTCAGTACTTAGGACACATAATATCTGAGGAAGGGATTTTGGTTGACCCAGCCAAGATAAAGGCCATTAATAAATGGCCGGTTCCTAAAGATTTGACGGATGTGCGATCGTTTATGGGCATCACTAGTTATTATAGAAAATTCATTGAAGGGTTTTCCAGGATTGCAAACCCCATAACGTCGCTGCAGAAAAAGGGAAAGAAGTTTGTCTGGGATCAAAAGTGTGCAGACAGTTTTGTAAAGTTAAAAGAATTGCTGACTTCAGCGCCTATTTTGAGGATTGCAGATCCTAATAAAGATTTTGTAGTATGCACAGACGCGTGCAATGATGGACTGGGATGAGTCCTAACGCAGGAGGGACATGCTGTAGCATATGAATTAAGAAAACTTAAAATACATGAGAAGAATTATTCAACCTACGATCTAGAATTGTTAGCAGTGATTCATGCCTTGAAAATGTGGCGTCACCACCTTATTGGTAGAAAATTTACCTTAATGACGGATAATATGGGGCTGAAATATTTGTTAGATCAAACAAATTTGAATGCCTGGCAAGCCAGATGGCTAACTTTTCTAAGTGAGTATGATTTTGAAATTCAGCACATTAAGGGGAAGGAGAATAAAGTTTCCGACGCATTAAGTCGTAATGCAAGGATGCATTTTATTTCAGCCATCAGCACATGCGCGACAGATTTGGAGAAACAGATTTTTGAAGGAATTAAGGAGGATGAGGAATATAGAAAATTACAGGAAAGGACAACGGGAAACGATTCTGAAAATTCTATGACAGATTTCAGTTTGAAGGAAAATGGCTTTCTGCTGTACAAAAACAGATTGTACGTACCAAACGTACCGGCAATAAAGATTCTGATTTTGGATGAGATGCACAAAAGCCACTATTCTTGCCATCCAGGTTACCAGAAAACCATCACAATGCTAAGGAAGGAGTACTACTGGCCCAGAATGAAGGATGAAGTAGCGGAATATATAGCTAAGTGTTTTGACTGTCAAAAAGTAAAGGTGGAACATCAACATCCTGCTGGATTGCTGCAGCCCTTGCCTATACCCAGCTGGAAATGGGAATTCATAAGTATAGATTTCATCATTGGGTTACCAAAGAATAAAAAACAACACGACTCCATCATGGCGGTAGTAGACAAACTTAACAAGGTAGCCCATTTTATCCCTGTCAAAACTACCCATAAAGCTCCTGATATCGCAGAAATTTTTATAAAGCAGGTTTTTCGACTGCATGGGATACCCAAGGTAATAGTTTCAGACCGAGATTCAAAGTTCGCAAGTAACTTTTGGAGGTCCTTGTTCAAAGGGTTAAACACCACCTTAAATTTCAGCACTGCGTTTCATCCGCAAACAGACGGAAAGACTTAAAGGGTGAACCAGATATTGGAGGATATGCTCAAAATGTATGTAAAGGATCAGCCTGGTAAGTGGGAAGACTACTTGCATTTAACAGAGTTTGCGTATAACAATCACTACCATGCTTCAGCCAAACATAGCTCATTTGAGATTCTTTACGGTAGAAAGTGTAACACACCGGTGTCATGGAGTGATCCGGTTAGCAGAGTCACCTTAGGGATCGAACTGTTGCAGGAATTAGAACTAATCGTGAAACAAGTACAATGGAATCTTAAAGCTGCCTAGGATAGACAGAAAAGTCAAGCAGACCTTAAAAGAACTCATAAAGAGTTCCAGGTTGGTGAACATGTTTTTCTTAAGGTAAGGCCGAAAAAGAGTTCGTTAAAATTGGGAAGCTGTGCCAAACTGGCACCCAGGTATTGTGGTCCTTTCGAAATCTTGTCCAGAGTTGGACCTATGGCATATCAATTAGCCTTACCTTCAAACCTCAAAGTCCATAATGTTTTTCACATTTCATTTTTAAAGAAATATGTGCATGACCCTACTCATGTTGTAAATTGGAACAATGTTCAGGTGGAACAAGGCGACGATTTTTCGGTGGAAACGGACTGCATTCTCGCAAGGAAAGAAACTCTACTCCGGAACCGCACGGTTGGCAAAGTAAAAGTGCAATGGAAGCACTTTAGCCCAACAGAGGCTACCTAGGAGTTGAAGAGTAGTATCCGGGATGCATACCCAACTCTGTTCCAGGAACACTCAAGGAGTGAATAAAGCAACATCGAGGACGATGTTGAGGCTTAAGGGGGGGTGTATGTCACCTACCCAATTTTTGAGAATAATTATTTTCTACTATTATCCTTTTTGCAAAATACTTTGTGTTAAATTATAATTACAAGTTTTGTAATTATGACAAATTAGGTCAAAGATGAATGTAATGACTCATTATTATTATTTAATAAATAAAAATGGGAGACAAACACTCAAGAAAGCTGTTACAAGAGTGTCCACTGGCACACTAGGAGGAATGGAAGCTACTGGAAGGATTGGGACATATGGCAGCATTTGCACTCTACCATTAGCTGTTGGTATGGGACAACTCCCCCTAATTTTGTGGCATTTCCCCCTCCAGGTGGAGGGAGGTGAGCAGGTAGCTCATTAATGACCAGTAATTACAAAAAAAACCTAGGTAACCCATAAAAGGCAATTCGAATTGAGCAGGTAGCTCTTACAATGTTTTCTGCAGAAACATTCCTCATGTGCATCAGGTGATGGCTGAGAGATTCAAATAGGGAGGCTGTGGAGAGTGCAAGTATAAGTCTGCAAATGTTATGAGAAGGACAGACCAGAGGTGCTGGTGCTGGTCCAAGTGATTACTAAGCCTGTAAGGCTGGATAAATTTCTTGCTGCTGCAAGTAGAGATCCTAAGCTTGAGAACTTTCTTCCTCCAGGTGGATCAGTGGATAGGCTCGGGGGTCCTAAGGAAGACATCTTGGCTGCTTAGGAGCAGGTTGGGTGGAATGGGCTTCTTGAGTGATTTGTTCCTCGTATCACACTCATGTTCTATTCTTTTACTTTTTTTAGGTTTCAAATCATATGAATGCTCTCACAAAGTGGCTTAGAAATGTTATTAATGACCAGTAGCAATAAAATGTTAGATCCTGATTCATTTAAGTTTGTTGAACTGATAAAATGACTCCTCTGCATTTTTCCCCATGTGTGAAGCTGCATCGTACTCCAGTACAGAGAGGTAGCATTAAATCTGTTCATTTAAAAAGTGAAACCTAGCATGGATCTAAATACATAAACCCAAGAGACCACCCATGCACAGACTTATATTCCTATGCATCTTGTTATTTAGCAGCTGCAAAATTAAATCTCTGCATGCACTGATTATACCGTTCAAATCTGCATGCTGAAACGACATACCAGAAACTAGTCATAGCAGTAGGTTTTTTTTTGACTTCTGAAGGTGGACATTGTGTTAACAACTAGGGTTTACTGACCATCAGTTATTTCTTCAAAGAAACCAATGTCATGCATTCTGTTTAAACCACATACCCATTATTTACTTGTTATTTGAATCTGATTGATCTTATAGAAATTATTGTCATCACTGTATTATTTTTTGCAAAAAAAAAGGGCGTACTGTATTATTCATTCATTTTCTCCAGAGGTCCAAAATTGGACAAATACAGGGAGATAGAATTAAAGTAGACCGACGGTTATATTAATAGGAAAATTAAACTAACTGATGAATACACTGTAAATTCTTTGATTCTGTATTATCAACTGCATGTGGCAGAATTCACTTGACATAATAGCATGTTCTTAAAAGCAAAGAAAAGAATAGCATTATTGAATTGACAGAGTAAAATACAACATCTCTACACCCAAACCAGGGTTGATCTGTTCTCATCATACTAATATTTACAAACATTTAACAGCTGCAAAATCAAATATTTTCATTATCACAGATATCCTAATTGTAGAATCAAGATCTATTATTCTTGCATTTTAAACATCATTACAGACCAACATATTTCATTATCATTACCAGGCTAGGATTTAACATCAACACAGTTGTTTTCAAACCCAAGCTAATACCTTTTTATTATCGGCTTATAGCCACTATTTAAATAAACAACTTAAACAGGCTTTCTAGTACAATTTTGAAAACACCATACGTAGACATTAAACCCTAAACAATGAACATTTCCATTTAAAATTAAGATGGCAGTATCCTACAGGTTGCCTCAATGTTTACCGAAGGTTCCATTCAAAAACCCATTCTTTTCACACTACTTAGTTATTGCCGAAGCAACCTTAGTCAACACTGCTATTCCCTACATCTCCACACTAGGTTCTTCCATCGATTTAGAAGTGCAAAACGATAACATAAAAATTTTGATATTGTGAAATCCCTTGCAACAACGAGGGTTCAACCCCATCAATCTCGCCGAGCCAAGGGATGGCCGGCCATACACTTTAAGAAATATTCACATCATCTACACTAACAAACAAAACATAAACAATAACGTTTTCCCAATGCTGCAGGCGAGGCAAAAGCCACTGCCGAGAAGACATACTTCCAACACCCTGCTCATCAAGTCTGATTCCAGGAGAACCACGAGGTAGGGGTACCACCAAAGCTTACCGGTGGGTTCGCTATATTTCTTCTCCCAGTCAAGTTTCCGGGCACCCTGCTGTTCGTCGAGAGCTACCTGCCAAACGACCATACACTGAGTTAAAAATCAATCATGAAATAATGATGCATGCAACAGGAAAACTTTAAACTTTTGCAACTTTACTGTACCTAAGTCGGGACAGAAGATTGACGAAGCCAACCATCCATCCATTGCGAAGGAGAAGCACCCAACTCGAAGGCCACACTGTGGGATACCTTTTGAAACTTACAACCCGATTGAAACCCCAGAGTTTCAAGTCACTACAACGCCCCAATAGACGCACTCATCCAACCTGTGGATTGCCACACTATTCAACTCCAGACTCGGCCTCCATTGATAGCATTCACTTACGGTTTGGAGGTTGCTTCTGGTCTTAGGATCGAGCCCGAGGGAGGCTAAAACATCAAACCCTAAGTGCCTCTCGGTCGGTTGGCCTCACCCCCAAACCCTACCACCGAAACGAATGTCAAGAAAACGTTACAATATCCCATAAGTTACGTTAGGGTTCTCTACGATCCCAATGCATAGAAATCAACGAGGGAGATCTAAGTTCCATGAGGCACGTTGGAGGGTGGCAGGTGCGATAATAACTCACCCCTCCATCTCCCAAGCCATGAAGTTGCCAACTCTGTTGACACCGAGGCAGGAGGCCCGATACAACTCAGCATCGACGAACCTTCTCACATACTGGAGACCCTTCACAACGTGCACGTAATATCTACATTAACACGGTGGCAAGGCCAATTGATTACAAACCCAATCATTCACTACACCCTTGAATTCGTACGCAGGCTTTATACAATGCCATCATTTCACCTGCCAACCATATGGATCAACGTTTAATTAGCATCGACTTTATAAATTATACCAAGGTATAACATTCACCGGTAGCATGTATTCAAGATCGTATATGTTCCATTTAATCGATTTAAGCACACTCATGGTATAAAAACAACCACCTATGTCACATTCGATCCTAAGGTATGGATTGATTCCACCCCAACTTAATATAAAATTCATCTTAAGGTTCATTATAAAGCTCTTCAAGCTTTGTTCATGTCATAACTTATATGAATACACCCTTAGGTTATAGTTGCCCCATAGAACCATCGCATACATTGCATGGTAGGGTATTAATGCATAATGCATCACCATTATAATTGCCCAGGTAATAGGGAACTTAGAATCACCTTATTACTCTCTCTATGGTATGCTTAGGACCATGTGTCCTTGTCTTAAATTTTTCACCGTCGAAATTTATAAAATAATTGTTTTAACAGCCACAAGTCATTCATGGAATGATAACAAGTGAAGTCATAAACTCCTAATGAAGAACATTCATAACAATCACACTCTGAGACGGACAATTTCTGCAGTTTTGAGCTAGCCAAGTTCATCTTACCAAATCAGAAAGAAACCATACCTGTAGTGTCGAAATCATAAGCAGTTTTGATTTATATCACGGTTATTAAACACTCTGAATCTTATCGCTATCTCTTACCTGCGAATCTGTGCATGAGGGACGAGTACAATGCTTTAGTTGAGTAAGCTAAGTAAGCCTCGGGGCACCTCATGGGACCCCTTTCATCATCATCCAGAAAAATTAAACTGTCAGTACTTGTCGAGGAGAATTCTGTTTCCAAATGTATCGAAATTTTCAATCGTTCAAGCATATAAATAAATGTCATAATTATTAATTGGATTCATGATGTGTCACCGACACAGTACACCATCAGAAAACAAAAAGACACAACAATTAAATTGTTCCGACCAAATGACGAATTTATTAATTACTGCTTTAATTAAACATTTATTATTTCTGCATTTTATAATTATTAGTATTTAATGACGATTTAGAAATTTTAAATTTTTATGAAAATAGTGGGATGTTACATGTGGTATAAGAGGTCATGTTCGAACTCTAGGTCTAAAGACGGTCCAAGAAACACGCAAACAGAAAAATTTATGACTGTGAAATTTTTCGCTAACTAAAGTTTAAATTATTTTGTCGTATACATAAAATTTTTCTTTGATTTACAGATATGCAAGGATCAACTGAACACATAAGGGGCAGATTTCCGCCAAATAGCCCAAGTATGGAACAACAATTCCAGGGTAATCAGGGTAACGATTCGTTAGAATTATTGCATGCTTTTCAAGAATTGAAGGCAGAGATCCAGTCAGTAAAACAGGACAATGAAAGAATCTTGAGGACACAGGAGGAGTGGAAGCAAGCATTGTTTGACCAATACCCAAAATATGAACAGAACCTCGAACATACTTCCGAAACTAAAGAGCTATCTCATGAAGGCAAGGATAAACAAACAAAAACAACTGAGGGAAACAACAACTCAACATCATCAAGAATTGCCAAACATCCACGTAAAATGAAGCATAACTACTCTAGTGACAACAATGAAGGAGACTTCAAGCCAAGAAGGAAAAGGAATAAACAGTACGAACAGATATTTGGTGAATCCAAGAAAATCAAATCCCCAACTTTCAATGGCGAAACAGAGAAGGGAGAGACAGCGGAAGCATGCTGTCCGGCATGAAAAAGTATTTTTAGATCTACGACTATTTAGAATCCTTAAATGCAAAGATGGAAATTTATAACTTGACCGGGAAGGCAAATATTTGGTGGCAAAGGTATAAAAGACCGAGATGTGAGTTGGAGTACTTTTAAAAGACACTTTAAGAAGAAATTCTTATCTAAGCAGTATTATGAAGAAAAATCCAAAGAATTCTATCATCTAAAACTGGGAACGATGAACATGAAAGAACTAAACAACAAGTTTTTAAGTTTGCTGAGGTATGTGCCGTATATGGTGGAAGAAAAATCGAAGGTCCAGAGGTACCTAAGTTGTCTACCTTTCCACATCAAGGATAGGATAGAGTACGATAACCCTAAGGCACTAGAAGAAGCCATGAGGAAAGCCACTTTTTGCTTTGACCAGAATAATAAAAGAGAAGGGGTACCTAGCTGGAAAAACCCAAAACCCAGTAATTTTTAACAGAAAAGGAAATTTTTTAGATATGGTGGCAATTCCAGTTTCCACAAGAGAAATTTCCAGAATCAAAAATTTCAGAAGAACAGAAATAATTAGCAGCAGAAATTTACAGCACCCAGAAATGTCCCCAATGTTGCTAGGAAAATTGGAAAATTGTGGAAAATTGTGTTTTAGCTATGAATCAACTAACAACGCAGGTTAAGTTAAATATTCTGCTATTGGGGTCATATGACATTCTAATCGGTATGGACTGGTTAGAAACCCATCGTGTCATTCTGAATTGTTATGAAAAAAATTTCATTTTCCTGGATGATGAAGGAAAGACAACAGAGGTAAAAGGCATCCCAAGAAAAACATCCGTTCGGAAGATTTCAGCCATGCAAGTAAAAAGGGCAATCAAAAAAGGGTGTCAGATGTTTGCAGTAAATGCGGTGCATGATGAGATGAGTACTAAGGAAGACAAACTGAAAATAGAGGACATACCTGTCTTAAAGGATTTCCAAGATATTTTTCCTGAAGAGATCTCATAATTACCTCCCAAAAGGGACCTGGATTTTACTATTGAATTAATACCTGGTGCAGTACCAAGTTCAAAAGCTCCATACCGGATGAATATACTAGAGCTGAATGAGTTAAAATCTCAGTTGAAGGAGTTTATCGATAAAAAATATATGAGACCCAACGTGTCTCCTTGGGGAGCATCGGTCATTTTTGTTAAGAAGAAGGATGGTACCCTAAGACTTTGCATAGATTATCGTAAACTGAATAAAATGACGATCAAGAATAGGTACCCGTTGCCCCGTATTGACGACCTTTTTGACCAGCTACGCGGAGCAACAGTATTCTCAAAGATCGATTTACGATCAGGATATCATCAGGTTCGTGTGAGGGATGAAGACATCTTCAAAACAACCTTTAGAACTCGTTATGGACACTATGAGTTCGTTGTCATGCCGTTTGGATTAACTAATGCGCCTGCTGTATTTATATGTTTAATGAACAAAATTCTGCACAAGTACTTAGATAAGTTTGTAGTTGTGTTCATCGATGACATTTTGGTATATTCTAAGAACAAGGAGGAGCACGATGAACATCTACATATCATTCTACAAGTTCTGAGGGAGCACCAACTGTATGCTAAGTTCAGTAAATGTGATTTTTACAAAGACAAGATTCAGTACTTAGGACACATAATAGGTACCCGCTACCCCTTATGTGTTCAGCTGATCCTTCCATATCTGTAAATCAAAGAAATTTTTTATGTATACAACAAAATAATTTAAACTTGAGTTAGCGAAAAATTTCACAGTCATAAATTTTTCTGTTTGCGTGTTTCTTGGACCGTCTTTAGGCCTAGAGTTCGAACATGAGCTCTGATACCACATGTAACATCCCACTATTTTCATAAAAATTTAAAATTTCTAAATCGTCATTAAATACTAATAATTATAAAATGCAGAAATAATAAATGTTTAATTAAAGCAGTAATTAATAAATTCGTCATTTGGTCGGAACAATTTAACTGCTATGTCTTTTTGTTTTCTAATGGTGTATTGTGTCGGTGACATGTCATGAATCCAATTAATAATTACGACATTTATTTATATGCTTGAATGATTGAAAATTTCGATACATTTGGAAACATAATTCTCCTCGACAAGTAGTGACAGTTTAATTTTTCTGGATGATGATGAAAGGGGTCCCATGAGGTGCCCCGAGGCTTACTTAGCTTACTCAACTAAAGCATTGTACTCGTCCCTCGTGCACAAATTCGCAGGTAAGAGATAGCGATAAGATTCAGAGTGTTTAATAACCATGATATAAATCAAAACTGCTTATGATTTCGACGCTACAGGTATGGTTTCTTTCCAATTTGGTAAGTTGAACTTGGCTAGCTCAAAACTACGGAAATTGTCCGTCTCAGAGTGTGATTGTTATGAATGTTCTTCATTAGGAGTTTATGACTTCACTTGTTATCATTCCATGAACGACTTGTGGCTATTAAAACAATTCTCTTATAAATTTCGACGGTGACAAATTTAAGACAAGGACACATGGTCCTAAGCATACCATAAAGAGAGTAATAAGGTGATTCTAAGTTCCCTATTACCTGGGAAATTATAATGGTGATGCATTATGCATTAATACCCTACCATGCAATGTATGCGATGGTTCTATGGGGCAACTATAGCCTAAGGGTGTATTCATATAAGTTATGACATGAACAAAGCTTGAAGAGCTTTATAATGAACCTTAAGATGAATTTTATCTTAAGTTGGGGCGGAATCAATCCATACCTTAGGATCGAATGCGACGTAGGTGGTTGTTTTTATACCATGAGTGTGCTTAAATCGATTTTGTGGAAAATTGTGTTTTATCTATGAATCAACTAACAACGCAGGTTCAGTTAAATATTCTGCCATTGGGGTCATATGACATTCTAATCGGTATGGACTGGTTAGAAACCCATCGTGTCATTCTGAATTGTTATGAAAAAATTTTCATTTTCCTGGATGATGAAGGAAAGACAACAAAGGTAAAAGGCATCCCAAGAAAAACATCCGTTCGGCAGATTTCAGCCATGCAAGTAAAAAGGGAAATCAGAAAAGGGTGTCAGATGTTTGCAGTAAATGCAATGCATGATGAGATGAGTACTAAGGAGGACAAACTGAAAATAGAGGACATACCTGTCTTAAAGGATTTCCAAGATATTTTTTCTGAAGAGATCCCAGAATTACCTCCCAAAAGGGACTTGGATTTTACTATTGAATTAATACTTGGTGCAGTACCAAGTTCTAAAGCTCCATACCGGATGAATATACTAGAGCTGAATGAGTTAACATCTCAGTTGAAGGAGCTGATCGATAAAAAATATATAAGACCCAGCGTGTCTCCTTGGGGAGCACTGGTCATTTTTGTTAAGAAGAAGGATGGTACCCTAAGACTTTGCATAGATTATCGCCAACTGAATAAAATGACGATCAAGAATAGGTACCCGCTGCCCCGCATTAACGACCTTTTTGACCATCTACGAGGAGCAACAGTATTCTCAAAGATTGATTTACGATCAGGATATCATCAAGTCCATGTGAGGGATGAAGACATATTCAAAACAACCTTTAGAACTCGTTATGGATACTATGAGTTCGTTGTCATGCCGTTTGGATTAACTAATGCGCCTGCTGTATTTATGTGTTTAATGAACAAAATTCTGCACAAGTACTTAGATAAGTTTGCAGTTGTGTTCATCGATGACATTTTGGTATATTCTAAGAACAAGGAGGAGCATGATGAACATCTACGTATCATTCTGCAAGTTCTGAGGGAGCACCAACTGTATGAAATGTGATTTTTACAAAGACAAGATTCAGTACTTAGGACACATAATATCTGAGGAAGGGATTTCGGTTGACCCTGCCAAGATAAAGGCCATTAATGAATGGCCGGTTCCTAAAGATGTGATGGATGTGCGATCGTTTATGGGCATCACTAGTTATTATAGAAAATTCATTGAAGGGTTTGTCAGGATTGCAAACCCCATAACGTTGCTGCAGAAAAAGGGAAAGAAGTTTGTCTGGGATCAAAAGTGTGTGGACAGATTTGTAAAGTTAAAAGAATTGCTGACTTCAGCGCCTATTTTGAGGATTGCAGATCCTAATAAAGATTTTGTAGTATGCACAGACGCGTGCAATGATGGACTGGGAGGAGTCCTAACGCAGGAGGGACATGCTGTAGCATATGAATTAAGAAAATTGAAAATACATGAGAAGAACTATTCCACCTACGATCTAGAATTGTTAGCAGTGATTCATGCCTTGAAAATGTGGCATCACCACCTTATTGGCAGAAAATTTACCTTAATGACGGATAATATGGGGCTGAAATATTTGTTAGATGAAACAAATTTGAATGCTAGGCAAGCCAGATGGCTAACTTTTTTAAGTGAGTATGATTTTGAAATTCAGCATATTAAGGGGAAGGAGAATAAAGTTGTCAACGCGTTAAGTCGTAATGCAAGGATGCATTTTATTTCAGCCATCAGCACATACGTGACAGATTTGTAGAAATAGATTTTTGAAGGAGTTAAGGAGGATGAGGAATACAAAAAATTACAGGAAAGGACAGTGGGAAACAATTCTGAAAATTCTATGACAGATTTCAGTTTGAAGGAAAATGGCTTACTGCTGTACAAAAACAGATTGTACGTACCAAACGTACCAACAGTAAAGATTCTGATTTTGGATGAGATGCACAAAAGCCACTATTCTTGCCATCCAGGTTACCAGAAAACCATCACAATGCTAAGGAAGGAGTACTACTGGCCCATAATGAAGGATGAAGTAGCGGAATATATAGCTAAGTGTTTTGACTGTCAAAAAGTAAAGGTGGAACATCAGCATCCTGCTGGATTGCTGCAGCCCTTGCCTATACTCAGCTGGAAATGGGACGTCATAAGTATAGATTTCATCACTGGGTTACCAAAGAATAAAAAACAACACGAATCCATCATGGTGGCAGTAGACAAACTTAGCAAGGCAACCCATTTTATCCCTGTCAAAACTACCCATAAAGCCCCTGATATCGCAGAAATTTTTATAAAGCAGGTTTTCCGATTGCATGGGATACCCAAGGTAATAGTTTCAGACCGAGATTCAAAGTTCACAAGTAACTTTTGGAGGTCCTTGTTTAAAGGGTTAAAGACCACCTTAAATTTTAGCACTGCGTTTCATCCACAAATAGACGGACAGACTGAAAGGGTGAACTAGATATTGGAGGATATGCTCAGAATGTATGTAAAGGATCAGCCTGGTAAGTGGGAAGACTACTTGCATTTAGCAGAGTTTGCATATAACAATCACTACCATGCTTCAACCAAAATTAGCCCATTTGATATTCTTTATGGTAGAAAGTGTAACACATCGGTGTCATGGAGTGATCCGGTTAGCAGAGTCACCTTAGGGCCCGAACTGTTGCAGGAATTAGAACTAATCGTGAAACAAGTACAATGGAATCTTAAAGCTGCCCAGGATAGACAGAAAAGTCAAGCAGACCTTAAAAGAACTCATAAAGAGTTCTAGGTTGGTGAACATGTTTTTCTTAAGGTAAGGCTGAAAAAGAGTTCCTTAAAATTGGGAAGCTGCGCCAAACTGGCACCCAGGTATTGTGGTCCTTTCGAAATCTTGTCCAGAGTTGGACCTGTGGCATATCAATTAGCCTTACCTTAAAACCTCAAAGTCCATAATGTTTTTCACATTTAATTTTTAAAGAAATATGTGCATGACCCTACTCATGTTGTAAATTGGAACAATGTTCAGGTGGAACAAGGCGACGATTTTCTGGTGGAACCGGACTGTATTCTCGCAAGGAAAGAAACTCTACTCTGGAACCGCACGGTTGGCCAAGTAAAGTGCAATGGAAGCACTTTAACCCAGCATAGGGTACCTGGGAGTTGGAGAGTAGTATGCGGGCTGCATACCCAACTCTGTTCCAGGAACACTCAAGGAGTGAATAAAACAACATCGAGGACGATGTTGAGGCTTAAGGGGGGGTTTATGTCACCTACCCAATTTTTGAGAATAATTATTTTCTACTATTATCCTTTTTGCAAAATAATTTGTGTTAAATTATAATTACAAGTTTTGTAATTATGACCAATTAGGTCAAAGTTGAATGTAATGACTCATTATTATTATTTAATAAATAAAAATGGGAGACAAACACTCAAGAAAGCTGTTACAAGAGTGTCCATTGGCCCACTAGGAGGAATGGAAGCTGCTGGAAGGATTGGGATAGATGGCAGCATTTGCACTCTACCATTAGCTGTTGGTATGGGACAACTCCCCCTAATTTTGTGGCATTTCCCCCTCTAGGTCGAGGGAGGTGAGCAGGTAGCTCACTAATGGCCAGTAATTACAAAAAAGACCTAGGCAGCCTATAAAAGGCAATTCGAATTGAGCAGGGAGCTCTTACAATGTTTTCTGCAGAAACATTCCTCATGTGCATCAGGTGATGGCTGGGAGATTTGAATAGGGAGGCTGTGGAGAGTGCAAGTATAAGTCTGCAAATGTTATGAGAAGGATAGACTAGAGGTGCTGGTGCTGGTCCAAGTGATTACTAAGCCTGTAAGGCTGGATAAATTTCTTGCTACTGCAAGTAGAGATCCTAAGCTTCAGAACTTTCTTCCTCCTGGTGGATCAGTGGATAGGCTCGGGGGTCCTAAGGCATACATCTTGGCTGCTTAGGAGCAGGTTGGGTGGAACGGGCTTATTGAGTGATTTGTTCCTCCTATCACACTCAGGTTCTATTCTTTTTTTTTTTTTAGGTTTCAAATCATATGAATGCTCTCAGAAAATGGCTTAGAAATGTTATTAATGACCAGTAGCAGTAAAATGTTAGATCATGATTCATTTAAGTTTGTTGAACTGATAAAATGACTCCTCTGCATTTTTCCCCATGCGTGAAGCTGCATCGTACTCCAGTACAGAGAGGTAGCATTAAATCTGTTCATTTAGAAAGTGAAACCTAGCATGCATCTAAATACATAAACCCAAGAGACCACCCATGCACAGACTTATATTCCTATGCATCTTGTTATTTAGCAGCTGCAAAATTAAATCTCTGCATGCACTGATTATACTGTTCAAATCTGCATGCTGAAACGACATACCCGAAACTAGTCATAGCAGTAGGTTCTTTTCTGACTTCTGAAGGTGGACATTGTGTTAACATCTAGGGTTTACTGACCATCAGTTATTTCTTCAAAGAAACCAATGTCATGCATTCTGTTTAAACCACATACCCATTCTTTTCTTGTTATTTGAATCTAATTGATCTTATAGAAATTATTGTCATCACTGTATTATTTTGTGCAAAAAAAAAGAAGGAGTAATGTATTGTTCATTCATTTTCTCCAGAGGTCCAAAATTGGACAAATATAGGGAGATAGAATTAAAGTAGACCAACTGTTATATTAATAGGCAAATTAAACTAACTGATGAATACACTATAAATTCTTTGATTCTGCATTATCAACTGCATGTGGCAGAATTCACTTCACATAATAGCATGTTCTTAAAAGCAAAGAAAAGAATAGCATTATTGAATTGACAGAGTAAAATACAACATCTCTAAACGCAAACCAGGGTTGATCTTTTCTCATCATACTAATATTTACAAACATTTAACAGCTGTAAAATCAAATATTTTCATTATCACAGATATCCTAATTGTAGAATCAAGATCTATTATTCTTGCATTTTAAACATCATTACAGACCAACATATTTCATTATCGTTATCAGGCTAGGATTTAACATCAACACAGTTGTTTTCAAACCCAAGCTAATACCTTTTTATTATCGGCTTATAGCCACTATTTAAATAAACAACTTAAACAGGCTTTCTGGTACAAATTCGAAAACACCATACATAGACATTAATCCCTAAACAATGAACATTTCCATTTAAAATCACGATGGCAGTATCCTACAGATTGCCTCAATGTTTACCGAAGGTTCCATTCAAAAACCCATTCTTTTCACACTACTCAGCTATTGCCGAAACAACCTTAGTCAACACTGCTATTCCCTACAGCTCCACACTAGGTTCTTCCATTGATTTAGAAGTGAGAACGATAACATAAAACTTTTGATACTGTGAAATCCCTTGCAACAACGAGGGTTCAACCCCATCAAGCTCGCCGAGCCAAGGGATGGCCGGCCATACACTTTAAGAAATATTCACATCATCTACACTAACAAACAAAACATAAACAATAACGTTTTCCCAATGTTGCAGGCAAGGCAAAAGCCACTGCCGAGAAGACACACTTCCAACACCCTGCTCATCAAGTCCGATTCCAGGAGAACCATGAGGTAGGGGTACCACCGAAGGTTACCGGTGGGTTTGCTATATTTATTCTCCCCATCAACTTTCCTGGCACCCTGCTGTTCGCCGAGAGCTACCTGCCGAACGACCATACACTGAGTTAAATATCAATCATGAAATAATGATGCATGCAACAAGAAAAATTTAAACTTTTGCAACTTTACTGTACCTGAGTCATGACAGAAGATTGACGAAACCAGCCATCGATCCACTACAAAGGAGAAGCACCCAACTCGAAGGCCACACTGTGGGATACCTTTTGAAACTTGCAACCCGATTGAAACCCCAAACTTTCAAGTCACTACAACGCCCCAACAGACGCAGTCATCTAACCTTTGGATTGCCACACTATTCATCTCCAGACTCGGCCTCCATTGATAGCATTCACTTACAGTTTGGAGGTTGCTTCCGGTCTCAGGATCGAGCCTGAGGGAGGCTAAAACATGAAACCCTAAGTGCCTCTCGTCCGGTTGGCCTCACCCCCAAACCCTACCACTGAAACGAATGTCAAGAAAACGTTACAATATCCCATATGTTACGTTATGGTTCTCTACGATCCCAATGCATAGAAATCAACGAGGGAGATCTAAGTTCCATGAGACACGTTGGAGGGTGGCAGGTGCGATAATAACTCACCCCTCCATCTCCCAAGCCATGAAGTTGCCAACTCTATCGACACCGAGGCAGGAGGCCCGATACAACTCAGCATCGACGAACCTTCTCACATACTGGAGACCCTTCACAGCGTGCACGTAATAACTCCATTAACACGGTGGAAATAACTCCATTAACACGGTGGCCAGGCGAATTGATTACAAACCCAATCATTCACTACACCCTTGAATTCGTACGCAGGCTTTATACAATGCCATCATTTCACCTGCCAACCATATGGATCAACGTTTAATTAGCATCGACTTTATGAATTATACCAAGGTATAACATTCACCGGTAGCATGTATTCGAGATCTTATATGTTCCATTTAATCGATTTAAGCACACTCATGGTATAAAAACAACCACCTACGTCGCATTCGATCCTAAGGTATGGATTGATTCTGCCCCAACTTAATATAAAATTCATCTTAAGGTTCATTATAAAGCTCTTCGAGCTTTGTTCATGTCATAAGTTATATGAATACACCCTTAGGGTATAGGTTCCCCATAGAACCATCGCATACATTGCATGGTAGGGTATTAATGCATAATGCATCACCATTATAATTTCCCAGGTAATAGGGAACTTAGAATCACCTTATTACTCTCTCTTTGGTATGCTTAGGACCATGTGTCCTTGTCTTAAATTTGTCACCGTCGAAATTTATAAAAGAATTGTTTTAACAGCCACAAGTCATTCATGGAATGATAACAAGTGAAGTCATAAAATCCTAATGAAAAACATTCATAACAATCACACTCTGAGACGGACAATTTCCGCATTTTTGAGCTAGCCAAGTTCATCTTACCAAATTGGAAAGAAACCATACTTGTAGCGTCGAAATCATAAGCAGTTTTGATTTATATCACGGTTATTAAACACTCTGAATCTTATCGCTATCTCTTACCTGCGAATCTGCGCATGAGGGACGAGTACAATGCTTTAGCTGAGTAAGCTAAGTAAGCCTCGGGGCACCTCGTGGGACCCCTTTCATCATCATCCAGAAAAATTAAACTGTCAGTACTTGTCGTGGAGAATTCTGTTTCCAAATGTATCAAAATTTTCAATCATTCAAGCATATAAGTAAATGTCATAATTATTAATTGGATTCATGACGTGTCACCGACACAGTACACCATCAGAAAACAAAATGACACAGCAGTTAAATTGTTCCGACCAAATGACAAATTTATTAATTACTGCTTTAATTAAACATTTATTATTTCCGCATTTTATAATTATTAGTATTTAATGACGATTTGGAAATTTTAAATTTTTATGAAAATAGTGGGAAGTTACAGTAGGTCATGGACACCTGGCTCCGGAATATCGAAAGTCATCCTGTGGAGTTCTCCTTAACCTCCTCTAGCTCCTCGATGGCATCTCGGGCCGCGGGGCCCAACTCTGGTACTGCCTCTCTCCGTGCAAGAGGAGAGATTCCAAGCGGTGATGCCGGAGCCACATCTGCAAGGAAACATGTAAGAAGTCATCAACACTACCCCCAAAAAATCATAAATGCATAAAATGAAAAAACACAAGCAGTAGTTGTTCTCACCGATATCGCCCCACTGCACTCCCTTGGGAAGCACTAGTTCTGGTTCCCCTCTTAACTCCGTCCCATCATATGGATAGTCCTCCACCATGAGGAGCTGTCCCCTCAGCCATGTGAAGAATCCTATGCTGAAGCTGATGATAGGACCCCCGCCACCATGGTGGGCCATCACCTCAGACCACCTAGTCATGTGAGGATCTCGAGCATCCTGATCCTCAAGGTCTACTTGCGGGCGACACCCGCTCCAGCATGAAAGATACCACCACTGAACCATAACCAAACTGATTCAGCGTCCCGCGCTAGGATTTGGTCAACTGATCCCGTAGACTGGTGACGATCCCCTCACACCAGTTGAACACAGTAAGAGCCATGCACTCCTCAACATACATCATTTGTGACTTGCTCGCCAGATGAGCAGATAGGCTACCGACCACCCTCACGATGGTGAAAAGTACAGTACAAAGGGCTCAGTCCCGGACATCCTCGATGGGAATCTTTCTACCAGTCATCTAAGTACCTGGAGTACACCACTGCTCGATCAAGTCATCCACAGTGCGATCACCCCCTCGTGATCCAGTCAGGGACATAAGGTTTCCCCTTTGGGACAACCCTATCAAAAAATAGATGTCCTTGACATCTATACTCAATGTGTGCTCACCGATCTGAAAATGTTGCTGTACTGGGTCCCAGCATTGGACCAGATATGTCAACAAGGGTACTTGGGACCTCATGCCCGACACTCGGAAGTATTTGAGCAATCCACAGTTCCTTAATGCGGCAATACATTGCGGGTCATTTTCCGCTTGAGCATCATCGAGCTCATGCTTGCGTTCTCGCCACTCGACGACCATTTTGGTCACCGCAAACCTGTCGAAAAGGCCATTTAAACATCATTAGGACCTTCCTCAATCATCAAAAGGCTTTTTCTTTGGTTGGATTTTGAGTTTGATATGATGGTTTGCGTCGGCGCAGACCGTCCTTTCGAACAGGGCACCGCCGACGCAGAACACCCTTTCGGGTTCTGCGTTGGCGCAGTTCCTAAAAGGGTGGATTGCGTCAGCCCGTGAGCGCAAATCCTCCCACATAACAAGCCCAAAACTCAACGAAATGAAGGAAAAACAAAATTGTAATCAACTGGAAATTTAAAAGGATAAGTTTAGGGTTACCTGTCACTGACGACACTCGAAACGGTTGATCACAACTCCCGGAATCAGTAAAAGAAAAACGGCTCCAAATGGCACTTTTCACCTCTCCAACTTGGTAAAAAACAATGGTAATTGATTTTCACTATTTACCCCATTTTATATATAAAAAGAGCATATTCCTTTTTTAATTTATTCCATTGTGGGTTATTTTTCTATAGTTGGAATTATTTATACTCGATTAATCATTTTGACCTAGTTTTGAAGCTTGCAGGTGAAGTTAAGTACCTTACTAATGCTATTTTTTCACATTTGTGGTCATTTCACACATATTTTCAGGTATGAACAACTCGTTGAGTGTTTTTTTGTCGTTATTTCTCTCATTAAATTCAATTATTAATGACACCGAGCTAACTCCTTGTTCTTTCTCGTGCTCGTAAAATGATGAGAATAAGTCATCGAGTTATAGTTTATCACTTTTTCGGGCTCGTTAAACTCCCACGAAAAAGGAACCCCCCAGAGTCTTTCTTTAAGCTCTTTTCAGGCTCCCTAAATACGAAAAGATCGCCAAGCGAACTTGATGTGTTCACGCTTGTAAAAGTATTTGAATGATCGTCTTTTTGGTGATAGTTTACCCCTTTTTCGGACCAGGAGGTACTACTTACAAAAAATGAATACTCCAGCCAATCATGACTGGAAGAGTCATCTCTCGTGTTGTTTTACCATTTTTCGGGCGAAGAGGCTAACTTTACGAAAAAGGACCTTTGGAGTCTTCTTTAGTTCTTTTCAGACTCTATTAATTTTTTGATAATTTCATTCAATATTATCTAGGATTACTAAGAGAATAACAAGTACAACATAACGATCACAAGAGACAATGGACATAAAGCATTTTACCGAGGAAAACTAAGAAGGTGAAAAACCCCGCAAATTCCTCAGAGATAGAATAAGCCCCAATACAAAGATCACAAAGATCAATCCCCAAAAGATGGATGACTCCATCAGCTACTCCTCCTCCACTTGTGTGCACTCCTCTCTCAACTAATGCGAGTTGGATGAGTGAGTGAATGAATAGAATGAGACACACTCACTCTCTATTTATACACAACTTAACCTGCCTTTAATTCTAGCTGGGCTGACTTCCTAAGGAAGCCTAATAACCCATCCACATGACACATGCAGGGCCGACCCCACATTGGTGGTCTAATAACCCATCAAATATAAGTTGCGACACTTGCAACACTTGTGACACTTAGGAATGGGGCCCACAAGGAAAAAATCAACAAGGTGAAGCACTAGGGGTAGGTTATCAAGTGAGGAGAGTATGAATCAAGTGGGATCTCACCTACCCATCTCTTGGAAGTAGCCCCAATAGCCTACCTCAAGAAGTGTGACCTCCATCAAGAAGACTAATGTGCCTTGGAAAGTGTGTCAAATGAAGGCCAATCCTAACCAAACTATAGATCCGAATTGCCGTGGATGCTATAGAGGTGGGTTTTGAATATCTTACCCAAAGCCAAGCTAGATCCAAGTAGATCTAAGAAAAAGTGAAAAATGAGGGTTTTAATTAATTAGGGTTTTTATGATCTAGAAGTTATGGATAAGCCAAGGAAGAAGAAGATCATACCTTTGGAGCATGCCTGGATGAAGAGATGAATGCTAGTTGAGATGAGTATTACTTTTTCCAAAGATCAAATGAAGAATTTTTTTGAAGCCCTCTTGCCAAATCGATTTTCTCCAAGCCACATGTGTGTCCCTCTAACCTGTCAAAACCAAGGAGCAAAGAATCAATCAGTTTAACATGTTGAAGGTAGATACAAGAAAGAGAGAGATAAGCAAAGAATAGTTGGCACAAAGACAAAACCACTCCTTGTCTTCCTCCAAGCTTGAAGGGCAAGCCTCCCCACCAATTCGCACTTGTCAAAAACGTCCTCTTAACCTGTAAAAAAAGTATGGCAACATATGCAAGATAGCTACAAGAGATCCTCCAGTGAAATGGACAAAATAATTTACAATCAAAGCAACCAACATCCACTCCAAGATCCAAGCATGTACTCCAAAAGATAGAAATTTTATTCCAAGAGCCAAGAGCCAAGTTCTCTAGATGATTTTACAATGAGAAGCTCTCTCCTTAAATAGGATGGAGAGAGGCCATAATCCTAACCACTTTTTGAATGAGTGGCTAAGATTAAAATATCAAAATATCTAATCAATGGTTGAGATGAGCTCAACAATACAATACATGGATCAATAATAAAATATAACAATATGTGGACAAACTCACCCTAGGAGAAGGGATCCCACCAAATCATAATGATAAAACATAAGACATAGCTCATGGTGGGTCCAAGGGGTAATTTCTAACACCCTTAGTCAATCCCCATGGCACAATATCCAAGAATAAAGGACCAAGACACCAAATCGTGCCTCTTTGGGAAAGTTGTGAGCCTTGAAAGGCTCCATAAATCATCAAAAAGTGCCAAAAGTGATGGATGTGGGTCCCACTGAAAGTTGAGACTGCTGGAGAAGGTGTGGAAGACATCCCACTCATCATCACAAGTCATCCCATGCCATAAATTTTCCTCAGTAGCCCAAATTGAATTCTTCAATAGCCATTTTCACCATTTTTGGACTGCCTCGGGAAGTGTGAAACTGCCCAAACTGCCTCCTAGAGTGCCTGTGCTATCAAGGTGAGGATACCAGGCCATCTGGGAAGGGGTAATATGGTAATATCAAGTGGCTGGACCACCCCCTCCATGCACAGCGCCCTAGGTGAACTCACCCAATCTCTTCTCTGCTCTGACAAGGCCTCTGATAGACCAAATCTGCACTAAGATAGCCAACTGAGGCTAAAAATCACTGTAACTGCCCGGAACTGAAAACAGACTGTCCCATTGGACCCAGAAGGTCCAAATCCATCTAAGGCGTGTACTCATACATCATATAAACCTCTGCATGGTCCAAAATAAATACTCATCATATCCGGCAGGCCAAATAATAATAATTTGTAAAAGTGCTGAAAAAGCACAAATCATCATCATAAGCTTGAAACCATTGCACAAGCCCACCCCGGTAAGCTGTACCAAGCCATATATCATCTATCTGTAGCATTTGAGGCCTGTTACCTCATGTCATGTGGTTGACTTTTGGTCAAACTGGGTTTGACCAAGTCAACATGACCAAAATATAACTCAAATTGTCATCAAGCTGCTGCAAGGTGTCAAAGGTTAAAACATGCTCTACAATCCATTCAAATAGCAATTAAAGTAACTAGCAATCATTACTAGCGATCTAAGTCCAAATATAATAGGTCATTAATTACTATTTATTACTCAGATTAGACTTTCAAGGTCATACTCACTTCATAGTTGTGATCAATTTGCCAGTGAAGGGTGAAGGCTAAAAATAACATGGCTAGGTCAAAGGATGACTTACTGACTTAACACTGTGACACTTTGGAAATGGGAAAAAGAATACACACCATAGCATATAGTGGACAAGCAATAACACAGGGAATGGCGGTGTCTCACAAATGGGTAAGTTGTTCAAAGAGTGTTTATTCACCTTCACAGATGCGCACAATCCATAATACAAATGAGGCCAACAATCTTTTTGATATAGAGTTTAAGTTCCATTGCTTTTTGGGCCTAAAGTTTCCACAGCCTTTGATCTATGTGCGTTTATAAACACATTGCATAGATTTACATTTAATTAGGCTTCTTGCTGCAGGTGTGTTTTTAAGGCACTTGTCTACCTGAGCACTTCTAGGTGTGTCACAGACAGCTTGTTTACCTAGGTATTTACATTTCACAATACATATAGCATTTGATATTTCATAGCCATTTTCATTTGGCTTGCCTTTCATTCATGTGTGTTGAGAAACACATTGCATGAATGGGCTTTTCGTACAAGATACAACTTTTTCATTTCCATATTTTGCATTAATGGCAACACTAAAAGTTTCAAGTTTAGCCAACAACATCTTTAGTGACTAGGGGGACTTCTCAAGGAAATACAACTCACCAAAGGTAAGTTTTGTCACCAAATCAGAGCCGAGACACAATAAACAGGGAAGCTCATCCAATACAAAGGCTATAGTGGGGAAAGGTCCTCCATGCCACTAGTTAAGCAATAAGTCAAGGTAATGAACAAACTGGGTAGGTAATGGATGGATGAAGACAATGAATAGTGAGACCAACACTAGCAAACCAAAGTATGGTGGGAATGATCACCTCTAATCTCCCTAAGGAGGTTAAAACCGATGAGTATAGGCTAAGAACTTCTAAGTCTGAGTAAGGACAATATGATATATGTATAAAGTACAACCAGGTCCAGATATCTATATGATCGCCAGATCATGATACTAAATGCTAAGACATGCCATAAGAATGGATATAAAATAAATATAACCATAACACCAAAATATACTTGCTGAGTCATATACCTGAATGCTCAATATCTGAACCAAAATATGTCCTCCGAAATTGCTGCTGTAACTGTGGGCACTACTGTCTGCTCTGTATAAATGGCTAAATGGATACATCAGTCATCTCTTTGAGTGTCCTGAAACTCAGTCATGGCATGGGGTATATATCTGCTGTCCATAATCTGGTAATGATCCGTAATAGATGCTCATCTCAGCATCTCAAATGCAAAGGAATTGGTTGAATAATGCTCTGGAATCTGAAAAAGAATGTATGGTAGCCCATCTACTATATATGTGATAACATCTGGCTCCAGCTGGGACAAGTGCTCTAAGGGAGAGAGCGTTTGAGAACCTCGAAATCTCTGGTCTCAAGCTGCTCTGCATCAGTCTTCTATTCAACACTGCAACATACTTTCTTTTAGCTTTTATTTTGCACCTGTATCTGTGCTCACAAACACTAGAATACCTCATGGAGCATGTATGGGAGATATATAAAATAAAATTGAAAATGAAATCTACTTTAAAACAAAAATTGAAATGCATAAAAGAAAATCTAAGCTAACATGGCATATAAGTTTTATTCATTTTACTGTGTAGGAGGAAAATAAGACTTTTTCAGAAAGGCACACTCAACTCAACTTGCACAGGAAACCAAAAGAAAACTCAAGACTACTAACCATTCTTTAATGCATGCAGGAGGTGAGACAGGCTTAGAAAGGAGCAAGACTCATTCAATCAACTCAACAGGAAATAATCAAGCAAACAACTCAAGAAGAAAAGAAAAAGATGGTAATACTCAGCACACAAAAAAGAAAAAGGAACACAAGTCCTACTGCTCAAATGAGCTTATTCAGAAGACCTACCTACCATACTCTAACCAATCAAACAAATGTTAGGTAAAATCATAAATCCAGTGCAACCATTCATCAAATAAATTAATGATTCTTCTTTGATTTTTGTTGACAAAACAAGTCAAGATTGGATTAAAGATTAATGAAATTGAGAGCACAATCTTCCTAACTTGTTCATAAATTGAAGAAGGATTTGTTCACATTTTCCTTGGCTAAGAAAAAATCTCATCTGATCTCAGCCACATATCTAATCACAAGAATCATGCCAAGATTCTTGAACTCTGAGATCTACTCCCTCTGAAGTGGAGTCTTCTACATCTGAGTATTGTCCTACCTCTCTGACTGAACATCATGCACACTCTGCATTGAGTGATCTTCTGCATATCTATCCGTGCCATCTCCCGTCAAATGGGTCTACTGATATGAGCCTCAAGATCACTCGAACTCTATGGTGAGTTCCTTCTTGCATCCATCTGAGATAAGCATGCCATTTGTATATAGCAACCATCTTCAACCTTGTAGCAAAGGTTGAAATCTGCATCACCCATGGTGATCATCAAGCTCGTCAAATGACTATCGATCCTGGGTACCTGTTGAACCCGTACAAAGCCTTCTTCAATCATGTGATTCTCTATCGAATCTTGAGATTTTGATCGATATGCACTTCTTCTTCAATTACACCATTCAAGAGAACGGTCTTGTCATCCATGGGTATAATCTATCTTTGGAAGTGTGTCTAGCCACTGGAGCAAACATCTCGTCATGATCCTCTCCCTCTTTCTAAGAGAATGCTCTAGCCGCGAGCCTTGCTTTGTACTTCTATAATATGTTTGATTTGTAAGTCTTCTTGTTGAACAGTCATCACTTGTTCTTCGGAACAAGTGTTCATCATGATCTTTCCTACAAATCAAATTCAATTACATGATTAGTAACACTTCATAATCATCAAATCATGTTGACATTTCAATGATAACCTATTATGCATACTAATATGATTCACATAGTTATGCAACTATATTGACCAATACTTTGGCACAACACTTTTCCATATCCTGTATGCATACAGTGGCTATCTAGATGCCTTCCATCTCTACCAAAACATACTCTCAAGAGCGTGCACAACTCCCAGCATGTTAGCAAAGAGGTTTCATTCTAGACAAGCAACAATGGAATGTTTGTCCAACACTATTGGCTACTTACCCATCATATGCATATTAGTAGTATATTGTTCAATGCTATATGAATGCTTACACTATGCATGATATATTTCCTAATTCTAGGAATACAGATATGCATACAACTATTACGAGCAATATCATTAACTATTCAGAGATTCAAGAAGTAATTCAAATAACAACTTAAATACTGATCTTTTATGTTTGTGTGGTTGCCTCCCTCTTGATCTCTATTTTCCCTTTATGATAGCATCATGATTATATGTCTTTGAACTTCTATCCATCCTGTACCACTATGCATGCTTAGGTGTGAACTAGTTTCATCATTATGTCATCCTCAAGATCTCACACATTCATTAGTATAATCTCAATACTATCAAAACATTATAATCCTAAATAATCTTAAACATGTATGGTCATGATCATTTCATACACAGGTAATTTATCACGAGCGTTAGTATTCAAGGTTTCATGGAGTACTTCTTTTACTCATGCATATTCTTATTTGACCATAGGACTCTTCTAGTTTGTCATATCATTAATCAAACTAGGAAACATAATATGCATAAACCCTTGATTACTTAAACTTCTAACTTCAAGAATAATCATTATTAATCATACAAAAGTATACTTATCTAAGATCCTAACACAAAGTAGGATTCTTAGTCGATATAGGAAAACATACCTGGATTAGCATGCTTGCTAGTTATGCCTAACATACCTAAACAATATCTTCTTTGTTCTCTTCAAAGATTTAGAGATCTTGTGCTAGTAACCTGCATCTCTTAAATCTCATATGTTAAGTGTATTAGAACCAAATCGTACATACCTTGTAAGTAGAGCTTCTATGTGATCAAAGACTATGGATGAATCTTTTGTCTTCATGTCATCATGGTTATATATTCGTGATCTAGAACTTGATTTGTCTTTCTTCATGTACCTTTCATGTTAGCAGGCAACATCATCCTCATACAACACCATAAGTGCATTAGTACAGTCATAATATCATAAGTGTCATAACCCTAATCAATGAATGTCTTCTATCATTCGCATGCATTCATACTTTTACTAAGGTGATCATACAACCCTAAAATTGATTATGATTGTACTATACTTAATCATATGCAGGTAAACATATCATGAACTTAATCATCAGACAAATAAAAACTAATTTCAAAACATACCTGCATCTCCTCAAGTCATAGTTGTTGAGATTGCTTGTAGTCTTCTCTATAAGGGTAAAACCCTAATCTTCCAAGGTAGATCACTTGTAAGCATCTTATATATATTCATGGTGCTAGGATGATAGAATACCAGTGCCATTTAAACCTCCTTCATTGCTGCCCTATGATTCTCCCAACTTTTCTAGGGTTTCTTCTTACTTGTAGAACCCAGAAACCCTAATTTTCAATCTCCTTCCCCCCACAACATTTTGATGGAAGATTAATATCTATGTTGAAGAGATTCCAAATCCAATTTCAAAATGTCCAATGTTGCATCAGGTTTCTCCAACATTGTATCAGGTCCTGCCATACCTATAAGACTGAAAACCCTAAGTGAGAACTTCTTCCTCCTCTTCTTTGATTTCCTCCGTTCAACCATTTCATATGTGCCATATTGTTTCTGGTGTATCTTTGAAATTTCGGATCCTCAGGGTCTGAAACTTCGTCCTGTGCTATATTGACCTGTAATATTTCCAAACCCACAGATTTGAGCTTCATTGGATTCTCCATGAGAGAGATATGATAAGTTTCCCAACATGACCTATTTATAGGATGAAACAACATAGCGAACATGTACCGAGTGCCCCGTGCCACTGTTTGAACTTAGGCCTCTGATCTTCAGACCTGTGAAACTAAATTCCATTTCCTAACGGTTACTTTTTATGGAATTTCATTTGGAGATTCCTATCCCGAGATATGAACTTTTTCCCTAGGTCACCTTGTTTAGGACTACATTCTAGAAGAGGCATAAACTCTAACTTGTACGGATCATAATTCGCAAAGTACAACGAATCTGGGGCTGATTTTTCGACGCAAGGTACATCTATGTCTGATATTAGTCCTGTATAAGTTTCAGATCCTGAAAATTCACCAAAATGGATTTATAGCGAAAATTCCACGATGACTAGTTTTTGCTATACAAAGCCCTAGCTTCCAAATTGTCACAAGTGTCATAAGTGCCATACAATGCCCTCTTTTAGGGTAGCTCTGATACCATGTTATAATTTTAATGTTTCAAAGATAGTTATGCATATCATTAAACATTCATCACAATAACTATATACTAGGATCACTGAAAGATAGACAAGCACAACATCACAATAATACACAAAGATTGACCTTGGGAAAACCCTCTCTAGGGAAAAACCCAACAACTTTCTCAATATAGATGATTAAAAGTACAAAGAAAAAACCCCAAACAAGTGCTCCTTCTCCTTGCAGATATATCTCTCTCTCTCTCCTATGCGAATTACACAAGTGAGTGTGTGTGTCTAAATGAGGAGCACATCACTCCTATTTATACTTTATCTTCCATTAACTAGGTCAGCTCCAACAAACTTAACTGGGCCGACTTACCCAGGAAGACTCAAAACAATATAATATTACTTTCTGGAGGGTTCTATCAAACTGACTTACAAAGGAGGTTTTACCTCATTACTCTATGATGACCAAATACAATAATAACATCCCGACGGAGGAATAAAACATCTCTGAATAAATTACAATAGAATATTCTTTGAAGTTACAATATTTCAACATAGAATGCAATAATTAAGGCAAGCATGATATGATATGTACTCAACACCCAACTTTTTTAGCAATTGCTTTGCCTCTTTACAACTGTTGAGAGGGCATTATCACTTGGAAGTACCTAATCTTTGAGTAACCTGCAATTAGCAGGCAATATAAATGTACATTGACATCAAACATGCTTCAACTCCCTTTTCATTGTTGATTGTGTGATAAGATTCATTAAAATATAGACTTAATAGTCGATTACCATAGTAGTGCAGATAAACACGTGTCTGGCATACGATACACTGCTTCCAAGTTGTATAATAACATTGTTGTCCCTAGTTGGGTAGACCTTGACCCATGTCCAAAGAAAGGGGTGGTGGAAGCATATTTTATGATTTTGAATAAAGTATTGGTGATATGAGTATAATTCCCTAGCTCATCTTTGTAGAATGCATGTAATAACATTACCTCAATGACATGTGTATCTTGCAAGGAATCATCTATATACCCATATCTATATTGTTATCTTCAACCCTGACATGTGAAAAACTAGTGCTACTGTAGATGTTCTAAATTGGTAACTGAGAACATAGTGGGAATTGAATAGGTAATTGATTCGTGACCATGTTTGGTATGCTTCCTCTTTGAGTTGTGCTCGTTTGCTAACATGTTCTCGATTTGACATCGTAGTGGGGTGCAATGGTTGATGATAAACATGTCACTCATCGTCATAATACTATTTGCAAAAATATTGAACATTAAATAAATGGTATTAGTAAACACAATTTATTTAATATGTTCAAATATTAAACCAAACATTGACTAGAAACATGGAATTTTTTTTCTCCAATAGTACACATGCAACCAACCAATTTATAAAACAAATGTCAAATTAAACAATACATTTACATTAATTCCATTGAAAATCCAAAAATATAATTACTCAACTATCTTTTTCTTATGCTCCAATGTGATATCTAAAGGTAGTCCCAATGCAAGCCATCTTTGATTGGTGGTTGGTGGTATACAAACATTATATTTTATTAACAAATTGTTATCAAGAACCAAATTGCGTATTTCATACACAACAAAAAATCCAGATGCATTCATTTTCATAAATAACTCCTTGACATTGGAGTGTTCCTCAAATGAACAATTTGTATTGAACAATGAGCACCTACATCCATTTATGAACCCTGCAATGTTTGATGAGTGTGTGGACAACTATCTTATATATGATTCTCTTTGTGTTAAACTTTTTGAAAGTATAACAATTCATGCACATATTATACATGAAAATGCTATGTTTGTATTTAACAAAATTCAAGTAATCAAACTGACTATAAATAGGACCATAAATGACATAAGTGCTACCAATTGTTGATGTTTTCTCCAGTATGCAGCATCAGGCATACATTCACTATGAATGGGGCTTGAAGTAATCTATTATTCTATGATAAAGGACTATTGTTGAATTGACAAGATCTAAGAAGTGTTCGAGACTTCTTAGTGGGTCTTTTCAAGATTAGGACTCTATGTATGAATAGATAGGCATACGAGGAGAAGAATAACATCATCATCGTGAAGTTTTTTCTTAATAAAGACAGAAAATCCAATAATAAATGGTTAACAAGTGAATTAATAATTGAATTGGTCAAATAACAAGTCAGCCCCAACAAGAAGAGAAGTCAGCCCCATAAGTGAAATTCAAGTGGCTTGATGAATATAAATAAGATGAATGGCTCCTCATTTATCCATCCAATTCATCCAAGATATCCTCTCTTATCTAGTGCACAATTCTATTGGGTCAAGTGAAGTATCAAGGAAGCATTTTTAAGTGTTCTCATTTGTATTTAAGGGTTCACTATCTCTTCTCTTGAAGTATGCACTCTATGTAGCTGATGATGTTTGGCATACCCTTGTGATTAGGGTTTCTTCATGTTATGATTGTTGTACTCTTATTATTGGAAAGATATTTTTAAGAAAAGTGGTTGGGTTTTGTTGAACTTTGGTTGTCATTGATGTCAACTAATGTCAAAGAGGATGTCAACTGATTCAATATGAGTCATTGATATCAACTAATGTCAAAGTGGATACAACATTCCTACAGCAGTGTGAAGAAGTATATGGAATCCACTTTGGAGAAGTATATGTGCAAGATAAATAAGAACATGAATGCCGGAAGTACATGCGCAAGATGGTGAAGGTGACAGACATGAATGCTAGTTTGATGAAGTATATCCAGAAGTGCATTCAGTCTGAAGAAGTGTGTCCAAGGATACATCATGTATGATGAGTTTTAAGAAATACATAAGGAAGATACATCATGCAGATCCAGTTCAAAGAAGAACACAAGTAATGTATCCTTCTGCATGTGCTCCTTGTGCAGATATAAAGTCCACCAAGTCATACTCTCTCATTGTAGCAATCAAAGGAGTTGGTTGGATAGTGGTACATGTGCACAAGCAACCAAGGAGTTGGTTGGACAATGGTACATGTGCACAAGCAACCAAGGAGTTAGTTGAACAAATGGTACGAGTGCGCAAACAAGTCTAAGCATTGCTTGCTTGATGGTTAAAAGTGCACATGCAGTAAGAACCAACAAATGGTTGGACAGTCCTGAAAGCACACAAACCTAGCCAATGAGAAGATGCTTTAAGTTAGTGGAATGCGCACAAATTCCTAGAAAGGTACAATGGTTGAAGCAAGTCTATGAGCAAACTCCATAGACGACAATACAACAAGTGCGCAAGTTTCACAAGTGATGACAAGGAAAGGGTCATAATCCCACCAAGTAGAAGTTGGAGTATGTGCAAAATCCACAAAGAATTAATATTGCAAGGGCACAATACCCACAAGGGATGGTACGACAAATGTTATAGACTCATCAAGATGAAGAGTATGAATGCACACATACCTCAAAGGCAATGGTACATTGAGGGAGTAGAGGTATACCACCAAGGTGTAAAGTCCCACTATGTTATGGACCATGAAGGTGCTTGACACCTAACAAATGACACATCAACAGTGCAGAAGGTGACACGTGGCATATACACAATCCGTGAAGTATGGAAGAAGGGATGCCACGACCAACTTGTGAACATACAATCCGTGCAGAACATGTATAAATAGAGATGCAAGTTGGAGAATTGAGGTAAGCTTGATGGCAAGAGCATAAGAGCTTCAAGTGTTTGTTGAAGTTTGATATCGGGGCATCAAAGGGATCGAGGAAAAAACAATATGATATAGCGAGGAGCCGAATGCACACATGCAACTGAACGAAGTTTTGATGGTGCGCATAAAGATGCTGTAGATATGTGATAGATGCTCAAATACTGAAAGGAAGAAATACTGAAGTATGCGCAAGTGCTTGATGTTTCAAAGGACAACATTATAGTCAACATGCTGTTAGTCACAGATGTTGCAAAGACAGAAGCACAGAGATAGAACCGAAGTTTATCAGATAATGCGGAGATGTCTTGCTGATGCATATGAACAGAAGTGAAAGTGTGCGAAGTTGAGAAGACCATCTGATGCACGACAACATAATAACAGCATGATCCAGTGTGCGCATCATGATGCAAATGATCTAAGACAAGTGAGTTAAACAGAACAAACTAATCATTTGATGCATAAAACGTCGCAGATTTTCTAAAAGACTATAGCACTTAACAAAACAGACCCATCAGTCAGTGCGCAGTTCCATCTGTTACTAGTGCTTTATTTCAGAACAACAAACTATCAATTGAAAGCACAATATCAGTTGATCATTACAATCATGTAGAGCAGAACGATAATATAATCAATGACACCGATTGTAGTATCAATGAGCACACATAACATGAAGTAAGTCATCAGCAAAAGTGTGATTTGAGAGGAATGAGAAGTCAAGTGATGTATGCAGCTCATGACAGAGTATCGACTGCATACAAATGTAGAGCACAACAAACTTATTATCAAAAGATCAGAAGGGTGCGCGAGGTTGAAGTTCAACATAATCATACATTAGACATTAGGGCAGTTGGACGAGGCAAGGTGATAGGGAGTTGGAGCTTCATTCAGGTTGGTGCCTGTAAAACAACAAGGAGACAGGGGGTCGGAGCCTCCTTCCAGTTGGTGCTGGAGAAACACAGGGAGTTGTAGCTTCCTTCAGGTTGGAGCCTTTAAAACCAGGGGTTTGGTGCCTCCTTCCAGTTGGTGTTGGTAAACACAAGAAGTTGGCACTTCCTTGAATGTATCCTTTCTCATTATAAAGAATCATTTTGTGGTTTTCTCTTGTTTGGGTTTCCACATAAAAATCTTGTGTGTCATGTGTTTTTTATGTTGGTGCATATATGTGTGGATGTTTATTTACTGATGCATAACTGAAGATAAAGATTAAGTAAAGGCTAATTTGTTAAAGAAGTTAAAAACTGTTGATAACTGCGCTAATACTGATTCACCCCCCTCTCAGTATTAAATTGATTCCAACGGGTTTTTCTCCCTATTGGGTTTCCCAGGGTAAAATCTTTGTGTCTACTGTGCATAGTTATCTTTTAGTGATTCTTGTTTATTGCTGCTACAAGTGTATGTTGAAATTTCAGTGTATAATTATGCAATGATAAAAGTGGGATGATAATCATTAGGACATAATTTTCAAGATCTGAAATTGTACTGCTAAGTTATAAAATCCGACACAGTATCAGAGCAGTACTGAAAGAAGCCATTGTCAGTGACTGTTTCTGCCTTAAAGTACAAAAAATAGGGCCGAAAAAGCAGGTTCGAAAAAGTAGGTCCAAAAAATAAGGCCAAAAAAGCAGGTCTGAAAAATTAGGGATAAAAAATAGGGTGCACTTACTTGTGAAAGTAGATCTCAGTTTTGTGAAAATTAAATTTTGACCTAATTTCTCTCAAAATCTAGGAATTAGGGCTTCTAGTTTTGAACTCTTTTAGCCATAGATTGGACTGAAAAATAGTGTTTTGAAGGTCTCCTTAGGAGGGCACATTTATATTTGGATTTAATTTTCTCTTTTGACGAAGGTCATTTTTGACCTACTTGCTGCTAAGGT